>CABFNO020001240.1:2470514-3070514 GCA_902006505.2 Clonostachys byssicola
GGAGTTGCTGCTTTCTTCGGAGTTGCTGCTTTCTTCGGAGTTGCTGCTTTCTTCGGAGTTGCTGCTTTCTTCGGAGTTGCTGCTTTCTTCGGAGTTGCTGCTTTCTTCGGAGTTGCTGCTTTCTTTGGAGTTGCTGCTTTCTTGGCTGTAGTAGGTTTCTTTGGAGTTGCTGCTTTCTTGGGCGTAGCAGGTTTCTTGGGTGCAGCTTTGGGAACAACTGGAGCCTTCTTTGCCGGAGCCTTTCGTGTTTGCAGAAATGGTCTGTCAGGCGTGTCTTTCTTCAACGAGTCTGTGGCACGTGTGAAGGCTACATCATCACCCCCCTGGCTCCCGTGTGTATAATGTAAAGACGAGGTCGTGGAATTTTGTAAAATGATACTGTTCAGGATCGACGGGGCCGCCAACTCGCCGTTGTCATCGTTGTCGGCGTCGAGTTGTTGTTTTCCATTATGAAGCGTTTCTCCTAGGGTGCTCCCCAAAAGGCAGCTAATGATGATAGTGAGCATAAGACATAGTCTTATAAGGCGGGCCATTATGGTATTCTACCATAGGAATTAACATAAATAGTAATGAACCTGAAGCAATAGTATTCAGTTCTGAAAATAACGGACGAGAGGAAATTAGGAAAAAGAAGTCATAGAATATATGAGTGTAATAAGAGCATTAATACAACTGGCTCTAAAGCATAGGTATTTTTAGAACAGATCTGATAAACGAATTATTTCCTAACTAATATTCATTTTTCATGCCAAACAAAAGATACCCAGCTGACAGTTAAATCCTTCTATTCTGGGGGAAAGTGAGACTTCTTTCCAAAGTCCTACTGGAATAGCTAGGGCTGACTGGCGAGGTGTGTGCAGGCTTATATTATTTGTCGCTTAGGTATGGCACATCACTTGTGAAGGATTTCGCTATCGAATTACCGTTAACTAAGATATTCAACTGTATCTCTTCAACTTCTTACGGCTGAGTAAACCGTGGTAGCTAACATTCATTTTGGGTGTTATTTATCGGATGGGTCAATTACTGACCCTCACTCAACGCGAGAATGTGCGTGAGATCGATACAGCCCTATAAGCAAGGTCCCTATTTGATCCAAGCCACGATCAAGGGGTATGTTCTGAGTATGCAGCACTAATACCACGTAAAGGCTTACGAAGGATTAATTTACGACCATATCGCGCGCATGACGGTAACGTCCTAGCTAAACTGATTTGCCATCGGCCCGTTAATTACCGCGAAGAGCTGTTAATTTATAGTCTACAGAACGCATTCATTTAATAACAGGGTACATGATCATAGGCCGCCTCTATTTACTTGATGCTGAGAGCCTGAGATCGAAGACGAAGGCTCTAATTAGAGGAGAGGGGTTATGAAAAGCGAATTGTTTTAAAAGGACATTATCTTAAGGGCCTTGTATAACCTTAACAAGTTATTGGCAAGATCACGTGTTCTCAAATGGGTATGGTCGTATGTGACAGTGTTGAGTCAAATGTGCTATATATGCAGCCGTTGTCCTCGGCGAAGTCTAATGCAACAGGCAATCTTATGTGTCATCTTTCGTTTCATCCAGAGAGACTCGGCCGAGTATGGCTGGGATGAAGAATACATCCTGGCTGATCACCCTCTCTTAATGACGTGGTGGCAAGAATTATTCGAGACGTATACATACTCACCGTCGGTGTCGAAGAGGCAGCATTCATATAATGGAAGGGGGCCAAATACTATATATATATGGTATGCTTATTCGAAGCTATCATTGGGCGAACATACAGATAATTCATGGACATATAATTTGAAAGACTGGCTGATCCATCTATCCGCCACCAAAATCGACCTAGGCAGTTCACTGAGATGCAAACTTCTTGACAGCCTGAACCACTTCATCCACCGCAGTCAGGTTGGGGCAATGACCCGTTTCTATCTCTACCGTCTGCACTGTCTTGCCCTCCTTCTCCAGATATCCGGCCATGTTCTTTTGGTAGTCAACCGGGACAGTGAGATCGCCCTTTGTGTAGATGAAGGACACCTTGACATCATCGCGCCAAGCCGGCGTGTCAGTGAGCGGCTCGTACATACACCTTCCGTTCCAGCGTACAAGCGTGTCAAAGTAGGCCTTGAGCTCCTGGGCATCGACAGATTCCACAAAGGGTTCGCCAACAAGGCCCTCCCGCGGGTAGTTGGGCGTGCAGCTACCATCCTCGGCGAAGTCGAAGGCGACGGGCATGCGATCCAGATGCCCAAACTCATCGACCTTGTCGGTCATGCTCTTCCCTTCGGGGAGGGCAAAGGAGGCCATGTAGATGAGGTGCGTGACGCCGCCATTCAATCCCTTGGCGGCTCTTGCGGCAGCGCTCAGGCCGTACAGGGAGTTTGTGCCGACCTGGCCTCCGTAGCTGTGCATCAGCACTACTACATCTCGGCCAGCCTCCACGAGACTGGCGGCATAAGCCCGGATCTGATCCGAGTCAGTTGCCAGGTTGGCATTTGGGGGGCGGCTCCCGTTGGTGGAAGGGTGGCATGGGATGTGCACCTCAAAGCCGGCACTGCGCAACGCGGCTGCAAGCTTCGCGTAGCTGGCCGGGACATGCCAGCCGCCATGAACAAGGAGAAGAGTTGGTCTACTGGTTGCTGACATTTCTATGGCTTCAAGGGTGTCAAGAGCGTATCAGGAGCTTGAGGTAGGGTAGAACTTGGGAAGTTGATGTCCTGGTGGCAATTCTTTGCGTGAAATGGGCGTAGTTTGGTTTCTCTAATCCAAGGGGAAATATATAAGTGAAAAACAAAGCGAACCAAAGGGCTAAGGAAGAAACAATCGATGCCTGGGGGAGGGGAGAGTCAAGTGTCCTCCTGTGTGTAAGACCAACCAACCAACGGGCCAACGTGCACTTCTTGCTGCGTCACGGAAGTTCCGTTGGTTGGTTGGCTGCTTGATCAGTGTCACAAAGGCGATAACGGGCAGAATAGACCGAAGACAGAATGCTATTAGTAAGTGAGAGAGTTACACAGTTGTGCGGCAGCTGCTGGTGAAAAATGACCTAAGTTCCCAAATACCAACAACAACTTGACCCTATACCCAGCATCACAACACATTAAACTCCAGCCTTTTTGCCCGAGTACGAGACTTACCCCCGACCTTAAATAAGGCTCAACACCAATGATGCCTTTTTCCCGGCGTGACTCCTTTTATGAACCTTAATGCTGCTTTCCGTCTATTTAAAGGCTGCCATTCCCGACCTGACTGAACCGCATAGCTCATGTCCACCTGCAATCGACAATCCGTCTATTTCACAAATCGCCGCCTTCGTTGTCATATACAAGTCAAGTGCTTATCAAAGCTTCACACATTGCTACTCAGTCAAATCAGTCAAGCCTCGCACATGGCTGCACACACTCAAGTCCATGCCAAAATCAAACATCCCGCCGAGCCTACGTCTCGCCCGATCTGCTTTAAATTTGACCAACCGCAAATACACCGAACATAAACGTCTCGAAGAATACATCATGATGCCAAAGAGCAAACCGCAGGTGGCAGTGCCCATTCTTGGGGATGGGCAGCTGGATAACTTGCTACTCTCAGGGCTTCCTAAGATACATTAGATACGAGCGATCACAAGCTTATAGGTGCAAGGGCAGTAAGCTTAATCGAGACCCAGAAGCCTTTAGAACTTGATATAAAAAAGCTAGCTTAGTAGCTCGGCTCAACTTTAGCAGTTGTATGCTTGGTAGATGGCAATATCACAAATACTGCAAAGTACAGCAGTTGTCATCGCGCCTTCCAGCAGCTAGATTTTGCGGCGGTTGCGATCGCCATCTTGCATCGAAATGCACTTTGTGATCAGAAAGGTCAGCCAGTGGCTGTACTCTTGATCAATTCTGATACACTCATCGAAGTGCTCCTCTTTAAAGGAGTCAGTTCTGTCAAGAATACAACTGCCAAAGTTAAATCAGACTGGAAAGCTGTTCCAAGCTAAATTCAGAAGATTCCTTACTCTCAAGTAACACTACCAAGTGGGTGAAATAAAAAATGGAACACCAGAGCTCTTTTCGCGCAAGGGAGGGACCTTGTTCTTTCCTTAACACGATAATAAGAGCATGAAGAATTGTTCTATAATATTTAGCTTAATATTGTATTTATTATGAGATTACGGAGTAATTGTTTTGATATTGTGTTGAATAACGTTGAAGTTTCTACCTAGATGTGCCATGTTGTATATCAGCCGTTTGGCTACTTACTGCCTTAGCAGCACCTATAAGCTTATGATCACTTATGTTTATCTTAGGAAGTACTAAGATTAGCAAGTTATCCAGATGTCCAATGTAGACTTGCCTCTCGATTGTAATCATTTCTGAACCCCAAATACCCTATTGTGTATCATTCTCATATCTCGTTGCTACTGTGCTTTCATGTATGCCATAAGGTGCATCCTACCCAAGTCGCAGGCGCACAGCAGCTAAATGGTTCGAAGTCTGTACTGGATATATAAATGCAATTCTGGGAGGAACCACACTTTGTGTGGACGACAGTGATATTCTATCCAGCCTTGCCAGCCCATCCATCCTGTCTTCAACACCAAAGACAGCAATATAACCCTCAGTGCTCACAAATCCAAGCTATCCCTATCCTATAGTTTTAGAAATTCCAATGCATTAATCGTAGAGGTACACTGTAGATTATAATGTCGTTCCGGGTGTTGGCACTGAGCACCAGCTCCCGCACCCGCAATTCGGCATGAGCATTTAGTTTAGCTACCCAAGCGGATAAAAGTCCACCAATGTTTAAGCATATTGTGATCTATCTTCCCACTTTGGCTGCAAATAGCTCCAGTCCCTGTTAAACTTGAAATCCGTGTGGTATTTGCCATACGAGAACAGCTCAACCTTGTCCAGGGCAGCTCCATCCTCCGTCTGTGCCCACAGGCTGAGCGCCAGAGTGTTCTTCCCACGGTTGTTGATGATGCCAGGTGGGATTGGGAACCGATACTGCGGGCCAATATGTGGCACAAACTTGCCATACTGGTACCCGTTGACCCAGATCATGACTCTGGCCACGGTCCCCTTTGGCGCACCGAGCTCCACGCCGAGTGGCACATCCAGGTCCGAGTCGATATTAAGATGGAACGATGTAATATAGAACCTCACACCGGGGCCTTTGATGCCGTCGAGCGGAGACGTGGACCGAGTCCAGCCCTTGGTTTCGAATTCAGGGAGGTGCCAACCCAGTCGCTCAGGGTACAGCCCGCCCTCGTTCATGGGTCCGCGGACAGGGTCGATGTTGGCCGAACCACCGGCGTTGCCCTGAATCTTCCATGTCTTGAACCCGGTATCCTCCCGAGTGCCCCCGGGCTGAATTAGAGCATCCAGGATACCTCTCGGGTTGTTGATACCCTTACCAGTGGAATCCTGGTCATGACCATGGTAGTCTACGAACACGGTCAGCACGTTGTCACCATCCAGCAGGGCATCTTCCGGAAGAGTGAGTGTTGCATTGGTGGTCCCCAAAAGACTGGCGCCGTCATCTCCGCCGATAAATTTGCCGTTCAGCCAGGCGTTCCATCCGAAGGCCAATCCGCCTGAGCAGGTAAGCTTCACTGCCGATGCGTTCTTCCCTTCGAAATATCCCCTGTAGATCTTGGCCCCGGCGTAGTATCCATAATCAGAGCTGTAGAGTACGGGCAGGGTGGCTGGCTGATAGAAAGGATTCAGAGTCTCGTTGTGGTCACACACCGTCCAACTCGAGTCATCAAAATCCGGCTTAATCTCAGGGGCCCCATCTTCCGAGTTCCAGTCTTTGAGCGGAGGGAGAGAAATCGTTCGGTCGTCGGCACCGGGAATGTTCACCGTAACTGCGCCATATGCCGTCTTCTCTGCCGCGAGACGGAGGCCGTTCCAGACGACGGTTTCGATCTCTTGGCCGACATAGGCTTCCAATTTCGTTGCCACATCGTTATCACCGGAGACATGGAGGACTTTGTTCGCTATGCGAGCCGAGCGGACCAAATAGGGACCAAGGACAAACAAGTGTTCGTCCGGTTTTACAAGAGGAGTACTGACTTTGGGAGGGGCCCAGAAGTTCCAGGCAGTATCTCGCTCCAGCAAGTAAACAATGACCCCGTTTGAGAACCTGACTACCGTCTGGCCGGGTGCTTGCTTCCAAGAGTACACGGAGCGCCCATTGCGAGCGTTTGCTGTAAATTCAGAGTCCCCGAATACCTCGAAAGTGAGATCTTGCTCCTGGCCGCTGAAGACAAATTCACCCGCCTGCCCGTCTTGAAGATAGAAGACCAAAACCTCGGTATCAAAGATTCCATACGTTAGGATATCCGCTGTGGAGTAGAGGAGTTTCTTGGTACCAAATGGGTAATCTGTGACCAGAATTTTGCTCTGTCGCCCGTCTAGTGATACACCTGGAACCTCGATGGTGCCCTCAGATGTATCAAAAGAAACAGAAAACTCCACCGACCCCCTCGATTGGGTGTTGTTATGTTGTATGACAGTGAATGTCGAATTCGAATCAACATTCTTCAGCCTCCATGTAAAAATGTCGGATGACGAAGTCTAGGGTGTAGGAGGTCTGTTAATAAAGATCCATTTCAGTAGGACAATGTGACGGCCATACGCTGTATCCGGTTCCATTTCCAGCCATTTCTGTCCGGACCAAGTCTCCTGATACGCGCGTAAAGAGACCCAGAAGCTTTGTTTGCTTCAATTTGCTCCATATCTGTCGTGTCTCTCTCAGTGGCGCACTTCATCGAATAAAGGTCAGTGCATTTCCGGTAGCTGAGAGAGTTGTCAAAGAAAGCTTCCACAGACCTGTAATCATAGCTTGAATACACAACCGGGGCAGCGGCTGGTTTCAGTTAGAGGGCGTATTCTGGCAGAAAACTTCAAGTCAAATCATGCGTGAAACATACAGTGACCCCAGTTCGTGCCTCCGTAAGCCATATATATCCCGAGAAGAGTAATTCTCTGCCCAATATTGTTCTTGTAGAAGACGTCCGCAAATTCTGGGCTATGTTCGGTGAAGCACTAAAACTGCATGTCAATCTAAGATGGAAATACAGTTGATAGGAAGCTCAATACCTCGTCGTAAAATGTATCGCTGCCCCATGCTACAAGATGATCAGCATGGCATCATTCAACGGCATGGGCCAAGAGGAGCAGATTCAGCTAGCATACCTGAGAACCAGCCCCCCTCAAACTCAGCCATATACTCAGGCTGTGTCCAACTTGTCTTCTTGAACCACTGGTAATAGCCTCGGTTGACAACAAATCCTGTCTCATTGTTTGTACAGGAGAGGGCACCAGGATAGTGATCAAGCGCGTACACGTCGACCGCGCCGCCAACATTCTGAAAGTCTGACGACCAACTCTGCCGGCTCATTGACTTTTCATTGTGCGTGAGTGGTACCACAACTCCTGCATCTCTGAAGGCTTCTTCCAGCTTGATCATATACTGTACGAGGGTGTGGTCCGGCTCGTGAACGGTTTGTCGAAGCTCGTTTTCCACCTGAACCAAGATGACCGGCTGTAGATATGGTCAGAATTTAAACCCTTTTGGTAGGATATTATACAGAATGACTGACACCTCCTTCAGTGATTTGGTTTGCGGCCAGTATGGGTATGAGCTTCTGGATATAAGGAGTCCAAGCATCACGATAACGCTCATCGTTCGTCCTAATTTGGCCAATTCTGCCATCGGATCCCCATAATGCATAGCCCCCAGCATTGGTCTCTGCCTGAAGCAGAAAAAGTTAGCCAAGTAAATTCAGTCTCAAGGGTTCTATAAACATACATTAATATACGGTCCAGGCCGGGCGATTACATAGAGCCCAGCCTCTTTTGCAGCATCAAAGAGTTTCTGGAGGTTCTTCCCAGAGGTCTTAAAATCATATACCCCTTCCTCAGCAGAATGATAGGACCAAAAGAAATAAAGTCTACCTTGTTAGTCTTACTAAATCGAGAGATGTTTCGTGAAAGAATGGACTGCATGGAAGAATAAGTAATTTACCCCAGAGCGTTGAACCCATTTGCCTTGAATTTCTGGAAGATGTCCTATTTGGCGTATTAGCAATATTCATCCGGACACATATACACGTCTTACAGGCCATAGTTCGGGAACAGGCAATCTCTGATAATGAAACTCTCCGCCGCTAATGTATTGTCAGTATCTAATTCCCGTCTTGATACATCACGCGGACGACTTACAGGGCAAACAGTCGTGAGCCATTCACCGTCAGGCTATACTCATCCCATTCGACGACATCTGTCAATCCATTGTTTGTCGCAGAGGCTAAGAACAATAATCTAGAGATCGCTGCGAGAGCGAAAAGAATCTTCATCGTGTGTTATGTTGGCTGGCAGTGAGAAAAAAATCAATTACGGCTATTCACGTACCGCCCACCAACTTCATATTATTTATCTCAACTCATCGATCAAACATTCATCTTAACCGAAAAAGCAGCTTTCTATTCATGAAGTAAGTATGTGCGTGGGTATTCTTGAATTTACCGAGCTCATTGTGTTGGATATTAGAGATAATTTCCAGCAATCAGCGTACTTTGACCCAACGACTCTTTGGATAGAGGAGACTGGTTATCACCAGGGGGGCAAGTAGGCGATCCTCACGGTGAGGGAGGGAGGGGAAAGGGAGAGAGACGAGGTGATTGGCCCGGTAATCACATAATCACGGACACTTCACAAACTCCCCGCGACAAGCTCGGTGCGACATTGTGGCGGGCGGTAAATCATGGTGCCATTGCGGGCGGGTCCATGTCAAAAGGGCATAAGGGCATTTCTCCCTTTAGCCGTGATACTTTCCGAGATCCTACGTTTTCTCTCATTCCTCTAGTTGAGAGTATGTGCGTTGGCCTTTGGCTCTTGTAAGAAGATCGGCTGGCTGACGTGTGTCATGAAAGATGAGATGCATCAGCATGCTCATCAAGTACAGTATATGACACCTTCATTTGCCTAGCAGCCTAATGATTACAAAGACCGACTCGAGAAACAGCTACATGAATAGAAGCTCATACCTTGCGTCTTTGGTCGAGAATGGTATGGTTGCTGTAGTCAGTGAATTGTCGCCTTCTTGTGCTCGTCGTCAAGTGGAAAAAGGCTGCAGATCAGGGTAGAAGCGTATGGCTTCATGTCACATACTTAGACATCATCTAAGCAACATCAATGTCAAAGATCTTCAGTAGGTTAAACTCCTAGAGAAGCTACCAAGTAGATGACAGGAGAAATGAGACACCTAATAGAAGAGTTGGTTATTAATTAAAGAATTTCTAGTATAAAAATAGAAGAAAGGGACAATAAATACAGTATTACATATTATTGAGACTCACTAATCTGATAATACTGATCACAGACTTGGGAATAAGCAGCGTAATATTTGAGTGTCTCAATTTCAATGTCACCCACTTAGCTACTTGTGCAAGGACTCGACATCATACTTTCAAAAATAGTGGCTTGTGATAGTCGCACGTCTAATCACATTGCTTCCTTCAATAATATATCCAATTAGTTTTACAAATACAAGAGTTTCTTGCACCTAGCCCTCAGGCCTTTTCTGGTACATTTGATAACTCCGACCACTCAGTCGCCCATTTTACAGCCTCTGTAACGGCTCCCTCGTCCTTCAACTCGGCCGATCTGTCCAATTCCATCTGCGCCATGTGCGAAAATAACTTCGGATTCAGGCACGCGGCCTTGTACATGCTCTCATAAGACTCGTCAGTATCCTTGGATAGCATGGCGATACCCTCATGCGCCTCCTCAAGCCCCATCTTGACCGCCCTGCGGTAGTGCTCCAACGCGTCGCCTTCCTTCCCAAGATTCCGGTAGCATTGGGCTATCTGTTGTTCACACAATGGCGCCCACGTGAAATCCTCGCCCCCTACCTCCAGTGCCCGCTGGAAAACTCTGATGCTTGCGTTGTACGTCCCCCGCCGCCGGAGCATCTCACCTTCAACCACGAGTGCGTTAGGGTCCTGGCCCGTCTTGGCCAGCGCCTGGAAACGAGACTCGGCTGATTTGAAAAGAGGCGAAGATCCGAACATGCCCGAACGGACGAGGTACAGTGCCAGAGTGGCGATGGAGGGGTTAAAGTCCATCTCCGCCGCGGCTGCCCACATAGCGAGGGACCAGCGGGACGCTTGGGGGTTCCATGACATGTCACGCATAATGCAGCCAGTTTCGTGTAGAATCTCTGGCGTTGGGCGCTCGGCTACGTTGAGTTAGCAGTGTGGTTCCATATCCTGTGCGGCATGCAGAGCGGGCGAACTCCCACCTTCTTCGATCAAATCAAGCCAACGGTGGTCTGCCTTCTCGGACACGGCGGCAAATTTTTGCAGACAGTTGTAGTACGTCGACGGGTCATAAGTGTAAAAGGGGTCTGACTTTTTGAACATATCCGGCTTAAGAGCACGCTCAAAGTCCTTCAGCGTGATGGTGTCGAGATTAGCAGGTCCCCAGTTCATCGTCCTGGCTCTCTGCGCTTTACGCGCTACCGCATAGGATCTTCTTTGCTGCAAATTTGAACATTTCGTGTCGCATCTTGAAAACAAATAAGAAGATGGGAATTGATGGGAAGCCAATCTCTCTGCAGGGATGACAACTGGTGATGAGAGCCTCAAAAGAGCTCTCAATGAGCGTCTGGATGCCATTCGAGGTGAAGCAAGTTGACGTAAAGTATCTAAATCAATTGAGTAAAATGTTTAAATTTAAATAGAAGAAAATAGATACCGAGTGGCTTCCCTTGACAGGAGTGTGGTTCACAGCTTCGCACAGTATCTGGATCGTTGAGGTGAGTGAGAGGAAAGTGGTCCGAGGCCTGATTGGCCAATGGGACCGCGCGTGTCACACCGTCGGTGACGATAAGCTCACCGAGGCCCGATAAGGTCCCCACATGAATTTTTTTGGTTCACGACCATGAGTTGCTCAACCATCAGTGCATTCACTACATTGGCAAGGCCTATCTCTGTATTGATTGACTATCATTCTATGCTGTCGAGATACTAGGATATAACAATTCTGAACGACACTGCACGAAGCTTAGCCTCCGTCCCAACATCGAGTGAGACATCATGGCGCGAGCAGGAAAAGTCGCCAACAAACAGGCAGAGGACAAGGCTGAGGACACCACCAAGCTACCTGTGAGAACAAAGGGTGAAAAGTCTTCATCTTCAGCCTCAGCTGCTTCTGCTCCTGGGCATTTGACGGTCTTCGACGACGAGGATGACGAGGATGAGGTTATTTCAGCCAAGCCCGCAGTGGAAGCGAAAGAGCCAGCAGCAGCACCTCCTCAGGATGAGGATGAGAGCGACAGTGACGACGATGAGGCCCCTGAGGCTATTTCCACTCATCAGGCTGCATCAAATTTAAAGAAGTCCGCACAGGCTGCCCAGAAGGCCTCACAAGAGTACGTTGAACCTCCGCTCTGCCATGTTCAAATGAGCATCGCCAACTGACCATTGTTTCTGCACTTCAGGCAAGCAGCTGCCCAGAAAAGGAAGCGCCAAGAAAGAGACGCCCTGTTCAAGCAGCAGGCAGAGGAGCGCAAGAAGACCCAGGAAATCACTAAGCCAGCAGAGACTCAAGACAGCGACAGTCAAGACGTCGCTGGTCCGTCTTCAAACATTGTCTCAAGCAGGAGGATACGGGGGGATAAGATCCAGATTCCTGCTATACTTCCCGACGAGTTTCTCACTGATTCATCGAGCGATGAAGAGGAAGATCACCGACATGATCTAGAGGTGGCTATGGGTCCCAAGCGCAGAAAGGTCGCCAGCGTGGAACGAACCCTCACTCGTCTCGATCGTGGACCGCGCGATGAGACGGTCGGTTCAACGGTCTATCGGGTGGCGAGCAAGAACGATCAGAGGCTAGCACCAAAAGCGAAAAAGTACACGAAGAGCGCCAAGGACGTACTGCTAAGGAGGAACCGTACTGCTGTTCCATCTCGGGGTGGTTTCTTCAAGAAATAGATGTCAACGTCACGACCTCCGCGGCTCCTCACCAAACGTTGCCTATGGAACCCCTTCGATTCATTATCACCACGTGGCATTTTACCATTCAAGTCACGGTTTGAGCTCATGAGAAACGAAGTTTTGCTCAATCGAACTGTCGGAGGTTCCTCTGGACAGAGCTCCCTGTCTCGGTGCTGGAAAACAATGCCGTCAATGCCAGTGTAGACCCCCGTTGGTCAGCTTGGCCGTGTTTCAAGAGTGAATAATAAGGAATAAGATTGAGTGAGTTGGCGCAAGAGATACCACAACAAACTGGCGGTTGTCTCTAAATTGGCGTTTCTGGTTTCTACATCATGGGTCGACGATTCTTTTCATGGTTCTATGTACATGCATACATACATATATAGGCGCACCGGGGATGCAGTCCACTTAGATTTCCCATTTTTTACATCAAACCTAGGACTTTGGATATCGCCAACGCATGTCTCTCATCAAACTGACTCCTTGTTAGCCAACACTTTGATGTAATGCAGTGCGAGAATCTTAGGCTAGAGTGAACCAACTTGAAGTCTAGTTGCTGTCTTTGCTATCTCGCAGATATGTCAGACCTTCACCCTTGGACTCAGGTTACGTTGAGTCGAGTTCGCCTTCGGACTTCTCTTGTTCAGGTGATGAGGTCTGGCATGGAGTTCTCCGCCGTGAGCCAGTCCCAATGCCTTCCATTCTCTGTGCTTTCGATCTTGGCACGGCCAACAATTTCGTGTGAAGCAGATGGAGGACTCGATGCTCTACTTGGGATATCATTCAACATCATATACAGGCAAATTTTGCACGAAAGTTACCAATACTCCAAAGAGGTGGAACATGTATAAGTGGTAACTGCCAGCCATTTTGACTTACTGACCAACATCTTTGAAATATTTTGATCTACGGAAACTCCCTTAATTTACTAAGGCCAGCTCACAGCAACGTGCTTCACTGATAAGCCATTCCTGCCAGGGAGAAACATTGGAGCAACAACTCGGGTGATTGATGTAGCACAATTATCTTTGTCCAGTGTCTAGGGTACGTACCTGAGATTGAATCGCTGCAGGTTAGCGCCTGTGATGGAATACGAGTGGAAGCATGGCAAAGACAAAGCTTCTCAAATACGGTGTGACCGGACTAGCGCGCAGGAGGGGTCCTGCTGCGTCCCTTCATCCTCATCACACCAAGCAATAGCCAATGATGCTATCATAGCACCGCATCTTATGCATCCATCTCACGGTGGCACTCTGCCGCCGACCCCACCACCAAGCCGACAGAACAATAGACACAATCAATATCCGTTTAGGCGTAGGGCCGCAATCCCTGAAAGCATAGATAATAGCTCCAAGTTCTTTCCTGCCCTTCATCTCTCAAGAGCCCCTCCACCATCCCCGGCCGCCCCGTGATACGTCAGCAATCGCTCTAGCTGGGATGTCACCTCTCCAGAGCTTTTCGCTGCCCGCTTCAGGTGGCATGCAGCGAGGTGAGGCCACCCATTTAGCTGCAGTAGCTTGCCCTTGGTGACCGACTGGTACTTGCGGCTAGCAGGCTCCAATGATGTGACACAAAGCTACCTACATATGCGTCCCCGTGGCCCGGCGGCTTGGCGCAGCGGCCGGACGAACGTCCACGAGCAACAGGCACACTAAGCCAGGGCCATCTCGTTGCACTGGACCTGACTCGCAGCGGTGGAATCTCCGAGTAGCGCTATTGACATGCTAGCTTTATCTTCGTTGTCTTTGTTTTTTGCAATCCCCTCTTCTGCATATCCACGCATCAGGCCATGATCATCGTAGACACATCGGTAGACCAGAACCACCCGGACTTCGCGCCGCCACGTGGTGGGAATCAGGCCGTGCTTATGCCCAAGACCCTTAGTCGTGACATGTCGTGTTGCATGGACTCAACTAACGAACCGTAGTGTGTGTTTTTTGCTGGACCCTATTCATGATGTAGCTGATGCGTGCTCTTAGAGCGTGGCCTTATTAACACGCCGAAAGACCATCGTTTATTGCATCTCGGGCACCCTGATTCCTGAATTCGCTAATCATACCAAGAGATGACGTGGAGACGAAGCCAAGTGCCCACAATGGTTGCTCGATGGGCCATAGACATCGAGCGTCTGCAAAATGGGCGTAGAAGGTATAGTATTAATAGCAGTATTCCAGAATGGCAGTTGGAGAAACTAACCAATAATTGGAAAGAGGATTCTATCTTGTATGCTGCGTCTTTCTGTATTACTCAGAAGATGCCAGTGTATTCATATATAGAACACGATGAAACCAACTGAAGAATTCATGTTCACACGTAACAGCGGAACCCCTGGATCAGAGGATAGAGACCCTGCCGATTCTGCAGCCAATTAACACCATGCATGTGTCTAACCGTCTTGAGTGAAGGTCTCAACTCAGCCCGCCGACGCGGATCATTCATTCTGCCCCTGGGGCCGATCGTCGTGCGCATGTTGGTCTGGGAGTGCTAATTCATTTACCTGTATCGCTGGGGCGCAAATTTCGGCGTGCGCGAGTCAAGCTCATCCATAGCACGAGAATTGACCGATTGCCCTACTCATCGCATTTGACGTTCAATCCACAAGAGCAGCTCCAGCAGCATGGTCGGGCACGGCGAAAAGAAATTGCTGGGACAAGCTACACCCTCGCAGCCGGTAACCCTAGGCGTAGATTGACCCTGCGATCGACAATGCTAGAAATAATTGATTGCTCTGGAGCGTGACGAGGAAGCTGAGTGGGAGAGATTTGTTGGTCCCAAAGCATGCTCGGGGTATCTGCTCTTCATTGGGATATGCATTGATGGTTGCTTGTGCTCCCTGTCTTCCGTGCCCCCGATGTTTCTTTCTCGTCTGTATCACGGCGGCTGCCACCGCTCTTTGTTTCGTCGGCCATGATGCATGGTGATACTCCATCATGGGGATGCATATATGCATGCACAGGCAAGCTCCTACCACACAACAATTTATTGGCATGTCGGTGTTAATGCACGGGCTTCACCTTCGAAAGCTGACCAGAACACCATCTTAATTTCATATGCAGAGGTTTTTATGCCGTGGAGAATGGTTTCTTTTCCTTCTTCACAGCGGGAACCGTATATCTGGACTGTTCAATTGCATTGATCGTCCGTGACCGAAGTAGATTCTCAATAGGTGCTAGTTTGAGCTCCCTAACCCCCGCCCTCTTGCATTATTCTGAGTTAGGTAGGGTAGAGGGGAGGAGGAAGAGGCAGACCATCCTGTATATCTCAGGGTAATGGTATGGCATGTTGTAACCCCTCGGAGTTCCAAAGGAACGTGCGCAGCCAAATTGAGTCGCTGGTGCGGTTAATGAGACTGAGGGCAAAACCATCATGTACGGTCCGCTCGCCTCGGTTGCCCATATCGATTGATGTGAACAGCAAGGCATGGGTAGCTCTCGTTTAGGCTCCCCTCCACACCAGAGCAAAAGCTCCCCGGGGCCTTTGGTGTCTTGCTTGAACAGTGGGTGGGGACATGCTAGCAGTAGACCCAATGCAACGGTCCCAGGGTGATTTGGCCCCTTGCCAGGACGGAGTTGGAATGGACAGCGGGTGTGACAGAACGGCTCGAGGCTAGACGGAACTTTGAGCGACGGTTGCTGTAGAGCAGTGCGGCCTCTGAGGAACAGGAGGGTGCTGATGCGTTCATGATTGTGCCAGCCCGTTCGTCTGGGCTCACGGAGACGGCAGGTAGGCAAGGATAGGGTCACCTGTTTTCGGGGTTTCAATTGACGAGAAGTAGAAGATCTCATCCTGATTGAGCAAGAGGCCATCGGCAGAGGCTTGAGGCTACAACGTGCCATACACGCTATGGGTGTACCAGCAGCAGCAGTAGCAAGGTACGCCTGCAGTGCTGTCCCCATCCTGGCTGCCTCAAGAGGCAAGGTACACGAAAAGCACAGCTACATCCCCATGTCGGCCTCTTGGCTGCCGGGAAGCGAGCCGCTCCCGCAGTGAAGATGCCCAAGCCTCGGGGGGCATGGCCTTCTGCAAGTGGCCATCAGCGGACAACAGCGAAGTGGAAGTGGAAGTCGAAGGAATGTTGGCACATAAGAATATTCCTTCGATTCCTTTGCCTCGCGGGCCGATGGGTCAGCAGATCTCGTGTTAGCCGCAGATGCAAAGAACCACCGGATGCATTTCGGAAGCGATCAATTATTGCAAATAATCAGTAACCAGGCAAGGCATGGGTGCTGAACAGTTAACTTGAACCGGCCAAGCAGCTGGGCCCTGCTGGGGGCCTGGATGATATTAACAGGTGCACTCACATATAAGGTAATTAGTTAGGCCCTTGATAATTGCAGTACCGGCTCTGGCGCTAGATCGATGCTTGAGGGAGGGCTTGGTTTGGCCTACTGTGGATGTATTATCATAAGATGAAAATACATACCCGTATAATACTGGGAAGGGTCGCCTACGTATGTAGGTATGTACGCGGTGGCAAGAACATCAATGTGCTTAAAGGGAAGGAAAGACCACAATTTGCTTGGACGGAAGCTGCCCCCGAGAGGCAACTGGACTGTGCACCTCAGCGGATTTGCAGAGGACTGACTGAGCAGCTTGCAGCAGAATGCGAAGCTGATGGTTCGTTGAGAGTCTTGCGATCACCACTAGGAGGGACCGAATTCGGAGGAATTCGCCCAGTGACATTGCTCATGCATAATAACCGCCAAATTCAGCTGAGACATGGCCAGGGCCAGTCATCCGATGCAGCAGAACCGCGTCTAGTTTTGGTGTTGGCTGTGCATCTGCCTCCCTCCAGGCGCTTAGGGCGCACGTCGCAGCGGCGGCAACACACCGCACAATACTTTAAGGCTTCAGCTGGGATTGCTGCCAGGGTGTCTCGCATCATTGACGGATGACATGACTCCAGTCCTGCCAGGATTCTCGTTTTCCCGTGTAGGAATCCCAAGCGGGGCATGCACTACCGCCGTCATCTTTTCACCTTCTTCCACTGGACTACATAGGCGCCGCCCGCCGCATACCGCGGGCTTATCAACCACCGTCACGATCTCAATCTCAGCTCGCCGCCAGGATGCCGAGACATATGATGTGTTTGCTGCATGCTGATTCGTTGCGGCAACCTCTTCCAAGCTTGGGCTGACTCACCCGGATCAAGTCGACCCTCTCGTGTCTCGGGACTGCTTTTCGTAGCGGTGCTGATCAATATGTGGCCGGCAGTGATACATGAGAACACGAAGGTGGTGTGGATTTCTCAAGTGAGCCTGTCTGGTTCGCAAGATTCATCCTCGAGTTGCATGGGCGCCAATGTACGCTCTCTGCCTGCATGCTGTCGACGTAGCGTTACATCCAAGAGGTAGGATTCGTTATGCCGCGCCAGAGTATCACTTCGGACGCACCTCTGAGACATGATAGGGCAGAGCACTGCCACCCTCCACTGCTGTTGACCGGATTTTATCGATTAGCGCCCCTCTTCAGTGTGGAAGCCCGCTCTGAATGGAGAAACATATGACGTCTGATGCATTTGGCCAACGAGACCTTATTCAGATCGATCTTATCGGTGAGAGCCAGTGAGGGTTTCGAAATGGACAGTATCAATCTGTCTGTTCTTTGAGATATCTTGTGTATAACTAACCTAGTGGCGCTAGTTGCATTGAGATAATTTGAGTCGACCGGCGGTATTATTCGAAAAGGAAACGAGACACAAAAGCACTCAACTGATATCTGGGCAGGTAGCGTGATGTTTCTTGTGCCGTGTCGAGAGTACGCCTTGGGGGCATATATTACATGAGACGATGTCACCCAGGTACCTTGGTATCGACTGTCAATGTAGGCCAGGTCTGGTGTGGTAGATGTGGCGAGGCAATCTTATCTGGTGTCTGCGACAGCGACACTTGCTACGGATGGGCAATAAGCTCGCACCTCTGAATGGAGCGTATTACTGCAGATAGAGATCGAATCTGGCAGCAGATATCCCGTGGCTTACGCCTATTGAGCACTGACATGTGCATGTCTTACGCCAGCACCACCACGAGGGACCGCACGGCCCTTAGGCCTCGTGCCAACCAGGAACGTGAGCCGCCCTGCATGAAGGAAACTCGAAGGTCAGGCAGGACCAACCTTGGCGCCCTCTTCAGTCCCACCAGAACGCGGAGACATCCAGCAGCATCGCAGACCCGGACTTTGGTGTTTGGGCCGGCCAAGTCAGTTAGTGAAGAATGGAGGTTCCTGTGTCAAACAGCCCGAGAGCTTGGATGTGGAAGTTTAGCAGGGAACCTGCTGTCTAGGTCAAACGCTTTAGCCTGGCGGGGAACCAGGCCTGATGGCCCTGGCCGCATCGTGCTGTCGCCGGCTGAGCGTGGCTCTTTGCTAGTGCCCACTTCATACAATCCGCTAGTAGCCACTCATGGATGGACATCTGCTGGCAGGGTAGGCCTACTAACGTGCTGGGATTAGCCAATGTTAGGTCGCTGGGCTCCCCCCCCGCCGCCCCGTAGGACTGGCTTCTCAGCCCGGGCCAACGTTGGGAACTAGCGGGCAGCAAGGGAGCCCCAGGACAGTCACCATCAAACCGCGTGATAAGGTCCGGACAATAAAAAGAGACCTGGGTTGGCCAATGTCCTTCGGTGCATACCCGATGATGTTATATTTTAGCTGATATTCTTCACGGCGCATTCAACGACAACCGCAAACGAAGTGAGCTGGATTGCTTTGTTAGAGCTTGCATAGGCTAGATTTATTAGTCGACAGCCCAGGGCAGCCCCACCACCCCCCTGGACTGGTACCTGCCTGTTCGGTAGGTCTTCTCATAGATTTTTCGAACCTTCCACGGGCCGGTGTCAGGTTCCACCCGCCAGGTACCAAAGTGGTGACCTTGGAGCACAGTGCTAATTACCCAGTGCCAGTCTCTGTCGGGACGTGGGATTTGCCTGTCTGGGACCGAGTTACATCCATCACATCACCACCACTCTCACCACCACCGTATCCTTACTATTGGTTCCATTCTCCCTTATGACCTGAGCAATGACATTCGCCTAACAAACTGGGAGCCATTGCCTGCTAATTTGATTTAATTGTGACTACCGCCCAGAGATGAGTGCGCGCCCTGGATGAGCTCTGCCTTTCAACTGAATTGAATTGTCTTCTGATACATCACCCCTGAAACAGTTGTCCCCTTTCCGTTTCATAGGCTGACTCCGAGTGCTACTATGTCTGGCACCGAGGGCACAATTGACAGCCCGGGTCGCCGATTAGAGCAATCCTCCATGAGCATCTGCATAGCCGTCCTGCCCGCCTACCACCTCCAAACAAGCATTACGCTATGTAGGGGCGCGGCATGGACAAGTCTCCCTCTGGACGAGAACGAGCATGTACGGCACATGTGATGGTGGGTGGATGCTGCCTGCATCTTGGTGTGGTCTGTATTGTCTTATTCTCTGCTCTGCTTTACAACACGCGGGGTTATTCGAAACATGGCATCCCACCGACGTGAGGCCTCAAAACGTAACAGGGCGCAGCTCAGCGTCATGGCTTATACGGGAGTTGAGGCATGAGGGCTTCCATCTGAATGCATTTTTGCTCTCATACGCTTATGTTCGGATGGGAGCTTTTGTCCCGCTGTGATCTCCCGCTGCATAATTAGTAGAGAGCGTCCGTACAGCCGGGTGCAGCAAGGCAAGGTCAAGCCAAGCCCATGGTGGTGGTACGCAAGCCATGATGGATCTCGTACAATTTCGCCAGTCCTTATTTCTCCTAGTCGCCTGTTGTGGGCGGGGGTGGGCGCCTGGAGATCTCCAATGCCACGAGTCTAACGTTGAACACCACTGTTTTAACCTATTCCCTACAACCAGCCAGCAGCATGCAGGTTGACCTGGCCCCCGTACTCGCATGCCTGTGTCCCATATATCCTTGAAGTACAACCAAGCACAGTAAATCTGCCTCGTCTCTGCAACGTGCGTGTTGGGGATGACTGGCTGCGTGCGTGGACCGACCCGGTTCGTTGGTTGCTGGCTCGGCCACGGTGAAGAGCCTGACCGAAGTGGTCTCTGCTGGTGATTCTTGATTATCCATGCCAGAAACCCAAACTGTCTGCCGCGACCGCCATTGCCGGGGACCTCCATCGTCCAAGCTCTACCGGGTGGGTAGGTAAGTAGAATTGAGGGATTGATTGACCGATGCACCTGGACGCCTGACAAGGACCACGTACAGTGTGTATTGGGGCCAGCGCAGCATGGGGGAGGTACCTGCCAGGACTGCCAGTACCGCTAGGCCCATCTACGTACCCGCGCACACCTCAGCCAGCACGCTACTGTACGCTTGTAATTACAAGTCGCCCCAGACCTAACTGGGGCCCTCTCTCTGTGTCAAGGATCAGGGAGACCCCCCCAACCTTCCACTTGTCTGAAGACTCCTCCCGAAGGGGCTCCTTTTTCCTGGGTTAAGCTCCTCTTGAGCGACCCCCTTTATCAGCGCCTGGTTCCTGCATCTGATTTCCACAACCAAGAAACCCAAGGTTCCCAGCAGTCAGTGCTGTCCAAGAACAGCCCTGGCCTGTCTTTCTGCCCAAGGTGAGTGGTCCTCTCTTCCCTCTTCATCCCCCTCCCCGTCCTGGCCTGGCATTTTCCCTGCCTTCTGCATTAAGCCCTTGCTGGCGTTGTGCAGGTATCGATTTTCCCGCGCGCCCTCATCTGGCCTGCACCCAATTTATCGCCTTTCGCCCTTTGGGTCCGCTTCTTTCTCTCTCCTCCACACCTTGTCCCGCCTATCTCCAGTGCCTCCTCTTTCGCTGTCCGCCCAACTTGTCTGCCAATGCTCACGACTGCTTACGCGCCCTGACAGACAGATCTGTGTTGAACCGAACCGTTTCCAAGCCCATTCGCGCATTCACGCACTGAAGCGACCTGCCGCCTGTACCACGACGAAGTTTGGTGGCGCGGGCCCTGTAACGGCTGGTCACCTTTCGCAAGCGAACGCCTCCATTTGATCACCTTAATGACGAGCGGTTCGCATATGACAAGGCACATTTGGTTTTGACAGATCCCAACTCGGTCTTCTTTTCGGTCAATCATTTCATCCTTTTCTTCTACGCCTCGATCATGCACAGTCTATGCCTATCATTCGCGATCGTACGCCGCATCTGAAATAGCTGTTAGAGGTCCATTCGTCCCAACCGTCTTACTTGACCAAAACGACATTCTCCGTCCTGCATTTCCAAACTGGTATCCGGCGACCATTTCTTCCAGTGCCGCTACCGCAATTGGCCAAAATATACATCTACGACCTGATACCCTTATTTGTTCCCCGACCGACACAAACTCTCCTTGCGCCCCCCTGGTAATTTGACGACCGCGTCTCAATGTTTAGTCGCTTTCACAAGAATCACGGCCAAAACAACTCAGGGTTTAACTCCTCTGGTAATCAGCGTCACAACAATCACGACTCCTCGGGGTTTTCCGAACCTGGCTTTGCCGGTTTCTCTCCTGTGAGGCTTGGCTCCCTTCGTTCGGGAGCCGAATCTCAGTCTAGGTTGATTCCCTCCTCTTCGACATCTGAAAAGGGTACGCTTTCCCGCTGTTTCTCCGTTTTGATTTTCGTTTTGCATACGATATCTTCTGATGCCTCCTCTTTGTCCTACCTTGGGTTATTGAGGTGCATCAGTCGAGCGTCGCACAAAGTTTGTAGCCGCTGCATATAACGCGACTAACCACCAGAACCGCAGGATATTCATACTCAACACATTCACAAAGCACTCGACAGAATAGGTCGCATTCATCAGCGAGTTCCGTCCGCTCAACTGTGAGCAACGTTTCGCGAAGGGTTGGTGGTATAGACAACAACGTCATGGCTAGCTCGGCAGATAGATCCCGCACGCGTCGGGAGAGGACGTTTGTGGGAAGCGAGTGTGCTGTTTGCGAGGAGCCGTTGGAGCACACGCTACGAGGTGAACGCATTTTGCAATTTTCTTGTTCTCATGTTTCCCATGAGGCGTGTTTTTATGAATTCATTCGTGAATTTGAGTCACAGTACTGCCCAACATGCGAGGCACCACTGCACTTGGACACAAGCAGGGGAGGTAATGTTATCGATATTGGTACGAATCCTCCAACAACATATGCTCCTATCCGGCTTACACTAACCATGGCAACAGAGAAAATCAGCAACATGGTCCGATCAGCGGGCGACTCGCGCTCTCTTCACAGTCCTACTCCTACCTGGGATGCTCAGACTCTCAGACCGCCCAGCTTAGAGAGCGGCCCAAAGAAGCAACACCATCTATCGCAGTCTGGCAGCGGAAGAGAGAGCGCTCGGGGCGGCAGCCTGCGTGACAGCAGAGACAGCCGAGACGCCTCATCCACATCTGATCGGTACAACCCACGACACGCCCGGACTGACAGCGAGGCTACAGGCCAAACTGGCATGACCTATCCAGAGACACCACAGAGTGGTCCAGCTCGACGACATGATTATGATGTTCAGGCAATGGAGACGACTCCCGGTAGCCCACGGTCCATCACCCGCAACCCTATTCCGGCCCCCACCGTGACAGTTCGTTCCGAGTTCCCGACTCTCAACCGTTCTCGACAGCAACAGACCCTCACATGCCTCGTCACCATTGAGGTTCCGGACAACAAATGGCGACCCGACCCAGAGGATCTTGGCGTTGCTGTCACACAGTCAATGCCTCATCCTAATCCACGCATCGACGATGTTGCGGCTCGTCCCCCTTCGCCTGCCAGAAGCGCACCCAAGTTCTTCCCATACGAATCGGCCGAGGTGCTTGAAGAGATGACGGAGAGCCTACGCAATCGCGTAGATAATTGGCACGGCTTGGATTTCAGCAGGTTTGGCAAATTAAGACTTTATGGAACACTTCGGGTGGGCAAGGATAGGGTAAACTGGCAGGAGCTCGAATGCTTCCTCTTTGCCGAGATGCTTATTTGCGTCAAGGAAAAGAAGTCACAACAGCAGTGGGAAGAGGATGGAACTCCCCGCAAGCCCCGCTGCACACTCAAGGGCTCTATCTTGATCAAGAAGCACCTCAACGATGTTTCTGAAACAGGATCTATCGATGAAAACGTCTTGACTCTGAGTCTGTCCGTTACTGAATTGCCGCAGTTCCATCTGCGCTTTGATAACCGAAATCAACTCAAGCTCTGGCAGCAGGCTCTGTTAGACCTCAATGCAATCGAGGCCCCACCCATGCGCAGCCCAGATTATGAGCGCGAGATGTCTGAGGAGGAGGAGGCTGACTGGCAACGATTATCTCGTCCTCAAAGGGTTTCGTCCGTTGCATCATCTTGGGGTGCTGGCAAATCAGTCACAACGGCCGCAACAGAGTACACGAGCAACTTCCCTCGCAACGCCACCCTTGCCAATACCATCCACGTGCCTATTGATGTTGTGGTTGTTGTTCCAATCTCATCATCTATGCAAGGCGTAAAGATCAATCTTGTCCGAGACGCACTAAAGTTCATGGTCAACACCCTGGGGGAGAGAGATCGCATGGGTCTGGTTACCTTTGGATCTGGAGGCGGAGGTGTGCCCGTAGTTGGTATGACGACGAAAGCCTGGCCTGGATGGGGTAACATCCTAACTTCCATCAAGCCTGTTGGCCAGAAGAGCCATCGGGCAGATGTTGTTGAGGGCGCCAACGTTGCTATGGATCTGTTGATGCAACGCAAGCACAATAACCCAATTGCTTCTATCTTGCTTATTAGCGATGCATCAACATCTGATGCCGATAGTGTGGACTTTGTAGTCTCTCGAGCGGAAGCAGCCAAGTAAGTACCCCGTATCTTATTTGTTTCGAAATTTGTTTCGGCGTATTAACAGTGGGACAGGATCACAATTCACTCGTTTGGTTTAGGAACTGCTCATAAGCCAGATACAATGATTGAGCTCTCTACCAGGACCAAGGCCTCGTACACCTATGTCAAGGACTGGATGATGCTTCGCGAGTGCCTGGCTGGTTGTCTTGGCTCAATGCAGACCCTCTCTCACCAGAACGTGAAGCTCAAGCTGAAGTTGCCAGAAGGCTCACCAGCTAAGTTTCACAAGATTAGTGGCGCTCTGCAGATTACCAAGCGCGCCACCGGGCGCGATGCCGAAGCTGCACTAGGAGATCTTCGTTTTGGTGACAAGCGTGATATTCTTGTTCAGCTCGTTGTGTTGCCTGATAATATTAACCAGGACCAGCTACCCCAGGATTCCTGGGACAGTATTGTATCTGGCCTAGAGGCTCTGGGTGGTTCAATGGACAATGATGCTGAGCGAGCAGTCTCAGTTGAAGAGGTTCCTCTTATCCAGGCCGACGTTTCATGGGGCGACATTCTCAGAGATGGCACAACAATGCAAATGCCTCGACCGTCGCTATTGGCAATTACAATGTTGCCAGCCGCGAGTGGCCAGAAGAAGTCGTGGCAGGGAAGCCCCCCCATTCCCCCTCACCCACACATTGTGCAGAGGCGCATGGAATTACTTACCTCTGATATGTTGACGAGAGCCTTGACTTTGGTCAGCCGAGGTCAGCATGAGAGAGCGCATACTCTCCTCAACGAGACACGCTCAATTCTTAAAGGCCTTGGTAAGGGTGGCCTTCCCCCAGTGCCACCGATGGCAAGCAAGAACGGGCCCCCAACACCACTGCCAGGCAATGATTCATCATCTAATCCGTCCAACACGCCGGACCGTAAACGAAGCCCGTCGCCGCCCACCTCAGCAACCTCATCCGGGAATAACAACGGATACTCGAATACACCATTCCCAGCAACACGATCTCAGGAAGGTCTGAGCCTTGGCACTGGTATCGACGCTACCACGGTTGCAGCCCTGGATCATGAACTCGAGAGCAGCCTTGAATGGATCAACCACCCAGCGGTCTTTGGCCGCGACAGTCGAAAGGCAGTTCTCCAAGCTATTGGTGTCATTAGCTCACAACGTGGCTTCACCTTCAGAACACCTATTGAAGGCTTATGGGCCGGCCGCGTCAGTGGAGTGAAGAAGCTCACTGAGAAGAGCCGCGAATGGCGTGACGAGGGTGGTGGAGAGGGTGGCATTGTGGAAGAAGCATGAGCAACTTCCCATCATCTGCCCTATTTTTTTCTCCAAGCGATTTGACAATGGCGTCTTGAAAATCGGTGTTTTGGGAGATGCTTTTCAGCTTTTTTTTTTTTGTCGTCCATTATTCGTCCCTTCACTATGCTGATTGCTCTTTTGTCGTCGACGCGTGATACATGCTCTTTCGTCTTTGGCCGGAGTGCGAGACATGAAATGATACCTCTTGGGTTACTTGTTGAACATCATTTTCTCTCTTTTCTCATACCCGCCACTGCTATTTTATTTCATATAGCGTGTGCAACCTCCAAGGTTTTACATTCCTATTTACGTCGTTGGAATCCATTTCTTCGATATCCTCTTTCTTTTTGATATCTGATCAATTCCTTTAACTTATCATTTTCTTTTTTTGCTATGATTTATGGAGATGGGAGTCATCGTCCCTTCAGGTAGTATGCGATTATGATGCTCTTACGCATATGGTGGCTTTGAAAGGCTGGAGGATACATGTTCGCCTTTGAATATCTAGGCATTGGGAGAAAGCTTGTACAATTGTTTACATTTGCGAGGATCATGGGCATCCGAAGATGGAATGCCGCAATGAGATGTTGCTACAGGGGATATAAATGTATGCAATGTTTTAAAGAGAGCACGAACAGCAAGTTTAGTACCTCATGAACTGTCCCGATTGCTCGCAAGTCCCAAGTCGTGATGATACTGGAATTGAAGAATACAGAGTCTACATAGTTCGTGTTCCGTTCATCGTAGACGTTGCGAAGGCACCTTCTCTCACACTCCTGAACACATCTTCTTCACATAATCCTCATGTTTCATCATAATGCAGTCTATTTTTGTTTCCTGGCTCGTTAGATTATTCCCAGGCTGCGATATAATCAAGATATTGACCATCTTGCCTGGGTGTACTTTCTAGGTAATTTTCGACCTAGGGGGATAGATAGATAAACACCGTTTTTACACCTGGGTGCATTACATGATAGAAGTATAAGCATTTTTGCATTTCATCCCTTTTGACGCCAGGCGCCTCTCATCGGTGAATTTATTCTCTCACATCGGTTCGGGGCGTTGAGCATCATCATTGTATTGTCTATTCTAGATTTAATCCTCGTCCCAGTTCTAAAGATAATTGTTAGCTCAAGAAGACTTTCATGGAGAAGACAAAATGTATTCGGAGTTAATGATCAGGGTGATGGGTATGAACTTACGGGGTTGGGGCCGGGTGGCTTGGGCCCTCCAGCTTGCTTGGCGACGATAATTTGATCGACGGACAGAACTGTTCTTGCTGCCTCGGTGGCGAGCTTGATGGCCCAGTGCTTGGATACGAGAAGATCGAGGATGCCCTCGTCCTTGGTGTCCAGAATACCCGTATCTTCCTCGTTCTATGAAAGCCAGATTGATTAGTATAGGATCGGAAAGCGTAGCGACCAGATCGCTGGACAAAGAAGTAATACGTACGTCAACATCAACACCAGTATCCCACTCTTCGCTGTTGTGGTGAGCAGCATAGAGTCTGCTGAGAACCTCGGTAGCATCTAGGCCGCAGCTTTCTGCCAGAGTGCGCGGGACAACTTCAAAAGCCTCAGCATACTTCTTGATAGCATATTGGCTGAGGCCAGGGGTCTTCTCTCCAAATGCCTGTATCCTCTCCACCAACTGAGTCTCTGTGGCACCCGCGCCGGGCACGAGCCTGGGGTCCCTGGAGATAGCCTTGACAACATTGACACCATCATCAACAGCACGCTCAACGTCATCGAGATGGTTCTGTGTGGCTCCTCGAAGAACCAGAGTAGCTGTGCGAGTGACCTCATCCTCCTGCCTGAAGACAGTAACCCGGTCACCACCAATTTCCAGAGTCTCAACAACATCGATATTGCCCATTTCGTCAGGCATAGGAGCACCCAGACGTGCCAGAGGGGTAGCACCGACGACACGGCAGACTCTGCGCAGCTCGAACTTGCTGAGAATCCTGATGCATAGGATACCAAATCGGTTCAGATAGTGCATGGCCAGGTCACCAACTCGGTCACCGACGACAACGACGCGAAGACCGGAATCGTAAAGCTCCTTGATTGAAGTCTCCAATTGAGACTCCTCGCCCTGGGTGAAATCAACCATCTCCTTGGCATTGTGGAGGAGAACAGTTCCCTTGGTTTCGGTCTGGCTGACGTCGATCGGGCAGGTGTACACACCGACCTTGGCCTTGGTGGCCTTCTTGACACTTCCATCGGGCTCCTTGGGGAAAACCATGCCCTTGACGACCCTGCTCTGGTCCAAGCTGCCACCCATGATCTTGACCACGCGGATGTTGTCGACGTTGAAGTTTGCTGGGTTGTTTGGCAGGACCGAGAGAACAGCCTCAGAGACGAGCTCGGCCAGGAAGTCCTCGTTGCCGTTCTGCTTGCTGGCAATGACGGTGCGGATCGCCTTGCTAAGTTCCTCCTGGTCACGCATATTCTCGACCTTGTCTACCTCCAGCTCCTCCAGGGTCTCGAGAGCAAACTTTTGTGCCTTTTCGTAACCAATAACAATGTCAGAGGCCTTGAGGCCCATTCGCAAGAGATCCTCAGCCTTCTTAAGTAGCTCGCCAGCTAGGATGATGACGAGATTGGTGGCATCGCCCATCTCGGCCTCCTGCTGCTGGCTGGCCATGACGAGGAGCTTGGCGGCGGGGTGTACTACATCGAGCTCTCGGAGGATAGTCGCGGCATCGGAGGTGAGGATCATCTTCTGAAGGTGGTTGATGATGACCTTGTTTCGGCCGTAGGGACCCAACGAGGTCTGGACGGTGGAGGAGATTGCCCGGCAGGCATCGATGTTGCGCAGGACGGCGCCATCTTCAGCGTCATAGCTGCCAGTTGAATGTCAGCATTGAACCGACACCGACATACTATTGAGCATATGCATTTCCTTCGGATGTAATGGCGGCAGTACAGCGCCGAGGCGAATGTTGGTGGTTTCCCATTTCCTCTTTTTCGTTTGGTGGGGTGAAGCGAGGAAGGGGATGGAATACAGATAGCTTAGGGAGAATGGACCTACTTGTTGTAGCCCTGCTTGAACAGGTTGGCGTTGGGAGCGCCGGGAATATTGAGAGACATGTTGACTTGCGAGTCCTTCTAGCGATGGCCCAAAGGAGGGAGAGAAAAGTCCGGGAAAGCTGAACGATTCTCCTCGAGGACAAGCCAAGCGTCACCTCCAAATATAATTGTATGGATACCGCCGCCCTCAGAAAATCTACAGTCTTGGGGGATGTTTGTGCTACTGAAGTGCCCCGCTAGCCAATCAGGCAGACTGCGGACCCCTCCGGGAGCAGTTAATCCGTTCCAGCTGCGGGAAGCTTCCACCTTGCTGTTGCCCCTGGACGTGGGCGGTGGAGTTTGGAGGCAACCGCGCTGGACGAATCTCTTGATAGTGGCCTTCCACCGCTTGCTTTGTCATTCTGCGTTTGGGATAGGGAGAAGGAGCTTTTTGATTGACTGCCAGAGATTTGTTGCTCTGTACCAGAATGGCCAAGCCTGGAACAATATCTTCTCGCAATTGAGTTGTCTGTGATGGAAGCCTATGCATGTCTTCAATTATTTGTAACTCTCTCCTGTTATCTGTATGGAAGTCAACTTGCTACTCAGCCCTCTCATCAACGGTAAAGATGGAGGAGTCTGAGGGTTCACAATTTGCACAACGTGCATAGCACAGCACTAACCCGAATGCACAATTCGACAGATGCACGTCCCTGGCGCAGGAGCGTGGTGACCCACCCGGCCGAGAAAGGCGTCTGGGGACTGCCAGAGCTGAGCTGCAGGAGCCTATAAACTCGCCCACCGCCTTCCAAGCGCGATCGAGTCTCGCAATTGGGAGTTGCTGCACGTTGGCACGTTCTTGCTGGGAGTCGAGTTCTCGCAAGACAATCAGTCCTTCCCTGGGCTATCCGCACGGCGCTGCACTGCGCGTCCCTGAAATTGGCGTCTGATAGCATCATGGCTCCCCAATCTTGTGAGTTTTCCTCCCTTACACCAGGTCCGCGGTCCCCATTGTTTGCCTGAACCCTGTTCGACTCTCCTGCAACCGCACCACCCAGTTGAGTTCAGCACTGTCTGTCAAGGCAAATTACCTGCCAACGGCTCGCTGCCCTTCGGTCCAGTAACGGCCTGCGCATGCAGACAAGGCAAACAGAGCTCGATTCTCGGCCAGCCATCTTCCCACTTTTTCCTCATCACTCCCCATCCCGACAGCTATCGAGACCACCCTCCGTCCATCTCCCTCTCCCTCCTCCCCAAAGCCTCTCGTCTCGGTCGCGATGCCACCCAAGCGCAAGCATACAGAAGTTGACTCTGCTCCAACCGCATCAGCCGTCCCGCCGTCGCTGCCTCCATCCGTCGAGGAGGCCTACCGTCGCAAATGCATCCAGCTCAAGAATCGCACCAACGAGGTCGAAGAGGCCAACGACGCCGCCAGACTTCGTCTCTCCCGAATTAAGCGCCAGGTCGAGAAGTTGAGGATCGAAAGGGCCTTCCTCCTGGAACAACTTGCTAAGCGCACGAGCACCAACGTCGAAGACTCCGAGGGAAGCCCAAGCCCTCCGCCCACGGTATGATATAATACGCTCTGTTGCTTATTATCCAATTCCTCTCACGTCCGCTCTCCTAACTGTAGCACATCATGGCATGTCTACTGCTTCTCCTCCGCGTTCGCTTCACCTACTTCTTGCTTACCCTGTCCACACTACACGCCCTCCCAAAATAAACCGTCAAGCGTGCACGTCAAAGAAATGGAAGCTTCCACTTCCGATTTCTACTATAACCTACCTTCATTTCAGTGTTGATCCTTGTGTGCCAATAGGAGCACTTCTCTGCCGGCATCCATGAAGCCGACGCTAACGTCCGCAAGCCTAAGGACAAGCCCTTGCGGATCAAGCGCGGCCACCGCAAGACCGACGCAGACGGCAAAGACACCCCCTCGGCCTCCTTCACCCAGCGAGCCGGATCTGGATCACCCGCGCCGTCGGAGCAAGGCGACGCCGGTAAGAAAGGTACCACGAATGGCGCGAAGAAGTCCGCCAAGCCGGGCGATGCGTTCGAGCTGTTCTGCTCCGAGGAGCGGGCGGTAGTAGAGGAGCAGAGCAAGGACAAGGAAGACGTCAATGTTGACGAGGAGCTAGAGCGCCGATGGAAGGAGTTGTCTGATGAGAAGAAGGACGAGTACAAGGCCCAGTTTGTAGAGCTGGAGAAGCGGAGAGAGAAGGAGGACAAGGACTCCAAAGAGGATGAGGAGAAGGAGAAGGATGACGCCGCTCCCGAATTGAAGAAGGAGGATGAGCCGGCATCCTCCAAGCCAGCTGCCCAAGATGAGGATGTGGAGATGGGTAATAGCGAAGACGCTGAGCAGGCGGAAGACAAGAAGGACAAGGAGGACAAGGAGGCAAAGGAAAGCAAGGATTGATCTGCGATTAGGTTCTGTAACTCTACATGGCGTTTTAAGGGTGGGAATATCTGGTCTCTCAAAGATGCAATTACGCATCATCTACTAAGCTCTAGACGAAGGGGGAGGGGTGGACAAGAGGGTCCCCTCGATAAATGATGAAAAGAAAACAAGGATGACATTCCCAGATCTCTTTCCTAGACACGTTTTCGCTGTGAAGCTCATATGTCTACCAGATTAGATGTTCTACCAAGATTGTGAACTATGAATACAGTGCCTGCGTATATCTAAGCAAAACCAGCAAAACCCCACGCATCGCGCCCTCGTCTCTGTTCTATTCCAAGAGCTCAATTCCGATGTGTACGATGTGTTTTTTTTTTTTCAACCCTCCGCAGTAATGTCAACCACGATATTAATAGCCGCCACCAAGATCTCGACAGCAATAAGTATAATCACTAAGGAAGAAAAGCATCTGTCAGCAAATAATGACCACAACCAGTAGGAAAAACACACAAAATCTTGGGTTTTACTCACCAATCCATTCCAACTTCTCGTCGTGGCCGTGGCTTAACTGGTCCTTGAGGACGGCGAGCAGATCGGCAATGACGTCCAGGCGCTCTGTCAGAAGCCCGACCCGCTGGTCCATCTCGAGATAGCTCCTGACGGCCTGGTAGACGGGCTCCAGCTGCGGCTCGACCCAGAAGAGCTCGGGGGTGTCCAGCACGGAGCCGTTGAGGTGGATGTTGATTCTGAGGATGAAGAGCTCGCCGATCTGCATGTTGATCTGGGACGGGTTGAGGTCGATCTTGCCGGTGAGGGCGATCTGTGTCGGGATGTCTTTACATGTCTCAACAGTTGAAGCAATAAGCTCTTCAAATAGAGAGGTCTGGTAGGTTAAAAGTCAGCCGATTGAGTCACATGAAAGCAGCCAATAGCCAATTCTCATTTAGGGACCTATAGGCACATACCTTGACGCTCTGGGCTAAGGCGTGCGAAATAGCCAGCTTTGTCATGTAGTTGTTCTTATCCCGCAGCGTGATGAAGTCATTGTAAATGCGAGCCTGGTACTCGTGCGTGTAATAAAAGTTGAAATGCTCCGTCTCGACATCGTCTGGCGCAAGCTTCTCAAGCTCGAACTTGGCAATCTCTTTCAGGAACCTGGCCTCCTGCGAAGCGGTCATGCCCCATATCACAACGACTCCGTAGTCGAAAAGAAACACTTCTGGTGTGTGAACGTTTGTGTCAAAGTCGGGTGTGCTATCAATAGCGCTATCGTCGTCGATTATGCTTGGGCCCAGTAGAGTCTCGCCGCGAAGATTGCTGAGATCGGGAACAGAGGATCCGTTGGAGTGTCCGTTACTGGGGTCCTCTGGTACATCGATGAGTGTCTCCCTCCGCTGCTGCTCTTCCTGTGCAGTCTCGCTTCCAGTTGAGTGTCGGCGCTCGTAAGCCGTCACGGGGTCATGGCGGCTACTAGCCACAGGCGGCGCCTTCACGTATTTGTAAGGAGTGTATATACACTCGTCTATGAGTTTGGGGTTTGAGTCTCTGGTTCTGGCTTTTCCTTTCAAGAAGCGCATGAGCGCCTCCATCTCATAGCGATTGGCGGTGCAATACGCCGTCACCCTTGGCAGTCTGTCTCGGTCCGCTTTGCCCAACCTTGCCGCATCTCTCCTAGCTGTGGGATCTTTGATTCGGGTGTATTGGGAATAGACATCTCGGCCGCTCTCTTCATCGGGTGCATCCTCGCCAAGGTCCGGGTTCGGCAGGAGCTTCAGCTTCTCGGTCTTCTTCGTGCTTCGCTGAGGTCCAATCTTGGGACCGGAGAGATGCGCGACTGTTGGGAGAGCCGAGCTGTGGCTGTTCCTCCTCCGCAACTTGTTGTTTAGGGCAGCGAGCACCGGCGGGCCACTCGTTGTGTTACCCGGATTGCGGGTGTCCAAGGCGGTGCTGTGCCTCTTGTTGTAAGGTCGGAGCGGTTCCGGCTCGATAGTCCTGCTAACGGGGTTGGCACTGAAAGTGACGCTTCGGTGGCTCTTGTGACGGCTGCTATCAGGGGAGTGGAGGAGGGGAGTCTCCTCGCTGGCCTGGTGCCCCGCGTCTGCGGTGTTCGAGTTGGAGGCCATTGTTTATGATATCGATCGCAACAGCTAGAGGTCCTCCCGAGTATGCTGGCAAAAGCCAACGATTGAGATTCAATGCGCGGCAATCATGTCCATGGGCAAAGTGGGAAACAACTTGGACTGCCGATTTCTGTTCGGTCGGCGCGAGTCTGGTCGTGTGTCGTCGAATGGTGTGGTTGGAGTCAAATTCTCCAGGCCAATGAACGATGATCGGTCCTTACAAAAAAGCTACGCGGGAAACTGCATATTGATGACGTTTGACACTGCAGCAACAGAACACTTTGGCGCTATGGAAGGGCGGATGTGGGGCCTAGCAATAGTGGATGCGAACCATTAAACTTCCCCGGGCCCAGTGCCTTCCGACACGGTCTACAGTGGAGGTCTACAGTGGAGGATGGTCAAGCTCATGCTGCCCTTCTCTCAGTTCTCAGGGCAACGCCGTTACCATACACAACGAATACGTCTCAAACGCCACGCATAGCTGTCGCATAACTTCACGGGACTCTTTTCACATAAGTGGCTACTATATGGATGGTTTTTGCGGTAAGAAGTAAAGAATGGATTTAGAGGTACTGGGTAGATGGCTGAATAGGCTTCGCCCAGCTGGCTATGAATCCCAGGGGAAGAATTAGACCAGACATCACTTAAGCTTACCAGAGGAAAGAACATCGTACGTCCATAACCAACCGAATATCTTCCTCTGATCCCAGGTATCAAGAGATAATCTCAGTCTCTATCTTGAAGCCAGCCTTTGCAGCCCGGTCGATCAAGCCCTGCCCCAGGCATGCCGACGTATAGATACCGCCGTCGAGCTGTACATCCTCCTCGAGAAGAGTAAGAGCCACTTGGGCCATCAGAAGTCCAGACACTGTTATAGCAAGCTTGTCAGCAACGAATTGATTCACCGACAAAAGGCATGCAAGTCTATATGGGGTAAAACTTACAAGCATACGGGCCGCCGAAATGGCGCACGCGACAAACCGCTTTTTGGCCTGATCCGGGCTTGACATCCGGTTCAGCAGTGCCACGGTACTCGACTTCTTCCCTTGTGGCTGAAGCCCTGTCAGAGCCCTGTCCCGGTTGGTGTGTAACCCTTCTCAGCAGTGACCGTGCAAATGAGGATAGCAACAAGAGAGCCGGACCAAGGGTCAGAAAGAAATGGAGTGCCACTCCCTGTATCCAGTTCCGGACCCTCAGGTACTCTTCAAAGGTGAAGTTTGGCCCGTAGAATTCAGCTTTTCGGCTTGGCGTCGCAGACAAGAGACCCCATGTGCGCTCAACGATGAACGCATCCGTGGACCCTGCCGGTGAAGTAGTGACTGTACCAAGGTCGGGGATATTCCTGGATCCAAATATCCTAGCCATGATACCTGGCTGGAACCGCCCCTGGCCCTCGCGAGGAACTGGAGAGTATGCATAAGGTTTGGTGGCTGCTTGTAGCTCTTTCAAGCTGAAGGTCTCGAAAACGTTCAACACAGATGCTATTGTTCCTCCAGACGCGCTTGATCTAAAATGAGAGTTAGCTGCCGATCATCTCCAGTAAGCACAAGGATGAAGTCTACGACATTACCTGAGGGTGTGAATGGACATGATAACTCTCCCCGTCTGGGCATTGAGGTTCTCTCGGAGGCATTTGGCCATTGCCCATGAGCACAGATCAGGGGGAGCAGACTCGAGACCAGTCTGGGGGAACATGAGCGCACCACTCGCCTTGGCCACCTTTTCATACTTGGTGATCATGTTGCCAACCCATGGGAACTCGCCCGTGCAGTCAACGTAGTGTGTGCCATTCTCAGCACACCCCTTGAAGACGGCCTCGCCATACTTACTATAGGGACCAGCAGTGCTGATAAAGATGAAGGTCTTCTTTGCAAGCGCAGTGATCGACGCCTCATCCGTCACATCAGCAATTTCAATGGCTAAATTTCAACAATCATGATTAGCCGGCATATCACAATGCTGCGGTGGGCTGTTGTGGTAATTGGCCTTGCGCATCCGTTGTTTGTTTAAGGTGTTGGGGTTTGCTGTGAGACGAACCTGGCTGTTCCCTGTCAGCAACCAGCTCCCGGCACGCATCGACCACAGCTTGAAGCTTCGGCTGACTCCGTCCAGCAACCGCCCACTTCAAATTTGTGGGAAGGTTCTTCGTGACGAACTCCGCAGTGTGTTTGCCAGTATATCCTAGAGTTTGGACCCCGATGATCAGCGTCTCCTTCATTACCGCTAAATCTTCACAGATTTTACCTGTTGCCCCAAATACGACCAAGTCATACTGGCGGTCATGTTTTTTCAGCGACATATTAGCTTGGAGACAGGAGCTTTGAAGACTAAATTAAATTATTAGAAGAGAGCAGAAAGTATCAAATGTAGAACTCAGGATGATGGCTCGTGAGCAGTTTGCTAAGTTCGGTGCTTGCGCTAAGAAAGGGAAGCTCAGAATTTGAAAAGCCACCTATATACATACATAGGCAGTCTGCCAAGTGGGTGACAGGAGAAATGAGACACCTAATAGAAGAGTCAGTTATGAATATACTACTTTCTACAATAAATAGAGAGTTTCAGTAATTTAGATTAAACACAGTAACAATATACGCTATATTATCTCTGGAGTATATTTTATTCGCACTTAGTAGCCTAACAAGACCGGTCGCAGACTCGAGAATAAGCAGCTTAATGTTTGAGTGTCTCAATTTCAATGTCACCCAAGAGATCTGCCGCTTGGTTGGTTAGTCAGCACGCCGCTCTGACCATTGCTCAGTGAGCATCATCAACATACTCACATAACCTCCCGGGCTGCATGCGGACCTATGCCCTCTCACCCGCAATACTTGAATTTGCACTGTGTTTCCTCAAGTTCATCCAATATTCGCCATGGTTCAGGATTCGGCTAGACGCGCCAGGGACGAGGAGCGGACAGATTAGTCGCGCCCGGTGTCTAGTGACCCTCTTCACTACCTCGATACCTGAATGGTAGCCATAAGACTTGGGGAGGTATCATGATCGCGTCGTTTGGTAGCGTCGCTCAGGGTGCTTTGCATCGACACCCGGTCGGTGACGGTAATAGCCGTACCTAGTGAGGGAGTAAAAAACAAAATAGGCAGTCTTATTTCTACGGCGTCAAGTACATTTGTTGGACGAACAGTCTCTTCAACGTGTCCGATAGTGATGAACAAAGTCTCATCTTTGATGTGAAGCTCACGCTACGAGGCTGTTGCTTGCAACGTGCCTTGCTTGCTACCCAGCCCCACGCATCTAATACTGCCTCGCAAACTATTAACGTTCCTCGGGCTCTCGACCTCTATCGATGCTGTCGGGCTTCAGGTGACCTCTAGGCAGAAAGGGTAGGCTTAGGCTAAGCGTAGTCAGCCCAGGCTTAGGATAGCGTCTCCTGCTCGTCTCCTTACCGACATATATCACTTATATGTTACTTGCAATTACTTGCCATCTACTGAGTTACCCTCGAGAGTCTCCCCTGAAATAGCCTGCCCAATTTTACGACAATTCGGACACTCGCTGTCGGTACGTCTGTTCTGCTCGAGTCCAGACGCCTTCCGTTTCACGATCCCGCAGTTTCAAGAGGCTGGGGAGAAGCAAGCTGGCATACTCATCGCTTGCCTCGCGCGCAATCATGGTGGGGAGATGGTCAATAGCAATAATGCGCAGCTCCGGCCCGTCTAGGTTGCCCGACGCCGGAATCGTTGGGTTTTCGAAAGAGCTATATCCAGAATAAACAGGAATCGGGTTGTTCTCGCTGTTTGGGTCACAGCTCACATCGCAGATTACGCGAAGCCGCCTGTTCGGTGTCGATAAGGATTCGAGCGTGACAAAAGGCGGAGCGCGGTTTGCACCCAGATAAACGCAGTTTATGAGGATATCGACGTCGGCAATCTCGGAAAACGGTCCGCCACGGCTGGTATCAGCCATATCCCATTTGAGAATCGATTCCGCGGGAATCCCTGCGGCAAGGCAACTCTCCGTTGCCCCTTTCCCGCAACGACCCAAGGCTCCGATGATCATGATACGGGGGCACTTGCCATTGTTCCGTGCCATGGCTTCGACAACAGAAGATCTAACGAGTTCTACTAAAGCAGATGCAGAGTCGAATTCCGGGACTGCGCCTTGAGGAACTCCAGGGTGAAGAACTTGATGCGCCCAGGACAACAGGGCCAGCGCAGCACCAGAGAATCCCGCAGTGAAGCCGAACGCTGCCACACGCGCGCCTCGGTCATCCAGCAGATATTCGAGATCATAGAGCAAACCCCCAGCTTGGGCAAAGCGTGACAGTTCAGTAGCCCAACCGTCCTGCTTCTTAAAGCAGTGGGCAAAGTGAATGTATGTGTGCGGCAAGGGTGCTAGGAAAATCGTCAGCGATTATAATCAGTCTCGGATCAATCATACTTACTGCCGTCTGCGGGAAGCTCTTTCAAGCCTAGGATGATATTGTCCGAGGGAGCTTCAACCCACGATCCAGCAGTGACAATCTCAGCACCGGCAGCTGAGAATTCGTCATCACGATAGATGCGATCCGGCGATGCTTCAACTCGCACAATGTACCCAGCGCTCACAAGAGCCTTGGCTGTCTCGGGTGATACTAGTAGATTTTGTCAGTCTGGTTATAGGAGCGCTAGATCGGGGATTCGTCAAGTTGCGTACGTGGAGAACGCCGCTCAAAGGGCTTGGTTTCCGACCTGAGATGGATAACAGCTGCCATGATAGTTTGTAATAATTTCACAGGTATTCTGCTCTCGGCTTGCAAAGAAGGAAAAAGGAAAGCCTGCTGGCGGATGTGCTGGAAAATTGGTTGGTATGCGTAAGATTAGAGATCTCGTTCGTGAGTCACGATGGTTTGGTCCGAGCCGAAATCGCAAGGCACTTGTCGAAAAGTTGCGACGGGAAACTAATAAGTCACATCTGTATGATGGGAGATAATTCAAACCTACCTATGCCAGGAAGGAAGGGTCCTGAATTCATAGAGCAATGCACGTCAATACGTCCACTATACCATCTGTGATTAATATGATTAATACCATCGGTAATGTTTCGATTGCACAGGCGATTAAAGGAATGAGCACTAGATTGTCTTCATATGAAAATGTATGAAAACCTCGCTCTATAGGTCCATCTATAATCTCAATTTTTTACGATTAAACTACATCTTTACTAGCCAATACGCACGTGTGGTGTTTATATCGAGTTACCCCGTTCTTCGTCATTGCTGAGAAAAGGCAGTATACCCAGCTGACGATAGTGTATGGCCTTGTGCTCCACGTGCTAGTGCTACGAATTGATAGGCAGACCAACAGACATGAAACCCGTCTTTTGACTGAGAAAAATATCAGTCTACAGATAGGTTTTGGACATTGCGCAAGGCATTATGGCTTATTTTTAACTTTCTGAAATGCCTAGGCATGGGAATCTGTAGCCCAACCAGATAGATCGGTACGTACTGAAGCGAAGATTAGCGAGGATGAGATAAAACACATTGTAGGTTTCATGTTCTCGAAATGATAAAATATAGCCTTTGCAAAACCAAATGATACACTAACGATACTACTCTCATCATGCTAGTTAGTTGATATCAAATTGATTATTACTACACCCTATCGGAATTTGATGTTGCTGACCTTGATGCGCAATAGTTTAGTTGTTGCGCTTGGTGGGGTTCCACAGCCCCCCCCCCCCCCGAATAATCTTTTTTCCGAAGCCCTTCTGAGCTCCAAAATAATGGGAAGCTGCTGACTACAATTTTGGGTCCCACCAAAGCCCAATTTTGCGAGCCCACCAACTCTCACGTGCGTGCCCTAAGAAAAATCACAACCCCAACTCCCATCACAAATCCGGGTATCAGAAGCCTCATCCGCATCACACCGAACTCATCCCCTCGAGTCGTCAAACCACACAACCTCAGACAAGATGACCAAGCGCACAAAGAAGGTCGGCGTGACGTACGTATTGATCCCTTTCAAGTGTTGCCAGCCAAAGAACCAGAATGCTAACTATATCACAGCGGTAAATACGGTACCCGGTAAGCTTCACCAACATACGAATTCATTCCCTCGGCCAAGGCGTCTGCATCTCTCGACCGGAAACGATCTCGACTCCCCATGGTACACCAGTCTCCAGGCGTTGAGTTCCGAGAGCAATTGGTCTCTTCCAGACAGCTCAGACCCGCAACCGCATCAGAAAACTTATTTCGATAATATCCAGATCGGTTGGAGCCGAACTTCGCCATTCCAAAGGGAGATGCAGATGCCAGAGACTCGGGCTTGAAGAACAACTGCAACGCAGGCCATACTGATAATGGATATAGTTACGGTGCCTCCCTGCGAAAGCAGGTCAAGAAGATGGAAATCACCCAGCACGCCAAGTATACTTGCACCTTCTGCGGCAAGGTCACTGTACGTCGCCAGGCCGTTGGTATCTGGGACTGCAAGTCCTGCAAGCGAACCGTTGCCGGCGGTGCCTACACTGTCTCGTGCGTGAAGCCCCCTTCTCACCCCTCGATTCTCCAGACGCCGTCCTCCTGGACTAGGAAGATGAACAAGAGAGGAAATACTAACTGTTCATACAGTACCCCCGCCGCCGCCGCTATGCGATCAACTCTGCGTCGTCTGAGGGAGATTGCTGAGGTTTAAAATTGTTTTGTCGCTTATCGCTGTGACGGAAAATATTTCGGCTTTGGTTTCCGGTCTGGAGCATGGGGGATCACATGGTTTTCGTGCCTACACTACGAGTTGACGACAGGACGTCAATTTTCGGTCTGCGGTCATAGAAGCCGTTCGATTAGCAATGGAACAAAAAAGAAAAATGACTTGCATGGTTATCTCGGACGCAACCCCCAGTCGACCAGGCCACGTCGTGCCTGGAAGAACGTGACAGGTCAAATCGTTTCGCCTCGTTGCAATCTTGGCTTCGCCCATATCCACAGGAGAGTGATCACCTGCCGTCTTGTTTCCGTTCACGACGGTGCACCGGATAAAGGTTCGGTTTCTATGACGATGTATTCAACCCGTTCTGCCTGGTAAGGTGTCATCGTGAGGCTTCGGAAGAAACGCACGTGTGATTCGCATTGGGCTCCAATTCTCCTGGAGCTAGTTCACTGAATGACTCTATTCTCTTCTCCTCAGCCGCCCATGCAAGTGGATACGGCAAAGTCAACTGATCCAATCCAAACCCGTCACCGCCAAACGGTGTGTAGTTCGTAGACTTCTTTTGCTAAACGTGTTCATGCCGCTGCCTTGAAACCATGACTCAAACGGATGACGGTGTAAGATTGCAAAGGGGGAAAAATCGAGGCGAATGCACATTTCCGAGCGTGAGTGAGTCTTACTTTTGCAACGCATTCCCCCCCACTCGCCGCCCAGAAGCAGCATCGTGGGGCACGTCGACGACTATCGACCTGAACCCATGACTCTTTTCTCTCTACACCACGCGCGGTCCAGCAATGGGCGTTCGTGCACGGTGAACCTGCTACGCTATGGGGTCATTCCAAACTTCGAAATGACTATCGGAGATGTCTGTGATCTCGGACATGGTCCCAGTCGGTGCCTTCGCCTGCCTCCACGGCAGTATTTTTAAGCACAAGCCAGCCAAGGGTATCTGGCCGCGGCAGGGTACCCGCTCCAGTAGGATTGGGTCTTTTCGAGCATGCTCATGAGCCAGCCTCTAATAATCTAAAAACATGCACATCATACAACTTATGGAAGAGGAGACCGGAGAACAGAAACATGCATATCATATGTACATGGATATGCCTACATGTGTACGTATGTCAGCGTCGGGAGAATCGAGCACAGAGGCAGGCAGTGAAGCGTCACATCGATCTTGGTCAATCCAGGCACGCAGCCCATTACGCCGTAATCGCTGTTGATGATGACAGCCCCATTTGTAGTTAGTTTGTAATGGTTGGGTCTGACCGAAAGTCCCAGCATCGTGAGCGAGGGCGTGTACGGCGAGTGGCACATACATGCTATGTAACATTGGATGGGGAACGCTCATTTGACGAGGCCAACAGCGGGAGCCGGCAGCCTAATAACGGTTGCTGGCAGGTTCAATCACCGAGACAGGCTCATTCTCTTCATTTATGTGCTGGCCACGATACCCTCCGGAGCAAATAGAATGCCACGCATGCATCGGTATTGAGGACAAGGCGGCGATGACGACTCTAGAAGCCGCGATATCGTCAGCCTGCCAACTAATGCCCCCATTGTCCCATACTTTTGTGACTGACCTTCCTTCCTCGTACCCTCACAGCAGGCGAGGCCCCCATCTCGATGCCTTGTACAGCCTGGCCGGCATTACATATAAAAGGGATATACAGCCCACAAACACACGGCTAAATATGTATCTAGTGCGCTCTTGCGGGTTCATGGCGAGTGGCCATGCGCTCATGACCAATACAACAAGCCCAGTCTTATGCTAGGTGCCCAGGCCAACCCCGTGAGTGGTCACACGTGCGAGCCTTTTCCCACCGCATTCCCCAGCATCATCATCAAGGTACACTCGCACTTTCATGCATGCAGCTGCACATACACATACACACTTGCCGGTACATGCGTCCCAACCTCACCTATTATTCCTCAGTCCCGATTCCCCGTTTTGGCTTTAGCGAGGTTCCGTTGCCCGTGGAAGCGAGCAGAACGGCTGTTTCCCTGAGCTTAAGCCAGCCTGAGGCCCTGAGTCAAGCACTCATATCACTATTTGCTAGCCTAGCCTGGCCTATTTTCTCCGGGGTGGGCTTTTGTGAATGGTCTTGCTGGGCATTCCCTTGCTCAGCACTGTCTCTCCTGCCCGTCTCCCTACCGACTTATATTATTTATATATTACTTGCAATTACTTGTCATAAACTGAGCAGTGTGGTTTTCCAAGCTCACCTACCATTCTGGGGGGCAGTGTACTGTTAAACTGAAAGAGAAGGAGATAATCAAAACAAGATTTCCCGTATCGACATTACCGTTACGACCCCTGGCATTTCGTGGCTGCATACTCTTGGTCACTATCCCACTCACGCTATTCCTGAGATCAGTTGTCACAGTCTCAAATCTCGTTTTTTTATTTTCCACCCCCAAAAAAGCACAACAAACTGCAATCCGTGCGTCGTGCCCTTGCACGCAGTAGAGGCAGTCCGCACAGAAACACCACACCCTCGCCCTGAGGAACCAATTGACCCTGAAACCTGGTAAAGGACGTACCGAAAATAGGCGAAGTTGCTCGCCCAGTCCTGCCCAGTCCTCTTCGGTATTACGGTCAACGGCAGCTGAGCCACCCATTCTGCAAATCCAAGGGCGGGCCAGAGAGCCAAACCCCGTTTACTCGTTTACTTGCGAAACTCGACACCACACCTCACGCGCCTTTATTTAAAGCCCCCATCCCAAAGGGTACCAAAGGGGCTCCATAATAAGGATCGCAACTTGCGGACCGGCGGCTCCCTGCAGCATCAGCGGTTGTGTTAACAAGGCCGCGTGCCGTATCATATCGCCCGCCAGCCGGAGACCGCAACAAGGTCGACCTGCAGGTGCAACAGCCAGCCCATCGTCTGGGAGGGCCGTGCAGCAGCTGATTGGGGGGCGCTCGCAAATAGTACGACCCGCTCGTCAGAAGTTGTAGGTCATACTACTCATACCAGGTAAGGTACCTCGAGATAATCATGGTGGCCACCAGGTGTGCTAGGCCGCCCCTCTCTCCCAATTGAGACACACCTCACTAATACCTGGCCTTGTATTAGGTTCCGGTTGCTGGCGTCTACAGCGCCTCGAAACCCAGTGCTCACTTCTCTCTTTCTTTCCTTCTCTTTTCCCCCCATCCCACTTGCTTGTCCTCGGGCACTGGGGCCAGGAAATCACCCATACAACCTAAAAAAGGTCGCCCCCTTCCACCACCCACAGCGGGCTGCACCCGAGCTTCCAGCACTCAACGCCCGCTGCCGCTGATGAAACACAGCTACATCACTGTTTTCCTTCCAGCAGCCCCGACCTTTCCCTGACTTCCACATTCAAACCATCATCCGCTTGCTCCCAGCCGTTTGCCTCCCCGCTGTATATCATTTTCCCCAGGCCTCCTGTTCCCCTTTTACATGTTTCCATCAAGAGCTCGCATGTATCATTGCAATCGGCATCATGTCTGAGCCTGAGCAGTGTATTATATGTCTCGAGCCGCTGCCACGTCTGCAGTCGTCAACCGCTGTAGACGTTGCAGTGCAGGTACCACCACCACCGCCCGCCTCTGAAGCTGTCGCTGCCTCCACCAAGGTTGAGCCTACAGCACTACTACCAACGCCCACTGCATCCACTGCACCGTCCGCAGCCGCCACCAGCGACAGTGAGAGCGCCGCCTCGGGTACAATCACCAACGGCGCTCTCATTGAGAACGACAGCGACGACAGCCTTCTCAATATTGTCGCAGAACTGGATGGATGTGAACACATTATTCACAATGCGTGCATCCGGTCCTGGGCCCAAAAGACCAACACCTGCCCAATTTGCCGCAAGGTCTTCCACACCATCAAAGTACTCAACGGTGTAGACGGTACGTCCCTCTCCCGCCTCAGTGCACTAATGCGTGCAGCATCACGTTCGTCCTGGCTAACACAACCAAACCGTGCAGGCACTTTATTATCTACATACCACGTCGACGACAAGAAACAAGTCGCCGACTTTGACCTCCAGCAGTGGCTTGTTGAAAATGTTGAGGAGGAAGAGGAGGAGAGTTGCCCATGTCCTATCTGCAACTCCTCCGAGCGGGAGGACATCCTCCTCCTTTGCGATAGCTGCGATGCAGCGTACCACACGCACTGCCTCGGGATGCAGGAAGTGCCCCAGGGCGACTGGTACTGCATGGAATGCCGACACCTCTTCCAACTAGCCGACGATCCCCCAACACCTGCCGACGAGATACGATCGCCCCGTCCCCGATATACACATCGGCCTCATCCTCGAGACTCGAGGGGCCACAACGTTCGGACTCGTGCCAACCTGAGGCGCGCACGCCAACAGGCGAGAAATTTCGAGTGGCAGGGTGCTTGGGGTCACTTTGCCGGTCGCTTCTTTGACCTGAGCGACGTCGACCTTGATAACGCAGACGAGGAGGTGGAAGAGCTGGAGCAATTCAGGAGATTCCAACAGCTCGATCGACGAGAGTTGCAGAGGTGGCAGCAGCGGATGAACATTGCCAACCGCCTTGGCGCCCGAGAGACCTTTGCGAACAACATCCCACCTCAAATCAGCGAATACCTGCAACCTCCTCCTATCGAAGAAACCGTCGACGAAAGAAGAGCATGGGGCGCTCTTGAGCGAGCGAGGGAGGTCGAAGAAGGCACGCCAACAAACTCTCGCAAGCGGAAGACTCGTTCTGTGACAGCGTCCCCAGCTGAGCCAGTACAGGAACCGGAGAGAAAGCTAAAGCGCCCTCGAACACGACGACTCCCGCCACAACAGGGCGAAGCCTCGGCGTCCGCCTCCTCACCCGTCACATCAGGCCCGTCCAACCATCGCTTGACAAATGGCGGCCCAGCCACCCGCGTGGCTGTGGCTATACCAACCGCAAATCGAGAGCTGAACCGCGATGAAAATGGGCCACCGCTAGTGTCTTCACTCCTCAAGGAGCTCGAGCCTCACGCTCACTCCGAGGACGACAACTCGGCCATAAACTCATGGTGGCAGGGCGTTCCTGAAGCATCCTCCCCAGCCTTGTCACCAGTCCACTCAGCTCATAGCAGCCCTCGCGCACTCTCCATGACCCCGCCTCCGCTGCCCAGCGTCGGCGGTCGGCCAACCTCACCAACGCTCTCGCTGAGCACCCACATCGAGCCACGCTACCCGCCAGCAAATTATTCACCAACTCGCAATTCGAGCGAGCAGACCGAACCCGAACCTAGAGTTGGTCGACCAACAGAGACTCGAACACTCGAACTGCGCCAGCCTCGACCTCGCCGGCCATCTAGGGCCACATCACGTGCAGAGGAAACATCGCCAACCCGAGCCACGATGACTCCCGAAGAGAAAAAGAACATCAACGATATTGTGAAAAACGCGCTTAGACCACATTGGCGAGCTCAAAAATTGACCCCAGACCAATATGCCACGATAAACCGAGATATCTCCCGGAAGCTTTACGAAGAGGTCGGAGACGCAACCGCGCTCGACCAAGATACTCGACGGACATGGGAGAGGAGGGTGACTCAAGAAGTAGCCCAAGCCATCGCCGGCCTCCCTGCCTGACTGCCCACCACAGACGGGAAGTTATTATTTCGCTAATGGGTTAAGGGCGGGCGTTTTTTGGGCATTTATCGGAGCTTCAATTTGGTTTTGATACCCAGCATTTTTGACCGGATTTGTACTTAAATCGAGCATCGGCGTGTCAGGGCTGGGAATTTGTGGTTATTAATATCATGATTAGATAAAACATCGGCCTTTGTTTTTTTTTTTTTGTGTGCCGATGCAGGCCATAGCATTTGGGGATTCTTTCATGTATCGGAGTTGAGATAGCAAATCGACAGGTTCGAGGAACACGACAAGGGACATGGATGGAAATGTACTCTATAGTTGTCGGGAGCAAATATACATTCATAGCGACAGGCTTTCATGTCGCCGCATATTCGAGATGATACACTCGGTGCACCTACATATTTAGCAAATGCGCAACGTCCAAGTTGTGGGAGTTTACCGATAATGGTTTGTGTGAAGCAGAAATAACAAAAACAGGACCATCAGGTAAATCTCCATTAGCATGGGATCGGCGAAATTTGCGCTGTGTGCGAGTCTCAAAAAAAACTCCGTAAATATTTCAATTGATTTTTCATGTCGAGCGGTCAGCTACTGGATGGTGGGACGATCATAAGATAAGCAAGCACATGGAAGAGGGAGAAAATGTTAGCAGTATCTATCTAACAGGACCCGGTAGGAAAGTTTGAGAAGGATAGAACATCCTTTCAGCAGGTGCCGCTAGCGAAAAAAGACTGCGTTTGGAGAGTCACTCTCGGCGCCCGTAAATGGTCAGGACGTTCTGGAGGAAACAGGTCTTGACGATAAGGTAATGGTGCCTTGGAGAGGAGAGAAGAGAAAGAAAAGGAAAAGAGGAGAGAGGCCGGTCCAACTAAAAGGCAAAGAGCTGCTGCGGGTCCGACGGGGGAGAAGATGTGGCCTGGGGAATGAGGCCGCAATTTGTGTCGGGCGAGCTGTTACTCATCCTGAATGCTCAGACGTTGGGGCATTTTTACTCTCTCGCCTTATGGTATGGCTTTTCAGTATTATTAGAAATAGTAGAATATTTATTTCATCGTATTGCTGTTGTTTTATTTCTTAGTATTCTAGCTGTCAGAGTTCATTTCCATAGTATGAATAAACCTAAAGGGCTTGAATCATTTCACCGTATTCGCCGACTGCCACTTCTACCCAGGTTTCAATGTTCACCACCGGCAGCCTAAACCAGTAAGAAAATCCATATTACCAACCTTAAAAAAGTCGAGGATATAAATTGCATTAAATCAATTTCGATAAGCAGTAATTAATATTTAATTCCAACTAGATTAACTCTGTCCCACCTGGCACATCTTCTTAACAGCTCAGTGAGCACAAGGTCGGGATTGAAAGTGTATTATGTCAGCATTGACAGCGACCCGCCAACCAACCATCGAAAAGTTCAAGACTCGACCTACATCAAAATCAATACTGGGCTCATTGAACCTCTCCAGAAGCCAGTAAAGAGAGTCCGACATGATGGCGGCCTCAGGAAGGGGAGCACGGGTCTTCAAAGGCTCATTAATCTGTAGGTTCTCCCCATTCCCCGGATCAATGGCCCCAGACCTTGAGTGTTAATTTTTTTCCTTCTGCTCGTGAACTATAGCAAACCCCAGCAGCATCTGCTCAAGATGCGCAACCACCTACACAAGAACCCCCGGTCGGTTATACTCCTCGACGGCGAGCACCACGACCACCAGCGCAGCCTCTGAACAGACGCCGACTCCCTCGCCGGGCGCCTACGACATCCGCTCCGGCCTCATCCTCACCCGTCCCCCCCTCCTCACCCGCACGCTGCACCCGTTCGAGAACGCCTTCTTCTTCTACCAGAAGCGCCTCGAGGAGCGCCTCAACACCCCCTTCGTCACAAACGTCTACTTCAAGCCCGACACGGCCCGCCGCATAGACTGGGACCTCAAGGTCAAAGAGCGCCAGGGCACCGTCGCCAAGGAGCTGGGCGTGTACCACGGCAAGAGCGCGGCGGCCTGGGACGACGAGCTGAGGGTGGGCGACGGGCTGAGCTCCCAGGAGAGCATCGTCGGGGCCATCCTCAAGGACGCCGAGGCGCGCGTGTCGGACGACGCGGAGATCATCCCCGCGGCCGACGTGCAGCCCGTCGAGCCGCCCAACGAGCGGCTGTCCGAGGCGGACAAGAAGGCGGACGTCAAGAGGCTGGACCGCGCGATGGACAGGACCCTGTACTTGGTTGTCAAGGGCAAGGACGGGTGGTCCTTCCCGGCCGATGTCATCCCTGATGGCGAGAATCTGCACCAGGTAAGTGCCGTCTGTATTTAACAAAAACCACCCGATTTGGTTCTATAATGATCAGAGAGAATGAAGAGTGCTGACAACTTATTCAACAGTGTGCCCAAAGAGTCCTCGACCAAGCTGCCGGTGTCAACATGAACACCTGGATTGTCGGCCGTGTCCCTGTTGCCCACACGGTCAAGGAGCCCGTCCGTGACGCAAGCGGTGGTGTCAAGAGCAAGGGAGCAAAGACCTTCTTCCTCAAGGGACGCATCATGGCTGGCCAGGCGGATCTCAAGGACAACCCGTTCGGCTACACAGACTTCAAATGGCTGACGAGGGAAGAGCTGGAGAAGGAGTTGTCTCCCCAAGACTTCAAGGGTGTGCGCAACATGATGTCGGATAGGTAGTGGTGGATTTGAGTCGCAGGACGCCTGTAATATTAGCACCCATGTATACATTCTGTACACAAATTCATCAACGTGGCCCGGTACTAGTATTTGTATTTATCTGGACCCTCACTTATTATGCCCACCCACGAGGATTCGGGACAAGGGGGCTTGTTCATGGCTAAAATGTGTATTGAAGTATATGTCTCCAACTAATCGCAAACTACAAACAGCGATGCTTTACGTTTGCATTAAGTCTGGCAGGTAAAAGCAATAAGCCGCCAAGTTCCATTGTAGTCCTCATCTAACCCTTCCTCGTCATCAAAAGCCGCAGATTTATGTAGAAATACAATTCGGCCATCTGCTCCACCCCAAGTTATCAATGGAATTCCATATGTGAAAACGCCCAACGCCCTTGTCTGTCCTGCAAATATGAGTCGCAAAATCCCAGGTCGCTATGTACCCAAAGATCTAAAGAACAAGGTAATAAATAATAATCTTTTAATTGGGTCTAGCCTGGCCTTCCACGAACTCCAGGGCATCTTCAGTGCTGACACAGTTGATGGAACTGGTCTTGTTGCGGAACGTCACACCGTAGCTCTTGTCCGCTACGTAGACAATCTCGGGGCGGAAAGTTGTGCAAATGAACTGAGTACCAATCTCATCAGAGATGGACTGCAGAAGGTCTGCAACTGCTGTACGGTACTGGGCATCGAGATTGGCATCAACCTCGTCGAAAATGACCATAGGACTGCTTTCTGTGGCTTGCAGCGCAAAAATGAGACACAGAGCACACAAACCTAGATAAAGATAAAGCGGTTAACACTCTGCTGACGCAACGGGGCTTGGGATACACTTACTCTTCTGGCCACCACTGAGTTGCTGGATTCTCTGCTGCTCATCAAGGTGCTTGGAGTTGAAGGAGACGCTGATTCCTACACCAATGTAGTTCTCTACAGTGCGGCCTGCTTCTTCGTCCGACTCCTCCGGCTCCTGTCGTCGGTCGGTCCGGCGTTGGATAATCAGACGACCATGCCCAGCTGGCACGAGCTTGCCAAATATGGTTGAGAATTCCTTCGAGACTTGCTTGAAAGTACGCTCGATGGCTTCGTCTTTCCTCTGGTCAAGATGTTTGACGAGGTCCTCGATGGAGGTCTGAGACTGGTCCAGCTCGGTGCGCCGCTTCATCAGCTGATCCTGCTGAGATGTGAAGCTGTTGTATTGCTCAAACGCCTTCTTGTTGACATGTTTGTACTTCTTTAGGGCCTCATTCACCCTCTTCAGTCTCGAATTGATCTAAGCACGTGGCAGGGTTAGATGGGTTTCAAAATACATGCGATGCTTACTTTCAAACATACCGTTTTAGTCTCCATATTCTCATACTTGTCAAACGCTTCCTCTGGAAGAACACCAAGGTCACGAATGTTCTTGGCACACTCAGCCAGCTGGTTCGTGAGAATGCTCTTTTTGGCGAGGTTCTTCTCAACACGCTTTTGTTGCTTCTCGATCCGGTGTGAGATCTCGGCTTGGGCTTGCTCATGTTCGGATTTTTCATTGACGTTCTGGTCCATACGATGGCTTAGCTGCTCCATTTTGGCCTCGATCTCTTGGAGCTCGGTCTCAACGCTCTCTGAGGCCTTTTGCGCCTTCTTGAGCTCTCGCTTGACCTCCTTCAAACCTTCCGAAGTAGATCCTGAAGCCAATGCATCAAAAGCCTGCCCGTTCAGCTGATCAAGCTTGAGCTGAAGATTCTGGCGGAGATCAGCTTCAAGAACCTGCTTTCTGCTCTCGAGTTGCCTTCGAGTGTTGCTTATCTCGCTCCACTGCTTCTGCAGCTGTTGCGTTTGGGCACTGCATTCTTCCAATTCTCTCTCCTCAGCTGCCGTCAGGCTCTTCTTAAAGTCTGTTGTCAGTTCTTGCTCATGAGCCGAGCGATCGTCAATGAAACCGCTCATGTTCATGTCGACCGTATCGCGCCGCCTGATGGCAGCGTCAAGGCGGGCACGAGAATTCTCGAGGTAAGAGGTCATGTTTTCCAGCTCACGTCTGGAAGGTCCGAGACCATCATCAGCCTGTCGCAGTCTCTGATCAGCCTTGGACAGCTCCGACATGGCATTCGTGATCTCCTGATCCTTGGCTTCGATCGATCGGCGTATGTCGCGAGACTGCTGTGCGAGCTTCTCATACTCATCTCTCCATTTATTAGCAGCCCGAACGGCCTTGAGACGCGACTTTTGAGGATCAATCCAGCCACCACTCAACGCACCACGCCTGTTGGTAGTATCACCTTCGGGTGTAATGCTATCAACACCGTGACTTCTTGAATACTGTGCTGCAACTTGGAGATTTGGACAAACGACAGTATTTCCGAAAATGTGCTGGAATGCCCTCTCAAACTTTGAATCATAAGTGATCTTGCTGAGCAACGGCACCGCGTCATGAGCCCTAGGCATATTCACGGGTCGAGGTCGAAGGCGGGAGAGCGGCAAGCAGGTTACACGTCCACCATGCTGTTTATGGAGGATGTTGAGCAAGTAGCTTGCTGTTTCCTCGTTGTCAACGACGTAGTGGAACAGGCGACCGCCAGCAGTTTGCTCCACGGCCACTCTATAAGCATCATTAACTTCAAGGAGATCGGCCAAAGGCCCATATGTCCCAGGAATGTCTTGTTCTTGTTTTAGTCGCCGGATCGTGGCCAGACCCCGAGCAACCTCCCGGTCCATTGTGTGTCTCAGCTCCTTCTCGGCCTGATCCTTCTCTTGCCTAGCGTTTGAAATGTGCGAGCTGAGCTTTTCGTCTTCACGTCGAAGTAGCTTTCGCTCATCGTTGAGACGTTCAAGTTTGTCTTGCGCCTTATTGACCTCTTCTACCAGCTTTGCCCTGTCACCGCTGTAATTCGCCAGGTTGGCTCTCAGCGCAGCAACATTCTCCTCTGCCCGAGCGATAGCATCGTTGACTCTTGCAACTTCCTCGTCAGCGTCAATCTTGTTGGCCTTTTGCTCCATGATAGTATTGGAAAGCTCCTCGATCTCAGCTCTGAGGAACGCATCGCGCTCTGACTTGTTCTTGAAGCGAGAACCGCGATTTTGCTTGGCGAAAAGCCTGGTGCGCCGACCTTCGACACTGTCCAGATTTCTGCGAACCTCGTCTTCTTCGGCCTTGGTTTTGGTATAGTTGGGGTTGATTTGCGACAATTCCTTCTCCTTGGCAGCAATCTCGGCCTGAACAGCTGCGAGCTCTGTAGAGTACTGTTGTTGGGCCGACTCTTGTGCAGACTGTCCATCTTTGAGAGTCTTGGCCTTCAATTCCACCTTGGCAAGGTTCTTTGCGCAATCGCGACGGTCTTCTTCCAGCTGCCGTCGATCAATTTGAAGCAGCTCCATCTCTCTTTGCAGTTTATGCATCTCAGCATCCAGCTTGGAAATAGCTTTCTTGGTCTCGAGCAAGTCTGAGCGGCTTGAGTCCGTTGTGTCAATTCCGTCTTGACGAGCCGAGTCAATTTCCTCGAGTGCTTCTTGAATCGTAACCTGCTCGCGGTAATGGTAGGCATACTCAAGACAACGCCTCTCGCGGTCTTTGTCCTGGTAGCCCCGCAATTCTTCCTTCTCTTCCTCGAGCTCACTGAGGCGCTCTTTGATGTATTCAAGAAGTTCGTCAATCTTTTCCCGCTTATTGTTGGTCTCGTTCATGATCTTTAGCGACTCTGCGCGACGAGTTTCGTACACCTGTGTTCCGGCAACTTCCTTAAGGAGGTTGAGTCTTTCTGATTCCTTCATGTTGGTCAGGGCGGTGACACGGCCCTGGGGTACGATGTAATATGGGTTTGACCTCGAAAACCCTGCAGCTTCAAGGAGATTCATCACGTCTGTCTTGGTAACCACTTTGCGATCGACCGAGTATTCGTCCTTCTTCAACCCGATGGTTCGGCGCAATGTAACTTCCTTGTTGCCGGTAGGAAAACGGTCGTCGCTATTGTCAAAAATCACCTCGACGTAGGCTGACATGACCGCGGAGCCAGAGCCTTCGTGGAGAAGACCCTGGCGCTCCTCTCGGCTCATCTGGGTGTAGGCATCGCTCAGGACAAACCGAATAGCTGCGAAGAAGTTACTCTTTCCAGATCCATTGCGACCAACAATTACGTTTGTTTTGGGCGAGAATGGTTCGATGACGGTCTGGTCCTTGTAGCTGCAGAAATTTGGTCAGCGATCGCAACAAGATAACGGCGCGTGTTCCGTGGGCAATCGCACCTTTTGAAGCCTTGGATGATGATCTGTTTGATATACATGGTGAGTTTTAATTGCCACTGGTGCGTGGCATAAGGACGGCAGAATTTTCGACAATCTGTAGATCTGCCTGCGCTCGGTCGAGCGTGGTTGCGTGTGGTGAGGAGCAATTCGACGCGTCCGACCCAAACCGCGATTAAGTGTTTAACCTGGAGGATGTGGGCTGCCCACTTCCAGGCGCGCCTTCCTACCTAAGGTAAGCTGAACGCACTTTCCTGCTGTACCACGTGCAGGTTATCTACCCTATACCACACTACCTCGCACCGTTGACGGGATGCCTGCTTATCCCGCTGCATCAGCGCCATCTCATTGCGTGTTATTTTAATGAACAGCCATTAAATTTCTCGTTTGTACGATTCATTGTATTTTAAAATAGTTCTTTTATGTGGAAGCATAGTGTTTTTTCAAACACCACGTTCGTCATGGACTTAATGGTCGTTCTTGACATAGACCAGGGATAGCCCAGTTTACCCGTGTCCAGAGAAGAACCTACCCCACGAGGTACACACAGCATGATGATCAATCCAATCGTGGACGGTTCTGCTGCATGGAAAGTTATCACACCATGCAGCTCTCGTCGACCACTCAAAATAACACAGCATTTTATCACACATCGCTACCACAACGCCAGACACACCCACCATCACTAGCACTAGGGTCAAGCAGTACCGTGTATTCTGGTGTTTAGTGTTTAGTCTCAGCCGACACTGGAGCTTCTGCTCGCACGGGCAGCTTCACCAGCAACCAGGATCATTTCTCGAGCTCGTACACACTGTCGCACTCTGCTGCAATCTATCTGCAGGGGCGGCTCTATCCCCAGGTTTTACATCTTGGGCAACGATTAGCTCTCCTAGGTACCAATGTGTGACTAGAATGTGCCCCATGCGGCACAATCTGTACCTCTTTCCGAGACGGGCGTCCTGCAGTTTCGGTAGGTCGCAGAGTAATAACATCACCCGATTACGATTGTATCATGTGTTAGTACTAATGTACCCGGATGCGGACCTCCAGGGCGAGATGACACGGAAGTTTACTGGTCCAAGAACTCAATCGCGAATTGCCACGCTTATCCGATGCTTACCTGGCTAGGGCCTTCCCTTTCCCTTCCACCCCAGAAGAAAAAGAAAAAGTCAGAAATCGGCAGGAAGCCAAAAGATGTCTTGCTCAAGTTGAAGAATCCAAGCACCAAGCTGACCAACGTGATTGACGCAACCAACAACCACTAGCGCATGTGATATTAGGATCGATAATTGACCATGGATCTGCCTCTCCGAGTTGGCTGTGTGGTAGGTACATTCACTCGATCTAGGGGGAAGAGGACAGCTTTGATGGCGCTATCCACAGCAACAGGTAATTGGATCATCCTGAAGCTGGGGGAGCGGCCAGGTACCGAAAAAGCCAATGCCACTTGACAGCTGCTGGCAACGGGAAAGTAGGTACATAGATAAAGAATCATCTTCACGGCAGTCCAATCCAAATTCGGACTGGTCCATGGGGGCTTGGCGCGTTAGTGTCAGATGTGTCTTGTAATAAGTTGTCACTGCAGGTGGCTGGAAAGATCTGTCAACCGTGCTCGCACTGGTGGTTCGGGGTGTGCCCTGCAACTTGCCCTCTGGCGCAGCTGCTCGGGATCCAGGAGCACATCACCATTGTTGGTGATGGAGGCGATGGGCTCGACCTCAACCCATCGCATCCCCGCTGCCACCATAAGATCGAGACGCTGCTGGGTCCCGCCGAGCGCGCACCTGCATCTAGGCAGCTTCCGCACAGATGGACATGTGTTAGTGGCACATGGTAAATCGCCGGACTCCATCTGGGAACAAGCACCGGTGGTCGATCATGCAAGGGTCGCACTGAGGCAGCAAATTTCACCGGCTGGCATGGGTTCAAATCGTCGCGGACCATCTCTTTGAGTCGTTGGATTTTTCGTGTCCTCCTTGTCACCGCCTACGAAGATTCATCGAGCATTTGCCGAATGAAATGCTTGGGTGGATGGATGACTGAGCGCCTGCTCACTGGCCCCAAGGAATTTCGTCATGCATTCATGCCAATGGGCAGCTTGGTGGCAGCTGGACCACCCTCAGCATCCCCGGATTGCTGCTGATGGTAGCCTAAGCACCAAATAGTAGGTAACACTAGATCAAAGGGCTGAGTGGCTGACTTCGACGGTGATGTTTGCTACCTGATTGCTACCTACAGCGTCGGGATTGGCGAATGGAAGACGGCTTGGAAGCACTAGCTGGATAATTTTGCTCTGTAGTCCGTGAGCCACGGAGCCAAACAAGAATGATGGAAACGTCAGTCTACCAGGTCACTAAAATAAAAGGCTTCCAGCAATGGAGGGGCAGCAATGGCGTAAGTAGTAGTCAGGACCAACGGGACTCTCAGGAGGCTGGAGCAGGGGCCTCCTAAACCACCCTAGCCAAAGGCAAAAAGGGAAATTAAGCGACTGGCCAGCAGGGAACCGTTGGGGGGGGGGGGAAGGGAAGGAGCCTGCTGATGGGCCGCGCGACCCGTGTATAAAAATACAGGTAACCAACATATACAAGGCCCGGCCTGCCCTCCACCCGATTTCTCCCAATCCACTCCTGCCCGCCCAGCAGCTGTGCTGCACCCCGAACCCGAGGAGCGCAATACATAATACGACACCCAGCAGCCAGCACCACCACACATTTGGAGGCCTGCACCGCCCACATCATCACCACCAGCCACAGCGAGCTCCAGGCCTCATTTTTTACTCTAATTCATCTATATATATGCGACAACCACCCCAGCAGCTGCGATGAATTTATCCAGTGAATGAGCGCACTTCCGTTCACCCACCCACCTTCCTTGCACAATTACTACTGAGCAGGTGCATCTAAGGCAGTGGCTTGGCCGATTTTTCTGCCCACACACCCTGGCTAATCTCCGGGAAAACCACCCGCCTGATATTCACAGGTGAGTAAGTGTATTGATGAGATGAAGTCGGGCTCTGTTTGCAGCATCACGTTCATCCAAATCGAATTCGCGTTTTGTTTTCTCATAATATTTGCCTTTGTCTTACACCCTGCCTGTCCCTTACCCTTGCGACTAGTACCTGTATCACCGTCGTGTATTTCAGACGTTCATCCTGTCTTGTTCTGAGTGTTGTGTACGCTTAAACACATGTTCTTTCTTTTACGTTCGGCTGCATCCACCTAACAGCAATATATTTCTTAAGCGAAGCTTTGCTCATGACTTCGGCATTGCCTCTTTTTTGAAATCTTTGTTTATTTAAGTGGGAGTGTAGTGGACGTGCGCTTGTTCCCCCCGGCTGCCTTTCCTTTCCAATTTCCTTTCCAACCTCTGCATCATCCATATCTAACTTCGGAGAAGCGCTTTGTCATGCACATAACTAGGACCAACTAGAGCTCCAATAAACATGGCTTCAAGACTTGATAGACTGGTCACCATCTTGGAGACTGGTAGTACAAGGCTCATTAGAGACACTGCTGTCAACCAACTGGCTGACTGGCAAAAGCAACACCCAGATGAGCTATTCAACCTATTATCCCGGGTTGTGCCATACCTGCGGCACAAAGAATGGGAAACCAGAAGCACAGCAGCTAAGGCTATTGGGAAGATCGTGGAGCATGCTCCTGTTCATGATCCCAACTTGGAGGATGGGCCCGATGAACCAAAGAAGGAGGAAGCTGAGGTGAAGAAGCAAAAGGAAGAGGACGACGCATTAAGTGGAGAGAATGGCCATATTAAGAAAGAGGAAGAGCGGGAGGTCACACTGCCAGATGAAGATCATTTCCGATTAGAGACGCTTGATGTCGAAATGATCCTCAAGTATGGACGAGAACTGTTACGAGGTGGAGCTATTGAGTATGGTCTTGCTTCACTGGATCCTCAATCTCGTTTGGACCACCAGAAAAAGACACTCATTGGGCGCCTTGGGCTCCTTGGTCGCAAGTTTGAGGACGAAGAGGTGCCGGTCGTCAATAACAACGGCGATAGCCAGGCTGCTCCAATGACCCCCATCGACCACGGCACTAGCAATGGCCAGCAACGAAGCGATGGCTTCTCACAACACGCCGAGGAGTCGCAACTTAGCTCGAGACAGCTAAACGTTCTCAAACGAAAACGCAAGAGAGAAGCAATGAAGGCTTCACAAGGCAAAGGTGGCTTTGGCGACTTGTCTCTACGACGCTCGACGACTGTTGGATCGGAGGGGATGGTGGACGAAACGCCAGCTGCAGAGACGGACACGAAGAAGAACGGCAAGGTGAATGACTACTTCAACTTGGACCGGCCCACTGACGTCGACGAAGATTCGAAAATTGTCAGCGAGTTCAAAGGCCCTGTGATACCCATCAAGTCGGAGCTGGAGACGAATGAAGCAACGGAAGGAGTCGATTGGCCATATAATCGCCTGTGCGACTTTCTCAAGGTGGATCTATTTGACCCATCCTGGGAAACTCGTCATGGTGCTGCCATGGGCCTGCGAGAGCTGGTCCGTGTGCAGGGTGGCGGCGCCGGGAGACAACTCGGTAAATCGCGAGCTGAGAACGATGCATTGAATAAAAAATGGCTCGACGACCTCGCCTGTCGATTGTGCAGCGTGCTCATGCTGGACCGATTCACCGACTACAGCTCTGATACTTCAGTCGCCCCTATCCGAGAGACGGTGGGCCAGTCTCTGGGTTCAGTCCTGAAGCATGTTCCATCCGAGTCCGTCGACAGCATCTATAAAATCCTCTACCGAATGGTGATGCAGGATGACTTGACACTGGAGCGTCCTATCTGGGCTGTTGGCCATGGTGGCATGGTTGGGCTTCGATATGTCGTTGCCGTCAGGAAAGATCTTCTACTCCAGGATAACAACATGATCGACGGTGTCGTCGGCGCGGTGATGAAGGGCCTGGGTGATCTGGATGACGATGTGAGGGCTGTTAGTGCTGCAACGCTCATCCCCATGGCTCAAGAATTTGTCACAATGCGTCCCGGGTCTTTGGATGCTCTCATTGGCATTGTATGGGAGAGCTTATCAAACCTGGGTGATGACCTGAGCGCCAGTACTGGGCGCATCATGGATCTCCTGGCCACTCTCTGCAGTTTCCCGGAGGTTTTGGAAGCTATGAAGGCAAGTGCAGCGCAAGATGAGGAACGCTCGTTCACGCTCCTGGTCCCACGTCTGTATCCCTTCCTGCGACATACCATCACCTCAGTCAGGCTTGCTGTCCTGAAAGCCCTGCTGACTTTTGCCAACTTGGAATCCGAGTCCTCACAAGGCTGGCTCAATGGGCGAGTGCTACGATTGATTTTCCAGAACATTCTCGTCGAGAGAGACCAGAAGACACTCTCGACTTCCTTTGAACTTTGGCAGGCCCTTGTGCGGAGCTTGGCCTCCAAGGATCCGGCAGCCCTCGCTGATGAATTTGCTGCTCACGTCGAGCCTTTGATGCAACTCACTCTACATCCCGTTGGCACATCGCGAAATCCGATTCCGATGAATGTCACTCTCTTCCAGAAGCCTTCAGGTGGTATGTACTCAACACCTGGTTCAGTACCGGTGCCAGTGCGAAAGCCCTCTTCTCCTGATGGATCAGAACGAGCCTCGAAACGCCGTCGGAAATCCGCCAAGGTCGATGATGCGCCGTCAGCCAACCTCACACATGATGTTGATGGCCATATGATGCAGGGAGATGTTGATCTTGTTGGCATGGATGCGCTTATCCGCTCTCGCATTTCCGCAGCCAAGGCCATGGGGCTCCTCATGTCGGCCATTCCCCCTGAAAAGCTCAGCGACTACGATGCTGTGCTCATCCCGGGCTTTTCCTCTGCTTATTCTTCAACTCAGCTTTCTGCTTGCGCAGTCGTAGACGAATATGCAAAGAATTTCTCCAATGATGCCGTCACCTCACGCTATTTCGATCATGTCCAGTCCATTGTCGAAAAGGAGCGACCTTCATCTTACAGGGATCTCGTCAACTATGTCCAAAGAGTGCGAACGCACTGTCAGCAGCTTATACACCTATTCCGGGACCACGGCAAGGTCTCTCATCATAAATTACCTATCCTTCCCGTGGTTGTACAAGGAGAGCCGGATGCCGGCCCAAGTGCATTCTCTATAGCTATGGCCGAGAAATGTGTCAGCGATGACTACGAAAAGTTGAAGAAGGCGATGCCTCCTGGGCAGAGGCTGATTGCTAGCCAGCAATTGGCAGATGCTCGCGAGATGACGATGGCAACGATTGAAGAAGCTAAATCTATCAAGGACATCCGGGACATTAGGGTCAGAGCCTCTGCAGCATGCGCCATTGTGTCGATGAGACAGCTTCCCAAGAAGCCTAGTCCTTTGATCAAGAGTATTATGGATTCTATCAAGACAGAGGACAGCCAGGAACTGCAAAACCGATCTGCCGACTCGATAGCCAGGCTTGTACAATTATTTACCGAAAAAGGCCGCAAGGGTCCAGCCGACAAGATTGTTGGCAACCTCGTCAAATTTTCTTGCATGGAAGTCGCGGAGACTCCCGAGTTTCCTGTTCATGCAGCAAAGACTGACTGTATTTTATCAATGCAGAAGGAAGAGGACCGCGTCGACCATGCTGATGCTGTTAAATGGGCTAAGGAGGCCAAGGCTGCCCGCATCACCAGGAGAGGTGCGAAGGAAGCGTTGGAGATTCTGGCCAAGACTTACGGTGCCAGTCTTCTCGAGACTGTACCGAAGCTGCAATCTTTTATGGAAGATCCATTAGTCAAGTCCTTCACTGGTGAACTTCCTCCCGAGGCAAAGGATCCAGAGCAAAACTTTGGACAGGAGATTGTGGATGCACTTTCAGTTATTCGCACCATGACGCCTACATTAGATCCGGCTCTCCATCCTTTTGTTATGCGCATGATGCCATTGGTGATCAAAGCATTGCATTCAGAGCTCTCTGTTTTCCGTTACATGGCCGCCAAGTGCTTGGCCACAATATGCAGCGTCATGACCGTTGAGGGTATGACGGCTCTGGTAGAGAAGGTTCTACCGTCCATCACAAACCCTATCGACCTACACTACCGACAAGGTGTTACTGAGGCCATATACCACCTTATCGCAACCATGGGTGATGCAATTCTGCCCTATGTAATTTTCCTTATCGTGCCGGTTCTCGGACGTATGAGCGACTCGGACAATGAAATCCGCCTGATCGCAACGACCTCCTTCGCGACACTGGTGAAGCTTGTACCCCTAGAAGCCGGTATACCTGATCCTCCAGGTCTCTCAGAAGAACTGCTCAAGGGCCGAGACCGTGAGCGAGCATTCATCTCCCAACTCTTGGACCCGAAGAAGGTCGAGACTTTCCAGATACCGGTCGCAATAAAGGCAGAGCTGCGGTCATATCAACAAGAAGGTGTGAACTGGCTTCATTTCCTCAACAAATATCACTTGCATGGCATTCTGTGTGACGATATGGGTCTCGGCAAAACGTTGCAGACCATCTGCATCGTTGCAAGTGACCACCACCAGCGAGCAGAGCAGTTTGCCAAGACCCAAGCCGCTGATTCGAGGCGAATGCCATCTCTCATTGTATGCCCCCCCACGCTGTCTGGTCACTGGCAGCAGGAGATCAAGAACTACGCGCCCTTCCTCAGCGTCACGGCCTACGTTGGTCCACCTGGAGAGCGAAAGGCCATGCGAGAGAGGCTGGGCGAGACAGATATTGTTGTTACGTCCTACGACGTCTGTCGTAACGACACTGAAATTCTCGAGAAGCATAGTTGGAACTACGTTGTTCTGGACGAGGGTCACTTGATCAAGAACCCCAAAGCTAAGATCACCCAAGCTGTCAAGAAACTGGCGAGTAACCACCGCCTGATCCTCACAGGAACACCGATCCAGAACAATGTCTTGGAATTATGGTCACTATTCGATTTCCTCATGCCCGGCTTCCTGGGTGCCGAAAAGGTATTCTTGGACCGGTTCGCGAAACCCATAGCAGCCAGTCGGTTCAGCAAGGCGTCTTCTAAAGAACAAGAAGCTGGCGCCTTGGCCATTGAGGCGCTACACAAGCAGGTGCTTCCATTCTTGTTACGTCGTTTGAAGGAAGAAGTCCTCAACGACTTGCCACCCAAGATTCTACAGAATTACTATTGTGATCTGAGTGATCTCCAAAAGAAGTTGTTTGATGACTTCACCAGGAAGCAGGGCAAGAAAATCCAAGATGAGGCCGGCCGCGAAGACAAGGAAGCTAAACAGCACATCTTCCAAGCCCTTCAGTACATGCGAAAGCTTTGCAATTCGCCAGCCTTGGTTGTGAAACCGGACAACAAGATATATGAAGAAACACAAAAGATCCTTCAGAAACAAGGCACATCACTAGAAGACCCAGTACATGCGCCAAAGCTTACGGCATTGCGAGATTTGCTGGTGGATTGCGGCATTGGAGTTGAGGGTGGTGACGCATCAAACGATCCCTTGTACCAACCTATCAAACCTCACCGTGCTCTTATTTTCTGTCAGATGAAGGAAATGCTGGACATGGTTCAAAACACGGTGCTCAAGAAGCTGCTTCCCTCCGTGTCCCATCTTCGTCTCGATGGCGGGGTGGAGGCGAATAAGAGACAGGACATTGTCAACAAGTTCAACAGTGATCCATCGTATGACGTGCTCTTATTGACAACGAGCGTAGGAGGTTTGGGTCTTAACCTTACGGGTGCTGACACGGTTATTTTCGTGGAGCACGACTGGAACCCGCAGAGAGATTTGCAGGCCATGGACCGAGCCCATCGTATTGGTCAGAAGAAGGTTGTCAATGTCTACCGATTGATCACGCGCGGAACGCTCGAGGAGAAGATTCTGAATCTCCAGCGGTTCAAGATAGACGTGGCCTCGACAGTTGTGAATCAACAGAATGCAGGGCTATCAACCATGGATACAGATCAGATTCTGGATCTCTTCAATTTGGGAGACTCTGGGCCGAGTCTCATATCCGACAAGCCCAAGGACTCGGGCATCGATGGACGTGAGGAAGACATGGTGGACCTGGAGACAGGCGACGTTCGCCAGCCAGGCAAGAAGGCTTGGCTGGACGACCTGGGAGAGCTCTGGGATAATAAGCAATACGAGGAGAGCTTCGATCTGGACGACTATATGAAGACAATATCATAATGGCGGCGGAAGGAGGACTAAATTATTTTAATTGTATGCTGGGCGGGTTGCTCTGTCGCCGAGAGGTTGCGACAAAGGCACCGCCCTTTTGTAAAGTAAATATGTTACGAGACAATCGATTTAAATGTTGCTAGCAGTATTGATGAATGCAAACGTGTGTCGCTGTGAAATGTTGTCTAGAAAAATGCCATCACATGCCAGGGACAAGGGACAAGACCTACCTACCCTTGAGAGGTGACGCATTTGCAATCCAGAGGCAGCACCATCCCCGCCCCCGCCATTGCCCTGAAAAAGAAGGCAAGGCTTCGCTGCTCCATAACAAGGCGCCTCTTTGGTCGCCCACCAGTCCAGAAGCTTCTATCCTGCTGCGCTCACATGATACTCGAGTATTTGATCTCTACCTCGAATCCAGAATCGAACCCGGGCAAATTCTGTCCATCTGGGGTTTCATACGCACACTTTACCGAACAGCTATCCCGTTCTTCCCAAGCATGCCTGTCGACTACAGCAAGTGGGTTCGTGCTCTGAATTTATTAAACCTGCCAATGCATTTGAGGGTCGCCTTTCACTAACTTTTGGGAACCAATCTATAGGATGCTCTGGAGCTGAGCGACGACTCGGACATCGAGGTCCATCCCAACGTCGATAAACGATCCTTTATTCGAGCGAAGCAAAACCAGATTCACCAGGAGCGTCAGCAGCGGAAGCTCCAGATCGAGACCCTCAAGTACGAGCGCATCATAAACGATGGCCTCGAGAAGCGAATCTCATCACTGCTGGCCGCCCTCAGAGCGCGGTCGTCGGAGGCAGCGGACCGGAACCCCGGGGAGGTCGCCTTCAAGGCCGTGATGGAGTCCGTGGGCGACCCCAAGGACGACAAGCCGCCCGCGCCGCCCAGCGGCGTGTACACGGGGCAGGAGGAGCAGCCGAGCTATTCTAAGATGATGATGACCCTCCTGGACCAGGTCAATCAGGCCCTGAACGAGAAGAACCCGGACGACCGGTACGGCGCCATGGTGGAGGAGATTGAGGGCCACGAGACCAAGGTGAAGAACCTCCAGAAGGACCTCGAGAAGAAGCTGGCCGAGCTGGAGAAGGAGGAGGGCAAGAAGATCACGAGCGAGGGGTACCACACGGGCTTTGATAGCTCCCACGTCAGCAAGGCTGCACCTGGGCAGCCCGGCGAGAAGAAGAAGGAGGAGCCGGCCCAGGTTGAGCTTCTCAACCCCAACTTCCAGGCGTCAGGATCTTCGCAAGGGGGGACCAAGGCGGCCATCGACGATGACGAGGAGATTGAGGCTTCACCTGCAGGGAAGAAATTCGCCGAGTTTAACTCGCAGGATTACACCGCGAGCGCCCGGTTCCTGGCCGAGAACCCTCAGATTCTGTCGGAGCGCGAGACGGATGGCATCCTGGTGCTGGCATTTGACGCGGCGCTGGAGGGCAAGGACGACCTCTCCAGGCAGTACGTCCACCAGGCGCTCCTCCTGCAGTACTGCCGCACCCTCGGACGGGACGGGGTTGGGATCTTCTTCAAGAGAATCACCACCAAGGGCCACCAGGCGCAGGAGGTCTTCTATAAGGATGTCCAGGATACATACACGAGGATCAGGACGCGCGCGCGGGAGATTGTTGCCGAGAGGGCCAAGGAGAGCGAGGCCGGCGGCGTTGAGCAGATCCAGCTGCACGCTATGGAACCTGGGACGGTGATCCAGATCAACGTGCCGTCGGCTGACAGCGAGGACCCGGAGGAGAAGAAGGCCCGCGAGATTTATGACACGTTCGCCCCGGAGATGAGGAAGGCTCTGGAGTCGGGAACCCTGGATGCGGTGAACAAGGTTCTTGGCGAGATGCCCGTCCCGGAGGCCGAAGATCTTGTCGCCCTATTTGGCGAGGTATGTTCTATATCCAACGTTCCCATCTTCTGACTCTGTCTAGAAGACTGACTGATATTCTTTTCGCCAGGCAAATATTCTCAGCTTGGAAGAACAGATCATCGACGCGACAACGGAGGAGGGCCAGCAGCAGCTGAAAGAGATGGAGAAGGCAGCAGCTGAAGAGAAACACTACTCGGATCCGGAGTAGGATAATGCATGTCTACGAAAAGGAGGAGGGATGAATATATATAACTACTACACATATGATGATAGTTCACATTCTCTGAGCAGAGCATTAGGAACACTGCAGCCTCAGTGAAGGCATGAAAACAAGCATGCATGAATGAGATGATGACTGTTTTACGAAAGTATTATGCCCAGATATTCAGTTTGCAACCTCGTGTATGTACGCAAAGCCAATGATACTCGAATGGGTTGCATCAGATTGGCACGTAAAGCTTCTGCGTCGATGTTCTTGTCTTTAGTCTTCTCAACTAGAAAATGAGGTCTCGACCTTGTATGAAGAGAGCAAGCGACTGACATCAAGCATGGCACACCCAGAACCTCGAGTATTGAATTTCGAAACAAGACCAGAACAATTGACCACTTGTGAATATCATATTAGGCTAAAAAGCGTAGAAGATAATCTCTAATTTTCTTATTATTGCGTTTGGTATTATTGATAAGAAAATGGGGTCCCTGACTTGTGTCAAAAGAGCTCTGGTGTGCCATGTTCTATCCCAGTCCTTCGCTGCCTCACCAACCTCATGTTTTGTGGTTCGATGGAGGCACAACACCGCAGCTATGATTCATCAGCGGTAGATCGACACGATATTTCAGTACGAGCAGGCGAATGCCAGCACGTGTAGACTAATTACGAGGTATGCCTGGGCAACGGAGGGCACAAACAAGCTTGACAGGGGTTACGAGATGGCTTTCCGGTGTGGTCCAGCCAACTCTGGTCCCTATTCGCCGATGCGCACAGCCGCCGGGAAAGATGGAGAAGGAGAAAAGCTTCGCTTTCGGATCCTGGTTTGTTGACTCCTTTTACGGGGGTTGTCCGGGGGTCCGGTTCTCGTATGCTTTCCACGAACAATTTAGGCGCTACCCCTACCATGTAGATTGGAAAATTACGTATATACGTCAACTGGGCTGTGCTGTACGCAGAGGTAAGCAACGGCGCTGTTTGGACATTTGTAGTGTTGTTTTAAGAGGGGACAGTAAGCCCTACATACACGACCGTCTTGCTGTGGTTTACAAATCAGAATCAGAGTGAGAAGAAGTGGTTGCTGTTTGCACTATGATGGGTTGATGCAGCAACAGGGACTGGATGATCAGTCTGGACACCCTCTTCGGCAATTCAGAAGTCATCGGCGAGGATCGGCAGATCTCGCAACACGGTGCCAGCGATCGATGTCACGCTAGGACAGGAGGTAGGCAAGGGAGGAAATCACAGACAGGCTGCTGGCTTTTTAGCGCTCGTTTGGGGCCTGATACCGGCAGCATTGATGGATTCCAATTCCAATACGTAGGCGGTATGAGCGAGTAATTCTGATACAGTAAAGAAGGACAGTGTCCCGTCTCCACTGACTGTGTTTCAGACGGTGGCTGGGCCTGGGCGGTACACGTACTGCATCCATCTGCATCTAACCTTCGCCCGATCCAGCACCATGTTGCCGTTGCTGCTGTTAATAGAACACGGGAAGCCCTTGTGTGTGTGCCGCCACCAAAGTCTATTGGGATGACCGGCACTCAGCAGCCCCGGTTGGAATCCGTAGACGCTTCGGGGAGCCGGTAGAGTTTGGATGGATTGGACGCCGTTTCAGCGTTGTTCGGACAGCTGAGCAGCCACTGCCTCAGCTGGCAGCGCCTCCTGGTGATCTACGCCGACTGAGGGCCGCTGACGTTGGTCCCCGAGGCGCAGCAGGGACCCTGGAGCCCACCCCAGAGGGCCCCTAGAGGCTTCCCTGGGTCTGCGAGGCTGAGCCAACGGCAGCGCAGAGGCAATACGGGGCTGCTCCACTGCTGGAACCCACGCAAGCCACGGGCTCCTTGATGGGTGGATGGGAAGGCTTCTGGTTGTGCATAGCGCATGCAGGTGGGTGCATCAACGGATGCCCTGTGAAATCATCGCTGTGCACGTCGTACGTACTGTGCCTGAGAATAACCAGCGGTTCCACCAGCTGACGAACAGATCAAAGCCGTTGCTTTTGCTAACCTCCCAACTTTCTTTGCCCTCCTTCTTTATTATTAGAATTGTATCATCTCCTTCTTCCCTTCCCAAGGCCGCCTGTCCCATCTTTCTTTCCTATTTCCTACCCTTTCGTAGCTCCACCTCCATCGCAGCTACCAAACGGCATCCAAGTCGACTCAGCCTTCTTCCGGGACGACCGACCGAATTTCCAGTTGATTCTTCTTTGTCTATCGGCCATTCATCTCCTTGACGAATAGTCTGCTCTCGCTCTCGATCTTGACCAACACTTCCATACTAGAACCATGAAGTTCTTTTCATCCGTGAGCCTGGCTCTGGCCGGAGCTTTCGCATCAGTCGCTTCCGCTGCAACGGCATGCAACAACTCTCCCACCCTTTGCAACCGCAACTACAACAACATCACACATCTTGGTGGCCATAACAGTGCCTTCTTGCGAGACGCCAGTACCGACAACTCCATTTCCGGTAACCAGTACTTCAATGCGTCAGTGGCACTCAGCGCCGGCCTGAGACTGCTGCAAGCTCAGGTCCACAAGGAGAACAACACTCTCAGACTCTGCCATACTTCCTGCAGCCTCCTCGACGCCGGCACTCTCCAGAATTGGCTCGGCGATGTCAAGTCCTGGATGGACAAGAACCCCAATGACGTCGTGACCATTCTCCTCGTCGACTCAGACTCTGCAACCACTGATGAGTATGCCAGCGCCTTCACTGGTTCCGGCATTAGCGAGTACGGCTTCACGCCTTCGGGTTCGTGGCCAACGCTCCAGTCCATGATCAACAATGGCACGCGCCTGGTCTCCTACGTCACCGGCATCACAGCTTCGTCGAGCGCCCCCTACCTGCTGAACGAGTGGAGCTATGTCTTCGAGACCGCCTACAACGTCATCTCGCTCACCGGCTTCAACTGCACGCTCGACCGTCCCTCCAAGGCCGGCACCGCCTCCAGCGCCCTTTCGAGCGGTCTTCTCGGTCTCGCCAACCACTTCAAGTACGCCACCGGCGGAACCATACAGATTCCCGATGTTGATAACATCAATATCGTGAACAATGCTGGAACCTCCACTGATGGAAACATCGGCAAGCACCTCAACACCTGCAACAGCGAGTGGTCGACCAAGCCAACATATGTTCTTGTGGACTTCTTCAGCGAGGGCAACCCTCTCGATGCGGTCGACTCACTGAACGGCATTTCTGACGTGACGGGCCGTACCGCCGCCCCAGCCAGGTCAAAGACGTCTGGTGTCGCTAGGCCGTCAAAGCCCTTTGAATTCGTCGCCATTCTTACCTTCCTCTCTGCCGTGCTGATACTTTGCTAAGCAAGGTAGTGCGTGGTATGTGTGGAGGAGAAAAGATCCAAAAAGATTTGGTTTGGATGCTATGCAAGCAAGCAAATGGTATCATTTCCCTTGATTTATCCCATAATAGCAATGCGCTGGCCGAGATCTGTGTACCCTGTTCATTTTTATCTCTCATTTTGGCGTGGTTTCATCTCACATTAGAGCCGACATCTCTCTCTCTCATTATCTTGTTTCACACTCTCCTTTGGGTTATCATTAAGCGAGGCGTTTTTGGGTCGGTCATCCTGTCCTTCTTTTTTCGGACTGAACTGGTAAAATACTAGAGGTGGCCGGGATATTACATAGCCTCCTCATATGGACAGGCAAGATTAGAATAGATCAATATATGAACAAGCAATGAAGACTTGTTATCATCGATTCTCGCTCGAAGCTCACGTGTATGGTGTGAAGTATGAGGGAGCTTGCGCCTGGAAATTGTCCCACTCTGACCTCTGTTGGTGTGCTCTGCCTTGAGCGGGGCTGCAATGGACCTCCGATTAAGTCCCGACTATCTGGTCCGCGATTGATTCCGCAGCAACGGTGCAGGACCTCACCTCCTCCGACGTGCTCTTAAACTTGGATTGGGCTTCTCCCGCTGTCACTACGCATTTTTTTAACTTCTGCGTAAATGAGTTGCTCAGTCTGGGCAGCTAAGCTCACTCGCCCGTCGGCCGCCATCTTTTCCAAGCGTTTACGTCTACCCTGCCGGCCTCTTGTGCTCCCACCAACAGCCATGGATTACTCGTCGATCCGCACCCCTCAGTCCTGCTATGCTGACTTCTGCCTCATTCCGGTACGTTTACAATCAGCTTTCACAGCCCCTAGTAGACCTTCTTTCATCCCTTGACAACATCGAGACAAGGAAATACATGCTCACAATGGATGCGTTGGGCTCTAGATTGGAACGGGCAGCGTCTCCGTGGCTGCAGAGGTTGCCGAGGTGCAGAAGGTGCTCCGTGAGAGCGGGCTCAAGTATACGATGCATTCCGCTGGGACGACCGTAGGTGAGTTCTGAACCCTCGCTGCCGCCTCAGCCCATCTTATCCATTAAACCCCCCGGGGTTGCTTTGCCATCAAACTTTGTGTACTTGGAGAAATGATCTTCTGACTGGGGTTCTTTGGGCTTTTCTAAATATAGAGGGGAGCTGGGATGAGGTCATGTCAGCCATTGGGAAAGCCCACGCCGTGGTGCACGAGCGAGGCGTGGTGCGCGTGCAGTCGTCCATGAGGGTGGGCTCCAGGACGGACAAGAAGCAGACCGCGGAGGAGAAGGTGAAGAGGGTTGAGAATTTGCTGGCAGAGTCGGAGAAGAAATAGATGGCCAAGGTAAAACAAAGGAAAAGGGAATTAGGTAAAGGTGGCAATAGTTGTTATGACTGGGATTTTAGGCCTTGGGTGGGTTATTCTACAAAGATCTTGGGTTCGAGACAGCTTCACGTTTCAATGCTCAGACTTTGGCTTCTGCGCTGGAAATGATGCTGTTGCTGGGTACTTTTAGACATGGTGGAGTACTCTGGCTGTGAGACCGTCGCCCAAGTCAGATGAGGGCGTGTTTCTGATGACTGATATATCTGCGCGGCTTATGCGTGTCTAAGAAAGAACGAATAGATGGGTGTACCTTAAACACGGCTCATCAGGCACATGCATGTGACAGAAAAGGAGGGTCATTTATGAAAGCCATTTGCCCCCATTCGGGTCTTATTCCTTTACCTAGGTAGGTTACCCTAATGAGGACCAGAGCAGTGCAGTTTGCCCGTAACATGAGATCGCATGACGATGAGATCCAAACTGTCCCAATCGGTCGTTGTTCTTCCGGTCCCCGTAAATTACGGGGGACATGGCTCCTCCCCACGTCGCCGCACCAGCATCTTATCGCAGATCCAGCCGCTATCGAGTAGGCTACCAGCGCAGCGACCGTCCTGCTGACAACCTCAGCTGCTCTGCTCTCGAGCCAACGTCCCTCCGACCTCATCCTCTCCGCTCACGACGTCCATTCCCACCACCGAGCGAATGAAACATTAGGTGAACTGGTACTGTGCTTTCTGGATCGCGTCTCTCAGGCAGCTCTAGACCCGCCCCGAGGCTCCCGCCCAGCACGAGGCAGTGTGACCAGCCTACTTGGGAGACGCTGCCTGATACCTACCTCAGGCCAGCTCTTGCATCCGTTCAACACTCGTACTCCATCACCAAGGTTGCCCCGCGTCCTCCTACGACTTGAATATTCAGGGGAGAGTCTACTCGAAAAGCTCCGTCACCCTTCTTCTCAATTCCAGCATCTGGGAGCATCCCGCCTGCGCAAATGGGTAGCTCTTTATTAGTGCGGTCCTCCGCCCGGGAGGACGACCGATCACACGAATATGAGCCTTTAACAGGCAACGATGAGGTCGAAGCCCTCGAAAGCTCTGCCGTCTTGGAGGACCACGAGCAAATACCGTTCTCATGGTTCGAGTACGGCATCTTCGCCCTTCTCGGGATGGCCATGCTGTGGGCATGGTGAGCTACTCCCCCTTCTATTACGATCAACGTCATGAATGATATACGCTTGGGAATTTAAAGGCTAATTAATATAAACCTAGGAACATGTTCCTCGCCGCCGCTCCGTACTTCTCCTCCCGACTAGCAAGCGATCCATGGTCCCAGACCAACTTCCAGTCCGCCATTCTGGCAGTGTCGACAATGACGAACCTGGGAGTCATGCTCCTCCTCTCCCAGATCCAGAAGGGCGCCTCCTACCCGTACCGCATAAACATCGCCCTCGTCATCAACATCTCCGTCTTCGCCCTCCTCACAGCCTCGACCGTCGTCTTCGTCAACGCCGGCCCCCGCCTGTTCCTCTCCTTCCTCCTCCTCACAGTCGCCGCAACCGCCTGCGCGACCGGCTTCATCCAGAATGGCGCCTTCGCCTTCGCCGCCAGCTTTGGCCGCCCAGAGTACATGCAGGCCCTCATGGCGGGCCAGGGCATCGCCGGCGTCCTGCCCGCACTCACCCAGGTCGTCGCCGTCCTCGCCTTCCCCCCGAGCAGCGACGAGGCCAAGAACGGGAAGACGGACCCTGCCACTGACGGCCAGTCCGCCGCCTTCTTCTACTTCCTCGCCGCCGTCCTCGTCTCCCTCGTCACCCTGATCGCCTTCGCGCCCCTCGTCCGCCGCCACAACCAGATAGTCGCCGGGAGCCGCATGGCCGACTCCACCGCCTCCATCGAGGACGCCGAGCGCGCCTCGCGGAAATCCGTCTCCCTCTGGCACCTCTTCAGGAAGCTGCACTGGCTCTCCCTCGCCCTCGGCATCACCTTCGCCGAGGCCATGTTCTTCCCCGTCTTCACGGTGAAGATCACCTCCGTCGTGCCCGTCGACAACGCCGGCGCCCTCTTCCGCCCCGCCGCCTTCATCCCCCTCGCCTTCTTCTTCTGGAACCTGGGCGACCTCTCCGGCCGCGTGTCCACCATCATCCCATTCCCCCTCAAGAAGAGGCCGTTTGTTTTATTCATCCTATCTCTCGCCAGGAGCGGCTTCATCCCCCTCTATTTCCTGTGCAACATTGGCGGTAGCGGCGCCGTCATCTCATCCGACTTCTTCTACCTCTTCATCGTCCAATTCTGTTTTGGTCTCACAAACGGCTGGATGGGCTCCACATGCATGATGGCTTCTGGGGATTGGATCGAGGATGAGGAACGGGAGGCCGCCGGCGGCTTCATGGGTCTTTGCATTGTGATTGGTCTGACCATGGGGAGCTTGCTGAGCTTCTCTGTTGCCAGCATCTAGAATATTACCTTAGAGAGCGTAGCATATCTTGGCATTTTTGAAATACAAGTCTTACATTGTTCTGAAAAAAGCTTTATTGGTTGCTGCTATCTGTGAAGAGCTTCTCGACGGCATCGCACTCAGTTTGGAGCAACCATGTATTTGCCATCTGTTCCTGACACTTGGCAATATGCACACTTTATGCCGTGAGGCGGATCTACGCTGCAAAGAACCAAAAATGCAACCTCCCATCTGTATGTGTATCCCTTGGTATAAAAAGCAATTTCCCATAATGCCCTCGACGCCTTTGAAATATCCAGTATTTCCATGTCTTTCGGCCGTGTCTTCCAACAGGTATGAGTCGGATTTCGTTTCAAAAATTAACAAAAGAGACGGGTGTGTGAGTGAGTGAGAGAGAAGATGTGTGAGATTAAGTGAGAGTCGCAGCCAAAATGGCTGCCTCTATGGCCGGTCAATTATCCAGATTGCGAAGGCTGCTGATGCTGGCCCTTCTGCGAGCCATCCGGTTTTCTGACTTTGTAGTGCTCAAGGCACTTTTCTAAAAGATCGACATCTGTATGGATAGAATGGGTCATCGATTTCATCGTAGGTGGTAATGAATCAACTCCGTTCTTATGATGAGGCTCTTGTAGATGGATAACCTCCAATTCCTCCATGGGCTTTGTCGGGCGACCTCGTTCGAGATAACATTTGGTTGGCGGTCGGTAGAATTGGCCCCGGCAGTATATCATGTCGGCAGTGTAGAATCCACCCTTAATGAGTTGCTCCTCAATGGATCGCCAATAAGTAAGTTTGAATTCTGGCATCTTCATGTCGAAGTCCCCAAACCTGATTTTGAGTGGTTTGAACGAGTCTTGTTGTTGGGTTGGCGTAGTGAGCACCTGGGCGAAGCATGTGCAATCCCGTAGCGTCATAGCGAGAGCGAATTGTGTATCTTTCTTGTCCGCTTTTAAAGGCCCAACGTGGTCGTTTGCTTCCTGGGCGAGCCGGAGAGTTTTGAAAGCTGGCTCGTTTCTGAGGACGTCTAGGGTGCTATTGAGCCGCTTCCTTCTCTTATCGGTACTGGGCACTCGTCGACACACGGAATCGGTGAATGCCGGGTTGCTCGCTTCATTCCCAATCATGAGTGGACAAGGTTTAGCCTTTGTAGGAACAGGTTTTCCAACTTGAGGATCGACTAGGTAACTGTAGAGCTCCTTGGCGCATTGCCTGCAGCGGATGGCATTTTTTGGGGCGTTGGGGGACTGGGACAGCCACTTTGGCTTGAATTCCACCAATATTGTGGTTTCGGGGTCTGAGATAGTGAGTGAAAGGTCCGGATATGGGAATTCAAAAGGGTGGGAAGGGTCGCAATTATTACCATGAGGTTGCATATCCTCTACGAGAAACCCCCACTCAGATGGCTCTATGAAGGTGCCTCTGAACTTGAGGTCTCGTTGGTGATCAATTGCTCTCAGATAGTCGTTTATGGGGTCAATGAGGTTCGCATCACGCAGTATCACAAGCTCCTGGTGCAAAATGTAGGATCCAAGAATGGGCTTGATGTGAGTACAATAGTACTGGTACTGCTGCAAGTAATTGAAGCGGGGGCGATCGCCATCAATTGGAGCCTTGGCGACTCGCAGCAAAAGACCTAAATGGAGAATATGCAAAGTTAGATCAGGAACTATGAAATGGCTGATGGCGTGGCGATTGCATTGGGCTCATATTGAAAAATGGCCCAAGCAGAGTACCCGCGCAGCGCATGTCGGCGAGGGAGAGGTGAGTCAACGAACGAGAAGTCTGGTGGTAGAGATATGAGCCATCTGGAAGCACGAGTTCGAAGACGGCATTAGCAGCACCCTCTCCGACCAAGCGGCCAACCTTGCAGCCAGGCGGCAGAAGCCTCACTCCCTTGCCGTATGGATCTCCATTCTGAGGGGCAGGATGATGCACCTCGCTTAGCTGTCTGAGATGATCCATATCCTCATGTGAGATCCATGCTTCATCTCCGCAGACCGAGTAGATGGAGCAGGCTGGGGATGACGCATAGCCACGGGCTGCTCGCGGCGAAGCTGGCCGAAGATCGATTTTTGGGCTGGTTGGTGTTATGACGGCGGTTGGGGAGACAAAGGGCTTCTTCCGCCATAGAACCATGACTGGATTGGAGGGGTGGCCTTGCAGGTCGATGCAAGGCACGGCGGGGAGCCTGCAAGGTTTAGATCAGAGCAGGACAACTGAGGGTTGGAGAGACGGCGAGGGTATTCCGAGGCAGCGCAACGCCAGACGACAACATTTCCGCGTAGAAACCAACGACGGGATATCCTGGTGACGATAGGGAGAGGCGAAACGGGGCTCAGGAGGAGTGAAGTCAAGACGGGTCCGGCACTTTTAGCAGACGCAAAGCTGTGCTCTGCTGCTATAATAGTCCATGACAATTTAATAACGCCGGCGGTATAAGTAGAAGTATGGAAGGGTCTGAATTGAAACTGCACGGAGCCTAGACAGAGAAGGCGCCGCCCCGTAAAACCTTTTTACCTACCTCCTACCCAACAAGCCTCCTGGCTCCTGCCCGCCGGCCAGTCAGTCTACTAGCAGCAGGAGCGACCAGACCTGACCTGCACAACATATCTACATCCGTCCAGTGGGTTACTGTACTTAATCCACATCGTCAACCCCACCACCATTTGGGTACCAAGTACCAATACTGGCTAACCAGGACCAATCTAGCCCAACAGGCGGTGACCATTGCACCGCGTGTTCAGTCCAGGCAGCGCGCTTCTGAGTGAGCGTGGGAGAGGAAGCGGCCCTTTTCCCCTTCGCTCTCACCTACTGCACGACCGACTCCACGGTGATTCTGGAACGTATTACCATCCACCAATATTTAAGACCGTCCGGCTGATCCAGTTCGCTCACAGGAGGACGACATGCGTAGCTCTCATTTGCCACGCAATTTTACACTAAACCCACCACGTTGATCACTCCTGGCCAGTCGCATCCAGCCATCGAGCCATGATTGTGCCGTGACGAAGAGCTCTGTTTTTTTTCTGGCAGGTCGCATGTACCAGCACAGAGGATATCGGAATCAGGAGGCCGACGACTGTTCATTCCATAAAAACGGATGCATTACGCTATTCCCTTATGGAAGCTAAAAGCTCGGCAGACCTACCTTGCGTCTGGGTAGAGCCTCTTTTGGGCCGATTTAGCATGGGTGGGCTGCCTGCATTATGTCATGGCCAATGCTGCAATAATGCTTTCGGCACAGATTACCCTGGCATAGCTGCGTGGTGAGTGTGGTGTGGGCAATACAACGAGACCAGTGATTAATATTAGCACAACATGTAAGTGGCCGGGCGACGGCCGTCCTGACGCAACAACCCACGGAGAATTACGAGTGTTCTCTTGGCATCATCTGTGCTCGTCTTCGCTCAATATGTCAGGTCCATACCTCCCTGGTGCTTGGCTTCTCCAAGGCGTACGCACGCACCCGTTGTCACCTAGTGCAGAGATCCATATTTACCCAGACAAGCAAGTCTACCTTGAGCCGCGTCTCTTTCTTTTGATAAAGCAGTGACACACACGGGCATACACTTGTTGTGAATTCTCTCTGACCAGCCAATATTAGCCCGCTCACCTGTGGCCCCAATGTGGACAGGATGATCATGTGCCCTGCAGACATTTACCTCAATTTCGGGATGTGGGAGGCCTGCACGACACCCGCTGCAATATGATTAGCCGGCTCGTGGGCTATGTTCTGCCTGGATTTTACCTGTGCAACACAGCAGCACCGAGGAAGCACTCTTGCGTCGTATCTAGGATGGCGCCGAAGAAAAAAAAAAGTTCCATCCAGATCAAACTGTTGGTGATTGGTCCCATGGGGAAGCCTTTTTTGCCCATGCAGTTTCCCATGTCCACTTTCACCCTTCTCCCCTCTTTATCTCCCCTTGATACCCAGATCATGGGACGATCTTATCATTTTAGTATGTATTAGACGAGCGAGCGATGGTACTAACAAATGAGTCGTCTACCTGCGGCCAATGCCATCAGGCAGTGCGTAATTTCTATGGACAGATCAACAAACCCGTTGATCACTATTGGTACCAGACTGAGTATCCATAATTACTTGAGGGAGATTGGAAAACATCAGCTTTCCATTCCCATCATTCAGCATTGTGCACAGGGGACTTTCCTTGCCTGCCCAGCATAGATGACGTGTGCATTCGCAAACCACGCCCTATAGACGCTGGGTAGATTTAGCTGCAGACCACATGAAGCGACTTGGCAGCGTTTCACCTGGGCGGGCATGCCACAGATGATTGATTCTCGGGACCTGTTCTTCTTGTCTGAGTATTATATGCCTCTCCTTTTCTCCGCCGACCTCACGCGACCCAGGACCCATAAGGTTGCCAAACAGAGGCCGTGACTTCTCCGCCATAAGCGAGCTGGGTGGAGAAATTGTTGCCCTACCATGTTACCATGTGTACATGGCAGACGCATGTGTAGGTTTGAGCTGAATGCGGGAAGCTGACCTGACCTCAAGCAACCACACCAACATCTCAATCGCATAGCCAGGGGAATGCGGATTCGCCACAGGATGACCTTGTTTCCCCAAAGGGCAATTCCAGCCTCAGGAAATGGTTACGCAACCTCAACTGCCAAGGTGCTGCATATACTCCATGCTGTCTTTGTAACATGGGGGCCTTTTTTCTTTGCATTTCAGCGCGCGCCTATCGCGCACGGGTTCTTCTGTACTCTCCCTCATAACTACGTTACGCGAGTTTATGATGGCAGTAGCCTGCCAAGTCTCGATCCATTGCCAAGTCCCGACACATGACCATTTCTACGGAAGACGGCATCTCCCAAGAAACACAAGGCGGACGTGCGTGAGCCACCCCATGTGGACTATAAGGCACAATGGGATCCCACCATAACGTAAATGATGCCATTTAATCCAACGTCGTGTTGTAGTCCATCCCCTGGCATGGGGTCCGTTTTCTCATTGTCCGTCCCTCCCAGCGCGTAGAGGGGTTTCGCCCGGGCCCGGCCTGGCCACGGGCCGGATCAGCCTTGGGAGGGTTGCGTGCGTAGAAAAAAAAATTCTCGTGCGGTATCGGGTAACTGATAAGGGGGGCTGGTCATTCGGAAGCGGCCCTTGCTTTGGATGAAGGGCAGTGGCTGTCTCTGCAAATGGATTCATCCCTGCACCACGGACTACCGGGCGCTATAACACACCGCAAACCACACCGCACAGCACAGCCATCAGTGGCGTTCAGTGCTCCAGTGCTCCGGACTTAGGGGAGCACAGCGCCTTCCGGTTTCACCCACCTGCTGAAGCTTCCTGAATCAGCTGGCGGTGAAATTTCAATTTATTCCTGTCTAAAAAAGTCTCCATAATATCATCATCAATCATCACACCCAACTGTCACACGAAGCTTGTAAAACCTATACCGGGCGGCATCTCAACGTTCGCCATTGCCTCGAAACTCATCGATTGCGACAAGCGCCAGCTAAATTACCTGATTCTGCGATTTTCCAGCCGTCTCGCCGACCGACCGATCGTTCCGTAGCGACGCATCTCGATCCATCGCTAGGCGCGCTTCAACAGATCTCAATGGTCGCGAGACTTTAATAGCCATTTAACATGGCCTTCAACTTCAACTGGTCGCCTCTGACGGCCGACGCTGATTTCTATTCTCGAGCGCGCGACCTCCTGACGAAAGCTCTGAATAAATCTCCCAAGCCGCCCATCATTGTCGATGATATCCTCGTCGACGAGCTCAACCTGGGCAATGTGCCCCCGGACTTGGAGATCCTGGAAATTGGCGATCTGGCCGAGGACAGATTCCGTGGCATCTTCAAGATGACCTACTCAGGCGACGCGTATCTCACGCTCAAAACCCGAGTTCAGGTATGCCTCTTCTCTTTCAATCGCTCTCGTTTTTGCCATCCATTCTCTCTTCCCCCTTCCATCAATCCGCCTTACCCACCCGGTCGCCCTTTGCGCTGGAGCTACCGAGGAGCTATTTGCGACCGGATCCCGGTAATGCCCGACTCACCGTACCGCTCTATTTCGCAATGACATCCACCCCCATACTATGTCCATCGCCTCATGGCCCTGGAATCGTCCTGTTTCGGGTATTTCGAGCCCAGCATGCCTTTGTTTGGATGCACTGGTTGGTTCTTTCGGGCATCTTTGCATGCGTCCCATGCCGTTGCCCCCCTGACCGAGGCTGTTTGCCCGTTCACCTGCAGGCTCAAAGTCTATCTGGCTGTGAACCATAGAATCATGCCATATACACTCCTCCTGACCTCTTACTGGCCTAATTGCCCCTCACCCCCAGAATGAGATCATGGTGGATGATCGGAGGAAGTCGTCCCTGGTCACGTTCGTCCCGTTCCCAGACACATGTTCTCGCCGCTATACCCATACCAAATCGCCGAATGTAACCGTCTAATACTGACCTTCGACGTAGGCCAATCCTCTCAACACCTATCTCCACTCTAAGCCTAGCTTCACATCTCCAAAGCCTCTTGCGGCTGCTTCATCACTCACCATTCCCATATCAATTACCTTGTCTGAAATCAAGCTGTCGGCATTTATCATTTTGGTGTTTTCAAAACAGAAGGGCTTAACGCTTGTCTTCCGCAATGATCCCCTCGAGTCTCTCAAGGTCTCTTCGACCTTTGACTCCATCCAGTTCGTTCGCGACTACCTGCAACGGACAATTGAACAGAAGCTACGCGACTTGATGATGAACGAGCTGCCTGCCATTATCCATCGGCTGTCACTCCAGTTGTGGTGTCCTGACCAGGCCAATAAGCCTGGTGAGTATCCCGCTGATGAGGTTGATGAAAAAGGTGTGGATCCATTCATCAGCCCTCCCGACGATCCGGTTGATGCCAATGGGAATCTTTTGGACGCCAATGCTCTATCTGAGCTTACCCTTCAGGGTGCCGGTGATGCGCAGTCTCTTTTCTCACAAAAGAACTTGCTTCGACTTGCGGCGCTCACCGACTCACACCGCACCCTGTCGTTGTTCACCCCAGGCATCCGTGATGTTGTTTTCAGAGCCTGGACAGGTCATGGAGACAGGTCAGAAGCTATGACGCCGGCAATGGCACCTCCTAGCTTGTCAAGAACCCATTCTCTTCCCACTGGCACGAGTACGACCTATACCTTTTCGGATACAAGCAGCGCTACGCAAGGTTATTTGCCATCCAGGTCCGCATCACAGATTAATTTGAACTCGACGTCGCCAGGTCGGGCAGTGGGGACTTCAAGTAGGTCTCGCCCGGGCCGAAAGAAGAAGACTAGAGTTGTCAATTTGAGACGAAGCAAGTCACAAGTCGATTCGCCGATAGAGACCGAGACTGAGAGCGAGACCGGATCCGATACCATCTCGGAGGGTCCTTTTTCTGAACCGTTGATGACTAGTTCAATTCCCGAAATGGAGGATGAGGATGACCTTGTCGAGAGCCTGGCGAGCAAGCTTCACTTCACCAACGAAGAGAAGAAGTCGGCTGCCCCTACCAACCAGAGCCCACTGTCTCAGCCCCCCCTTGTTCCCGGACCGAGTGAACATACGTCGTCCATTGCTAAAGCCTTGGAAGATGCCAGCAAGAAGCTTTCAGTTGATACAGGTCTACCCAAACGACCCCAAGCCAAGCATGAATCGAGCTCAGACTCATCATCAGTCATTCTTGAGCAAGCCTGGATCATGAAGATGGCCGGCGAAATTGCTCGTCGTGTCTATGACGAAAAGAATCGTCAGAACAACAACAGCAACAACAACCCTTCAGGCGGTGTGTGGGAGGAGCAAGAGGCACCTCCCACCTATGAAGCTGCCATTCATTAATTGCTTCAGCCACATTGCATATTTCAAGCGATATAGTATGCGTCCTATCACTAGCTAATATTTCCTTTTTTGTCATCAGTCTCTACTCATGTGCGCTGGCGCTTGTTTTTATAGAAAACGGCCTAGATGGCGTGCTCTTACTTGCTAATTTTTACCGGTCTGGGGTGATTTACGGGGCGTTTGTCCTCTCTCTTGTTGAGAGAGAGTCTTCAGAAATTAAAAAAAGAGGGTTCAGGGGTGTTGGCATGATTTTACGGTTTCTTTTATCGACGACGATGGACGGATCAGCAGAGATGAAATGGTTGGATCCTTTTCCCTTTTGTCTTATTTAACGACCATTTATGTCTGCTGCACGAATCCATCATGACGTCGAACCGGGAGCGACAGATTTGTTTTTGATATTTTATTTTACACCGGTCCTGGGCGGGAAACTGTTTCTAAAAGTAAAATCATGGCGGGATTGCGAGGTTTTGATGGCCGGGATTGGGAATCGGAAGTGGTTTCAGAGAATCACAAAGATATTGATGTGTGGGTTTTTTCATCATCAGATTGAGCGAATAGCGCAATTTTTTTGCATATTTTTCATGAAATACACTCCCATCTATTACATACACGTTTTGAACACCGTCTAGTCTGTGAAAAAACATATGTCGTGGTATTTGGTATCTCCTACTTCTCTATCATTTCATAGATAGGCGGATCCGTTGTTGATAATAAACGGCTTGTTCAGAGCATGAGTAACTTCTCTTGCTCTTATCACTAATAGTTGACTATCCAGACACGGTCATTCGGTGTCGTGGACAGTTCGTCAAGACCCGGGATTCCTAGGCCGTCCCACCGTATCGTCTGTCCCTGAAGTCCTCGGTCATGAAATCCCCGGATGGGTCTAGCCAAGCGTCCGGTGGCATCACATAAATGCAACCGACCATCTCGAAGCGAGCCCAATTTCAGCCGGAACGACACGCCCCTTGGCCCCGTAGACACCCATCGGCTGTGGACCGAGCTCAGCACTTAATAATCGTCTTCGAGGTGACGGTTCCTCACAGGCGCCGGCGTCCGCCTGACCCTCGCTCGTACCGCAATCGTTCCCCCGTCCTCCTCCTAGGAGGGCTTGGGCGCGGCGGCGGCGGCGGCGTTCTCGGCCTTCAGCTTGGCCAGCAGGTCCTCTTTACCCTTGAGCTCCTGCAGGATCCTCTGCGACCACTCCTCCGTCGTCGTCTGCGCGTCCCTGAGCTTCTTCACCTCGGCCGCCTCCGTCTCCCGGCTGAACGGCTGTCCTGGGCGGTTCGAGTTGGGGATCATGGCCGTCCGCTCCCACACGTCGCCGCTGTCCGGGGCCGGCAGCGGCGGCGGCGCCTTGTTCTTGCCCTTGCCGCCCCCTTTGCCCTTACCGCCCGATGCTGGGGGCGCGGCGCCCTTCCAGCCCCTGGGCACGGCGCCCGAGGTGAGGATGCGGTAGAAGACGTCAAAGGGCTCGTTGAAGAGCTGCTCCTCGTAGCTCCAGGAGCGGATCTCGCCGTTCTCCATTATCATGGCCTGCTTCTCCTCCTCGGTTCTGCCGTAGGGGTGGAGGCGCAGGTAGTGGTAGAGGGTCTGGGGCTTCTCGCCCGAGTCGTTGACGTAGTAGAGCTTGATGGCGATGTCGAACTCTCCCCAGCCGGTCTCGTTGACGACGAACGGCTTGCCGGGCTCGCCGTCCACCACTAGCGCACCGGATTGTCAGCTTATCATGACTGGTGTAGGAGTAAGGGAGATGGAATGGAGGTAGCTAAACTGACTTCGTACATAATTAGGGATGGACTCGTGTAGCTTGAACTGTACACGCCGCAGCCAGTATGTGATGTCGGTATCCTCGACCCCCTTCACGAAGACCTGCCAGGAGTGCGTGTGGTTATCAGGCACGCCGGCTGGTCGCGGATTGGTTTCTGAGAAGGGCAGCGCGGTGCTGCCCACGATGAAAGGTCGGCGGACTTGGGTCAGCTTCACCCGCTTGCCCAGCTGGTTGGGGGGCGCCATTGTCAAGATGTGGAAGGGGAAGCTGTTCTTCGGTATGGGCTGATTATACGGAGAGATAAGTCATCGTCAATGAGAAGCTCCAAGGATGGGCGCATAGGCCCGAATTTGAGGTGAGTTGGGAAGCCGATCACGATGAATGGTTGAAAGACAGCATCCAGATCCACTCAAGAGTCGGTGCCGCCCTTGTGCTCACCCCCGAACCACTTAGTCATCTCTGAGGGATCAGGACTCTGGTTAAAAGCAGCGCATCCCAGCTACCACCCCACCAAAATGAGGGTAAAGGCTCGTTATGGAGCAGAGCACTCGTCGTGCAGCAGGATAGATGCCGGTTAATGGTTAGTGGATGCATTTACAGGGCACCCTGTCATTTGTTCATGGGACACGAAATCCATCAATGTCATCATAGGGGTCTGCAGGAGACTGATTCACGGGTGGGGAACAGAGACGAGTATTCAAAGTATTGTTTTGTAGTATCTCGGGAATCCTGTTCCGTTAAAGTCTGGATACTATTTTGTTTTCAGTCCTTGTACTCCGGGAAACCACAATTGCCAACCCATGAACGCACAAGAATCAGAGATCCGTCTATATGCAATAACCGTCAAGTGCACACGAGGGTGCGACCAATCAACCAAAGGACTCGAGTGTCTATTCCTCGAAAATGATCCTTTCCCATGTACGCCAGCTTTGGTATGATGAAATGAAAATGCCAAACCGCCCAGAAAATCACGTTGTTTATAGCTGTACCATGTCGTTCAAAATCTTGACCTCCTCACCTGGCTTGAAGGGTGGGAGGCCGATGTAGGGGCAGGTTGCGCAGCGGAAAGCATCGCCGAGGGAGCAGCTGTTGCAGGAGCCCGTCTTGCCCTTGACAGTGAAGTCGAGCTCGTCGTAGAGATCATCTGTGTTGAGCTTCATGACGTTCAGCTGCTCTGTCGCTTTGTCCTGTCGCTCCTGGTCCTCGGCATTCAGTTTCTCAGCGAGGCCGCAGGTGCAGTCCTTGCATGCTCGTCGGCGCTTGCCTGGCTGAGGTCGACACTCGGGGGCTGCAATATAATATAGATTAGTAAATGACTAACAAGGGTGGTGGAACTTGGTTATGGAACTCACGCTGCACGATAGGTCGCTTCAAGTCATCGGCCGTGAGGAGGTCATCCTCGTCAATCAACTCGTCGTCGCTGCCGAAATCATCGTCCAAGTTGATCTGAACAGGCTTGAATGGCTGAACGGCAGGAGCGGTTCCATTCGACAGGCCGTTCGTCTTCTTCTTGGCACCGAATCGCAGAGGGACGACAACCTCTTCCTCTTCAATCTTCTCGAATGCACCGTCCTTCTCAACCAATCCAGCCAAAATAGCCTCGCGGGCCTCCGAGAGTGTGACAGGGCCGTCCTGCAGCTGGAACTTGGCCCCAGACTTCATGGCTGGGACTAGGGTGCTGTAGAGTTTGCGGGTGAGGAGCTGGAGGGCCTCGTGCCTGAGTCCGCCATTGGTGCCTGTCAGGACAAGGACAAAATCGTAGGCTTCGTTAGGAAGAGGGACGAGGCCAGCGCTCAGGCGATCCAGCATCTGGAGGTCGGATGAAGAGCGATCGTAAGTTGAGAAGACGGCGTGCAGTTGCTCTTCGTGGGCAGCGACGGAAGGAGGGGCAAGGATAAGGTTGCGCTTCGAGACCGACTTGACCGAGGGGACAAATCCGAGGTCGTCGGAGACGTCGATAATGACAGGACCGGGAGCCATCGTATCTGGATCTGCTGAATATGTCTGGGCTCTTGGGTACAGGGAACAGTAAAGGAAGACTGGAAAACAAGCAAATTCGGAAAGATGGGTGTGGAAGGCGATAGTGAAGGGATGCTAGGCGAGTTCTTGTAGGTTTTTGGGTTGTTAGCGTATGATTGGAGGGTGGGGGTGGGGAGCGCAAATCCGATCGCTGTATTACAAACCTACAGATATCTTGCCGACGTCGGCGAGGGCTTGAGTGGTTGGGATTATCCGCTGGCTGCTGCACACTGACGCCGGCAGTGGTAATTGGCAGTCTGTGATTTATTGCAGGCCCTTTCCCCCGTTAGCCGCTGACAATCCCGCATCCGATTGCTGCTTTCACATACCCCTCATGTTTGTAAGAGGTTAAAAAGTCCGATGGCTGACATCTCCGCGGGTTCCATTGGAGCTGAGCAGCCTGATAACCTCCTCCCATATCTATTACCTGCTATGTATTACTATTGGGCCAGCTGAATGGTTCGGATAGGCCAGGACCCAGTTGTCGGCTGCAACTCCGCGGAACGGGTTGGGATGGAGTGATTTCCAATAATCTAGAGTCCCTTGGCCTGATTTTCTTTGATTGAAACCACAGTCTCCTGAGGGGCAAGGATATGCCAGTCTTTTCGTCTCATCTTCATCTGGACGGCAGACGATGGGAGATGCTGATGACTCAGCAGCACTCACTGAGCTCTCCAGGCCTTCAGTTGCATTTACAGTGCTGTGAGGCGCTGGGCAAGGCAGCCAGACCCTCCACCCCAACTGCTGTCTCACTGGCTGGCTGCTGGACTGGACCCTGCGTGGCAGCCAGGGTAGCTCCGAATATGCATGATCTCATCAATCGTTTACGTTCCGCTCCAGGATCTCTCAGACCACTTCGTTGATGGACCTCATGAGCTGACTGCACCTCGTTCCATTTTCTTGCCAACAAGTATCCGGAAGCACATCGCTGCAGCGATCGTTGCTCAAGTTTCACAATCCTAACTGGCTCCCCATCGTACCCCAATTGAGCTCTGGCGCAGTCGTATTCTTCCTGCCGAGAACCCTGCCAGAGGCTGCCAAGCTCTTTCAACCTTTCTCCCACGAACAGCCTTGAGCACTAATAAGCAAACCATGTCCGCCGCGGCCAAGAAACTGGTTGTCTGTGGAGGCAATGGCTTCCTGGGCTCAAGGATCTGCAAATACGCCGTAGCCCGCGGATGGGATGTAACCTCAATAAGGTAGGTAACTATCCCCAGTTCCGGATGCACTTTATATTTTCAATGATACAATCAACTCTATGTGATCTTTCCAACTTTATATAGATTCATCACACTTACATTATGATCCTATAGTCGTTCCGGTGAACCCCGGTGGGAAAACGTTACATCGTCCCCTTCTCCCCCATCATGGTCTCACCAAGTGAGCTGGGAGCGAGGCGATATTCTTCGCCCTTCTACCTATGCTCCGCTTCTCAAAGGGGCCAACTATGTAGTCCATAGTATGGGAATCCTGATAGAGGCCGACTACAAGGGACTTGTATCAGGCAAGGAGTCACCGATAACTGGCCTGCAGAAAGTGTTCGCTTCGACCCGAGACCGTGGCATCAAACCACTCCAGGCCAAATATGGGGAGGATATCAAGCCGGCCAACGCCAATGACCAGTTCTCGTACGAGGTCATGAACAGAGACAGCGCTGTTGCCCTTGCCAAGCACGCTTCTGAGGAGAAGGTTGGCGCCTTCTGCTACATTTCGGCCGCCGGCGGTGCTCCGGTCCTCCCGCAGCGCTACATCTCCACGAAGAGGGAGGCCGAGGCCATCGTGACCTCGAGTTTCCCCGACATGAGAGGTCTGTTCATCCGGGCACCTTTCATGTACGACAGCTCGCGCAAGTTCACTCTTGCCATGGCCGCTGCTGCGGGCGGTGGTGCCATCTTCAACCAGCTCACTGGCAAGTATTTCCAGAACCTCATCGGCGCCGGCGGGGCGAAGCCTCTCAAGGTCGATATTGTCGCGGAGGCGGTTGTTGAAGCCCTGAGTGATGAAGACATCAAGGGCCCTGTCGAAGTCCCCGAGATTGAGGACCTCTCAGCCAAGGCATGGCGTAAGACAATGCTGTGAAGGGTGTTGGTCTTCAAGCCAGTGTATTATTCGCTAGACTGTATGCTGCACTATCCAAGAAAAAAGCATGTAATATAGACTGGGCGCAGGCGCGGGATGTATATTCATTCATTAATACCGAGCAAAAAACTCTCATGTCATCAACACAGGAGGCCCTGCTCCTCTTCCAATCCCCCTCTGTTCTTTCTATAATCATATCCTCGTACCTCTCTCGAAGCTTTCCCTGATCTCTGCCGTGTACTTGTTGTAAAACCGCTCCAGCTTCTGGTTGAACTGCTTGTTCTTCTCGTTGATATACGTCGTGTCCCCTTCGTCGCCGTTCTTTGCCATTCTCTCCTTCCTCTTCTTGAGTCTCTGCTCCTCGGCTCTCTTCAGATCATCGACGAGGCGATCCACGGCCGCCTTGTCCGGCTTGTTCTGCGTGAAGTTGGTCGAGTCGGCGGTCGAGTAGAAGGTCCCGTCCTTGTCGATGGCGACCAGCTCCCCGTCCTCGGTCTCGACAATGTCCAGCCCGCCCGACGCGGCCGCCTTCTCGATGAGCGCCTTCTTGTCCTTCTCGTACTTGTCCATGTCGACGTTGACGTTGCGCAGCTGCTTCTTGTAGACGCTGTTGCTCTCCTGGCGGTAGTCGGAGAAGGCGACGTTGTCCCGGTGGGCGTCCTTCTTCTTCATGCGCTTGTCCCACTTCTCGCTCTCGTCGACGGTCCAGTCCCACGCGCGCTTGCGCTCAAAGTCCTCGCCGGCCTCCTCCGTCTCCGCCTTGAGGAGTTTGTGCGCGGCGATGTCGCGCTGGCGGTGCAGCGTCTTGAGCTGGGCCGGGTCGGTCGCCAGCCGCTGCGACTCGAGCGTCGCCTCCTTCAGGTTGGTCTCGGAGCCCGACTTGGCCCGGGCCTGGAGGGCTTTGAACCGCGCCATGCGGTCGCTGCCGGCCTTGGGCTTGCTGTCTGCCTGTGGTGTCGCATCCTGCTTCTCTACGGGCTGTCCGTCCTCGCCGGGCTGGTCGGCCTGCTTCGCTGATAAGGGCTCTTCAGCATCTGCTGAAACAGAAGCTTCAGGTGAGGTTCTGCGTTTCTTTGCCGGAGGGGGTGACATTTTTGTGGCTAGATGGACTGGTTGGTGATCCTTGGAATTCTGGTTTCGAACCCGAATCACGCCTGTTACCTGGTTGCTATTGACTTTTGGGAGGGTCCTTCCATGAATCAGGTCGAGTGGCAGTATTCTCACCCTTCTCCTGCTACTTTGTAGGACAGAAAGTCAAGCTAATCTTATTTTGGTATGATCATAGACAAACTTAGTCGAATTATGGTGCAAGGAATTAAGCCAGCGGGTGCTTTTATTTTTCACACTCGCTACGGGTAAAAGTGGTCGCGTCTCCGACGCTGCTGTGGCTCTGGAGCACCGCCACAGCTGCCAAAACCTACAGGGACCGTGATAGATTCCCACTTCCCCAGAAATTCAAAGGGTGCTAAGGCAACCGCTAAAACTCCCCGAGAGTCGGGGAAACCGGGCGGCGGGACGCTGCTGGGTCCACTGATTGTCCTTCTATTCTAGGGGCTTTTACAGCGATGTCAGTGAGGAGGAATGCAGTAAACTCCGCTGTAGGTAACTCCCGTCAGGGCTCCCCTCAATGAAAACCCCAGGTTTTTGGTTCATGCCGGTAAAATGTGACATCGGGATGTGAGCAATTGGAAATTTTTCATTGCAACTCTGGCTTTTGCGCTCATCCACCACGCGTCTCCCAGAACTGCTTCATCGCATCTGGGCAGACGAATGTGCTCGTGTCACCAAATCAGCGAAAGACCAAGAGGTCGTATTGTAAGATAACTTGAATTGGTGAATCGAAAGATCCAGAATGAGGCGCTCCCTTATGTCAAGACGGTCCCAGTTCGACCCTACGAGTGCGAAGAGACCAGCATGGTGCCTCGAGAGGAGCTATTCTGGAGGCTCATACCCCAATATCAAAGATTATGATCTCAAAAAGGAGATTGAAGATCGGGAGCTTCAAGGCACATTCAAAGTTGGCAAGCCATTTACGGCAATGTTCGACCCGAACGGTCACTACGCCTTCCACATAGTGACGCCCCGGGAGCAGAGAAAGGATCCTCCGCGGCAACTGAGGGCCGATGAGCTGTTCCAGATGCCCGACATCGTCCTTGATCTTGACGCGTATGGCGCAAAGGACGTCCGCGAAAGTGACAACGAGGATGAACATACCATGGCCAGTATCTGGGCTCATACGGAACAGCAGAGACATGTTCAGTCGCGCCTTGAAGACCTGAAGCAGATGATTGGGGAGTCCCGAGAGACCCGGAGCAAGGTGTTATCCAGCTCGACGAACCCATGGCGCATCACCTCTCACGACGTGATCTCTGCAGCTCTTCGAGGTCTCGCACCCTCAGAGGGCTCGATGGAGGATGGTGCATTGGACGGAGAGTCTAACCCTCTTCGTATTTCCACTCTCACCTACGCCACGCCGGACCAAGGGGCTCAGATGGAGAAGTATCAGAATTCTCATCAACAACCAGCCAGTCGGCAACAAGGAATGCCCGTCTCTGACCAAATCGATCCTCGCCGGGAACCCGACTTTCTCGAACAAGTGCGAGCACACAACGGAATTCCACAGCATGCTGCTCAAAACAACGAGCTCCTGCTGAGATGGGTGCTGAGCCGACGAGATTCACTCCGGTTCGACCAGATCAAATCCAAGAAACAACAACCATCCGCCCAGCAAATTACGAGTGACCTGCGGGAACAGAATAGCATCAACGGGATCAGAAGAGTTGTGTTCCATAGCCTGGCCGCTAATGCGGACCTAAACTTAGACTCCTTGGCCCAGGAGGGGGAACAAGTCAGTGTTGCACAAGAGATCCGAGATGCTTGTGTCCGAGTGATGGACGCATCGCCAGGACCTGAGGCGTGCTTTGATACCTTGGAGTTTGTCAACAATCTCAGCCATAGGCTGCCGCGTATGAGCGAGGACTTAAAGGCGTGTATATTTGTACTCCGGCTAAGATGTTTGGCTCGGCTGGGCAAACTTGACTTGGCTGTCGGACAACTTCAAGGTGGAATCACAACTGGTATGCTAAACAGCAAGCTAAACATCCTCCCAGATATTGGAGCCAGCTTAGAATCTTGGAATAGGGTGGCCGACGAGACTAAGTTGCTGGATCATAGACCTCAGCGCCAGCTTTTGTTCACCATCTTAACGGGCTTGGGTGAGAACTCGCCGGATGGCACCTCCCTCCGAGATTTACTGTTCGATTCTGGTTATCCAACCTCTGAGTTGCAGAGCCAAGAGAGGCGGGCGGCATACGAGGAATACATACTTCTTCTAGGACGCGTGGGTGCTCTACGGACTATTTGGAGGGAATGGAGAACATACACTTCGAATCTCTTTCAAGGACACAGCTTGGCACAGGTTAGCAAGATTGCGACGGGAGAAGCACAAGTCCAAAACGTCTTCTCCCGCGCACTGCCCATGGCCCTCTCAGTCTCCGGTCCGGAGTCCTTTGCACAACAGCAAGGGAGTGCAAACCCAGACCCAGATTTGGCCGAGTGTCAGAGAATGGACTCTGAGTGGATCGTCAAGGGAATAGCGCCGCCCCCCGCGGACCAGCAAACGAATTTCCCGAAGCAGCCCACGACGATATTCACCATAGACGAGGTCAGGAGTCTGATGGAGCCTCCGCTGAATGACTCGCTCAGAGCCATGGAAAGCCACCGCCGCCGAGCGAAACTCCACACGGAGCAGTAGACCCAGGAACCACCGCACAAGTTCCGCAACTAAGACGCCGCCAACCTTGAGCTTGAGCCTAATTCCATGTCTCTTCTCCTCCACGGGGAGGGGGGCCCGTTGACCGCCCGACAAATGAAAAAATTTTCAACCCTCAGACCGACATCTTCAAGATGCTGCGGTTGTGGCTTTTGGTTAATTGTCCACCTACCAATAAGTGGCCGGCCTGCATTTGTATCGGCCTGGCACCGCCTAAGAGGGGCGGGAGGATATTTTGAGTGGCGAACCGGCGTCCATTGGCCTGTTCCGCGGCAATCATCTCCGTCCGTACATGCGACGATGCCGTCCCGTCCCATAGTTAGTTACGGTGTGACTCTCATAGCGTACATAATACAATTAGTGAAGTTTGAAATTTTCTTGCACACCGTTATCTCTGCAAGTCCACAGTAATCAAAATAGCATGTCACAGTTTCTGGAGTTAGAGGTTCCACAGTCAAACTCCCTGTTTAAATTACCACTTTCGGTCCAAGACCGTTTTTCTTAGACCCGACGGTAGCCTTGCCCATCGTCGCAGGGGTGGTGCAGAGGGCTGGTCCATGGCATCTCAAGCAAGATTATGCAATTGGGCTCTCTGAACCTGGAGTTTTCACATCACTCGCCCAATGGCCTTCGTTCATGGTCTGGAGAGTGAGCGAGTGAGGCAACCCCTCTAACCACGGCAGGTGGATCCCGGGCGAGCGGGCTACATACGAGAGAGGGAATGCGCTGGGCCCTCATCACCCGTGGGTCGGGGAATATGATGGAGCCCGCAGCGCGGCGAGATGCTGCACGGGATGCTCGATGGCATTCGTTGTCGGCGGGGAAAAGATGGGTGGTGAGGTCGCAACGTGCCCGTTTCATGATACGCCGTGTGGATCTGTGATCTCGAGAGCAAAGAGACAAGAGATTCAGAGATTCATCCACGTCAGACGACAACTCAGCTGGCACCCCTACTCTACCCGAGGGCCCCAGAGGCAGTGGGCATTCAAAGAGTCCCGTCTTACGATTTGTCAAGGCTGAAGAGGTGAAACTGGACAGTCGGGTCCCAAAGTCCACAATAGCATCATAGCGCCTGGTTGGGAACGTAGGACGTCTGTATGCCTGTGTAAGCCCGGCATGTTGCCCAGAAGCCACAGAACAGAAACGGATGCGCCATTGGCCAAGCAGCCAGGAATGTGCATGGCCAACTGGACAGGAGGCTTCTCCAGAAAGGTCCTTTCTTTCTTTAGCTCAACCCACAAAGCCATTGGAATCACTTGAGCTCTTGGACGGTGGGAGGGTATCCACCATGCCGTGTGAGGGAAGACCCGGCACTTGCGGTTGGGCGGATCTTCCCTCCTCTCAAGATTAAGTGCCTCGCATTTGGCCCACCATTTCCCTAGGCGCTGTACGGCCTTGAAGGCGACCTCAGGTCCGGGGTTTTGCTCAAGGGAATGCTGAGCCCTGATGGCGGCGTGTTGTATTGGGCTCCATCCTGCGCTGGGTCTGGAGATGCCAGTGTTTCAACGCCGGATACTTCGTGTTGTCACGAGCGGGTTGTTTTCCCATGACGCCGCCCGCATGTCTCGTGTACATCGGTAATATGTATGACTGATGTGCGATATCGTGGCTCGAGTCATTGACCAACGACATGAGAAATCCACATGAGGCAGGCCGCTACCAGAGCTAGTGCTTCTCCAGGTCGGCTGGACTGGATAGTGGAAATTCGATTGATTAGCCGCAAGCCCACACCAATGGCGAGCGGTCACCATCTCACCGAAATTGAGCTGGACTGGCAAGGTTGGCTGCAAAATTTTTGGTGTTGCAGACCCCTGCTGTGGGTGGCGATAAGATGGGACAAGAGGAATTGAGCAATGGACGAAACACTGCTTGACGGAGACAACTGCTTCCGGGAAGGGCACGCTGATGGGGCCTTGCATGGGAGACGGCCTCAACGGCGGCAGCGATACGTCCAAACACTGACCCCATGACTCGGAGTCAAGCCCTTGCAGGAGCCGGCGTCGTCGAGAGATAGGATCAATGGGGGCACGATGCCCTCGTCAAGGGGTCCGAGGCAACTGGCGAGGCCTCGGGGAGGTAAAACTGCCCCTCCCGCATGCGGCATGGCATGATCCCCCTCGCTGTGTGGTCCTCACGATAGGACTTTTTTTTTTTAGTATTTATGAAAATTCAGCCTCCACCGCCCGCCCCACACAGAGGCCACCAACCGATACCCATCCACCGGGCTGGTTATGGAAGTACTTGCCCAGAAAGGGACTCGAAGGACCTTATCGAAGCGAAAGCCATGGTCTGATGTTCGCCAAGCCTGGAGCGAGGTTCTAGGCGACATCAATATTGGCCTGTTGACCGCCGCATCGTGTTGGCTCTCTGCTCGACCAGGGACTGAGGAAGCTGGGGCCAGGCACTAACACGGGTTGGCCGGAGGCGTAGAATCTGTCCCGGACGGTCCATGAAACCGGGGGTGGCTGATCTGCGCTGCTGGATGGCAATCCTGATAATGCGAGTCTGTATGTATGTAGAAAGATGCGCAATCACACAAGAAAGAAGCGATATCTGGTGCTTGAGAGGCAGACTGTCGTGATAAGCCGCGTGCTCCAGGAATAGTAATCCGAGCTGCTCTGCCCAGCGGCAAGGCCTGAGCTGAGGCACCCCCAAGGCGAGACTAAAGGGCTCTGCAGGCGAGCGAATGCAACGATGTTCCGTTGGTGGGGAGTCGGATAAGAAGTCCGCTGGGCAGGCAGGGGTCCAACCGCAAGGAACAGAGCCAAAACGCGACAGCAGGAGACGTGCAGGGTGGTATTCTTTCACTTTGGCGGTTCTGATTGTGCAATTCCAGCCTAGCCAAGTGCTAGACCAGCAGTTGTGCCGAGTCTCTTCACTGTACCCCGGGTGGTAGCGCGAGGTCTAGGTGGTTCTGTGCCCTGATCCCTGGGGTTAATTGGCCGATACCCGCCCCCACGCACTTCTGGCGCTGAAAAGATCTGCTGGGTGTGCCTGGAGACTGGAGGATGTTACCCGTGCTGGTCCAGAATTGCCTGTCACTCGGGATAGTATACAATAGATAGGCAATTAATCCCAGCCGAGGTAGCGCAGAGCAAACGCCTATGCCATGTACATAGGCAGGATTCTGTGTGCAGGACTAAATAAGCCACAGGCGCTTGAGAATAGTGCTGCCTGCGGCGATGATGCGTAATAGCATGTACTTCGTCACCTCAACGCAGGCTTGCGCAATGCTCACGGCGGTGACGATGTGTACCTGTACGGGGACCCGGAAAAAACCTTGAAAAAACCAGCCAAAGGCAAAAACCCTCCGCTGAGCAATATCACAACGAGGAGAACTATAAAACAATCAACGGTGGGTTGCCAGGATTTGAAAATTCTCCTAAACCTTGCTCTGGTAGTGCTACATACCGACTGTAGCCAGGAGATAGCGCGTAGCAGATACCAGGGCAGGCCTGCCAGGACACCCTTTTCCGGCCAAATTGTGGCCAGGAGGGTACATGCCTGCAGTTTGCTGGCGACGGGCATCTGGGGACGATGCATTGTTGCACGTCCCGCCCAGGGCTGGTGCAACAACATCTGGTTGGGGTAAGATGATGGATGGCGGCCGCATGCAAGCCACAATTGCGAGTCGACGAATTGGAGCCGCAACTAGGCGGGTTTGGCACCAGACTGGCGCAATAAGATGTAATCATGACCAGGCCATGGGAACGGCGCCCCTGGCCGCCAGGCGACGGTTCGTTGGCAAGCTGGTGTTAGGTGAAAACGTGCTCAGCAGGGTGGATGAGATGAAGTCAGACGACAGCGTAAGGCCCCCCAAGCTACAGCCAGTTAAAATTTGCATCCGCTCCTGGCCCAGAGTCCGCCCAGATGGTGCTGCGGCAGGTTGCCTTGATTGGCCAGGGGCGCGGACACGTCAAGTACTGCAGCTATCGGCATCTACTTGAGGTTCTGTGCATGCAGACGCCCAAATCCCGGTAGCTCGAGCTAGTCCCCCCACACGCATAACCTGTCCAACTGGTTGCACTAAGCTAGCCCGAGCGTGCATGAGTGTGGAAGTGTAAGTGCAGGTGTGCATGTACATGCATCTCGCCGAGCCACTCCTACATTACGCCCATGTACGATGTACATGACGGCCGCCAGCCGCGAGCACCTCATTGAGCGCCCCCGCCCACACGCACGGACAGGCAGGGTCATGTACCACCTACTAGAGCAGCATGGGCTTGGGCTAAAAAGCAATTTTTACGTGTGCCTGTACCTGACAGCGGGACAATATGGTTCGTGGATGTCGTGATTGTACCATTTTATGGATATTATCCATCAAGGGAAGATGGCGTTATGTATGTCATTTCACTACCGGCCAGGCTTCCCCAGACCGACTTCACCGTGCTGTACCTACATAGCAGGCCTCCGTTTCTTGTTTTCTCGCTCCCTCGTCTCACCGTCCTCATTGAATTCCCTGAGCGTGAGCTGGTGATAGGGCTGTTGCGCAACGTATTACTGCATGATAAGGCTGCTTGTGTGCGTGCTTCTTTTCTTCCATTTTTCTCACACCGAACGAACCCAACTTTAAGTGCAGCCTCTAAGCCGCAGCCTCGGGTCACCATACCGTCATCCAACAAGTCTGAAGAAGCAAGTTCTTGGTACCAACGCCCTTGCCGCCTTACACACACCCTTGCTCTGATCCGTGCAAGGAACCTATTTGTTCAGTGCAATTTATGGTGATTTATGCCGGGCACTCCCCCCCATTCTTTGTACCTGCCTGCACAAACCACTGTCCTCCTGAGAGGCCTTAGCATCACACGCCCAGCACATTGGCCTTTGATTGGCTTAGAGTCATCCTCGAGACAGTTCTCCGCTTTCGGGTTCCTCTCAGTCAATCACGACAACGGGAAGAGTCACACGCAATCGTGCAAAAACCAGACAGGCCACTCCAGGCCGCCACGATAAAACTTTTTTTTCCCAGTGGAATTTACTTTATCGAGACCATTCTTCCCTCTTTTTTTTTCTTTCCCCTTGGTTGTCAAGATCGGCAAACATTCTTTGCTACGCTTTCGTCCAGCATTGGCCCAGCCGTTCCGCCTTCCTTCTCCCACACAGGTCACTGCTACTTAACTGGGTACTTGCTAGCCGTACCCCGACTCCCGCCATCCTGCACGTACCTCTCTGAGGTACCTCAACCTCAGACCTTGGCAGGTACCGCGTACCTGGCAGTTCTTATCTGGACGGCGACGACGCCTTGTCCCTCCTACCTTTCCTAGCAGGTACCACCCGCACTTTTACGAGGTACATGCCCGGTATCAATCTCTAAGTCGCAATCTTCGTGGCTTCGTTTATCATCAGCTGCATTGTGTGCATCAATCACCGGACACTTCTCTGCATGCATACATAGACACGCGCAGCCCCATCCATACATGTCCATTACCCTCGCTTCAGCACCACTGACGACATCCCACATCTCCCCCCTTCTTCTGGACGGAGCAGGGCAGTTCTTGGGAACTCGGCATTACTGCAATTGAACTATCCTGATAGCCCGCCGCCAATCTCGGCTTTCTTTATCTAGCTGGCGGTTCTCTAGCTGCTGTTCTTGAAGCCCTGTCGATCATCCCACCACCAACAGCTGATAGCCCCTTCTATCTCACCCTCCACAACACCTTGCTCGCACCCGGAGGGTTCGGGCGCAATTTCGTGACCACTCGCGCGGTGCTCTGCAGGGAATCCACCTGCGTGCTCCTGGTCCCCCATACATACATAGTGACTCTCCCGCCCGGCGGCCTTCCCACCTGGGCTCCTTACCACTGGTTGCTATCGTCAACCGGTGTCTCGTCTCTCGCCTAATTCAATACCCCCTCAAGTACCCTCACATCAGCACACCCTCTCGCTTTCCCTCACATCTTATCTCGACAAGACCAACACTCAACCCTCACCCCCATTGGACCTTGCCATTGCTCATTGACAACGCTTCTTCGAAGGAGGAAAAAAGTGGTTTTGGTTACACATCAATCCCTGTCCATTACTCTATAGTAGGACCAACCTTCTCCGACTTCGGCCTCTCTCGCCTTATGGTCCTGCGGCAGCTCGACCATTGATAAATAAACCCGAGATGCCTCACCAACGCCGAAAGTCTGGCGGTGCGCCCATTTCAGACATGCGAAAATCCGTAACCGTAACAGACATGACGAAGCATCGACGACCCGGCCTGTCACGCAGGCAAACACCCGTCACCGGCCAGAAGCTTGGCAAGAGCCAGCGGGAGCGAGAACGAGAATGGCACGAAGCCTTTGACGACGAACGTGAGAGCTTCCCACAATTCTGGTAAGTGTTGAGGTTCCTTCCGATGCCAGGCGTTTTCAGAATGCTCTGTCTCTCCCTCTCTACCAAGAGGGTTTTGGTAACAAGTTTGTGCTAACAGAACTCAATTAGCATGACTTGTGAGAAGCAATTCGTTCCTTACGATGACAAGCACCTCTACTGCTCCGAGAAGTAAGCCACTCCCTACTCTCTTCCTATTCGCAACGTCCTGTACAGGGCCTTGTGTGCTAGAATGCATCTCGTGTGCTAACAAGAAGAAATAGCTGCCGAAGGGTCGATCAATCGTCGTCAGCAACGTCCTCGATGCCTCGAAGCTATGGCTATGGAAACTACCCTTTCTACTCAGCAGGAGAGCCTGAGCCTCGGGATATTATTCCTCAAGCTTCGCCTTCTCGTCCCAGCTCCACGATCTACAATCATTCACCACCGACCCCTACCACGCCGGCTACAACGTCGTACCACACTTCGGCACTCTCGGCGCTCCGATCACTACATGCACGACCACCAAGCCCTCCCTCGCCATCGGCAGGTGGCAGCAACTTCTGGCCATTCAACAACAACCGAAGTGCTGCAACCAGTCCTAGCACCTCCTATTCTCGGCCCTCTGCGCCCTACCTTTCGTCCACGTACGACGTTGGCTACAACAATGGCGGCTACTACACATACGATTACGGATCAAATGGCATGGATCGTCCACTGCCCACCCGCCGACCAAGCCAAGCCCGCCCAAAGAGTATCGAGCTCGTTACTCCCATGGTCGGTGGGCGGTAGTCGGTGCATACGGATGGTGGCTAATGGTGCCATCTCACCCCAAGCGCCGAACCTGCCTCCGCTCCGGATTAGGGATCACCGTATTACACAGGTGTCTGCCGACGCTAGTGTGGGTGCCTAGCTCTTCGGGCTGGAGATGGTCCTGTGCATGAGGAGCTGGCTGGGTCATGGGCTTCAGCTCAGCGATCCTTCAGCAACCCCCCATCCGCACGCTACCCCGTGTACCATGTGTGACCTGCGAGTGCGGGGCCGCAGGACCTTTGCATGCCAGGCAACCCAACGCCATCCGATAAGACAGCGAGCCTACAGCAACAACTAGCATGTCACCGGGACGAGACCTTTCGGGCTGAGAGTCCTCCCAATATTTGCATCATCCGCGCCTTAGCGCATGTTATCATGAGGACGAAGAGGCGTCCGTAAAAAAGTTTATTGATTTTTCTGTCATTTGTTATTACACCGTTTCGAGTGCATCATCATCATCATCACATTATTCTGGAGCTTGGGACGGCATTTTGCTTTTTTAAACTTGTTGTTTTTATACATCCCTCCTCGACTACCACCCGCATATTTTTCATGGTGGTCTAAAGGGCAGGGCACATATCTCCCATCACGATTCACGAGGCTGCATTATTCTTTTGAGATTCTTGTTTGATATTTATTTCTTGTGTGACATTGTTTTTATTACATTTTGTTTTGGGGGGACTTATACCACATCTCATATTTCAGCAGATGCATCAAGGCATAATATATATATATATACATAACTTAGATTTAACATGGCATTTTAAGCGGACATTTTCATTCTGACGGACGGACAATTCATTGGAGAGGAAGGGTTTGTTGCAAGAAGCGTTTGGGGTGGGATGGCAGAGACTGATGGGTACAATTCATGAGCGAAACCAGCATGTTGGGGAGAAGAACAGGACCCGAGACTTGTTTTGCATGTGGCCAATCATGAGACTTGTTCAATTCCCATCATTTGTGTATCTTGCTTTGGCATCACTGGGTTGGCATTTGCATCTTTAGCATTAGGAGAAACCTGTCTCATATCGAATACATACACATGCGCTGCAATCACACGCATGCAGCGCACAAAGAACCCCACCTCAGCTGTCTCAAGAAGGTTGTGTATGCGCTGGCTGCTCAACTGTCCCTCTTGCGTTTTCGAGATATGATATGATACAAGTGACGCATGCGGAGGTAGGTAGTCGCATGTCCCAATTGTCCACGCCCGGCGCTATGTCGACGGCTTGCTTGGTCGGGCGCGCTACAGCTGTGCCTCACCAGTAGTCTTCCTGGCCTGCTTATCTGCCTCTAGCCTCTCTCTCCCCTTTTGCCTCTTTCTGCCCTCCTGGCTAACATGGCAGATAAAAGGCGGGGGTGGTTATTAGAGCGATGCAGTACCTACCTTACATGGTTATGAATCGTGCGGGGGGGCCGGGCGTTAGTGGTGTCCCTAGGCAAGGTCCTCGGGATAAGGAGATTGAAGGGAAATAAACGAGACGGACGGGGGCCGAACGTGGCAGTTGTGCTGCTTCGAGATGCGTTGCGGGCGGGTTTCCCATTTCGGCTGTATCTCTGGCGTTGGTTGCGATACGGCCAATTCCAGTCCAGTTTTTTTTTGTTTATCTCTCTCTTATCTCATCTCTTTTTTCTTCTCGTGACTGCACTAGGCAATGGAGTGGTTTCAGTAAAGCGTTTGGGCATGAGATGCTCACTGCTGTGGGGTACGGCAACCACATCATGTGAGTGTGAGGGTCCCCGAAGCTAGAGGCATGTCTTGTCTTAGCCCTGGGCATCAGCTCTGGCTTGGGCCTCCCCCGTTTTCCAGATTGGTTCCTTTTTCTTAGTACCTAGTTTCAATTGATTGTAATTGCTTTTTTTTTTGTCCTTTCGCGTGCTTCCATGGTATCCCTACGTAATGAGACAAGCCCCCCGTCCCTCCCTCGCTTGAGGACAGAGACAAAAGGGCGGGGGATCAGCCAATCAGCCTGAGATCCGGACACCGGCCCCGACCTGACTGAAGCAGGTGGTAGCCATGTGGTGGTACTGGCCCCCAATTCCCCCTGGCCTGGAGGGAAGGGCGCGAGAGAGCGAGAGAGGCACGTAATCCATCCGTACCTATTCCCAGAAACCAGACACTCGGTTCCGCCCCCTCGGTAACCGGTGTGTGTGTGTGTGTGTGGTGGTGCCCTTGCTAAGGATCCTTTGCTAGGCGCCGGCCACCGTAGCACACCCAGGAAGGTGAGCAAGCGAGATATGCGCGGATGAGGCGTAGCTAACGTAGTTTGTGCCTTTTGTTCTGGTCATGACGATGATGACGGATATGATAGATGACCAAGCTGACAACCCAGCATCAAGTGGGGAAACCCCGAGATTTGGGAACCTTTCTCGCTTCCTTCTTTCGTTGGCTTACAGGATTTCTCTTCCAGGGGAATCACAATCAGGCTTTGGTACATAGTAAAATCCATCACATCACAGTGCCTACACTAGCTGGATATCAAGGAAACGAAATTGAGGCTAAAATAAACCCGCACATGTGACCACTAAAGCAGCAAGGGAGCAAGTATAATGTACAGGCCCGTAAAATAGTCCATTACATTGCATTAGGTACGCATGGGGGAAAACACTCCGAGGAGAAAAAGAAAAGAAAACCATGGAAGCCCGCATTAGCTGATCAAAGACACAACAACTGCGGGGGTGGGAAAAAAGCAAGGTAAAGGTACTTTAGTGCCATGGATACTAGCGCCCCAAGCCACCGAGCAGCGACCTGCGTTGTCACAAAGTCACAGGACTTGACGTGTCGACTGAGGCTAGCGTGACTTGAAGCCATCGTGAGAAACAGCGTGAAACGGGGGGCGCATCGTCGGTCAGGACCGGAGGGGGCGAGAGACATGACTGGTCTGGATGGGGAGGATCGTCATATGATCTTGCTGTCTGGATAGTAGAACCCGCGATGAGGAATGGCTTCAGCGGGCTAACGCCTGACGTGTTATGTTGTCGTCCCAGTACCGTTCAATCACCTCGCAGTACATCACATCCTATCCTACCTTGTCACTGTAAACAGGTTGCTCTGTTCCACGGCCCCCACATACTGGCTTTCCCCATTCCATTTCATCATCTACCCCGTTGCGCCAAGAATGGGATTCGGGGGCTAGGATTCGGATGGAAGACCGACATGGAGAAGCCAAGCGAGAACGGTCAACTTGGGGCTTGCAATAGCGGTAACACTAGCCATGGGAGCTGTCCATAGTTCCAAATACTCAATCACAATCAGCATGGGGCCTCCTGCACGGTGACAAAAACATTCAAAAACTCCCATTCGGTTTTCCTATTTCCCCACAGACTGCTCGGTGCCCCTGATTGGTGACAACAAAGCCAAGGAGGTGATTCGGTTCGTCCTGCTTCCTCTCAAACGCTCAATGTCATGACGCTCCACTTCTTCTGCCAACTGACCGGCTTGACACAAGTGATTGCTCCCTGCATCAATCCCGAGTTTCCCCCCCTTCCCAGCCTTTTTCTCCACCTGTCTCTTCCCTCCCCCTGATTCTTATGTAGACTGAGACGCAGTCAAAGGTAAATGGCCAAGAAAATAATGTAATATACAGCAGCCAGCTCCTTCAGGGGAGTATAGAAATTAGAAGCGACAAGAAGCAAAATATAAAAAAAAGAATAAAAGACTGGTCCGCCCATCCATTGACAAAACCAGCTCTCAACTCCGGACCCGTGGTGGTAGTAAATAATCATTCCCTTCCTGTGTAGATGGATGCCGAAAACGTAAGATGGGCAAAAAATATATATATTCTCGCATATGGAAAACTCAAGCATACACGCCCCTTGATGTATTGCTCGTTGGTTCTGGAACCTCTCCTTTACTGACCTGCGGGTCTCGAGCTGGCCATTTCTCCGTAACGGCCACGGTGCTTGGTTGTATCGTACGCCTGCAAGACACGAGTTTGACTCTCGTCGGCTTGCGAGAAGGCATAGCCACGCTGCTTGCGCATGCGCTGGACTTGCCGTACCTTTCGGATTGCCTTCTGGAATTGCTCCATCCTACACGCGCGGTCAGCATTAAGGTTATCCGGGTCAGATGAATAGGGGTCGCAACTTACCTAGGCCTATAGTCCTGAATGTTGTACTTCTGGATCTCCTGGATGTGGTGGTACGTCTGTGGGAAGTACATCCGCTTGACGTATTTCCATGCAATGTCGCGTGAAAGACTCAGGAAGGCTAGAGCAAACATCTGCAACCAGAATACAGGGCTGGAGTATAACCTAGGGATGATGCCGTACAATTCGTTCGACATGTTGATCATAGGTCCAACGTAAGCCAGTACAACCAAAAGCACCCACCAGATAGCCATACTACCTGGAATGGCAATAATATGGTATTTGGTCCAGTTACTTGTAATCAGAGCTGCCTTGCCAAGAGTTGTGAGCAGGATCGTGTTGTACATGGCGGTACCCCAGGTCCAATGTCCAGCAATCCGACCGTCGCCCTGGATCATGTCTCCCCACCAGATCAAGACTCCAAAGACGTAAATAATGATGGATTGGTAGATGGCATTCAGCGTCCATTCTGCGAAGATCTTGAGTCTGAAATGCGAGTTGCTCTGGCCCATCATATAGAGCTGGGGGTATCGATCCAGAAGGCGAGCAGAGATGAATTGATCCAGGACACCGAGCACCAGGGGGGGCAGGACAGTGAAGAAGACGTTGTAGCCTGACAGAATCCAAGACTCGAAGATAATTTGCCCAGAGTAGGCGTTCTGGAAGACGTACCAAAATTGTGTCATGTACAGGGCGATATTCTTGTAGAACGAGAACAGAATGGTCTTGCTCACACGCTGGTAACTCCAAGCACCGTGAACAAGCAGGAGTTTGCGGAGGAACCTGAACTGGGCAATGGCGACATCAGCACTGCGAGCAGCCTGGAGGCCCTCTTCACCGCTGATACCCACACCAATGTGCGCAGCCTGAATCATGGACACGTCGTTGGCTCCGTCGCCGATAGCGAGCAGAATCGACTCTTTCTGATACTTCTTAACGAGCTTCACAACAAGGGCCTTCTGAAGAGGAGAGACACGGCAGCAAATGACGGCCTTGCACATCACGGCAAGATCGAGGAAGAGCTTCTCCAGGTCCTTTTCAAGGGCAAAAGTCAACGACTTTCCGTCAATGACGAGCGCTAGAGTGTCCATCTCGATGGTCCCGCCGCCTTGCGTCCGAATGGCATCCAATTTCTTTTGTATATTGTCTCTCGTGGCCACTGCAGTCTCCTCGTTGACAATGAGAAGCATCATCTCTTCGCTGAGCAACTTGCAACTCATACCGATATTGATAGCCGTTTCCTGTCGATCTCCAGTCAGCACCCAGACCTTGATGTTGGCCTGCTGGAGCGTGTGGATCGTCTCTGGCACGCCATCCTGAAGTCTGTCCTCAATGGCCGTGGCGCCCAGGAGGAAGAAGTCGCGCTCGATGAGCTCAGCAGCCTTGTCCAGTTCATCGGCTCGGTTTCCACCGACAGTTGTGGCGGCAGCGTCATAGATCCTGTACCATTCTTCGAACTCGTGGTCAGGAACGTCACGCACTGCCAAGCAAAGCGTTCTCAATCCTTCCGATGCGTACTCTTCGAGGTGGCGAAGGGTCGCCTCGACATGGGGGTTCTGGTCGTGTAAGCGTTCGAGGATAACAGTGTCCGCTCCCTTGCAGTAGACGCGGATCTTGCCGTCTGGGCAGCGGTAGATGGTAGACATGCGCTTTCGGGTCGAGTTGAATTCGCAAACTGCAAGAAGCTCGTACTCGAGTTGCTGGCCATTGGGGTCTTCGAAGATCACAGCTTTAGGTTTTCGGGCAGAGAACTTGTAACCGAATTGGACGGCGCCTTCTACAAGAGCACCTTCGTCGGGAGAGGCTGCCTGATACTTGATCTTGCCCTTCTCGTCGGTTTCAGGGATAACGGTATGACAGGTGGCGAGCAGGGAAAGGAAGTGGTCGATCGCTTCGGCAGTTTCGTGACGGTTTTTCAAGTTGGCCTTCAGATCTTTGAATTCGAAAATGCCTTGCTCTGGGCTTTCCTGGTCTGCTGCACGGCGGTCTTCTGGGACCTCTTCGGCATATTGGAGGCCAGCAATGGAACACTGCTTAAACTCCATCATATTGCAAGTCAGAGTACCAGTCTTGTCAGAGAAGACGTATTCTACCATTCCAAGTTCTTCGACCAAGCTCGAGGTTCGACAAGTTGCGGGCGTGTCGTTTCTATCATAGTACATATCCAGATCATCATTGATGAGAATGCCATGCCAGTATTTAACAACTTCAACGGTGACGAAGAGCGAAATGGGAACAAGGGAAGAGAACAGCACCCAGTAAGTAACCATGTCCTCTGCGAAGATCTTTGCAATAGTGCCGGCATCAGTCAGTGTGCCCAGTCTCAGATACTCGTATGGCTCCTGGCCAGGCAACTCGCCATCCGAGAGGCGGTTACTGTTGCGGATGATGAGATCGCCGGCGGTACTGACCGCGCTGAGAACCAAAACAATACCAACAAGGACCAGCACTAGATAGTTGAGCTTCTTCTCAACCTTGGTGCGCTTAATCGGCGTTGCAGTGGCGTTCCGCATCAGCTTCGTCTCGTGTCCGGTGAAAACGACGACACCATGGATCCAGGGTGTGTTTCTGAGAACAGCTCCACGAAGGAGAAGCTGCTCGGGGTTCAATGGCAGCTCCTTCTCTCCACCCCCAGTCTGCATGGTCATGGTAGCCTCGTAGGTGTACAAGCTGCTGTTTGGCTGCTCCGATTTGAGGCTTCCTCCCAGGCGACTCAGCTCACTAGGTGAAACCATGGTGGAGGTCTCGGGAAGTGCCTGCTTTATCTTCAAGTTTGTCTCACCATCCAGGTTCGCTGTCTCGATATAACAGAGACCTTCAGGCTCAGAACTGGCGAGAAGTACCATGTCAGCTGGGAACGGTTCCTCAGACTCTACCCGGACCACATCTCCAACCGCAACATTGATCCATTTGGTCTCTGCAAAGGTCGTCCCTTGCAGCACGCGTGCCTTGGAGGTGTTGAGCGCATTATCAGCCTGCCTTCTTCGATAATCCTCCACCAATTCCTTCACGGCCGAGATGGCCAACACGATGGCAAGAGGTGCAATGGTAGTATACGGATTGGTAGGCGACAAGTTTGGAATCTGTTGCAGCAAGGCCGTGAACAAGAAGAAAACGTTGGCAATTTTGGAGAACTGTTCGTAGAGAAATTTCGGGAGGAAGGTAACGACGTTGTACTTGCAGGTCGAGATATGATTGTCGACATACTTGTTCGCCGCATTCGCTGGGGGGTTGTTGAGATAGATGATCCTAGGTCCGAGGGTTGAAGGGTCAGGTTTACTTCGCCCGAAGCCGAATTTGAAGTTACCCATGTCAAAATTGCTCTTCTTCTTTGATTGAGATGAACCTGCGTCACCCCCGCCATCGCGAGATTCAGTCAAGGGAAGGTCCATTTCTGAATACCCTTGGCCCATGCCGAGTCTGTTCTTGACCCGGCCCAAAAACCCTCCACCAAGACCCAGCACGCTGTTCCTATGCCGAGCATTGGATCTCGATTGGGGGATGCCTTGCCCGCTGGGCCCGCCATATGAATCGTCATGGTCGTCATAGTCATCCGCGTAGCGCTGGTAGTTGTCGAGGTCAGAGGTCTGGCTGTACTGCCGCTGAAGGCCGCCTGTTGGCCTCAGTTCGCCCGTGTCGCGGTTCGGTGGGCGGTACGACGTTTGTTGTGCACCGACAAAATCATCGTAGGAAACGGAGGGTCTGGCCTGCGCCTCTTGGTCGAGGTTGTAGTTTCGCATCATTTCATCATCGTTAAGGTTGGATCGTTGGCCGTCATTGTAAACGGGCTGTTCGTTGTCGAGATCGAGTAACAGATCATCGCGATTCCCGGGAGGTCCCCCATAGGGGTTTCCCGTCGGTCTCCCAGCCATGCGAGACGACTAGCGATGTCAGTCAGAGGTGTTGAAGCTCGGGGAATGGCCCATGCGGAATCGAGGAAGAGAATCCAGCACTCGGTCGGAAAATAAGGATAAAGAGCGAGGATGGGGCGCCGTTGGAGCTGGTGGCCACCTAAATCGGATTGGAAACGGAATTCGTGGATACGAGGGATCGATGCTTTGCGTATCCAATGCGGTGCTGCTCAGCAGCTGGGTGTGGGTGTGTCCTGTCGTGAAAGGCGGCTTAGTTTGGCTGATACCCTCGAGGTTGCGTCTACCAGACTCAGCCTCCTTTTGGCGCGCAACTTGGATGACCTCCCGTCTACAGTGGCCAGAACAATGCCGCCGAGGTGGGACAGTTTGCGAATGGGTCACCCCTGGGGTTGCTGTGCTGTCGGTGAGGGACGAACGTCGAGCTGCTGTATGGTGAAAGGAGAGAAAGGGTGGCCCTGCCCGCAAATAACAGTGTAGAGAATGCTGGATAGAACTTGAGATCGTCCCTTTGCTTCGGAATGTATGGGTATTGCTGACAGCACTGCTGGAAGTTTTGGTCGTCAGTGAGTGGCATTGCTGCCCCAATCAGGGATCCGGCATGCTACCTACAGCACTACCTGCCTGCTGTCCAGTGGAGGCTACAGCTCTACGGCCCCGTTCCCCACCCCGAGATGACCTGTAGCGTACCCACTGAAATCATCGCCAGAGGGCTGCTATGGCGGGACATAGTGCATTAGGTAAGAACATGGAGTCTCTTACAGGCCACTGCGGTCTCCACCACCCACTTTCCGCCACCTTTTTTCTTGCGAGTGTTACAGAAAGGGGGCAGCCAACCAAGTCCCTTGTTGCTATTATTATTGTCCGCTAGCCAGTACGAGCTTGACTGCTGGTGGGATCAGCTGCAAGTACGTGCCTAGCAAGCCTAGGTATTTGCTGTGTCGCCGCGTCAGCACAGCCGCTCGACTGTTGTCACCTCGAATTCGTTCATGCAATATATTTGTACCTCGTACCTCCTGTTCTATACTACCTTATTGATTCTTTGTCGGTTACAGACATCGATTGTTTCCGGCATTTAGCAGGGTAATTGATTAGCAAGATAGCTCTATTTATGCATCACGCCAGAAGTAAAGACCCGAGCATCTACTTGCTAAATCTATGTCGCCATCTTGACCGTTGCTAGAAATACGTACATGTAGATGCAGGCCCCTTGCACTGCCACATGGCAGCTGTTGCCCTGCCTTCCTCGCAATCGTCTTCGCAAATCGTCATTCTACTTATATAACTACTAGACATGGGTGTGCATATGAGAGCTTTTGACAGCTACAAAAGGGTCTTTTGTTACTTGCTACATAGATATAGGGAACTTTTTCCCATACTTTATATATCTCACCCGGTCTCATCTGTCCTGCTGATAGGTTCCCCCATGTTTTGGGAATCATCAGCGAGCCAGGGCAGGCTGTCGGTGCTTACTGCTTGCGTGCTTATTATGCCCTTCTCAAGCGTAGTAAAAGAGAGTTACGAACATATCCGAGTACCCTCGGTTCAAATAATGACTGGAAATGGCTGTTCGAATTGCCAATTAGTCCTCCTCATTCAACAAAGGCGCGTTTTGTGTGCATACACCTTGACTCCGGTCCAATCCCTTCCATCCTAATATCTCGTAGACTTCGTTTTACAAAGAAGACTTTGCAGGCAGCGCCTCACCCCAAACACTAGATCTAATCCACTCGCCAATGTATTCATTGACCTGGGGACCAGCCTGTGTCAAGGCCCAGTGGCTAGCGTTGACGCTCTTCTTCGTCAAATCCTTGAAGTGCTTATCCATGTTCCGCGACATCTCGGGTGGCAACGCCGTGTCCTTCTCCGCCGTGACCAGCAACGACGGCATCTCCAGAACCGTCGGCGTCTCCGCCAACGGCCTGTCCTCCTCAAAGTTAAGCTTGGCCGTTCTGTACCAGTTCAACGGGCCGTGCAGCTCCGGTGCTGGGTGCGCTGCGTACTTCTTCACGTAGTACTCGAGCTCCTCCTTCGAGAGCAGGGGGGACGGCTTCAGGGACTCGAGCTTATCGAAGAGAACGCCCTTGGATACGTCGAATGCAGGCTCGCCGTCGCTGGTCCGGCCTCCAAACATGCATGTGAAGAACTGGCGGAGCTTCTCTTCGCCCTGGATGTTGGCCTCCGTCTCGGGGCCTCTGAATTGCAGCTGGTACTTGAAGTTGGTCAAAATGCCAAGAGCGATGACGTCCTTCAGGTCATGGTATTCGCTTCGTGGGGGTGGAAACGGAGTGCAGACGCTGAAGACACCCTTGATGAGCTTCGGGTGCCAGAGCGGGAGTCGCCAAACCACAGCACCACCCCAGTCGTGGCCACCAAGGATGATCTGCCCATCCTCGCCGACAAACTTCCTGGCGAGCTCTGCGAGGTCATCGGACAAGCTCTTCAGGCTGTAGGGCTCGATCTCGGCAGGTGCATCTGTTCCACCATAGCCCAGCATATCAGGCACCACTACCCGGAGTCCGAGAGACATCAAGTAAGGGATCTGGCAACGCCAACCGAAGCCAATATCTGGGAATCCGTGAACCAGGACGATGGTGTCTTTGGCTTGGCCCTCGGGCTCGCCTAGCATATAGCTGTAAGTCTTTCCTCTGATTTGAGCCGTCTCATACTTGACGCGGGTGTCACCCGGCGTCAACTTGTCTGTGGCACTCATATCTGCGGACAATTCGGAACACCAAACACTGGAATATATCGTGACAAATCAATGTCCAGCAGGAAATGCGTAGAGAGATGGGCTCGTCTTTTACTTTATATTCTTCCGGCTCCCGTAGGCTCGGGCGGGATTCAGATGCGGACGGCCCAACACCTGCCTGTTTCATGTACTCGTACACAGCAGCGGGGCCGAAGCTTGATCTGTGCCATCACAGTGAGCAACGATCGATCACCATGAAGTGCCGAGGCATCTTTTCCCGGCCCCTCTTAGTCCCCAACAATGTTGAACCAAGAACAACCTAATTTGACAACACCATTGATCACTCCGTCCGCCGCTTATGTCACTGCGGATATTTGCCCGCAAGAGACCCTGCTCGGCGGCAGTTTGTGAACCCCGACTAATTATTAATATGCGCGTTGCTTAGAGCGTTCCAACTGAGCAAACTCTCGGATATGTACGAGTCTTCCGGGTTGCCATTATGTTGTCCTCGTCCCAAGCAAGAAAGTCGTCCAATAGACTACGTAATAGGTACTTAGCTGTATGGCTCATGACGTTGATTCTGGGCAGAAATTGGGTCGATTCACCGCCCTTCCTGTTCGGTGTGACGGCAGGAGCAAAATCAAAACGTAACTTGCTTACACTGTGGTATCGCAAGACCTGTTTAATCTGTACACATGAAATCGTACCACTACCAATGCATAACCCAACTCTCATCATGTCAGTTCCTCGTTTTAAAACGGCCATTGAACGGTTCCCAGCTCCAAGCCATGGAACACCAGGCACAAATACAAAATACGACCCTGGATGGCTTCTCAGACGACAACGGGGACAGAGGTGAAGCCCCATGAATGGGGAGAAAAAAAACATAAAAAGGATTCATGGCCGCCTTCCAAGCCAACCCTTCATTAGTAGATAACCGTATCCTCATCACCTTCGACGACCACATCTTCAGAGTCATCATGGTGATGGTGTATTGCGGTTACCACGCTGGCCGTAGCGCCAGCACCCTCAGGTTCAGGCTTGCCCTTGTCTTCGATATCCTTCTTCTCAGTATCCATCCCAGACTTGGGAGGTTCTTGACCAGGAATCTGGGGCTCATGCTCAACACGTGGAGAGGATCGCGATCCATACTTTTCAGCATGAAGCCGTTCCTTCTCCTTGAAAGCCTCAAGTTCGGTTTCTATCAGGTTTTTGGCAGCACTGACCTGCTCGTCAATAACATCCTCTTGGTCCCCTGTCAGTTTCCACGGAGAATAAAACTAAGGTCAAGGTCAGCCATGTGAGTGACCCGAAGGCAAAGATATCAAGCTGGCAACGTACTATCACAGGTTCAGCCTTCGTTTTCAGATGGCGTGACTGCCAGAGCAATCTGGAGTGCTTTTGTTGCATCTATCGCAAATCGTCAGTCTGAGTGTCTTTCCTCCAGACAAGAATTGAAGTTGGAACAGGCTGGTACTCACCACCTCCTTCTCGAACTCCAATTGTCTACCCATGCGGATTTCTCGCAAGTGCGCGAACCTTTCCTCGTTCTTCTGGTCATCCTCGGCCTTTTGCTTCTTCTGTCGCTCCTGCTGGCGCTTCTCAATCTCCTGCCGCCGCTGCTGGTGCGAGCTGGTACTGGTCTGGCTCAGCGTATTCAACAAGCCTCCGAATAACCGTCTCCCTCTCTTCTTCTCTTCCAGAGACGCCGGCTTCTGCCTCAATGCTTCATCGTACTGCCGCCCTTCGTTTGATTCTCTGCGGTTTCGGCGGGGGGAGGACGCGCGCCGTGGCCTGCCGGGATCCCGTGTGTCGTCTTGTTGCTTGGGCCGCTTCGGGGATCCATCCTCGGTCGTATCAGCAAGGGAGGCCTTGCGCTTACGTTGTACCTGATCGGCAAGGTCTGCCTCTGGCATGTGTGAATCGGAGGCCATGGCCCTAAATGGCGACGCACGCAGGATTGATTAGCAGCCGAAATGATGATTTTCAGGAATTATATATCACAGTGAGCATACTCTTTGGCCGTGGCGATTGTTTGGAGTCGAGGGCGCAGTCCCGCGAAACGATGAGGTCGGCTAGGCAATATTGCGCCAGAGGGTGAAGCTATCTCGACAGGTATGTTCCCAAAACCTAAGGCCTACATTTGCCAATGATGGTTTGGGAGGAAATGTCGCTTAGGCGGCTCGGATCTCGGAGAGATGCAGATTGGACACAGGCATCAAACACATGGATGCAACGGTGCTCTCGTCCTGCCTGAGATGCTACCACATCTGCCTGTCTGTGTCTGCCGGAGCTCCCTCCAGCGGTTACGGAGCAGGTGTAGATGGCTGGAGCTGTTGGTTGGTCCCGACCAGTTGTAGCACGCCCCACTTCTTACTCAACGAATAACGACGGCCCAGTAACCAATACAGAAGATGATAAATCAGTAAACATCGAATGACCGTAAATTTAGGCATATATAATAGAATCGCATAAGGTTAGTAGGAGATGTATCATATCATGTAGGCGGAGGATGAAAAGTACGAGTCATAGTAACAGGTCTGGGATTGAGTGGTTGATTGGTCCAAATGATACAGGGTAGGTGGCCAACAGAACGGCTGTACCTAGAATCATGGAGCAAACACCAGAGCTGGCTGAGATAATCATCGCCATCTTTTCTTCAGAGCTCCAACGAACCTCCAACAGAAGCTCTCCCCAGAACCAATCTACACTCCTACCTGGCCATAAACCTCATTTTCCTATTATACGCCGACCCGCGATCAACCAATAGCTCATCATGTCGCGTCATCATCCGTGAGTCCCCCAAAGAATCCCCTTCCAGATAACCCACCTCTGCCCAGCCAGGAAAACTAACCTAAATCTGCTCCCAGCGACCTTGTCATGTGTCGCAAACAGCCCGGGATCGCCATCGGCCGCCTCTGCGACAAGTGCGACGGCAAGTGCCCCGTCTGCGACTCCTACGTCCGCCCGACCACCCTCGTCCGCATCTGCGACGAGTGCAGCTTCGGCAACTACCAGAACAAGTGCGTCGTCTGCGGCGGCGAGGGCATCTCCGACGCCTTCTACTGCTTCGAGTGCACCCGCCTCGAGAAGGACCGCGACGGCTGCCCCAAGATTATCAATCTGGGCAGCTCGAGGACGGATGTGAGTCTTCTCCCTCGGGCCTCACGTGCCATCTTCCCACCCCCGGCCAAGCTGCCTCCTGCCTTCCCTTTGGTGCTTCTCAGTTAGATGCTAACTATGGTTCTTTTTGCAAATAGTTATTCTACCAAAAGAAAACGAATCGGACGCAAAATTATTAACCCTCGAGCGGCCCGGGTTGGGCTTTCTTGGAAAGATATCAGACTGGTCGTTTTTGTTGTTTAATATTGGTATGGCATTGGTTGGCGTTAGATGGACCGAGCTTACCCTCGCATCATGAGCATGGGACTTGTTTATTATTAAATGGAAGCTTCCAAATACAAGAGCATAAGCCTACTCTGTGAAAGTGCCAGCGTGAAGATGACGAGAAGAATGAGCGGTCCGGCTGCTTCGATAATGATAGATACATGCATGCAGGGAAAAGGTCAATCGCTTTACTGTACTATTTGGATTGTTCTACAGAACACCAATTAACATATCTGTAGAGTTATATATACACTCTGAAGTCGTGATCACAATACCCAAAACCGTCCCCCAACGAAATCCCAAGGATGTAAAAAACAAAACGCCAACCCATGCAACAAAAAAAACTACAGATACAATTTTGCTAATCAGATATAACTCACTCTCGTCCCCATCCCTGCAGTGGCCTTGAGCTTTCCCCAGAAAGTGCCCAAAGCACGCTGAACGCGAAGCCTGGTATTCTTGTTCCCCAGTATAATAATGAATCCCATCATGAACACCAAAAGCCTCATTAAGAGCATGGGATTACTGTTAAGCGAGAGGGTGAGTTGCTCCATGATACCACGGAATCGAGACAAAACCATGGATGCCCTCGCCGTGATGGTAGGAGGAGCCACCGCCTTTCGATTCGTCTTTGGATTTGCTGGTGGCAGGCGCGGGGAACGGACGGTATCCGGGATCTTCCTTGTCTGCCTTCCCTTTGCTGACCCCGATATGCTTGGTGTATCTTCAACGCCAAAGTCGAGTTCGCTTGCTTCCTCTTCAGCCTCTCTGTTCGAGCGCTCCTCCTCCAATCGTTTTCTTTCCCGCTCCTCATTTTCCGCTCTTAGCCTCTTTGCCTCTTCGAGCTCCTGTTTTAGCTGGGCTTCTTGCCTCTCGTGTTCCTCTTGTTCCAGCCTCTCTTGCTCGTGCTGGTCATCTTGGAGACTTTGTAGAGCTTGAAGAAACGCTTCTCTTCGCTCTTCATCGAGGACTGGGCTCATCGCGATAAATTCTCGAGCATATTCCCAGTCATTGTTGCGAGGAAGAATATGAAGTGTGTAGAGCTCCAAGAGCTTTACCCGAGCATTGAGATCTCTTGGTGTGTTGGCGCCGCTGGGCCCCTTGGCGGGAGATCGGTACCGAGATGATGGAGAGGGAGGCTCACCAAACCGGCCATTGAGATCCAGGTTCGGCGCTGCTGATGTTGCTAGGTATGCCTCGAGTCTCTTCTGGTTGAGAGTTTGATCCCGGCCGTGCGTGAGCAAGATCGTCGCCCTGCCCCCGTTCGATTAGCCAACCGTGTGCTGCAGAATGAAGAATAATTGTATCTCAACTTACAAATTAATGACAACATCGGCATCGACATCACCTTCCACGCCATGGTATCCGTTCCTCACTACCTCCTCCCAAATCTCTCCATCCCGTATCTTTGAGCACAGAGCTCTCCACTCTGTCTGGCCGAAGGAGTCCTTGCCCTCATCAGGCTCAAGCTCAACTATCGCGTTGAGGATAGTGAGATATAAGCTCCAGAGCTTGATACGCGTGGTCCGAGAGGCCCGCGCAACTGGCACAGGTTCTCCATCTTCTTCCGGTCCCGGAGGTGAGATGAGCGGGAGCAGAGTCGTGAGCGCTTCAGGTAGGCGACGCGTGAGGAATAGCGTCGATGATTGACGGTAGGTCTTGGATATATGAGAAGATTGTTTGGCAGAGTTCGGCGAGGAGAGCGAGGAGATGGAGGAAGCCAAAACGTGTTGCGGAAATCGTTCCGAGGTTGGGGCGGTTGCTGCCGCCGAGCTGAACACTGAAAAGGAGTTATTCGTAGCCATGGCGGAGATCGGGGTAGAGAAGAGCTGATGACGGTCTGTCAGACAGCCCTACGTATGCGTGTAGTCAATGGCGTGAGGTTCCGCTCGAGACAGGAGTAGGAAGACAAAGGAAGTGAGGATGGAGTCGACAAAGAAAACAGGGCTCCAGAATATCCGGGGTAAAGTGGGTGAGACGACACGGGCAATTGCGCCTCAGGAAGTGGGAAGGAGGAGGGAGAGGAGCATGGGTGGTCAAATAGAAGGAGTGGCAGGTGGTAATTTAGAGCCGTGTGGTCACAAGCGAATCCGCGACATGGCTGTTAGTGAGCATGCCGATGGGGAGAATTGCAATGGAGGTCGGGCTGAGGATGCACAGGCGTTGGATAGCGTGTACGAGTAGGTGAGGCGCGCGACGGTTCAGCGGTCTGGTCTTCAGCTGGGGCCTTGCAATTTCTTAGTGGACCGAGGATTTAGCCTCGGCACCGTCAACATCCACTGAGCTTCCTGGGGCCGGGATCGAGAGCTGCTGCTGTGGCGGGGAGCAAGGTTCCACCAGCCTCGCTGTGAGAGCAGGCAGTATTACAACAGCTTGGGATACCTACAGCATGTTTTCTTTTTGGCAGCACCCAGTCACTCTCCGATTCGCTCCGTGCATTATAACGAACCAAACAGCTGGCTTTGCATGCTCGGCTGAGCAGGAAAGATCACGCCTGTCTTCTACGATTTGATATCTGTAATGAGCTAAGGCCGTTCCCTGTCACACTTACAAAGATCGGATGCTCAGGCACGGACTCACGTGAAAAGACACCCGGACCCCTTTCCTCGGAGTAGGTAAATAAAAACAATTACCGGCATGCGTCGTCGAACTAACGACCTACCAAAGGAGGCATAATACCGACTCGCCCCATCCATCCTTGTCCGAGGTTCACGATAACGGCAGAAAGTATGTAGGCAAGTATATCATCATCATTAACCATCGTTATTGTGGCATCGCCAGCTGGGCGCATCTCGAAAGCGCCACTGCACACAGACAACCTGTCAGACATAAAGAAGCAGGGTAGCCTCGTGCTTTGCTTGGTCCATGCTCAAGCACATCATGCCACAGGCACTATTTAACTGCAGCAATTCGCATGAATGTGATTTGGATGCCGATCCGGAGATGAAGACCCTCTTATTATCTACGTAGTTTCAACGATCGTCTCATAGCCATGTCATCTAAAATCAAGTATACTCTCAAAGGTGTAAACCGTAGATTCTAATATATTATCTTAATATGATAGTATCGCTAAAAATTCTAAAATCCAATGCTGATGTGTGTAAAACAATCCCAGGGTATTCACCATAAAGAAGCGTGATGCTTACAATGACGCCAAACCAAAATCTATCCTAAATCAAACACGTCTTTTCCCAGTGATATATATGGCCCGAGGCACAACTCCATGCGAGCAGGTCATCTCGTATGCCCCCATTACTGTTTTCTGCGGGGAGACCTTCTCACTGAGGCATCCTCGACATCATCCTCTGCCTTGGATATGATGATGCTATCCTCTTTATCCAAAATCGAATTTCCCAGCTCCATGAGCTGGTCTTCTCTCACCCATCCAGCTTCAACCGCAAAGCCGACAATGTCTTCTGCGCTCCCAAAACAGGGAACATTGGATTTCGCCTCGGGGTTCAAATACCCCCACATCTCGGCCGTAAGCTTTTTAAAGTCGTTCAGTTCTTTCTTGCTTCCTGCAAAATTATTGACGAGATACTCATAAAGGTATGCAAGCCAGAGAACGTTGGTGTAGGGTGCATATGCGTCCCATGAAATTGGCCCGTCGATCCCCTTTGCGTAGGCGTTGTCGTGCTTCTCGGGGGGGAGGCAAATGCGATCAGCTCGCAGAAGAAACGAGCGCATTTGTCGGTATACCTTGCATTGAGGTGCATGAGTGCTCGTAAAGAGGCTGAGATCTTTTTCCAGGTCATAAGCGACTGGCTTGGCGTAATCAATGCTAAGGTCTTCAGCCCTGGACAGGCCATAATCCAGTATTGTGATCTCAAGTCCCGAATATCCAAAGTATCCCGATGAGTTCGGATGCCTCTTGCGGGGAGGTGACACTTGCTTGAGGCACAAGTTGCCTTCATGGAGGTCACGATGCTCAAACATAGCCACATCCTCGGCTCGGGCCAGCGCAATGGCTTCGAGAAAGAATACGTCCCATAGTTGATCCATGCTAGTAAGCTCCCAGTCTTCCAAAGCCTTACCCGCATCGCCAAGTTCGACGACAAGGAATTTCGTATCTGGGAGATATCTGGTGGGGGATGGATAAAATTGTGCCCGGCCGGGATCTTGTTTCTTCAGCTTCTTTTGGAACGCCTGATGGGTTTCAATTAGCTGGCGGGGTGCTTTCCCTTGCACTACATAGCGTTCCTTGTAAACAACGAAGCCAGGTATGTCGGCCAGCCACTCTGATATCTGGAGTTCTCCCTCAACGTCTTCTCCCGAGCGTGGCTCTTCGTCCACCAGCCCAGACCGGACCTGTGCTTTTGTCTGCGCCTTGAGAGGCGACTCCAGCCGCATGACTTTGATAATGCTCGTTCCCCGCTCATTGCTGACACGGTAAACCTCGGCGAACGATGCCTCCGCAATTTTGGTGATTTGATCTCCTGGAGGACAAATATCCTCCCAGGTTAACATTCGTAGTGAAACATTGCCCACATCCCCTTCATCCAATGCAGGCCCCTCGACATGACTCTCGCGGTTAATCTCTGCCACAAATTGTTGATAGTCCTTTGTTCCTGGCTGAAGAGTTTCGGTTTCAACCACTTCCTGGATGCTCTCTTGTGGGCAAGCGTCTGAAACTGGCGGGTCCTCGGATTTAAGATGCTCATTGTCCTCCTCCTTCTCCTCAATAACCTCCACAGGAATACAAGATGATACCTGTTCGGCCGAGATTTTTATGACAGAAAGGTTCTCAGTCAACTCAGCCACACTTTTGTCATCAACCTGTACTTCAGGCTTCCTCCTCAAAGGGCTTTGCGGAAGCTCTGCGAATAGTCGCTCCGCCTTGGACCTGGTTGTCCTCTTTCCGTACTTGCGCGAAGATGTTGTGCCTGCCATGGTGTCCCATCATACATGTGCGAATTGGTCGATGTTGCGAATGCCTCTCCGACAGATTGCAGTGGTGAACTTGGAGCTCACAGTATGTAGGTCACCGTCAACGACCAGTTGGCAGGGCAACCGTGACTGGTATTCGCTGACTAAGTGCAATCCGTTCTGCAGGTGAGAACGACTCGAGTCCAAGCGAGCCCCAGATAACGCACCTTGTGGCTGCTAGTAAGATGGCCTGGAATTGACCACTCACGATTGGAGAATGACCCCCACACGGGGCGGATAGGCTCCAAGTCCATGTACGTGCTCATTTAGACCAACATCTGGCGACATCGAAGCTTCGACCCTAATTTTCTCCTCACCCGCGTGTCATTGCCATTTGCGCCGACGCTTTCCCCTCCTCCTCCCTCCCCTCCCTTTTTCTTTTTCTTTCTCCTCCTCTCTTCTCCCTCAGCCATTTGCCTCACCTCGTTGGGTGGACTCCAGTCATGGCTGATTTCCTGAAGAACGTATTTGGTGGCGGCGAGGCCCAGAAGCCTGTCGCGATCAAGCCCGACTCTGGTAATCTCTCACACGACAATCTGTCGCAACCCGGATCTGAGCTTACCACTAACGCGCAACATTAGACTTTGCTGATTTCGCTGGAGCTCCTGATCCCACCCCGGAAGCTGCTCCTGTCATTGGCACTGGTGGTTCAGCCCCTGCCACGTCGACCCAGGTCCCTTACACCAAGTGGTACAACGTCCACGAGCGCCACTCGCTTTCCGAATTCAAGAGCGAGGGTATTATACTCGTCATTGGCTTGGTCATCGTCGTCCTGCACATCATCGGTTCTCGCGCGAATCGTTCCAAAGCTCGAGCATGGATCCGCGCCCACGCCCCTCTTCTCAAGAGCGAGTATGCCCTAGTCGGCTTCAGCGGTGTTCCCAACTCAAACAAGGACGATGAGGATACCAACACCCTCATCAAGGAGAAGTCCCTTACCGAGTTTGTCTCATACGCCACCGGCAGGCAAAACACAGCTTTCACGGATATCAAGATTAACCTCACCAAGAAGTACAACCCCATTGTCAATGCCATTGAGCATGGTGCTGCTTTTGTTATGGAGTCTGCCTTTGAAACCCCCGAGGATTCCGTCGAGGCCGTCATCTACCCATTCGATGGCAAGGAGAACGAGACTGTCCCTAGCCTTCCCGGTTCTGCTGAGGCTCGTGCTAAGGATGGCAAGAGCAACTATGATTCCTTCGTGTGGGCTATCGTGAACAAGAACAACATGAAGCAGGTTCGCGACTTGCGATACGACGTCTCCCTCACCTCCACCAAGGATAACTCGAAGCTGGCTGACTGGCTTACTGTCATGAGCGAGAGTGCCGAAATCACCAACGCCCTTCTCACCGATGAACTGGCTGCAGCTGTCAAGGCTGCCGGAGATGCCTTCCAGTACCTCATCGTCACCGACCAGCCGGCTGACAAGCCCAAGACCCTCGCCGAGAACGTTTCAAGCAAGCGCATCATTCTCAAGTACCGTCTCGACTCTGGCAACAACTACAAGGAATTCCTTCCTCTCTTCACCTACTTCAACCGCCTCCCCGACGTTCTTGTACAGACTGCCCGCTTCCGCCCTGAGGTTCTCAAGAAAGTCAAGGCTACCCGTGAGCTGATGGACAAGGAGCTCAGGAAGGTCCTCGATGACGAGAAGGCTGAGGAGCGTCTCCTGGAGAAGGAGAAGGCCAAGAAGGCCAAGCGTGACGCTGAGCTTGCTGGCCTCAATGCCAAGGCTCAGAAGAAGTACTTGGAGAAGGAAAAGGAGAAGGAGATGCGCAAGGCCCAGAAGAAGCAAACCACGCGTGGTTAAATCCTGTAACAACACACTTCAACGTACTATATTGTCATCATCATTCTATTGTATTAAGGCATATTAGTTAAAACCGGACACGATCTTGGTTTGAAATATAATTCCAAACGTTTTTAATAGCGATACGTTGAGTTTACTGGTAAAATAGCAATGTACATTATCTATCAAAAGCAACATCATTTGATGAACCTAAAAGAAATATGCCGTACGCTATGTCATACTCTTGTAAATACTCTAGGAGGCATTCGTTACGCATCTTTGAGGTAAATGAGCTCTGCCTCGTCGACAAAATGTGGCAGAGAGTTTAAAGGCCAGTAAGCACGCAATGTGTCGAGCAACAAATTGTTATTATTATCGTAACTCAAATATTGGCAAATATTGGAGGCAAATGTGTTTGTTCGCTTTGCGATGACGCTCGAAACCATACCAGGAGAAGGATCCAAATCAACCAAACATGCCCAAAGAAACTATTATACAAATTTCATCACCCGGAAAATGCGATGCTTTTCCACATGTACAAATACAAGAATACAGATTGTGTCGGATTTCGAAACCTTGATCTCAAATTGTCCAGACATTTACTGGACCTTAACCATCCAACCCAAGTATTCGGGAGAGGAGACGACGGCGGGGGCGAGGGGAATATTAGATTCGACAAGACAAAGCCCACGCTGAAGAGAAATTATGCAAGATAGACACGAACAATCAAACCCTTGAGCCATTGAAGGAGGGCCAAAGCCTTGGAATTTTATCCAAGAAGAATCTCGCCGTCCTCCTTCTGCTGGGCATCCCACGCCTTCTCGAGGATGTGTCCCAGCCCGCGGCGGTACGCGATGCCGCCGATCCTCTCGATCCAGAGCACGTTGACGATGTATATGTACTCCTCGACGTCCTTGTTGGCCTGGAACTGCTCCTCGCTGAAGAGGTGCGACCCCCGGCGCTCGATGACGGTGGAGATGGCGACGAACTCGAGCATCTCGTCCTGGTCGCGGCCATAGTTGGACGACTGGACGCCGAGCCAGCCGTCGTGGGCGCGGAAGGTGCCCGCCCAGCGGTTCGATTTCGTCCAGATGTTGCCGACGGCCACGGGGGGGCAGTCGGCGTCCCGGGGCGCGAGGGACTCGGAGTAGTCGACCTCGAAGAAGGCGGTTTTGGATCGGAAGGATAGTAAGGGGCCGGGGTAGGCGAGCTCGCCGACGGGCGGCTCGTAGGTGCCCTGTTCGGGGAGGTCCTCCACGGGGACGGGATACTTGAATGTTGTGTCTGGGTCGCCGTCGTATTTGAAGTAGTGGCTGCCTGATTTCGACCACCCGGCTGGCAGCACCGTGGTCGGTGTTTTTCTTCCTCTGAGGTCACGGTACTGTAAGCCCGTGTTGACGACGGGGACGCTGGCTTGCCTATCGGTGAGGCTCCACGTCACGGTAGACTTGAATTTGAAGCCAGAAGTCGGCTGTAACCTCTTGGGTGCGGTGCCACCTTTCCCCCAGGACAAGGTATCGTGTACGTAGTCTGCAGCAGCTCGCCAGAGGATCATATCGGCCGGGACTCCGTCAAACCACCAGCCCATCCACGACCAGGACGGGAGGAAAGGGGGCTTCATCACAGCCCGTCGTCTGATAGACGCTTGCGGTCGCCACAACAGCGCGACATCGAGAAACATCAGCGGCATCCCGTAGATGAACCCACCTGGAAACACCCTCGATAGCATATGAGTGATTCCAGCAAATGCCCTAAGCGCATCTTCGGGGACGGTCACCTTCCTGGCGCTATACTCCATCGCGATGCGAGCATACTCGTCCAGATCTGGCCATGTCGTGTGACGATAGCCCATTATGGCCTCTGTCGGCGCAATCGTACAGACGGGAGTAGGTTTGCGCTGCATCGCCTTCAGAATACTGGGCGGGTTGTTCTCCCACAGGTCGCAGTGGCACTCCCAGGTGATGGTATCCTCGAAGAAGAACACGCAGCGCCGCGAGTACATGTATTCCTGCAGCGTCCACCCCCTCGTGTGCCACCTCGACTTCAGGACCAGCTCGTCGTGGCTCTGGCCCTGCGGACGGAACCCACCCCCGCGCGCTGGCGGTGGCCGGCGCGGGTCGAGCTGCACCAGGCCGGTCTCCGCATCGCCGTGCGCCGCGACAATGGTCAGGTAGGCGCCCGAGAAGATGTCCGCCATGTGCCTGACGTGCGCGTCCTTTTGCACCTCGTCGTCCTGCACGATGCAGAGCCGGTCGACCCAGATGTACTTGAGGCCCAGCTTGCGCGACAGCCTGATGGCGTCGTATATGGTTTCGGGGACATCCCTATCCGGCAGGGCGTCGCGGTATATGTCTATATTGCTCTTCAACAGCTTCGCGGACCCTTCTGGCTCGCTCTTCCGCTGGTTGGGCCCCATGCCCCAGACATAGCTCAGGGCCACATAGCGGTCGCCTGGTTGTGATCGTACAAGACAGCGCTCGGAGGAGTCAATGAGCCACTCTGGACGAAAGACCGTGCTCGCCGTTGGGTCGGGATCATCAGCCGGGTTGCTGATGCTGCAATGATGGTCATGCTCGCGGTTGCAGGTGTCGAGCCACTCGCGGACCTTGGAGATGGGACTCGGCCCGCTCGTGGACGAGGCAGACGAGGCGCGGCGCCCCAGGGGGGAGAGGGGGGAGGAGGGATCTCGGTTGCGGACCTGGTTGAAGGTGTTGACCAGGCGGTCGGTGATGCTGTTGCGCTTGCTCGGCTCGCGATCGCGATCGCGCGACCGGCCAATGCCGGACATTGGCCTGGATTTTGCTATATTGTTTCTCGGCCTGGGCCGTTGCTGGGGGGCCTTTCGCAAAGTCGTCCCCTTTGCGCCTTGGGTGCGCGCGCGCGGCGCCCTCTCGGTGGGTTGGTGGCACGTCGTACGGCAGAGACGAGTCGATGCTTGCCGGTGCGATTATTCACATTCTATGATTGGCGAGCTGTGAGACCATCCACATCAGCAGCTGCAAGCCATGACGCGCGCAAGAAGCGCAAAAGTTTTAGTGGGCCCGAATCCCGAAGCTATAGCAAAGAGCAAGAGGAATTTATGCAGGGTGGACCGACTGGTGACGTGTGAAGGAGCTGATGGTTTGCAAACATTGGCATGAATGTTATGCGAACGGCGGGGGGACGAAGGGGCCCTTACCTTGCATATGCGTTTATTCTCCCACTGTGCGTGTGTGTACGTCCAAGTGTGGGCAGGTGTTTGGTCTGTCTGCCAACTCGAACCCTCGTCCAACCCACCAAGAGACAGACTCATGTCATTACCTGGTGGGGTCCTTCGACTTGGATCACCCTAGCAATTAGCAACATCATCCAACCGCTCTAGCAGGTAGCACGAACATGGGTTCAAGCTGAAGAGGAAATGCAATTTGGGCCGTTGGGCATCGATGCTATGCCAGATCCCAGTCCAAAGTGTCGCAAATGCTTATGGCCATCGCTTTGCACCAACCGGGTCAATATATCAGAGGTATGTCGCATGTTGGCACAGCAACAGAAGAGCTGTTGTCTTAGAACATCCTTGCACAAGCATCAAGTCCAGCCTTGGAGATGTGACTTGTCAAGGTGTGACAGCAATAGGGAAAGCAAAATCATCAAGGCATCAGTCTCAAAGTCGTCAATTCTTGAAAATCTCATCGCCACGTTCTAACTCCAATTCATCTCATCGCCCCAGTCTAACTCCAGTCTATTTTCCACCAACAACGATGCATGTATAGGTTTATACGACTTCCACACAAAAACAGATGCTTCTTATTGAAACAGTCAGTCTGCCACGTAATGGCTCTACTTATCCTGTAGTTCTTTTACTCTTCGGCGTTGCGCTTGAGGCCCTTGACCAGAAGACTCTGGCCAGTCATGTTCTCGGGCTGGGGCAGTCCCATAGCAGCAAGAATGGTGGGCGCAACGTCACCGAGGACAGCCTCGGATGTGTTCTTCAGGCCCCAGCCCTCGGGGGCGTTGGCCATGATGAAGGGGACCCTAGAGAGTATATTAGCTTTGATTGGTCCAATGGATGACACGTTGATAAGGTCATATACTTGTTGGTGGTGTGGCTGGTCTTGGGCTTGCCATCGGCGAACTTCATCTCCTCAGCATTGCCGTGATCGGCGGTGATGTAGAGGACATATCCCTCCTTCTTGCAGCCCTCGTAGATCTTGGCAATAGCCTTGTCGCAAGCCTCGACAGCAACGAGAGCAGAGTCGTACTAGGGGACGGATTAGCTTAATATTCCGATCTTTGCTCAAAGCGAGAGGTCATAGTCCAGACTTACCACTCCAGTATGTCCGACGTATTATAATGTTAGCTAGCCTATCATCAAATTTGCGTAGATCAAGAAGGGGTACTTATCATGTCGGGGGCAGCCAAGTTCTGATCAACCAGTATTGTCAGCTCTGAAAGTCATAGGGATCATAGAGTACACAGATACTACTTACACACATGACAAAAGGGAACTTCTGCTCTGCCAGTCGCTTGTTGACCTGGTTGGCGACACCGTCCTGAGACATCTCGGGAGCAAGGTCGTAGGTGGCCACGGACTTGTTGGAAGGCACGAGATCCTGCTCCATGTCTCGTGTCTCCAAGGGGAAGATCTTCTCAACACCTCCGTTGAAGAAGAAGGTGACGTGTGCGTACTTCTCGGTTTCGGCAACGTGGACCTGTTCAACATTCTGTTTTCCTAGCCACTCGGCAAGGACATCGTCCATCTTCTGGGGCTGGAAGGCAATAGGGAAAGGGTAGTCGCCCTTGTACTGGGTCATGGTAACAAGATGGATCTTGGGGTAAGGGAAGTCGGGGAGAACGGATCGGTCAACATCGCCAAGAACCTGTGTAATCTGGCGGACGCGGTCTAAGATTCACGTCAGCTCCTGCAATACCTTTCTTCTCGAGGGGAGAAAAACTTGTCGGGGAGGCCTACCAGATCTGTAGTTGAAGAAGAACACCGTATCATCGTCTGAGCGATTAGTTAGTCTTGCATCCAAGTCATAGTGGTTGAAGAGGCCAGGTTTTGTAAGGTAAACTCACCCTTGATTCTTCTCTCATCACCACCGACAATAATAGGCTTGAGGAACTCGTCAGCATCCTTAGATCCACCCTGGGCATAGACATCCTTGATAGCCTGGACGGGATCCTCAGTTGGTGTTCCTTCTCCCAGAATAAGACCCTTCAGGGCACTTGAAAGGAGACGCATTAGCAAATTCGAACCCGACAGGTAGATTTCGGATCCAACGGCACTTACAGCTCGCAGCGCTCCCATCTCTTGTCACGGTCCATGGCATAGTATCGGCCAACGATTGTAGCGATCTCACCAGTGCCAATCTCCTTGGCGGTCTCGAGGAGCTCTTCCAGGTAACCGGCTCCGCTCTTGGGGTCAGTATCGCGGCCATCACCAAAGAAGTGGATGAAAACCTTGGGGACACCAATCTCCTTGGCGAGCTTGAGCAGAGCATAGAGGTGAGTCTGTTTGGAGTGGACGCCACCATGGCTGACAAGACCCTATCATGATGAAAGATCGACAAGTTAGCTCCTCAGCTTCTCCAACATTACCAGATCTGGGAATATGACAGGCTGACGGGTGCTTACAGCAAGGTGAAGTCGTCCGTTGCCGTTCTTGGCCCGCTCAAAGGTCTGAACAAGGACCTCGTTCTTGTTGAGCTCTCCCTTCTTGATTGTCTGGTCTATGTCCTAAGATCAGCCCCAAGGAACAAATTTATGTCTAGATGTCCTCCGCCCAGGGAAAAAAAATCAGTAACGAATCTGGACATCCAACACCTACCGATTCTCACGACATCCTGGTACACGACTCTGCCGGCACCGATGTTCAGGTGGCCGACTTCGGAATTGCCCATCAGGCCCTCGGGCAGACCGACAGCTGTGGAAGAGGCCTCAAGCTCAGCAAAGCTCTCCTTGTTCTGGGCGAAGGCGTCCATGGTAGGGCTCTTGGCGTTGGTGATGGCATCGCCATCCTTGGGCGACTGCTCGCCGGGGATTCCCCAGCCATCGATAACGACTAGGAAGCTCGGTGTTAGTTGGGGGATGAACGCGACGCGAGAAGACGATCTTCTGCTCCTGCTGAGACAGAAGGGCCGTCAGGGCACTGAGGAAGCATACTGAGGCAGGCCTTGGTCTCGGTTGAGGTCATGGTGCTTAGTTACGTCTTGAATTGGGAATTGACTGAGAATGCAAAAGAAAAGAACGGAATTTAAAAGCTGCTCGCAGTGTGGAAGGGGGAGAGTCGACTATTATTTCGTCTCAAAATTTAGCATGGACGTTAGCCTTAGGTAGTTTTAGGTGCAGGTAGGTCGAACATACGAGGGGCACTGGAGAATGGAGGGGCAAGGAGGGGCAGCATTTTGTATCGAGATGAGGTTTTGCCTGCTGCACGGGTCACCGCTGCTCCCGACTTGGTCTGTCCAGCCACGGCCTGATTCCCGGGCTCCCGTTCGTTCGATTTGGACAGTGCAGCTACATGAGAGGTACATCATCTTACGTCTACGCGTATCTCATCTGCCTCCCTACAGACAGGCCACTGAGGCATTTACGATAGGGATGCACCTCAGTCTAATAGCCAAGTTGTGACGTCTGGCTGTTGGTAATACGCAGCTATCAATGGCTGGCAGGAGCTACTTACAGGCGGTAGGCGGGAGGGAACGGAAGCAGACAGCGCCCTCCGCGGCCTGTTCTCAGCCAGTAATCGCGGTCAGTGGCCGCTGGGAGGTGCGGCAGGTGTGGGTGCGCTATCAGTGCAGCCAAGATATTACCTACAGCACATGCCTAAGAGAATGCAGTATACCTCCGCTCCCATATCGCATCCATTGAGCATTCTGCGCAAATGTTTCCTGTCCTTTTTCTGCATACAATTGCTGGCTTCAACGCTTCGTTACTGTGCTACTGAGCATATATCATGTACTCGTCTGTGCTCAGTACACCCCCAGCGCATATGACAGGTAGTCTGTCTGGGAAACTGATTGCCTCACTCACCCCTTACTACCCTAGAATATCATGCCACAGCTGACTTTACGTGCCATTTCCATATGAAATCATGCGTTGCCACTTAGACATGAAGCCCCTGGGGCACTGCTCCGTCCTTTGGTGTCTCATGACAAAGTCGTAGCTTCCACACATCTTTCTTGCCTATTGCTGAGATATGACACCCATATGCCTACCGCAATTTGTTAGGAATAACCAGTGCTCACCTTCATACCTGCAAACACGCTCTTAGATTATCTGGTACTAGCAACCTTTTTTTTTCATTATTGAGCCTATCTACTACACGCTCTCAGCTTTTTGCTTTCGGTTCCATGCTACACAATCATCAAACTTGACTCCAGATCCACCGAAACAGTCCAGAGCGCTCCCAATAGTGAGATCTACCTTGCCAGCACTCAGTCGCTTCACGGCTTCCAAATCCTCCAAGTTCCGGCCGCCTCCCGCATAAGTAACGGGGATGGAACACCACTGCGCCAGCCGCTCAACTAGCTTCTCATCAATTCCCTTTTGCAGACCCTCATTATCCGCGGCGTGAATGAGAAACTCGGAACAATAAGGTTCCAACGCCTTGATCGATTCTATTTCTTCAATTAATTCGGAGTGCCTTCAAGGCATATCATTTAGACGGCGGTAGAAGGGACGCACCCGAGTTCACCTCCATATCGGTGATTGTCTGCCACTTGTTCATAGCAACGAACCAGCTCTCGTCGCCTCGGCGGCGACAGCTCAGGTCGATGACCAGCTTATTCTTGTCACCTCCCAAGGACTTGAGCACTGAATCCAGTCTTGGCTGACTGAATTTGCCCTCCGGGAACAAAAATGAGGTGATAATGACCTAACTCAACCAGTCAGCTGGCAATGGTCTCGTTTTGCGAGGTTTCGAGCATTGTCATCTCAAACCTTTTCTGCGCCTGCATCTATCCATTCTTGGGCGTTTTTATCTGAAATGCCACCTCCTACCTGGAGGCGACCTGGCCATGCCTGCAGTGCTTCTTTAGAGGCTTGGTCATTCCCAGGGCCGAGCATTATGACATGAGCTCCGGTAAGATCATTGTCTTTGTAGAGTTGTGCGTAGTATGACGAGGGGTGCTTGGAGACATAGTTGGTCTTCAGAGCTTCCGAGGAGCTGTCCAGAGTGCCACCAACAATCTGCTTCACTGCACCGGCGTGCAGATCGATACAGGGCCTGAAACGAGTCATGGTAGTCTGCACCCAATTGGCTAATTGGGACAGAAAAGGAAGAAGCGAGAAGGGGAGAACTTTAACATACAGCTTGTTCGCATTAAAATCTACCTATGAAGATACCCAATAGCTAGCCGTTTAAACCTACGTCTAGCTTATTATATAAGCGCGCGCAGGCGCTCCATATCCACACGACTGTGGACGGATGTTAGATGTGTTCCAGCGTGCTCTGGTGGAGAGTTGTCATATCTCACTGCGGCAATTTTTCACAGGGGGAATCTTAGATTGGGCGCATAATAAAAGGAAAACAGAAGACAATAAAAAGCTTTTTGCTGGGAATTCCAAAAAGAGTACAGATTGCGAGGATCGAACTCGCGACCTTATCGGTAGTTTCGAATAGAAACTGTGAACGATACGTGATAGCCACTACACCAAACCTGCTTGGGAAAGTTGCGAGTTTATGTGGTCTATCACCAGTCCACCGGGTTGCGTGATGCAGAACAGAATGGCAATGGCAATAGCAGCGAATCGAGCGTGTTGATAGTGGCCTGCTACTGATAAATGTTGATTTTGAATAAACTAAAAGCAAAAACATAGAACTACTGGATAACGTATCTGGGTAGGTATGTTGTTATTGTTCTTGAGAGGCTATTCGTCCGATAAGACCTCATCACTTGCTGAAAGAGGTAGGAGAGTAAAATCAACTGGTTGGCTGGTGCTTTGATCCTGACGCCTGAATAACAAACCGGCCCTAGGATAACAGCAACGGAGGTTCAAACAATGCCGTCTTTCGGCCGGAATGCAATGCGCCCACATCGTGGGGCTCGCTGGTTTAACCAACCCTGGTGTTTGCATGAAAAACGCTATCCTCCGAGAAGAACGCGAACGAGCTCTTGATACCGTCATAAGACCAGAAAGCAGGAACTGATCCCAGAACATGGTCGAAGTCTATGCAATAATTAAATCGCATCCCAGGGTGATGCACAACGACCCTTGCCCATGTCGCAGCGAGTCAACCACCAATCAGCATTAGCGAGAGGAAGAGGCAATGGGAAAGATCGAAACACACCGGGACATAATCATGGGCAAAGTTTATTTTGTTTATTTGTTTTGGATTTTTCCCCGCTACTCGGTTGCCACGCCTCCGTCTCAAATCCTGCCTCTCCGTCTCCGTCCGTTACTAGTAATGCTTCCCGATGCACATGCAAGAAAGAGGAAAAAAAGAAAAGAAGAGGTGCAACTACGGCTTATCCCCGACGTGCGCAGGAAGGGTTGCCCCAGATAGCCGCCGCCGCTGCATAGATAGATTACTATCTGCTGCACGTAGGAGTTTCCTGATGCCGTGCGTGCGCATATGCAGCACTTGGTATGGATGGATGGGTCAACAGAGAATACGAGCCCACTCTATTCAGCTGCTTGTGACCTCGAGATGTTGCTCGAGCGTCTGTCCAACGGTCCAGACACAGTCATTGCCCGCCTCCACAGGGCATGGCGGGGTCGATGGTAGCCTGTCACAGAGTGATTAGCGCCCTGCAAGAGCATGCGAAAGCCTGCTGGAGGCCAGGGGGTCCCTGCCCCGTCTCCTAGGCAACGCCCGACCATCAGCAGCTGGCTGTTTGTTTTGCCTGCGGCCAATCACAACCGGCCGTCTGTTGCTCGCACTGCGTCCCTTAAACACAGCACACAGCATCCTCTCTGCGTCCTCCATCCCTTGACAAGAACACATGCCGCCATTTTGTTTGTTTAGTCAATGCGTTCTTCAACCACTTCATTGTCTACATTGTCTTTATTGTCTTCTTCCATCGTCGAGGCCCTCGAGCGCCGACAGCTGAGGCAATCCAACATTCTTTCCCGATACTAGCGTTTTCCGTTTCCCATACGTTATTCTACTTTGGCCTGGGCACGCCGCGACCTTTTTATTAACCACTCGAGTGTGAAACAATTTGCATACCAATGATTTCAGGGACTCAGACGAGCATACCACCGCCTATTTGACCAAGATGGCGTCCGACTCGGTATGTAGCAAATCCCAAAGCGACTCGTCCATACATGGCACTGACCGTATGTGTTACCGCAGGTCTCCCCTCTTCGCATCCACAAACAATCACTAGGTTCACCGCTCAAGATGGGATCTGGGAACCCCCGTCCTCTGTCAGAGCTCTCTCCAATGGAGAAGAGACGCAACTCACCCAGTTGGTGCCAGCCCAAAATATCGCCCAAGGTGAGTCACCTCGCTTGTATTCTCTATGTGGAATGCAATATATCCATGGACGCGGGTTGGTCCGGGTGGCTAACACATGGCTTCTAGAAGGCTGCATTGAACAATGATTCCTCGCCATTCCAGTCGTCTCCCCTGGAGACCGTCTCATCCCCTCGCATGTTCTGGCAGAACCGCAACAGCGAGAACACTTTCCAAGGTGGCCGTAACGGTTCACCATCCCCTACCCGCCGCTCCTCTATTGAACGCCTACAGAAGGCGTCGCGGGTCAGGAACAGCAACATTCTAGCTCTTGAGCAGAAGCAGGAATATGATCCTACTCGACTGCCTCAGATCGAGAGACCCCTTGCTAAGGTCTCTGGGAACGCCTTTCGATTATCCACCGCTGGTCCGAAAAGCCCTGAATCTTCCGACCACTCTGTCTTTGACTCGAGCCATAACGAGAGTACGATGAGCACGTCGACCACAATGGCGAGCCCCAAGCCTGTCCTTCCAGCTCCAGTCGACAGCACACCACGCACACCAAGCAGGGACCAGGCTTCCCCAACAAAGTCGTCGCTCTCGCCTTCCAGATTCAAGAGCAGCTTCGATCAAGAGACGGGACAGTGGACCTTTGATACGTCCATGAATGAACCTGACATGCCCAGCGGTCGATCACTACATCGCCATGCCAAGAGCGTTACATTTGACGCAGCACCTCCCCAAATCAATGAATATGAAATGGCTACTCCAGACTTGTCATCTGTGGGCTCAAATTCACGAGAAGGCAGCTACGAATCCTTCGGAGACGAAGATGACAGTATGCTTTACGAATCAGGGGATGTGGACCTAAACGAGGAGAGCTTCGATGCATCGCTCGAGGACACAGACAAGACCCCCGTCGTCGGTCCTGATGACTGGCGAGGAGAGAGCCCGTTCACACATTTCAGCATGCAGTCCAAGGAGTGGTCAGCCAGCCCTATGCCAGAGGCCGCGCCATCCGTTGCCGAGCATGGAACTCCAAGCACAAAGCGCAATGAATCTGCAAACTCGAACACAGACCACCGGCCTTTGCCCCCACTGCCCGGCGCTTTCGGTCATTCCAGAACTCAATCAAATGACTCTCCTCTCGCTTCTCCAGCTTTGTCGGCGGCATCATCACGTAGAAGCCTCCCTTCGCCTCCACCAGGCATGTCCACGGGCAAAACTGATGTCCCAAGTATTGGGCATGGCAAAATGTCTCTTGAGGAAAGGCTGAAGCTCATGATGCTCTCTGATGATGGTGGTGGCAAATCAGCTGCAGAGCAGCAACGCGAGCGCCGCCTCCGACGTGCTAACGGCCGTGAGAGGTTCAGCAGCCCCATTTCCGAGGCAGAGTCCAGCATCGTCGAGGATGATACCATCGGTGACATCTCTGGCTTGGAGGACTATCAACTCCCCAGCCGCATTTCGCGCGAATCGATCATGCGACGCGTTAATGGCAATAAAGTCAACGAACGAGAGTCAGACTGGAACTTCTCGTCTCCTGCTCCAAGCTCAAGCCCCCAACGCAGCCCCAGCAAGAGCTCAGAGAGGTCATTCCCTCTTGATCCTGATGTCCCCATTCCCTCAACCGAGGACTCAATCTTGAGCGAGGATCTGGAAGACGAGGATAACGAGGGCAGCGTCATCATCACCCGAAACCCAGACTATGATTATGATGATGATGAGGAAGATGAAGATCTCTCGGAATTCCTCGAGAGCTTCGATCCTGAAGCCGTGGACAAGGAGTTAGCCGAAGCCGAAGACAAAATTCTCCAGGCTGCCAACGCGGATGACGATGGCAGCAATTACTCCGACCATGCCACAACACCGCAGGAAGAGCCTGAGAAACTCATCGAGGAAGAGGCTGATACCCCCCGTGCCACAACCCCCGTCGATCTGAAGCCCAACCCATTGAAGTGTATTCCAGACCTCAGCCGAAAACTAGAGGAATCAATCTCGTTGGATTTTGACTCCGACTTCCCCAAGGATGAGCAGGTTGAAGATGTACAAGAAGACTTAGAGGCTGAGAAGAGCCAGGTTGAAGCGGATGAGCTGCAGGCAGGCAAATCCCAAGAACACCGACTCGAGCGGGAGGATTCGCAAATCAAGGAGGAAGCTACCTCTCGCCCCTACACACCAGATCAGCCCCTGTCCAAGCCTGAATACGATGGCTCTGGCTGGGGCGAGCCAGAGGACAGCAACTCAGAGCCTGGAACACCAGACTCAGTCATCCACCACCGGGCGTCAGTTGATGAGGATGCGCAGGTGTATGAGGAGCCAAAAGAGGAGCCCGTTATTCCGGAGAGATTAGCGACAATCAAATCGTCTTCTGGCTCAAAGCTGAAGACTCGCGTCTCCAACACTCCTTCTGATCTGGCCGCCATGCGCGAGACTCGACGACAAGTCAGTGTCGAGATTCCCGACGTGCCAATGATCCCCGACTTCCACCGGGGAAAAGTGACGAGGGATCTGGAGGGAGAGGTCACCACTCCTACCGAAGAAGCTGTGCAGCGTCACCCCAGCTTCCACAAGCGAAGTTTGACTTTGGACCTTGATCTCGGTCTGAGCCTGGACCAAGATTTTGAGAGGGTTATGGAGGCACAAAAGGTTGCTTACAACGATTTCCTTACAGAACCTTCTTCTGAGGCGAGACTATCGTCTGGCCAGCTACTTGATGAGGATGGTGCTAACCTTCAATCTCGTAACCAGCGTGGATATCTCATGAGACAGAACACCAAAGTTGTCACTGCCACTGACAAGGACCGAGATGAGAGCTGGAAAGCTCGTTCTGCAGGTAACTCGCCAGTGAAGCAGGAGCGACCACAATCTTGGGTTGTCGAGCCCTGGCACACACAGTCCCGCCAGAAGAGCACTCGCAGAAGATCCGCACGATTGAGCACTGGCCCCGTTCCCCCAGTTCCCGGTCAGCAGAGCAACGCAACAGCCCTCGATCAGGTTGCTGAAGATGCTGAGCCAGCAGAGGTCTCTACTCCTGAGAGCGGCGAGAGGGGTCGCCTCTTCGTCAAGGTTATGGGCGTCAAGGATCTTGACCTTCCAATTCCCAAGAGTAAGTCTGTCAAGAATGAATATGCAAAGTCGGGCAGTATGCTAATAACAAATACAGACGAACGATCATGGTTCAGCCTCACTTTGGATAACGGCGTCCACTGCGTGACAACTGCTTGGTTGGAGCTTGCAAGAAATGCTCCTATCGGCCAAGAATTTGAGTTGGTCGTCCCCAACGATCTTGAGTTCCAGCTCACACTCAACGTCAAGCTTGAAAAGCCCACAGCGCCAATCAAGCTCAACCCCACAACTACCAAGATGGCAAAGCCCAAGACTTCCACGTTCAGCCGAGTGTTCGCGTCTCCCAAGAAGAGGAAGGAGCTCGAGATTCGCCAGCGCGAGGAAGAGGAGAGACAGGCTCAGCAGCAGAGGGACGCGCAGGCGCGGCAGCGAAACGCTGCACCTACTGCTTATGAGCTGTTCTCTCCGTTGGCAGCTGAGGATGGCAGCTTCGCTCGATCCTATGTTTGCCTCAAGGAGCATGAGAACCGCTGCTACGGCCGCCCATATATGGCCGAAATTGCCTGCTTCAATGAGTGGGCAACTGAAGAACCAGCTTTTGCTTCCAGCGTGAAGAGCAAGCGTGGAAACACTGCGGTTGTCAGACGCGCTCCATATAAGATTGGAAAGCTTGAGCTCCAGCTCCTCTTCGTCCCTCGTCCTAAGAATACGACCGATGAGGATATGCCCAAGAGCATGAATGCTTGTATCCGAGAGCTCAAGGCGGCAGAGGAACGATTATCTCGTAACTGGGAAGGTCACCTGAGTCAACAAGGAGGCGATTGCCCTGTAAGTTTTCACCCACCAGCAACATCCTTTTTTGGGACAAGAATACTAACAGCGAGATTAGTACTGGCGCCGCCGTTACTTCAAGTTGGTAGGCACCAAGCTCACAGCTTATCATGAAATGACACGCCAGCCCCGTGCTACAATCAATCTCTCCAACGCTAAGCGCTTGATCGATGACCGTCAAGCTCTCACGGAGAAGGAGACGATGGGCAGGGGCGGCAGGCGCCGTCGCTCCGCATTTGCGGAAGATGAAGAAGGGTACATGTTTGTTGAGGAAGGCTTCCGCATTCGATTCAACAACGGCGAAGTGATTGATTTCTACGCCGACACCGCTGAAGACAAGGAAGGCTGGATGAAGATTCTCAACGAAGTCATCGGCCGTGGAGATGTCATGGATGACGGCGGCAACGCCCGATCCCGGTCTAAGTGGTGCGAGCTTGTGCTTCGGCGAGAGGAGCAGCTCCGTCGGCGCTCCAGTTCTCGACGTGTACATTCACGGACTAAGAGCATGTACCTTTGAGAGCCTAGTTACGGTCTCAATGCGTGGAGTGGAGATGCGATACGTGTATGAACTTGAAATGTGCATGGAATTGACACAAGACTTTTTATGAGGTCCAACGGAAGGTGGCCCTCGAGATGGGCTATAGCTGACGCCGTTGCTATATAGCTCATCCTGGCCAGACCTGGTTGGAATGGATTTGTTTTTCGGGTTGGGAGGTATGAAGCGGGCTCTTTGGCGGCGCATTATAGGTGTTACTGTTTTTTATATCTTGCCGTTGCGGCTTGGGAGGGGCGCTCAGGCGCTATCTCACATGCTCTTTCTGTATTCAAATTTCAGGACTCACTAATGACCGAATAATGTCCATAACCTGAAACTACTCTTGTACACAAACATGCCAGCAAATGATGGACTGCTTCTCTAAGCTGTAAAGGGCATCACGTGATGACCGTCTCTCATACTCTGTCGCGCAGGCATGGGCATCACAGTCAGATACGAAATACACACTCCTGAGATCAGGGGCTACCTTGGTACTGTAGCCGCTGTGGCGCAGTTCGAGTTTCAAGACCCAGTTTGCCTGTCAGTGGTGAGAATGGGGGTCGCACGCGCCACCAATTGGGCCTATCCCTCAGCCTAGCTCTTACACTCGACCCTGTAATGCGAGGTACGTACTGCTGTCCAACGACGGTACAGGGGAAAGCCGTACCCAAGCTACAACACCATCCGCTCCCTGTTGGCTTCATCAAGCTCACGACGCCCTCATTCCAGACGTTGGGCCCCCAAAAGTTTGCTAGGACGACCACAAGCAATTGCACTCTCCGCGCATCCTACCCTTCGATAATACACCTCTAATCGTTCCGCGACTCGTTTCGCCGCAATGGCCGGTCGTTTCGTTCGCGCGTCGAAGTATCGTGAGTGCAGCCCGGCGCACTCGAGCCTCGCTGGTCATGTGCCATAATTCAAAGCTAACTTTCGCCGACTTGCCCCCCTCCAGGACACATCTTCGGAAAGCCGACCAAGAAGGACATCTGCTACGACAACATCCACATTAGTCGCAATGCCTGGGACACCAACCTGGTCAAGGTACGTTCGACCTCCATCAGCCGATTTCCAGCTCCCAACAAGATTCAGGAGTGCTAAAGCCAAACCGTGTTTTTGTTTACAATAGGTCAACCCTGAGTACCTTTCAGTCAACTGGGACTCCTCCGGTGGTGGCGCATTCGCAGTCATTCCCCTGAACGAACGAGGCAAGCTGCCCGACCAAATCCCGCTGTTTCGAGGACACACGGCCACTGTTCTCGATACCGACTGGTACGTGGTCGAACCCACCACCTCTTGACTCCCAAGAGTATCGCGCTCACATTCGGATGCAGGAACCCGTTCAACGACCGTATCATCGCCTCTGCCTCGGAAGACGGAAAGGTGTTTATCTGGGAGGTGCCGCAGAACTTCACGCTTTATACCGATGCTGAAGAGGTTCCCCATGTCTCCCCTGTCCATAAGCTGGGAGGACACACAAGGTACCTCAACCAGTTGACCTTTTGCGCCAATGAACTGCATGAATACTAACGGCCCAATAGAAAGGTCGGCCAGGTTCTTTTCAACCCTGCCGCGGAGAACATTCTTGCTTCAGCCTCCGGCGACTTTACAATCAAGCTCTGGGATATCGGAACCGGCCAGAACGCCCTGACCCTGAAGCACAGCGACATCGTACAGAGCTTATCCTGGGATGCCAGTGGCAGCATGCTCGTGACCACCTCTCGCGACAAGAAGATCCGCGTGTGGGATGTTCGCCAGGAGCGACCTGTCCACGAGGCACCCGGACACGCTGGCGCGAAGAACAGCAGAGCCGTCTGGATGGGCGAGCATAACAGGTTTGCCACTACTGGTTTCTCTAGAATGAGTGAGCGACAGATCGCTCTGTGGGAACCAGGCAGGAACGAGCCCATTGGTGGATTCACTATGATTGATTCCATTTCTGGTGTCTGCATGCCTTTCTGGGGTAGGTTTACTTTGCGTCCTATCGGGAAACGGTTTTAGGTTGGCTACTAACGTGCGATCCAGATGATGGTTCCAACTGTCTTTACCTTGCTGGAAAAGGGTGAGTTCGTCCTTGTTGTACTCTGAGGAACATGGTTTCTAACGGAATTTAGTGACGGCAATATCCGCTACTACGAGTATGAGAACGACAAGTTTGAGTATCTGAGTGAATTCAAATCCGCTGAACCTCAGCGTGGTCTTGCCTTCATGCCACGAAGGGGCATCAACGTACGGCTTCCACCTCTTTCTCCAAGTTCACACGATCCTTGCTAACAATGGACAGGTCCACGACAACGAGGTCATGAGGGCCTACAAGACGGTCAACGATTCCTACGTTGAGCCCATCTCCTTCACTGTGCCTCGTCGCGCAGAGACTTTCCAGGCTGACATTTTCCCCCCAGCCGTCGGCAACAAGCCAGCTGTGACCGCCTCGGAGTGGCTCGGCGGCAAGAGTGGACTCCCAGCCAAGATTGACTTGGAGAGCATCTACGAGGGCACCGCACCCAAGGAGGTTCCTTCTGACTACAAGCCAATCCCCAAGCCCGAGCCATCCCCTCTTCCCAAGGCCGCTCCCAAGCCTGTGGAGCCTAAGGAAGCTCCCAAGCCTACTATCCGATCACCTCCCCCTTCAATGGCAGACCAAAAGGGATCCATCTCTGCCATGGCCAACAAGTACCAGGACAACGAGGAGGCAGAGGAGGAGGAGGATGAGACATCCAGCTTCGAGGAGATCTCTAAGCCTCCTCAGCGAGGCAACGTCCGCGCCGACCCTCCCAAGCCCGTCACGGTCCCCAAGGTCCAGCCCTCGTCTTCTCTCGCCACCCCCGTCACAGCCTCTTCTTACCTCAAGTCCCCCGCCGCCGGCTCCGCGACACCTACACAGATGCTCTCGCCACTCCCTAAGAACGTGGAGAGCTCTCTGGACCACATCAAGGAGCTCATCGAGAACCAGACCAGGATCATCAACGCACAGAACGACAAGATCGGCCAGCTCGTGGTTGAAGTAGACTCCCTGAAGAAGAAGGTCAGCTCCGGATCACAGGACCAGAGCGAACGGATCAGACAGCTGGAGTTAGAGCTTGAGGAGGCCAGATCTTGAGAGCAGTTTACATAGATGGGGGGGGTAAGGGTGACGGATCTACGTATGGGTGTGTAAAGTTGGGTGATATTACGATGTTGTCCCCTGAGGGGTGCTGGAGAGGTGGCAGGTCATGTATATGCAGAGCAAACCGGGTAGTAGTTCTTACGTGTAGAAAAGAGTTGACATTTACAAGCGTTCATCTTCACTGAGCTCCTCATCTTCCGGTTTTGAAAATATAGTGGCAGGGGCACTGGCCATACCTCCCGGGCCTGCATGGCTGGTTGTCCGTCCAGCAAAGTTACGCGTTGCTGTTGAGTTGTACAGTCACGCCACGCTTTGGCGCTCAGATATCAACAGTTGCGCAGTAACGAGAAAGTTTCTTGTTTTTTTCTTCTTTTCTTTTTTTTGATTAGGTAGTACTGAAAAGCAAACCAATGCACTCGGTAGTCATAGCACATAATCACACCCTCTTAATTTTCCTGTTTTCTCCATGTAGGAAAAAGCAAATTACATTCGGCAATTCCATCTCGGGAAGGGAAAAAGAAATATAACGGCTTACCTGCTTCTAACCGACCCGCGAGGAAAGTTTCTCAGCTAAGCCCTGAGAGCCATGCTACCCTATAGAGTAAAGCATCGATAAACCGACCGCACCCAAACGCCGTTGGCTTGGTTGTACTCGTATCAGGTTATATTTTCGGAATTTGAATTTAGCAATTACGGATCATTAGGTTCAATGCTGCGCTAGAATGTGACCACCCAAAGTGTGATGGTGAGAATTATTTTCTTCTCTGCCGAAGACTGCGCTGTTAAGTGAGCAAGCCATAATACCTGAAGCAGCACAGCCTTCCCGCCCCCCGTCAATGGAAACAGTGCCCGGTTCTATTTTAACACATGTCAAACAAAAAAGAACAAAATGAAGGAAAAAAGGAAAGGCCCAGCCGAGAAAAAAGCAACCTAACTCGGTCTGTTGGTAGTCTCGGGGGCGACGGGGAAGGCATCTTCACTCACCCCGTTACACCGTATCGACATATACCGTTGCAGTCCAAGGGTGTCCTACCCTGCACCCCAGGATATGCTATACTTGGTTTCCTGAGAAACTCATGACATGCAACACAATGGCTTCCTTCCACTTCCCGGTTTCATCCCCCCCCAGCTCTGTCCAAAACGACCATGCCAATAGTAAGAAGCAGCACGTTATATCAGGCTGACCTATCACCATCCTCCGTGGTGACGGACATGGGCGCGACATGTAGGCCCGAAGGATTTCTCCACCCCCAATTGGGTTTCCCTCCTCCCAAACGGTAGATCAACGGGTTGTCTTCCCCTTTCCTCGAGGTGATGGGTCTGATGGCATGATCTCCCTCCAAAGAAGACTCCTGGGCCATAGTCTAGGCCTTTATCTGATTGCCACATCTGTGGCGCTGCGACGGCCTTGGTCAATGCTTATGGCCAGGGACACCCATGCAAAGCGAGGACCAGGATAGCTGAGGGTTGTTGGCCTTGACGGCTACAAGGAAAAGAGTTTGGAGAAAAATGAGAGAATGCAACGTCCAATTGACGAAAAAAATCCCACCACAAGAACGGATTACCACCAAGACAGGCCCTGGGGGCTTGCTTACTCGAGAGAAGAATCCGCAAAGGTACCAAAACCCCTCCCCGGTTGAGAAGGAGCAAATACGGTTGATGAGATATTAACTGGGAAGCAGGACAATAATGATACTGGATCAGTCCCGTAGCATCGTAATATTGCCACTTCCGCGAGCCTGACATAGGCTACCGCACCAGGCTTGGGATGTTAGGCATCTCCCGAGTGGCAACTCAGAGCGGAAGTCGTCCGCAAGAACAGACAAAAATTTAGACGTCAAGGGTTAAAGAGGACGCAGACGCCCCAGCCGTCACGGCTCAGCCTTCCGGAGTTTCGTCAGGGTCATCATCCGGGAGATAAAAAAAAAAAACCTCGCTGGAAGAAAGCATCCTGGATGACCCGCATGCTAGTTTAGCGCGTGAGCTTCTTCAGGAGCCGTTCTATCGTAATATTGCCTGGGGCGGAATGGTATTCGATTTCACGGGTTGTCATTCAGCACGGGCGAGAGAGCTTGACTGACTCAGGGAACGTGCTTGTGCAACTCGCTCTTTTCCGAAACTTCCCAAGTCATACTCCCCGTGTCTGCACACATCGCTTTTGGGATGGTCCTCAGCTCGTCTTGGGCGTACTAGCCTTTCCTCTCTCAGAGGTACCAAGATGCCAGTGTTTTAGAAGCGAATATAGGCCTCGCTGGGACTTGGGGGTCACAAACCAGCCATGGTGTGATCATAGCGCCTAAAGAAGCTCAGCATCATGCGAAGTCAATGGGCGTAGGGTGGTCAATCCAGAGTTACTAGGACCCATTTCCAGGCGAGGAGAGGACTTTGCTTGAAGATGATGAAGCCTCCAGCATGATGGGCGACACAGTTTGGTGATCAATGAGATCGTGAGATGGAGAACCAAGGGTACCCCACAAGCAGTTTCAGGTTGGCCGATAGACCCCCATGGACCTATAGGGCGGATTTTGGACCTGGCAGGTTTCTGTTTTAGATCCAACCCAGCCGTGAGGCTGGTCCGTTTCATTCCCAGATGGTAGTAGCCTGTCGTAGTATCGCAAACATCTATTCGTATTCCGTGGCACTGCGCACTAAAAGCTGCTGGCTGGTAGCAACTGCCGAGCAGCATTGACACATGGACGTGATGATGTGGAGCTTCAGACTGCCAAAGAGGATTAGACTCTATCTGAAACAACGCACAAGCAATGCTTCAGAACTTGCCTGCATAAAGAAGAAGCAAATGGGGCAAGTGATGGTGGACAACGATGGATGGCTGTCATCAACGATCATAGCCTCACCCTTTCAACCGCTCATCATCCACCCTAATGGCACTGGGCAGCTGCGCAGACTTGACTGGAATGCAATGTTGCTCACTTGACCTCTTGTTTCATGATGTAGATGTTTTAGGAGTGACGACAGGGGAGGGTTGCAGCCAACCCCACTCCCCAGAGGACGCGCGCCTACGGCCACAGCCAGCTGGAAACCAACAAATGGCATTGCCGCTCTGTTCGGCTCTGGCCTCAGCATTGGATGCAGTGATAACTCGGTTGTGGCGGTGGAACATTTTGATGTGCTCTGGGAATGGCCTGGAAACCAATCAGCCCCCACTGAAGTGCCAACCAGGCTCTATTTGCAGTGGCGTCTCGCCCGCATCGCCCACCCTCAGCAGCTGTCGCGCTCTTATTGGTTGTACGCGAGTTGCGCTGGCCTATCAGCGTTTGTTAACCCAAATATAGCAGTGTGATTGTGCAAGTTGAGGAGCACGCAGAGGGCACACCAGATCCAACCATTCCCCTTCAAGGTGGGTAAGAACGACTGCGGATGGATCTGCAAATGCTTGGTTTGATGTGGTGAGCAGTTGAAGACGGTATCATGCCTACTACAAAGCTATGTGGATCGAGTGGCTGCCAACTTGCAGTGTAAGGCTCGCAAGGGACTTGGTACTTTAGGTAGCATTGGTGAGCAGCGTCTTCTGCCCTTTTCCGAGGAGGCATCCCTGTTCGACGCAGCAGATGGCTTTCAATTTGGTAGATGCTCCCACTTGCGCAAATGTTACACCAGGGCAAAACATTATTAGCGCATTACCTGCACAGCCCAGAATTGTCACCAGAAATAAACTTGTGAGGGACCTAATAGCCGTTCCGTGTGTGTGACCAGATGGACTTATGCGTGAGAGCGTGGTGTGGGTGGGTGAGGCCAAGCAGGGCCATTCTGGCGTCAAGAGCGAGAAACAATGAACTTCAACAGGGGCCATTCTTCTGCTAGTGTCCACTGGAGAGAAGAGGGAACGTGCGCCGGGCAACCGCTCTTCTTTGTCCCGTCGAAGGAGGGTATGCCTGTATTCCGGCGCGGTTTAAGATTACCAAGGGGTGTTGCAGATGCCATTTAATAACCTTGGCCGATGTGACAGTGGACCAAGACAGGGCTTCCGATAAGGAAAGTGGACTGCGACTCTATCGCCCTGTATTGGGCGTGTTACAGATTTCTCATACTGCTACCGAGTCCATTCTTCCCTTCTGGTTTTGGCACTGGCACTGGCAAGAATGGCGGAGAAGATGACCATGTGGACAATGATGGTCCGGAAGTCCAGATGGTTTGGGTGGGCCGCATGAGGTCGAGGCCCTTTTTGTGATGGATGGCTCAACTGTCGCAGCAGCCGCCAACTGGTCACTCACTTGACCATTAGCATTGAGAGATTGCAGCGAAGAGGGAGACCTGGTTCGCGAGGGAGCGTACCCGGACGATCACGCAACGAATGCTGCCCCTTCTTGGCTGTTTCAAGTCCGCGTCTGACCGAGCTTCGTGGAGATCAAACAAACTCTTTTTTCAGGCACTCGGATTTCGGTGGCATCTGCCCTGTCTCGTACCACCACCAGGAACGAGTACGGATCCGGGGCTTCGCCTCACCGTTCGCTCTGAGTAATACTCATACCGAACGCTAAGCAATGCTATCCGCCGAGTCTAGTTGCCCGGTCTGGTTGACCGAGATTTGAGACCTTGGATGGTCAGCGCTGCAGCCCATAACCTTGCTGGAATATCTCTCTGGCAGGGTGAGTATTGGGTTGGGGAAGGCTGCCCCCATTGTGCTCTGTTATTCCCAGTTAGCTTATACGCGAACCATATGGTAGCGAGCGAGCCTGCATTGTTCTGACTCGTGCCGACCATCCACCCACCATCTTGGTGGCCATTCCTGTACGCGCGGAGGGATGTGCCGCTTCGTGCTGAGTGGGCTATACATAGCAAAGCATGCATATGATGGGGTCGACCGTAGAGTCCGGTTGACACACGAAGCCGATGCACGATCCGGGCTGTGGACGTTGGAATTTCAACGGGATGCGAAGTGCCAAAACAGGTATGCACATCAAACAGGGTGCAGCGGGAATTACTACGTCCTATTTTGGCGCTCGAAACCTGGTTAAAGAATCTGATGCAATGAGCAAGCGTGTTTCATGCTGACAGGGCCCCGTCCTCCCGTCTGGGCCGTGTGTGAGAAGCAGACAAAGCCACCCCTTTTTCTTACCTGGGGAAGTGTGGCTCTGATTAGCCTGCTCTGCTGGCGCTGGCATTCTTGCTGGCATTGCTTGGCTGGTGCCAACTTGTTGACTCGATCCTTCAGTCCTGCATTGCGTCCGGCCAAGCATGAAAGCAGCCAGTAGCACTAGAATCGCCTGTTACCCAAGAGCCTCGGTGTGCCAGGTTATCACCTTTGGGGAAAAGCCACAGGAGCTTCTCCTGTCGCGGACTGATGTCGGCTGCATCTTGAGTTGGGAATCACCAAGCGAGTAGGTAGCAATGTGAGTAGATACGCAACCTCTTTAGCGTCCGACGCTAGGCAATGGCCAGGTGGTCGATGTTACCCTCATTGTGGCTTCAAGGATTCGAATTGGCGATTTCCCTTCTTGGTCCCTGCTGATGGATGGATTTCATGCAGCGTGTCTGTGCCTGTGGTGGCTGCCCCTCCGCCCCTCGTATGTGTGTGTGCGTGGGCACCTCACTTGGTCTGTTGCCATTGCTTTTCGAGTCAGCATTAATACTCCAATTTAACTTTACTTCCTGGGATGATCTTCCGCGGCCGATATCCTTTGCCTGTTGATGACTCCATATTAATCATACGGGCCAGCAGCCAATCCGTATTAGTGAACCGCATAATATCTTGAGCTTGGGTCCTTGTCCACAACCCAAGCCAGGGCTATGAGACAGGGTTCTTTCCGGCCGCTGGTCGGTGATGGGGAAGCAGGAGACGAGGTGTCATGGCCTATCCCCGGCACCCGCTGATGGAACCATTGTGGATGCGAAATTATCCCGAGGACAGAAAGACCCAGGTTCAGTAACTTGGAAGTGGACATTTTTTGTTGTGAGCAAGGGGGTCCGGCGGGGAGGCTTCTTTCTTTTGGCTTGACACAGCGTGCCCAAAGGCTCATCACCAGACCGGCTCTATCCCCACGACGTTGTGCAGGTCTCTGTGGTCAGGCCAATGGCAGTAATACGCGATAGAGGGAGAAGTGTCTCGTCGATGGATGGCCAACAATTACCCACACCAGCATGGTCTAGTGTCTAATTTGAATGTATTGGGGACGACAGGGAGGTGGCATGTTGAGATGAGCCCTGTTTGTCATAACAACGGCCAGTCGGGCTTTACCACTGACTCGGTTCGCTCTTCGCCTTCAATGCTGGGTCGATGGCAGGTGAAGCAGGTACGAGATCTCTTATGCCGTCACCTACCTAATCTGTTCGTCTCTGCCATTTTAAATATAGCCCTCAGCTATGGAGGTACGGAGAGTACGGCCGGATTGGGCTCCAAACAGACAGGAGACGAGGACCTCAATTGATTCTTCCACCTTCTGTGCATTCTGGCCGGTTAGCGAGCCTGCACACACCCCTGCCAGCCGGTGCCCATGCGAAGTGGTCTCCTCAGTTTGCCAGTGTGCCCCGGTGGTCATAGCACAGGCTGAACGTGGATCCTGCTTGCTTGGTGTGATCTGGAGGCACCGACACACAGGCATACACAGGCACACGCACGCACTCTGCACGACACGCACACAATGTACAGTGGGAGTGTTATTGCTTTGACCTCCCTAAGCACAATGTTTTCTTTGTTGTCTTCTGTTATGTATGAAGATTATCACCACCCCTTCCATTGCCACCCCCAACCTGACTTTCCCCTTCCATACATTATAGCGAGTGAATTAAGGCCTAGCAGAATCTATTATACATCGTTCGCTTGCTGGCCATCCACAGGCTAGACATCGCTGGAGACGAGAGGTAGAAAGAAGCGGCCGGATTAGGAGACCAAAGCCAAGCCGCCGACGTGATAATGCCATGTGAAGGAGAACACGGAGTACGGATTGCAAACACACCAGATCGATGGTAATTTACAGAAATAATAGTTTGGAGAGCCTGTCCACTTTGGTGACACAGAGCTAACTGGCATTCTACTAGTGGCAGCTCTTGGTGCTATGCCACGGCTTTTTTGCAGCACACAGGTGTCGGTTAGGTCGACAGAAGGTCCCAGGGCAAGGCGGGACCAATGCGCCAGACTCAAAATTGAAATTTCATCGAAGCATTTCTTTCTGGTAATAGTGTGGCCGTTGGGATGGCGCTCTTGCTTGGTAAGTCGCTCTCCCGACCTACCAGGCATGGTGGACTGCCCCACCGCGTTGTACCCCTCCCCCTTCCTCCAGTTCTATCAGCAATCACCACCTCGGAGGGAGGTGTATGCATCTCGTCCCACCCTTTGAGAGCACGCATCCTTGCTCACGTTGACAGGCCCATAATTCGTGTGGTTTGGTTAGCAGCTCTTCAAGGTTAGGCTAGGGTGCTGGTACCTTGACCAGCATCGTTGATCCCGCTAGCCTCAACTTCCCAGTAACCTGTACCACCGGCTCTTAAGTGTTAGGATGCTATAGTGGTGGCCGACAATTAAAATGGGGATTTGGTGCCGTACGTAATGCTAGCCCCAGCCCGTTATTGCCGCTCATCGTCCACCTAGCACTCTGCCAGACTTACAGCCCTTCATATGAGGTTTGGTTTGGCCGACCCGACCGAACAGGTTGCACTGGTCCCCCTTGCCATCTTGACTAGCTCAAGTAATACATGGCGGTGGCGGGCTGTCAAACGCGCAGCTTAGCAACAAGAAACGATAGGGCAGAAATAATAAACAAATCTAGCGGTTGATACGAACAGAGCACACCTGCTGTCCTGGCTTCGGTTGATTGGGTACCACATTGGCTAGCGTTGTCGGCAGCTGCTGGAAGGCGATCATACGGACAGCGCCTATCGCCTGTGCTGCAGCTGTCTGAGTCGCTTCAGCGCCCTCCAGCGCCCAGTTCATCCTGTCCCTGGTCCTGGACCTGCCGTTAAGGTGCAGGCGTGGAAAGTACCTTGAAATACCTCCCCGCCCTCGTATTTCGCGCGGGTTACCCGGTCCCCACATGTACCCGGGCTAAAGATCAAGGCGGCGGCTCTGTGCAGGCTCGGCCTCTGGGACCTACGCGCTCGATGGAGCTGGTAGGCCATCTGCACCCCCCCATTCTCACCCTCCCTCCCAGAATCCTTTTTACTCTCGACCTCCCTCCTTAGCTCTCCCATTCAATTCCCCCCCTCACCCTCACCCTCTCTCCTCTTCTCTTGAGGCCCTCCATCTTTCTCTTCTGTCCTCTGTTTCCTCTTTAGAACCTTTAGGCCCCGAGCCACGTCGTCAAGATCAATCAACACACCCTCCCACAGGACGCCGCCGAGGTCTAAGACGTTGGGTTTCCCCCCTGGTCCATCACCATCATTTTTGTTTTCTTGCTATTTTCGCATTGTGATGAGGAACGACACCTCGGGCTTCTTTCATTTTCTCTGACCTGATTTTCTCTCTTTCGACTATCCGGACTTGTTCAAAAACCGATCCAACCCGTCGCTCGATTACCAGGACTCGGAGCTCGAAGCTCGTCACATCGTTTTATCGCATTGCTTGACGCATCACCTTGACGGTATATGCCTGGCGCAACTTGAAGTATTTGCTTGACGCAGAACTCAAGTTGCTTTCCAGCAGTGCTATTTTGCTCAACATCTCGGGCTGGTCTCGACTTCACGCTTTCACGCAACTCTTCGCTCGACCGGTAGGCTGTGCCGCCGCTCATTACGCCACCATTCCTCGCTTATTACGCCAGAATCAACTTTTTGTTTAACGACACCAGGAGAAGCAACATTGCATATGCTTTGTGCTCGCGACCGCTCTATCTTGTAGATATTTTGTTGCAACCAGACACCAAAAACACAAAACCTCTCATCTAGACCACGACACGACTTGTCTTCGAAGGTCTTTCGGCATTTTTCTTTTAGTAGGATCCTCTTCCTCTTGGATAGAACCGAGACATGTACACACAAAACGCAGCCATGGCGGCGCAGAAGCCAGAAACTTTTATGCTGAGCACGGAGGCTCAGCAAGCGCTTCCCCACGACGCTCAAGTTGCGCTCAACCAGGTTGATAACCGTAAGTAGAATTCGATTAAAGTACTATTGGGAGCTCGCCAGTGTCTGACACAACATCAGTCAAATATTTCCTCATCTCCGCTCCAGTAGATTGGTCTCCTGATCAATATATTCGACGATTTCTGCTTCCCACGGGCGAATATGTATCATGTGTGCTTTGGTATGTCCTTCTAATGTTCTAATGCCGTGAAGCTTGCCTTCGGGGGCTAATATTTCTCAAAGGAATAATCTCTTTCACATTTCTGGTACGGATATTGTTCGATGTCTCTCGTTCCGATTCCAGGCCTTTGGCCGCCCAGTCAAGAACTCGAAGAAGTTTGAGGAGGGCATCTTCTCTGATCTTCGAAACTTGAAATCGGGAACCGACGCGTCTCTGGAGGAGCCTAAGAGCCCTTTCCTTGACTTCCTCTACAAGAACAACTGCATTCGAACACAGAAGAAGCAGAAGGTCTTCTACTGGTACAGCGTTCCCCACGACCGCCTCTTCCTTGATGCCTTGGAAAGAGACCTCAAGCGCGAGAAGATGGGCCAGGAGGCTACCACAGTGGCTGTTAGCGAGCCTGCCCTGTCGTTCCAATACGATTCCTCCCAGTCCCTTTACGAACAGCTCACCAAGGCCCAGCAAGCCAACTCTTCATCTTTTAGTGCCCAGCAGCAAGCGTTCGCTCAGAACCAGGGTTCTTCGCCTGTCATGCGATCCATGGATTCCATGCCTCCCCCAAACATGATTCCTCAATCGATGCCCCAGTCCATGGCTCCGCAAATGCCCCAGTCCATGCCACCCTCGATGCCACCGACCATGACTCAGTCGATGGCCCAGTCAGTTCCTCAATCCATGCCCCCTTTAGCGGAAGGGATGGACGCAATCTCACCCTACGGATCAATGACGATGGCCCAGGCGATGCCTCACCAGCTTCCCCCACAGGTGAAGCGGGAGGCTGAGTTCGGCCGCGTTCAGTACAATCAGAATGGCGTTCCCATTACGCAAGCCCAGCAACGCCACTCTTCCGTTCCTACCTATGGCCTCGAATACTCGCCAGCACCTTCATTTGTTTCTTCACAGTACGAAGACTACAGCAATCGTGGCATCTCTTTTGAGCCAATCACCCCTCCCCAGCACGCCCTTGGTGTTTCTGCGGAGCCCGCGTATATTGCCAACGAAGAGACCGGTCTGTACTCGGCAATCCCTGACAATGTGTCGGGTATGAACGGTGCCGGTGGAGCAGTGCACCTTGCTCCCTCACACATGGCTGGAACACAATTCAACCGATCCTATGGAACAAACAGCGTCTACTCTGTGATCGAAGGCTCGCCGACATATAAGCAGAGAAGACGGCGTTCATCCATTCCCACATCTATGTCGGCAGTACCCAATGGAACTCACACATCAGCACCACCAACGAGCCAGAGACCATCTGACTTGAAGCGATCCATGTCCGCCTCTGTCGTCCCTTGTGTTCCCGAGGGCGATGAATCTGCGCAAAACTCGCCACCCGGTCTGTCTTACAGCACCAGTGGTGTTTCTGTCAGCCAGCAGCATGTATCACGACATGGAACCCCAATGTCAACCGTAGAAGGCAGCCCTGCACTGAATTCCATGGGTCTCCAACACCACGACTACTCACATGGACACTGCGATGATGGGGAGAACCCTCATGAACCCCGCCGTCCAAGCTCTGGTGTCAACGGCGCTGTTCGTCGCGCTCGCTCCGCCACTGTTATGGAGCTCGGGCCCTACCCCCAAAAGTCGCACTCTTGCCCCATTCCCAGCTGTGGTCGCCTGTTCAAGAGACTAGAGCATCTCAAGCGGTATGTGTGCTTGTCTAAGTATGCCTGTCATGAATCAATCGCTAACTGTTAATAGTCACGTACGAACACACACGCAAGAGAGACCTTATGTCTGCCCCCACTGCAGCAAAGCATTCTCCCGCTCTGACAACCTCGCACAGTATGTTTTCACAGATATTTGTCCAAGTTGAAAAATCCTTATTAACCAATCTTTAGACACAAGCGCACTCACGAGCGTGAGGACGGTGGTGAAGGCCCTTACCATCTTTCTGGAGAGGAAGAAGAGGACTTCTCTGGTGAGGACCAACTTGGTTCTCTGGAAGAAGCTTCACCAACATCTGAAAACGCTGCATATGTGACCGGTTCCCTTAATTCGGTTGCCGCTCAGCAATTACCACCGAATTCATTGGCTGGACCAGCCACGATCACACCAAACCAAACCTACGGCGGCATGCAATCTATGGGAATGCCCATGGCGATTGGACAGGCTGGTACTGTCAATGCCGGCGGTATCATGTAAGGAGCGCTGCTGCTACCCCTGAGAACTTTGGAGCCGCACCATGGTTCTCAGTTACCTACCTACCTACTATCTACACAACCACACTTTATGCTATACCCCCACTTCACAGCTCTAAAACAGGGAGCGAGCCTTGAAAATTTCCTTTTCTTGTCACTCAATTTTTTTTTTTTTTTACTGTTGTCTTACCGCCACAATACCTCCCTCCCTTTCCTCATTTGTCAGAATAATCTGGAAGGATGCCTGCGAGATATAGAGCGACTGGGTGGAGAGCGAAACACTGTATTTCATGTCTTGGGATATGGGAATTGGAAGTTCATTGTTACGGGCGAAGGAGAAACATTAAGCTGTTTGTTTATACCTTTTTTCTTCTTTGGCCTAAGAGCGGGAGGACATGATATCATACCCGTTACGATGGTCAATGAGAGTATGAGTGAGACAGAACTTATTTGGACATATATCTTCATTGATTGATCATGAACATGCATAACATTTGTGATGTTCCGTAATTGAACGTATGTGCAGAGAAATTGATAAACTGTTTGAATTGGTGGAAACGCTCGTGTAATTATCGCCGTCTGCCCTTGCCACCTTTGCGTCCAAACACATCTCGGGTACCCTCTATGCTCCTCACGTCCCTGTCGCTGATCCTCAGCTCCGCGCCTCTCATCCGGCCGACGCTGGGCCCGTTGACCTCCCCGTCCCTCCCGCGATCCCTCTTCCTCCTCTTCTTGGCGGTGTCGTGCTCGAGGATGACGTTGTTCTCCTTGGCCTCCCGCCTGCGCCTGGCCTCGCGGGCGGCGGCGGCGGCGTTGATGCCCTTGCGCATGTTCATGGGCATCTTCTGCTGCTTGAGGATGGACTCCTTGGAGCCGAGGGCCTGCATGCGCAGGTCGGCGGCCTTGTGGCGGACGCGCCCCGCGGCGAAGAGCTTTGGGGCCGCGCCGGTGAGGGCGGACGTGTTGGTCAGCGTCGGGGACGCGAGGAGGTGGGATTCGGAGAGGAGGCGGCGGAGCTCGAGGTCCTGGGCCAGCAGGGAGGGGGCGTCTTCGGGGAGGGTGGTGGATGAGGTTTTGGTTGAGGTGGTTGCTGCTGGGGATGGTTTTGATCGGGCGGATTGGTCGGGGGGGCGGGAGGACTGAGGATGTTAACTGGTTTGTCTGTAGAGAGGGGGGGCGTAGAGGGACCGACCATGAAGGCTTTGAGTTCGGATTTTGACATGGCTTCCGGGTTTGGGACCCTTGGCTGTGAATGGTCTATTACTTCTATTGCTGGCTGGTCGTCTGAGGGTTGAAAATATGGTCAGTTGATTGCTATGTTTGTATATTCGGGTAGATGGTTGATAGCTCACCATCTTCGTCGTCAATCTCGTCGTCGTCGTCGTCGCTTTCGCCCGATAAACCACTCCATTCTTCGGCTTCTACGTCCTCTTCTTCCTGGCTATCTCCATCTTCATCGCTTCCAGAGTCGGCGGATTGGTCGTCGCTGTCATCGTTGTCCTGAGATTTCGCAGACTTCTTTTTCGACTCGGCCTCGTCGATCGGTTGGAATTGAGCTTCGAAGTGGCGGCGGAAGATAGCCTCGGCCTCTTCTTGGGAGATTGCGCTCTCAGCCTTTTTCCGTTTCCCCAGGACAGTCATTGTGGCTGCTTTTTTTCCTCTTTCGTAGCTGGGGAAGTCGTGGCAGTCTGCGACAAGTTGTAGCTGGGGTATTTTTTTTGGTTGTCTGATAAGATAAGGCCTCGTCACTGGGGTCCCGCCTTCAACGTGTGTTAGCCTTGCCATTCGGCTTGGACTGGCATGTGATAAGAAATGTTACCAGAGAAGTCAATCAAATAAATCTGTACTCTGTTCGTGGTGTTTATTAGAGCTGGGTGGATGTGTACTTTTAGCCACTGGAGAGGTGAGTTAAAAGACAGCAAAAGCTGCTCTTTCTCGGAGCTACCAGGACGGAGTGGATGCTGGCAAAGCGCTGCTCCCATACATGCTCAAGATTGCTCGTATTATCATTATAGCTTTAGTGTCCTTTTACTGCCTACTGTGTCATTCCTAGTAAATCAAGCTTGCCATATGTCCCTCGATCAATCCTTGGTATCATATCCCAGAACGCCTTCATGCGATAGTTAATACACCAGCTGCTGGCTGCATTTTTCATGCTCGTCCCGCGAGCCGGGCCCGTCTTGCGTCGTCCTCTCTCCTTGCTTCGCTTCGAGCAAGGAAGTCTTCGCGAGCCGTGTATGAGTGTTTTGACTTCCCTGCCAGTTCCAGTTCGTCCTTGATTCCCTGCTTGTCCACGTACCCTGCCCAATCCATGCGACTCTTCTCGACAGTGTTGAGTTTCTTCGCCTGTGCGTCCTTTCCGGCTTGCATCCTTGCTGCCATGCCTAGGTTGAGATCCGCGCGCTGTGGGAGAGGATCTGTGATCGGCTCGAAAGCGGATCGGAAAGCCTTCTTTGCTACGCGCTTGGCTGGCGGGGCATTGACTGGGACCTCCTGACCTTCCGAGGCGAAATATAGTTTGGCTTCTGCAGAGTCCCGATGTACCATCTTCTCCTCGGTGTGAACCTGACCGGCGAAGTTGTAGGTACGCTTGATGCGGACCATCTCCGACGGATCGTCGCTCGCTGCGGCTGACGCTGTAGCTTTCTCCGTGCTTATATTCGAATCCACACCTTGTTCGCTCTGATCGGCTTTCTCGGCCGGTTTTGAAGCAGGTTTGCCCGCCAACATCTGTTGCCAAACAGCATCGACGTCGATTGTGACGGGTCCGGTATTCGTAGCCATGCGGCGCTCCTCTTTCCTGCGTCCAATGTTAGTCCATATGTATGCCTACGATGGCATAGATGTGCTGCAAAGTGTAGACGTACTCGGCTGCGCGCTGTTGGCGAGTCTTGATCAATCCTCCCTCTCCGCCTTCATCGTCGTCTTCGTTCGATGTTTTCGCTTTGGACTTGGCCTTTGCGCGCTTCTTTTCGCCTCTCTTGATTATGGCCTCGTCGCCTGAATTATCGTATCCCGCATCTTCTGCATCTCCATCATTGGCGACACGTTGTTTTTTCCTCGGTGACTCGCCATCTTTTCGGTCTTTGGCAGCTTTTCCGTCGCCGCTGTTGTCCTCGGACCCTGATGCCTCTGAATCAGCGCCCTGGTCGTTTTCGGGGGCGAAGTCGGAGTCTGCTGAAGAGTCGTATTGCTCCTCATCGTCTAGTATCGGTTCTGGCATGTTGAATAACGGATGGGATTAAACGGGGTGTATGCGGATGAGTGTGGAGGGGACTCTGGCCGTGTGTTGATGGATATGGGGAAAGTCTGTGCGTGCTGGTACGCTTGGCCAATCACATTACACTGTGCTCTTCGAGCGTTCTACTGGAACCACAGGACTGGAATATCCATTGCAAGCGTGAGTTAGGTGTATCGTTAGCTTAATTGCGCTTGCAGAAGACTAAACGATGCTGGACTTGGTGTTATTTCTGTGAAGAACAAGACTTTGGGGTGAGAATATCACAGGGATTTGAATCCGACATCGCTGCGTCATTCTCAGTGCCACCCAGGCTTGGTGGTTGGTGATACCACCCACATGATTGCCAAGGAGGCCAAGATTTTTCTGCGAGAATACTGCCTAATCATCAAGGCTCAAAGTGATGCTGGCTAATCGTCCAGCGGTCGAGATTTTGAAACGGGCTGGTCCTGCGCTGTCAGGAGTATACTGCTTGCGGTAGAACTGGCAGTCGAAAGTCTACCTAGTTGCATCTCCCTGCACCAGGCTGAGACTATCACGCGCAGAACATGTGGGTTCGCCCAGGACTGGACCCATCCAACAAATCCACATGGCCGGCGAGGGTCAATATGCCCAACCACAAAAGCTTCGAGGCTGCAGAATTTGCGCCAAAGGTTTGGGCAGCAATATGTGAGCTTTGTGGTGGAGAGACAGTTTCATTGTCAAGCGATTGAGATCAAACAAGGCACACTTAGAACCTCCAGCGTTGAATTTCGACACGATATCAAGAGTATCAACCTACCGAGCAATTGACATGATATCAAGCTAAATGTCGTAGAATACGTAATTTATTTTCTGTATTTAGTAGCGTTAATACGAAGATTGGGTAGGTTCCTCCTTGCGTGAAGAGGGTTTTAGTGTGCCATGTTTTTAGCCAACTGATTGTCAGGCTGGGCGATCCCAACTTCGACTGCATAGACGTAACGCCTCACACTTTGAGCACTGGGGTATGGGCCATCTCATGCACCCATTCTAACTGGCGGGCTTTTGCGGTTTAAAGCGCGTGCCCCTCAGTACCTCAGCAAAAGCAAGGATGGAGGAGGCAGCACAGGCTTAAGCGTGTGGTGGCAGCATGGTCCGAGGGTCTTACGAGGGTCTTTGGCTACATGAAACTACCGGAGTTTAGAAGGCGGTCTTTGCTGCCTTGCGAATGTCGAGCACGTCAGGTAGCACCATAGACAGCTGGGTCTCCAGAGCTGTCCAAGCGTATTCTCTCGTGGCATGCCTAAATCATGCTATCTTGCATTTTGAGCAAGTCATATTGGTTGGCATGGAGGATCTGGAAGTGTGACATTCCGTTGTGATTGGGGGCTTGTGGCGGTGACGCCCCCATGCATTCCCTTTATTTTAGGATCCGCCGATTAAAGTCAGAAGTTGACACAACTGGCCGTACTACGTGGTCGACATATGCTAAGACTGATGGTGTGAAAAATTGCTCCCCTCCCACACCATTTCTCTCCCTCCTTCCCTCCTCGCTCCCCATCCATCATCTCCGGCCCATCCTGCAAGTCGCCCCCCCGTATCTCTCCTCCGCGAAACCATGAGCGACGATAGCGACTATGAGATCGAGGGTCCCGAGCTAGCGGAGGATGACCCCATGAGGGCATTCTTGCCAACCTCGTTTGGCAAGAAATCGAAAGAAGCTGACATCGCTGCCCAAATTGACCGAAGCCGTCGAGCAGTCGAGACAAAGCCGCCCAGCCAGAACCAAGAACCCAAAATTCGTGAGGAAGACGATTCCGACAGCGATTCCGACGATAGTAGCGACGATGACGACGAGGATGAATTTCCTGTCTCCCATGAGTTAGTTTTGAAGACGCACGAGCGAGCCATCACCTCGGTTTCCTTGGATCCAGCCGGAGGAAGGCTGGTGACGGGATCATTAGATGGAAACGTCAACCTCCACGACTTTGCTTCAATGACGCCTACTACCTTGCGAGCATTCCGATCGATCGACCCTTTCGTGACGAAAGCATCGGCACCTACCGAATCACATGCTGTGCAGCATGTCCAATTCAGCCCTCTTTCTGGGAGCGTCTTTCTCTGCATTTCCGCCCACCCCCAGGCTCGAATCATGTCCAGAGACGGCGACATTGTCACCGAGTTTGTTAAGGGTGATATGTATCTCCGAGATATGCACAACACCAAGGGCCACATTTCAGAAGTAACGATGGGGGCTTGGCATCCGAGCGATAGGAATCTCTGCGTTACTGCTGGCACAGACAGCACCTTGCGAATTTGGGACATCAATAACAAACGATCCCACAAGGATATTATTGTTTTCAAGTCCAAGGCGGCAGGCTCGGCAGGCCGGACCAAGATGACTACGGTGACCTGGGGAAGTTCTCCCCAGTCAGGCAACATTCTTGTTGCCGCTGCTCTGGACGGCTCGCTGGTCATGTACAGCGGGAACGGACCGTTCGCGCGACCAGCTGGTGAAATACGGGACGCCCACAAGCCCCTCTCCTGGACTGGCGGAGTCGATATTTCTGCAGATGGGCGTATGGTCGTTACACGAGGCGGAGATGACACGATCAAGTTATGGGACACGCGCAAGTTTACAAAAGCTCTCGTCACAGTCTCCCACCCTTCTACGTCAGATCACTACCCAACCACCAATATTAGATATGCGCCAAACGGGGCCAACATCCTCACGGGATCTGCGACTGGCCATCTGCATATCTTGAACCCTGGAAATCTCCAACCAGAACATGTTACCCCGATAACCCCGGGCGCGCCCCTCATTACTGTCGATTGGCACCCCAAGATTAACCAAATAATCACAGGTTCGGCTAACGGAGAATGCCATGTACTTTATAATCCAGAGAAGTCAACCCGCGGCGCGGTCGAGGTCATGTCGCGCGCACCGAAGAAGCGCCATATCGATGATAATCCAGAATTTACAATGGATCAGTCGGTCGGACTGTCAAGCGAAGTCCTGGCACCTGGCGCTCTGCGTGGCTCCCAAAATAAGGGAACGACAGCTTCAGGCAGGTCCAAGGATCCACGTCGACCACACCAACCAAGCAAAACCCCATTCCACAAGTCACAACCAACCGAGAAGCACGTTGCAGAGAATATCCCGCTGGCACGCATGCTACACGAGGACCCACGCGAGGCGCTGCTGAAATATGCCGACAAAGCGAAGAGTGATCCGGTATTTACCAAGGCCTGGAGCAAAACGCAGCCTCAGACTCAATATGCCGAGTTGAGCGACGAGGAAGAAGAGGGCCCTGACAAAAAGAAGACCAAGAGGTGAGGACTGCGCTTATGAATCAATCAAGTATTCGATACAGGTCCCTCCCAACTACGAGGATTCTACGAATAATCACTGGACAACATTCTTCCTCCGCGTGGCGACCCAAACTACCTGCGGAAACGAGACCAGTATCATAGGTCCTCTGGAATGCATCTACCCCAGCTTAAGGAAAGACAGTAAGTCGCGAGCTAGGCAATCCATTGATGTCTCCAACCGCCCATTGTTTGAGTGCGACAGCCTTAGATTAGCTTAATTTGGGGATCACGTGAACCCAGACTTTGTAGTACTTCTCGAGTCGCATTACATAATAGAGTCCGTGCGCATTTCTGCCTCAGGCCCATGCCCCACCGGCAGGGGTCGTGCTGAAAATTACTGTGAGTGGCCCCAGGACTACCGCACCCACCGTCACGGCGAATCTTGTCCGTTGTGTCTTCACCACTCCCCATCATCAAGGCAAGCTGGTGAAGCGCGCGCGCATCCGAAAAATCGCCAGGTCCCCTCTCAAACCATCGGCAACCATCTCTAAGCCTCGCCAACTTAGTGTTCCACACATTTTCTACGCTTCCTTTGCCTTGAATAACACTCCCCACGTGCCCCGTCGCCATATCCTGACTTTTTTTGCCCTTCCCTTCAGCAAACCCCCCACGCCTCGCCTATCTTGCCAGGCTTGGGGATTTCGTTCACTCCCACACCTGTCAACCGTTGCGTCCAAGCAACCCAACCACACTTGCGACTTTCCAAAAACTCAAACTCCACGTGTCTACACCGCGTGTCGCCTGTTCTCTTTACGATAATTGCGCGCTCTTCACCTTTCTTCGCGCCAAATCGACGCGATTTTTGGTGTATCAAGCTTTTGACCTCTGGCCAGAAATATTGTTCGACCGCGAAGCATCCAAGGGACACCGCACACCCTCCCGAGCCGCCACGCCTCGTAATATCGCCCTTTATCCTCGATATGCGCCTTCGATAACTGTCGACGACTTTCGCAATACACGATTGAGTTTTTCCTGCGAAAGGCCTTTGCCATAACGCAACCATGGCTTCGGTGCAAGCCGCCGCCCCGGCGGTTCAGCATCCTGGCGCGCCAATGGCCGCCGGCGCGACTAAACAACAGGCTGAAGAAATGTACAAGGTAGGTTGTCCATCTTATTGCCTACTAATGCGATGCGCCCGTGAGGACGGCATCGGATTGCTCTATTTTCGGTTTCGGGCCACTGACTGAGATGCTCATGCACTTAGAAATTAAAACACATGAAAGAGAGCGGCGTACCGTCGACGGACCCTGAGTACATCAAAGCCTCGCAGTTCTTGATGTACTTCCAACAGCAACACCAAATGCGTAGAAACCAACAAACATATTTGCAGCAGCAACAGCAGCAGCAACAGCAGCCAGCCAATGCTATTTCCAATGGTGCTGTAAATGGTGTCCAGCAGCCTCGATCTCAGCAGGGCGCGCCCCAACCAAACCAGGCGCCTGCCTCTGCCTCGACGCCTACACAGGCAAACACACCGACACAAGCCAACGCACCTGCCGCTGGTTCGACATCGAGCCATTTCAGTCAACAGCAGCTGACATTGTTGAGGCAACAGATCCAGGCCTTCAAGCTACTTGGAAAGAACTCGGGTGTCTCCGTCCAGCTGCAGCAGTCTATCTACCATCAGCGTCAAAAGAGGCAAGCTGCCGCTCTCGAGGCGTCGAATGCCGCGGCTGCCAAGTCAGCACAATCAGCGCAGGACTCTGCAAGAGCCGCGCAGCTTGGAGCTGACCCGGCAGGCCAGGAAGACTCAGATGCCAAGCCTCATACTTACAAGACTGTCAAATCGCCTTATGGTGGAGGCATGGTTCGTTCCTCGATCAAGTATTTCGACCATGCTCAGCGCAAGAACCGATGGTTTATTCCAGGCGTTTTCCCTACCGGATTCGATTTTGACCATCTTCGCTACGAGAGAGAGGTTGTTGTATTCAACCGCATGAGCCAGCGCTATGCTGAGCTGAAGAATCTGCCTGCAGATTTGGCCCATCTCGATTCGACCAAGGAAAACCTTGAGGCAGACGACACTCTGAAGCGAAAGGCAATCATTGAAATGAAGAGTTTGGCCCTCTACGCTAAGCAACGAGCTCTCAGGGAGCGCATTGGACGCCAGATGTTGCATTACGACAACCTAGCAATGACCACAAACCGAACCAATTATCGCCGCATGAAGAAGCAGAATGTTCGCGAAGCCCGAATCACAGAGAAGCTCGAGAAGCAACAGCGCGATGCACGGGAGAACCGAGAAAAGAAGAAGCACGTCGACTTCCTCCATGCCATTACCAACCACAGGGCTGTCATCCAGGAGTCTGCCGCAAGCCAGAGGAACAAGTCGCACAAACTCAGTCGACTCATGTACGCTCAGCATTTCAACATTGAAAAGGAGGAACAAAAGCGAATCGAGCGTACCGCCAAGCAACGTCTCCAGGCTCTCAAGGCCAACGATGAGGAGGCATATCTTAAGCTGCTTGACCAGGCTAAGGATACCCGTATCACTCACCTGCTCAAACAGACCGATGGCTTCTTGCACCAACTTGCAGCATCTGTTAAGACACAGCAGCGACAAGCGGCGGAGAGGTATGGTGACGACACTGAAAACTTTGTTGATGAAGAAAGCGACATTGAGGAAGATGAGGAGAGTGGCAAGAAGATTGATTACTACGCCGTCGCTCATCGTATTCGGGAAGAAGTCACCGAGCAAGCCAACATCCTTGTTGGCGGTACTCTCAAAGAATATCAGGTCAAGGGTCTTCAGTGGATGATTTCCCTTTACAACAACAACCTTAACGGTATCCTCGCTGACGAAATGGGTCTCGGTAAAACGATTCAGACAATCAGCTTGATCACATATCTCATTGAGAGGAAGCAGCAGCCTGGGCCATACTTGGTCATTGTCCCCCTCAGTACACTCACAAATTGGAATCTCGAGTTTGAGAAGTGGGCTCCGTCAGTCGCTCGTATAGTCTACAAGGGACCTCCCAATGCCCGCAAGACGCAGCAGGAGAAGATTCGCCGGGGTGAATTCCAAGTTCTCCTGACGACCTATGAATATGTCATCAAGGACCGCCCGATTCTCAGTAAGATTAAGTGGTTCCACATGATTATCGATGAAGGTCACCGTATGAAGAACTCCAACTCCAAGCTTAGCGCAACCATCACACAGTACTACACTACTCGGTTCCGACTTATTCTCACCGGTACTCCTCTTCAGAATAACCTGGCTGAGCTGTGGGCCATTCTGAATTTCGTTCTGCCAAACATCTTCAAGTCTGTCAAGACATTCGATGAATGGTTCAACACACCATTTGCCAACACTGGTGGCCAGGACAAGATGGAACTCACTGAAGAAGAGCAGATCCTCGTCATTCGACGTCTGCACAAGGTTCTTCGACCCTTCCTCTTGCGCCGTCTCAAGAAGGATGTTGAGAAGGACCTGCCAGACAAGACAGAGAAGGTCATCAAGTGCAAGTTCTCTGCCCTGCAATCTAAACTGTACAAGCAGATGGTTACACACAACAAGCTTGTTGTTAGCGATGGCAAAGGTGGAAAGACGAGCGCTCGTGGTTTGAGCAATATGATTATGCAGCTTCGAAAGCTGTGCAATCATCCCTTTGTGTTTGATGTCGTCGAGAATGTCATTAACCCGCGCAACGTGAGCAATGACGAGCTATGGCGAACTGCAGGAAAGTTTGAGTTGCTGGACAGAATTCTCCCCAAGTACAAGGCGACGGGCCACAGAGTTCTCATGTTCTTCCAGATGACGGCCATCATGGATATCATGGAGGATTATTTGCGCTACCGGCATTTTGAGTACTTGCGTCTGGATGGTACTACCAAGGCAGATGAGAGATCCGACCTCTTGAGAGAATTCAACGCCCCTGACTCCAAGTATTTCATGTTCTTGTTGTCGACACGTGCTGGAGGTCTTGGTCTGAATTTGCAGACTGCAGATACCGTCATCATCTACGACTCTGATTGGAATCCTCATCAAGATTTACAAGCCCAGGATCGTGCTCATCGTATTGGACAGAAGAACGAGGTGCGAATTCTGCGTCTGATCAGCTCCAATTCAGTTGAAGAGAAGATTCTTGAGCGTGCCAGATACAAGCTTGATATGGATGGAAAGATTATCCAGGCCGGTCGCTTCGACAACAAGTCGTCCGAGACTGACCGAGATGCCATGCTCCGGACTTTGCTTGAAACTGCCGATATGGCTGAGAGCGGAGACCAAGATGACATGGAAGATGAGGAGCTCAATATGATGCTTGCCCGAAGTGACGATGAGCTCATCACTTTCCAAAAAATAGATGAAGAAAGAGCGCAGGATCCAATCTATGGCTCGAAGGGTTCAGCCAAGCCCAGACCACGTCTCATGGTTGAAGAGGAGCTTCCCGATATCTACCTCAATGACCCCGTGGAAGCGGCTGAGGAGACGGAAGAAGTTGTTCTTGGTCGTGGTGCCCGTGAGCGCACCAAGGTTAAATATGACGACGGTTTGACCGAAGAACAGTGGCTGATGGCGGTTGACGATGACGATGATTCTCCAGAAGCTGCCGCAGCACGAAAGCAGGCCCGCAGAGATAAACGAGACACCAATAAGCTCAAGAAGACGGCGATAATGAACTCGATGGATAATTCTCCAGTTCCAAGTCGCGCCAGTACGGAGGAGGTTGAAACGCCGAAGAAACGTGGACGCAAGCCTGGCAGCAAAAATGAAAAACGTAAAGCCGAGGAAGGCGATGACGAGCCCCCAGCCAAGAAGCGACGTGGCCCTCAAGGCAGACCAAGCAAGACAAACCTGAACGGGGCTGCCTCGCGCGTGAGCCCGCAGCAGCGCGAGGTTCTCCAGAAGAGTCTTCGGTCTCTGTACGATGGTCTCATGACTTTGGAGGTTGACGAAATCGAGCCTCCGGCTGATGATGAATCGGATGGTGGCCAGAAGCGACTAATTATTGGTCCTTTCGTCAAGCTGCCTCCCAAGCGCGATTTCCCCGACTACTACGTCATCATCCAAACCCCCATTTGCATGAACCATATCAACACTCGCATCAAGAAGGAGGAATATGGATCTTTGAGTGATCTCCGAAAAGATTTTGACCTTTTGATTCGAAACTGTCAAACATTCAATGAAGATGGTAGCATTCTGTACCAAGATGCTAAGACCATGGATGTAAGTGGACAATACGGCACACCCAGGACATCTGAGGCAATATGCTAACAGTATAAATAGGAATTCTTCAAAGCCAGATACGAGGAAGAACTTTCGGCACACCCGGAACTGGCTGAACTTGAGGAAGATGCCAAGACAGAATCTGCACCACCATCTACCAGCGGCGGCACTCCCATCCCAAGTGGAACACGCATCAAGCTGATTTCCAGCAGTTCGAGAGATGTGAATGGTGAAAATTCCACTCCACGAAGCGATGAGGATTAACCACGCCGCTTTGGGTACCAGCTTTGACAGCAACCTTGTCTCACGTGGAAGACAAAAATCTGGTATATACAGGCAACATGTGACTGTTTAATTTGGGGATCGTGCTGCTTTCCTGGGCAATAGACGTTTCGTGAGGCGGATGGGAAAAGTGCACCTCCCTTTCCTTGGCGAGGTGATTCTTGTTTGATGACCTTGAGTTCTCACTTTTCCTTTCTTCTTATTTATTGTTCCCTTGCTTTTTTTTTCTTTCAAAACAATATTTGGCGTTGGGCGGTTTGGGAATTTATAAATGTCGTACGGCGAAGGAAATGGGTCACATGGGGAACAATACCATAACTACAAACAAGCAGGTTGATTTGAGCTCAGGAGGAGGGGCAAAGTATGAATGAGCCAAATGCTGAGAGGCCGTGGAAAGCAAGCAGATCAACACACCCCTTGCAGGGAAGAGGCCTCATCACCCTATATGTTTAGATAAGAACCGTAAGGAAGTGTATTTTAATCGATAGAAATCGACGTCTATTCTTGAGTTTGCTTTCTATCTTAGTGAGATTGTTATGTATAGGTGGATTGTATGTACTTGTTGCTTGTCAGCTGCAGTGAGTGACTTCAAGCTTAGGTGGGGGCTCCCTCCACTTTAATGCACATGCTGTGTTCGATAGGTAGCCTCGCATACAACAACCATCAATCATCATCAGCATCTATCATTCCGTACCCGAGCAGGCGGATTTGCGACTCTAAACCTATCTGTGGATGTGCAAATAACCCTAGAATTCTATAATTTGCTTCGTCACCATGAAGAAGACACTCATCCTGTGTTTCATTCATGGATTCAAGGTATGTCATCCGGTGACGCCAACCAAGGCCTGGCATATATTTGTAAGACAGCACTGACAGCTGGCTTATCAAGGGGGGAGAATCAACCTTTGGAGACGACTATCAGTTCGCAGAGCACTTGCGCGATCTCGTCGCAGCTGAGCTACCCAAAATCAATGTCAAGACTCTTGTATACCCCAAGTATGAGACGAGGGGCGACCTCGGCGAGACCGTCAGCCGTTTTCGCAGCTGGTATGCCTGCTCTGGATACTGAGCGCACTTCTTCCTGACCTTCTTTTTCTATTCATTATACTAATCTGATCGTTTAACCAGGTTAGAGGAAAAGGTCATCGACCTAGAGGTGGCGACGGGCACACCCTCGCCCACCATCGACCCCTCGGTGAGGACCATCCTCATCGGCCACTCCATGGGTGGCATCGTCGCGGCGGAGATGGTCATCGCCATCGCGTCCGAGCAGCCCATCTACTCCGAGGACGGCATCCAGAAGAGCGCCGCGATCCCCTCGTCCTTCAACTCCCTCCTGTTCCCCTACATCCAGGGCGTGCTGGCCTTCGACACCCCGTACCTCGGCATAGCCCCCGGCGTCGTGGCCCACGGCGCCGAGGGCCACTACCAGAACGCCGCCTCGGCCATCTCCCAGCTCAGCGGCCTCGGCGCCTCGCTGTGGGGGGCCAACAAGGCCGCGACTGCCACCACCAGGGCGCCGCCCTCAGCTGGGGCTCTTCCCCCAGCTCCCAGTAGCAACAAGTCTACTGGTGGTTGGGGCACCTGGGGTAAAGTGGCCATGGTCGCCGGTGCAGCGGGGGCAGTGGCTGCCGGGGGCGCGGCGGCGTGGATGAACCGCGACCACATCGGCGAGGGCTGGACGTGGGTGAGCTCGCACCTCGAGTTCGTGGGGTGCCTCGCGCGGGCCGAGGAGCTCAAGAAGCGGGTGAGCTACATGGTCCGGCTCAACGAGGAGCTGCGCGTCGGGTTCGCCAACCTGTACACGCGGCTGGGGAGGGCGGCCTCGAGCAAGAACGTCAGCATGGTGGGCACGGTGCTGGGGAGCGAGAGGACGTTCTGCAACCTGCCCAGGTCGCAGGCCGCGGGTGTTTGGAAGGAGGCGGTGAATGATAAAGCTACGGATGAGACTGTTGCGCATATGAGTGAGTACCCCTGCTATTTTTGAGAGGTTGTTCTTCGGGACAGGAAGTTGTTGTATTTTTGAATGTTTGATGACTGACTCTATTCTCCGTTTTAGCCATGTTTGAGCCCAAAGAGAACCCTGAATACGAGACGTTGTCCGAGACTGCTAAGACGCTGATCGCAGAGTGGGTGTCTAAAGAATGGTATGAGACGAGCGAAGAACCCAAGCCTTTGCTTGAGCAGGCTCCGTCCGCGGAATCTTAGCTCGCGGTGTTCATGTCGTCATTGGAAGTGTTGCAAACTGGAGTTACGGCGTTATGGAACAAGGTATGCATGGACAATTCGGATTAGCTAGAAGATGGAACGACTCAAGGGACTCAAGGCTAGGTAGTGTTACGAATCAGTAGAGACTTTGCTCTATTACTTTATTTTAACCAACAGACCCCGTCCCATATAATGCATGTTATCATGATGTATCCTATACAATATCCGTAGCAGACTTCCCCCTTTTTCGTATTTGGTACACGATTCCATCTCCCGGTTGAGTTTTCCACCAGGACCAACATCCTTTTTCTGGAGAACCACTGGAACCTTGTTTGCTTCTTACTGAGAAGCCTTTTCGTTTTTGGCCTTGAGGTTACGCATAACCTTCTTGCGCTGCTTCATCATGTAGGTGTACAGAATGTAGGCACCTATCAATTGGTCAGAGAAGCTCACTATAAGGATAGTTTCTAGTCTAGAGGAGACACCTCCAGGAGAGTGTAGCCCTAGGGGGAGAGGAAGCTTACCAGGGACATAGGTAGCCAAGATGGCGTACAAGCCGTACTTGAACACATCGCCGTATTGCTCAGCCGCGGGGCCGGTGGCCAGGTAGATGAGCACGCACTCGCTGGTGATCCCGATCGGGTAGAGCACGAAGAAGGTATTGTATCGTAGCCAGGTGAGGAATGCGGGCTGCTGTCCGAAGCGCAGCCCCACGGCGAAGAAGCTGTAGCGGATGACCTCGGTGAGGGACCAGGCGAGGAGCATGGAGACGTAGAAGGGCGACTGGACGGCGAGCTGCGGGAACGGGTGGACGACGCCCCAGACGAGGAGGAAGCGCGAGGCGACCTGCATGACCGTGGTGAAGACGGGGGCGCGGACGACTCCCAGCAGCGAGTGCAGGATCTCGAGACCGGCGGCGGTCTGTGTCCATTTCGTGCGGTTGCCGATGGCGGGGAAGACGGCCTCGGGGCCCTCGAGGCCGGCGAGTGAGACGGTGCGAGCGAGGACGATGCCCCATGCCACGGCGGATATGGCGTTGTAGAAGAGGAGGTAGGCGTTCTTGATCGGGGACTCGTTGACCTTGGCGGTCTCGGGCTTGGACTGCTGCTTGGGGGGTGCCATTGCTGCGGACGACGCCAATTGGGCGTGTTTCTCGAACTGGGCGGCAGGTGTGATGGCAAGGAGGTTGGCTGCTTGGATTTCGCAGAGGAAGGAGGGGGTAGTGAGCGACAAAAGGTCAATCTATTACAATACGACGAAAGGAAATGTGTTGAGGGTCTGTTGGTGGTTGTTGGGTCTATCCAAATATATCCAGCTAACCTAGAGCTCGCCCCTCCTGCCGCATCCAGTAACACCCGTGCTCCAATTCCTCACCGGGATTCGCGACGGTTTTTCATCACTGTTCTCTATCATATTAATCTTGGCAATTTTGAGCCATGAATTGATGATAATTTATCCCATTTGATCCCAGCTGAAAGGAGAGATGTTCCATTTGCAATGTCAAAGGCTGAGCATCTGTTCGCTGAGATGAGCATTAGTATGAGCTGCCACACAGTGCTCAACGATACTGGTTGCAATCCTTTGTTGATCAATAAGGCACAGATCTGAACTTTGGCTGGGAAAATGCTTATCCTCCCGCTGGTGGAACAGGGATCATGAAGCATCACGCACGTCATACGTCTGGTCGCAGTTTGAGTAAGCTCCCAAGCTCCTAAATTTGGATCATAGATCACCCGATCTGCATTACTTGTTCATATAACACCATTTGACATTTCTCCCGTCTCGCTTCTCTCTATCTTTTTCATCTAGTTGGTCACAACATTCCCTATGTATATATATATTACCTTGTACGATTTCTCAAAATGATTTTCACCAAACAGCTACCCATCGCTGCAAGCCTCATGCTTCTGATTTCCGAGCACTTTGTCGTAGCTAAATCTGCGGCAACTCATGACCTCGATAGAAGAAGTGAAATCAACTCTGACAGTCTTGCTCATCTTCATGAGGCTCGCGGAGAGCCTGACTCCGTAACAGGCAGCCTACAACAGCGTGGGCTTGATGGCGATATCGTTGACTTTGCTTTCACTGAGAGAAACGCTCTAGAAGAGCAATCACGACATCAAGGAGGGAGAAGAAGAAGGAGGAAGAGCGTGATAAGCAGGAGCAATGGTCATTCCAGAATGCAAATCTCCGAGAGCATGAGTGAAACCATCTGCCGGCCGGGGGAGAAGTGCAAGACGCAGAAATGGAGTTCTTGCAAGGAGGGAGATGGTACTGGCGATTTGCACAATTGCCAAAAGAGAGTCAGAAGTGACAGACGGATCAGCGAAGGAGGCCACCGAGGAAAAGGAAACAGGAACTGAGGCCTCGATTTTGGTTACGAAAGAGGTCTATTCGTGGAGCAGATGATAGTGACCGGATAAACAATGAAGAGTGTCTCTACGGTTTTCTCAGCTTAGCCATGAGTTTCAGATGGTGTCCATATCAATTCTTGCAATGGCAAAAGACGCGGACGTGAATATGATGTTGTATCTTGCGGAGTCATCCTATCTCAAACCTTGGGGGAAATACCTCAAAGGATGATTCCGTCTTGTGTTATAAAATGGATTCAATATGCCTGAAGAAAGAAAACGAGGAGACTGTGAATTAGATAGACGTCTTTGCATCTTGCAATGTCTATTAAGACGAACCGGAAACATCGCTCAGTACGTATAGGTATCCAAGAAAACACTGATCCTTTCAGAAAAGCCGAAACAATCGATCAAATCAAACAAGGAAAAATAAGATTAAAATAGAAAATCAGAGGGAAAAGAAACGCTCGTCAATCAGCTACACATTTACCTCCATACTCGATATCAACTTCGGTGATCTTGTCCTTGGCGACCTTGTCCTCGACGGCCAGGCTTTTAGCGGAAGGAGGCCGATAGAATACGAAACGCAGCACCCAGATGCATGATAGCCAGGCTCTGTGTCTCCAGTTAAACTCTGGAGGAGTTGGTGCTTCCAGAAACAGTCGTAATTTGAATATCTCGAGCTCGTCCCTATCTTCACTTACAACACGGTCAATTTTCCCATCATCAAAAGCAATCCCCCGCCACAAAAGTATGCCGAGGGTGCGGCCCGTCCGTACATGTTCCATGAAACTTCGGGGCTGGAAAATAGGAGGAGAGGAGGCTGCGAGGACTGCGAATCTGTTCCAGAACCTCGCTCGTAGACACAAATGATCTTCATAGTACTCGAAAGTCTTTCCATCTGCTGAGACCTGCCCGAGCACCTCTTCAAGGCCGTACAAACTCGTGCCCAGAGGAAGCCATTCACCTTCTGCCCAGTCAATGAGGCCAGTGAGATGGCCAGTGTCAGGGTTCACCATGATGTTTGCAGGCACCAAGTCTCCATGTGTGAAACACCAGGGCATTTTCGATTCTATCACTTCAGCTTGTTGTTGGACTTGTTCCACATACTTTGACTCCGGCCCATGGAGCGCTTGTAGGAGAGATAGGCGCTCAGCCAATGAACTACCAACCATTCCTCTACTGAAAACACTTTGGCTACCATTAGTTGCTGGTTTCGGGGGCTTCCCGTGATGGAAGCCAGTTGCGAATATATCGGCAAGGTCCTCGATAAGGTTTCTTCGGTGCTTAGGTGAGAAGCATGGCATGTGGCGCAACGCTTCCAAACTGATTCCTGGGATTACGTCTTGGAGGTATACGTGTAGCGCTCCTCGAATGGTTGACCCTCCCAGCGCTTGCGCATTAACAGTCCCCATATAGGAGGTTGTTGGAACCAGGGCGCCATATATTTTTCTAGCCTCACAGCAGACTTGCATATCCAGTTTGAACTGGACTGGTCGGAATTGGAGAATATGACGAGTTGGCAGGAAAACGGTATATGAACAATAGCCCTGATGTTGCGCCGGGATGCACTTCCGACCACATGAGACTGAAGCAGCAAAGCTGTCGCATGCGATTCGTGTTTGAGGGTCAAATTCATTTCGAACGAAGAAGTCATCTATCTGGAGGTTGATTGAAGCATGAATGCTCCCGTCTGCCCTCGGCTGTGTCGGGGGCGACGGCCCTGTGTCGGAGGCCATGCTATATACAGATATCGTATGATGCACTGGTGCTATGTACCAATCCGCAATCGCTCGATGCTTCCGGGCATATGCGATGGTAGAAAGCTCCAAAGACGCTGGCTTTGGCCATCCGATGATGGTGATGGGCTTAACATCCATGCTCTCCCCCATAGTCGCTCATCCACACCTAAGCTACACTACCATATGTGCTAGCCCATGCAAGTTGACGCTTCTGAATGGTAATGCTCCATGTGATCACGGTACACAAGTAACCCCTCATCCCCATTCAGCTGCCCCAGTGTAATTTGCTAGTCAGGTCATTCGTACTGTCGCATTTCTTTCCCAAATGACCATCCCCAACGTTTTATATCCGTTTGAGGACTTCGGGTTTTAGAACACTAGACAGGTCGGCATATCATGTCATCAAGAATCTCGCAACCATTTGTAGCTGCATCAATAGGCACGGTCTCGGTGGTGGATTGATAATTTTATTTGGTTTGAAGCAGGACTATCCAACATCCCTGAGGGTGTTATTAGCAAGACGATTGAAAGCGGGCTTGGTAAGAAACAACCGTACTGTATGTCCTGCTGAGCACTCGTGGAGCTTTGCTCATTCTGCCTTCTTTCTCCCCATTTAGATGAACCTCCATTGCTGGAATGCATTGTTCATTTGAGTAAGAACGGGTCCATGCGACCTATTTCGCTGAAAAATAGAGGTACAATCCGGGGCTGTATACTTTTTGTCGCCTTATCATCCAAGGCTTGACGCTGATGTAAATGAAGCTCAACCAACCGCCAAGCCCTGAAGAGGAGGACATTGATTCTGAATGGTTTTGGCAGGATGGTGATATAGCCATGCTGTGGTATTCGTTTAAGTTTGCAAAACGCGCAAGCAGGGAAATCATTTCACAGCTGTCGCTTCCTGTCGATATTTCGTCTCCGCCTCGGCAATTTGCCGCCGTATCTCCTGTACCTGCAGCTCAGCCTTTCTGAACTGTTCTGAGCCCGCATCTTCTTGGTTGATGTTCTTCACTGCCTGGACAGCTCGAAGTTTGTCACAGACGAGCTCCCAGTACTGCTTTGTGGTCGTCCCAGTTTCAACCACATAATCGCCCGGTACAAGGACAACCCCATTTGCCGGGCCCTTTGGCTGGCCAGACGCCTTCATGGACTCTTTGGCTTGCTTCTTTCTTGCTCTCTCCTCTTTCCTCTCTTTGATCCTCCTCTTCGCTTCAGCCAAATCATCCATCGTCTGCTCAGCCTCAGCCTGCCGTTTCCGCTCTTCATCACGCATACGCTGCGCCTCCGCAAGCCTCTCCCTTTCTTTCTGAAGAGTCTCGCGATCTTGCTGGTCCTGGGCCTGCTGCTTCATGCGGTGCGCGTTCTCTGCCGCTTCCAGCTCATCAGCGAACTTCTTTCGCTCCTGGTCCATGGCATCGCGCTCCTGCTTCCGGAGAAGCTTGGCCTTCATGGAGCTCTCATAGATAGCACGGGCGTTGGCGTCGGACAAAACGTCACGAGCCCGCTCAAAGAGCTCCCATTTTTCGGCATCGAAGTTATCTTTAGCCTGGTCGGGATGCAGTTTGAGAGTGCGTTTTCTCCAGGTACGGTGGATGTCCTTTTTTGATGCGAGGGCATCTACACCAAGTAAATCAAATAAATCGATTTCTTTCTCTGCGTACTCAGCCGCGAAACGCGGGAGGTCTGGGTTGCTCTCGCTCATGATGGTGGCTAGTGTGTCGTTGCCGAAAAGTTCTCGTCTTTGGCACAACGATGGTCAGAATTAGGAACACTCCCAGTCTCAGCTATTCTTTCGCATGTAACGGTTGTAAAAAAGCAGGTTTGCGTGGTGTGGTTGATATTTTTTTTTTGTTTGAATCAAGTCTGGTCGTTCTTGCCTCTGGTAGGTAGTAGTCTGCAGGCAGTGAGCTTCAATTTCCACTATTACCCGCCGGAAATAGCACGTGATCCCCCTAAGCCAACCCAACCAAATTGAAACCATGCAGATACAATACCAGTATCAATTAACTTTGCATTTCAATATTATCTCATATGCTTCCTCTTAACAATCCGGCTGAGGAATTCGCAAACCTTCTAGCACATACACCCTTTTTCACCAAAAAAAAAAAAAAAAACATTCGACATAAAAGCTCAGCAATCTCGGGCGACTAACATATCAATTCTTACGACTTTGTTTCAACCTATTAGCACATTAAATCGTCTCTCCAGTTAACTGAGACTATCATTGAATTCCAGCATTCTTCTCGGCGAATTCCCAAACATTGGGTTTTCCGGCAGCAAGCTCCAAAAGCCGTTGTTCGTATGGCCCCAGAGGCTCTTCTCTCATGACGCGTTGGTTCTTATCAGGATTTGCCTCCTTCTCGCCACCAGAAAACTCCCAAACCCACTGTGTTTGTTTGCTTACAGCATTTGAGTCAGGCTTGCCCTGCTTGAGGCGCCACTTGCCAAGGGCTGGACAAGCCCACACGGCCTTGTCGTTAAGATCAAGGCCCTTGCAGGCGAGCCGAATGCGCACTGAGCTATGGATGCGCTCATTGGTATCTTGAAGAAACCTGGCTTTCCGTTCTTCTGTCTCGGGGTCATGCTCATGGTACAACCCCGGTGACCTTGTGATCTGTCCGGAGAACCAATAGAGCAGGCTGACCTTTTTGCAGATTTGTCCCAGACCCCAAGGACGCAGAGGTGAGTTTGTGTCATAGATTGGGTCTACTGCCCATTTCAAGCCGGCCTTGGCTCGATCACTCTGCTCCCTGGCCCCGAGTGTCTGGTAGTATAGAGAAGTTTGTTTGAAATACCGATCTATGCTGTTTTCGTCAAATTCGACACCAACCGAGGCGAGCTGATCCATCATCCCTGGAGTTGACGCGTTAGCACCCAAATCTCAGAATCTTCAATTACGGATAGAACTTACACGCTAGAGTGCAATTTGCCGCGCCTTGGTCTTCCCATCCACCACCAACGTTGGCATGATTGCCTGGGAACCAGACTTGTTTCAAGTTTGTCTGTTGATCTTTCCCGGGCCTTTCCCAGACTGCCGGACTGAATGGAGGGCGAGTCTCGTCGAGGGCAAGTGCCTGGAAGGCATTCTCAATGCGGTCCGAGAGAGAGGTGTCATGCCACATATATGTGCTGGGAAGGTTAGCATTGCCGTCTCAGTCATTGGATTGAGTAAGGAAAGGGGAGACTTATTCCTTGTTTGCAGCACGAATACCCAGTTTGCTGAGCCAAGAAACATCCGGGATACCGAGGCTACCGACCGTGTCCCAGACGCCAATGGCTTTGATCTTGATCAAGTCGCCATTGGCCTGTTTAACCCTCGTGAAGCCCATTTCCTCGAGCCTTGCACGATACTCGGCTGCAGCATGCGGTCCCTTGGGCTTCTTGGAAAAGGGCTGATCGGGGAACGGGTCCTTATAATCAGGATTCTGCCAGTTCTGCATGTCCTTGAAAATGCAGTAGAAGAACTCGACACCTTCACGGGTGAGTAGACCTATGTTGCCGACCATACCAGCAACAGAGCGGGCGGTGAAGGCACCACGAGAGTACCCGATCAGGACGATCTCATCGCCGTCCATGTAGTTAGAGCAGAGGTACGAGTACGTTTCACGCACTCGCTATCAAGCAGACAGCATACGTTAGTTGAACGGAAACCCAATGTACACGTCAAGGTTGAGAGAAACTTACTTCCGAGAGTCCGAGCCCGAAAGCTCCTCCCATCAAGCTATCCACGCCATTGCTGCCAGTGCCAACACCGGATTCATAGCTGATGACTTGGAGCTTGCCATCACTGCAACGTCTCTTGAAGCACCTCGAGATGCGGGTCACATTGGAGGGCACTTGCAACGTGCCCTTGGATTCAAACCAACCAGGCTCCTCGTACCCATTATCGCTGTTCATCCAAGTGCCGTCACAGCAGAGGATCAGTCTCTTAGACACCATCTGAGGAGGTGCGCCTGCCATCTTTGATGGATGTCTGCCTTCTACCTATAGAAAGCAAAGCTATGTAGCCGCAGGACGTAATGAAGAGGTGCGTTGGTCTAGGCCAGGGACTGGGGAGCAAATCCCCTGTTCTTATATATTAGCTAGCAAAAGCTGAACTACATCTATCCTTGGTCTTAGGATATGACCCTACTGGTGTGTGCGCCAGCCCAACAACCGGATAGGTGAAGACAAGAGGCCAGCCGCCCCTAGTTCTGGTGTGGCGTACTAGTTTAGGAGCTCTACAAGGGGCAACGAGACGAGTACTCCTCCTCCGACATATGGTATGCTCAAATCCATCGCTGTGTGGCGATTGGAAAAGGTGAGACTTTCCTAGCTGTTTTGGTTTGTAAGATGTTCAGCTACGCAATGGTGAACTTGGCGACATTAGTTTCCGAATAGCGCGCGGTCTAGCCCCAGCCATCGAACAAGGCTTTTCCCAGATCTACAGCCAATGTATCTAATCAAATGGCGGGGGTGAACGGGGCAATATTGTGTTGTATGTTTACAAAAGAACCGTGCAAGTGATCCGTGAAATGAAATTACTTGCTCTATTTTGAGACATAGGCTCACTGATCTGATAGTCCACCACTGCGGTTGACCACTCACGTCTCTCAGCTCAGAGAGGCGTACTACTTGGTTGCACAAATACGTATTGCGGTTAGATCGCTAGCCGTCTCCTAAGCAAATAGCTACGCCAATAGAGTTTAGGTCCCTGCCAGCTGAAATGCAGGGCTGAGAAAAGAAAAGCCTGAGTTAAACTAACCAGCTAGAAGGAAGATCTTCAGAGCCAAATGCGAGTTGACCACCTTTGACACAGCTGTGATGTTTCAAGAAAGAATGATTAAAAAATCTAGAGCCATCCCGAAAGCTTCATAGAACGTTCGCGCCCCAGCCTCAACTTCGTTGACTTTTGCCAGGAAATCCGCCGATAATGATCAGCGGCGGTTTGGCTGGTTGGGGCGAAACTATTCAGCCACTCATCAGGACTAGACTCCAGCCGTCTAAGTTGCATAACAACACTTTTCTTCTGTTCAGCTATAAGCCACAATGTGACCTATCTCATTACTGTTTCACATTCTTTCCATTTGCCACCAGGCTTTGGACAGGCGTGTGTGGAGGAGATCAACCAAATGAGGAAAAGGACGTATTGAAATCCAACGAAATTCTCATCCCCCACCAGCCCATCCACCTGTCCCTCTGCTTCTGTTGATCGAGAAATTAGGGACACGCTTCTCATACAAAATACAAGCTACTGTGAAGTGCATGACTCCATATCGTAGCAGTACCGATCCAGGATCTCATAATATGCTCCCATTTCATTGGATTTTGCTTCCTTAGGATACAATACTCGTAGTAATTAATCTGTCAGGACAAAGTCAATCAAATAGGGGGTATCAATGGTTCATTGAGCTGTATGCCAAGTTACATAGATGCGAATAGACTCGAACTAGTTTGCTCGAAACTTGAGCTTCAATCGCTTCCGCTTGCCGCCGACCTCCCTCCCCTCCTCGATCTCCAGAAGGGCCTCTCTCTTCGTCTCGCTCACCACCTTGAGGGCGTCCCGGAGCACGCGGGTCTCCAGGTTGACTCCCTCCTCGCTCCAGGCATCCATGTCCCTCCCAACTCTCTTCTCAATGGCGAGGACGAGCTCCACGTCCCGCTGGCCCACAAATGTGACCGCCTCACCCTTCCGGCCAGCACGGGCGGTACGACCCACACGGTGGATGTAATCATCTGGGTCTCGCGGGATGTCGTAGTTGATCACAAGACTGACCTCGGGGATATCCAGACCACGAGCCGCCACATCCGTGGCGACCAGGATCCGAGCCGCCGAGGCCCGGAATCGAGCCAGGTTGTCGATACGCTGACGCTGGGGAAGCTTTGAGTGGAGCGAGGTGACGCGGTGCTCAAGCAGCCGCAAAAGGTGGTGTAGATAGTCGGCGGTGGATGTTCGGTTGCAGAAGATAATGACCGTCTTCTCAGCGTTAGCTTCGGTGAGCAGAAAGACGTGAAGATAGTGTTCCTTATGTGTAACTGGGATCTGGACGTGCATCTGCTTGAGCGTAGCAGGGATAGCAAGCATCTGGGTGTCCACCTCGCAGACAAACACGGGCTGCTTGCCTGGCTTCTGCGGCATGTCCTTGAGCGCTCTCACTTCCGGTGTGATGGTGGCAGTGAATAGAAGCGTCTGTCTCTCGGTGGCCGGGGGGAGAACTGACAGGCACTCTTCCACGTCTGGCAACATGCTTCCTGGCCCGACTGCATGGAGCAGTCTATCGGCCTCGTCCAACACGACATAGCGAACCCTCCTAAGTCCACATATTGTGTCTTCGCCCGATGTTCGAATGTGATCAGCCAGTCGACCGGGGGTGGCAATGACGATGTGCGGCCTCTGGCCGAGGGCAATGGCCTGCGCTCGCATATCTGCTCCACCGGTCACCAGGATGGCCTTGAGACTTTGGGGTGCAGAGATGGCCTTGAACTGTTCGTAGATCTGGAGCGCGAGCTCTCGCGTAGGCGTCAGGACAACGGCATAAATAGCCGTAGGATCCTCTGCCCACTTCTGCAGAATCGGCACGGCAAAGGCAACAGTCTTTCCGGAACCTGTTCGGCTGCCTCCAATGCAATCCCTGCCTTTCAAGATTTCCGGGATGCAGCCCTTCTGAATTCCAGTCGGCCGTTTAATTGCCATATTCTGGAGCGACTGCACAAGCCAAGGCTTGACCTGGATGGCGGAGAATGTGACATTGGGATCGGTTGGTGCGAGAATGGGCTGTTGGTGTTGCGGTTGAGGCTGCGACAGTTTTGATTCCTTTGAGTTCGATAGGGTAGCTTTTGCAGATGATTTTACCCGCGATGGTGCCTTAATTGTGGAAAGAACCTTCGTCAGCTCTTCATCGTCATCGTCGTCGTCGTCGTCGAAAGCGGCCTCAGTGGGCTCGTCGTCGATTGTTCGACGCCGTTTTCGAGAATCGGCATTGTCAAGGTAATCAGACTCCCCAGACGATGAGGAGTCTGACGGAACTTCTGTAGCTCCAATCGAAGGCATTAGATGAAAAGAACCGAATTAAGAATATCGGTCGTAAGCTTGATCCTAGGCTTAATCCCAATGAAACCAAACTCTCTGATCTAGTAGTCATTCGTCGTGGGAAAAAAAAGTTTTGATAACGAGGCCGAGGTGGGTCAAACTGATTAGATAACGCTTATCGCCAAAGTTCTGCCTCCAAGATGCTCACTCCCACAGCTGTCTGTCTGCAAACGGTCATCCACCGCTGCAACTCTTACCGGAATTGCCAAATGGGATATCAAAATTGTACTAGCAGGCCCATCATCCCGCAGCAGCGCAATGATGGATGATGCTACTCTGCCGGGCGCTGCAACTATCTGGGGTATTTTTAGACGCGCGCTTGGAGAGTGCCTCTCGAGCCAGTCAGATGTCATCGGCTTTGCACTCGATGATCCCCGACGCGGACCAGCGTGCACCAGCTGATTGACTGCGACGTACTAGTGGGCGGGAACCGTCTATTACACGAGGTACTCCCATGTACACGTCTCTCCCGTGTTCGTGTCGGGCTTAGGTGACGACTACAGCGACGGACCTGGCAGCACAAAGGTGATTCAGATCGGCGGGACCGATCAGAGGAGAGGGAGGAAATGAACTTTGGTCCACACACCCGAGTGGTAAGAATATGACTAGGATTCATCAGATGGGTTGCCGGCGAGTGAGCTTCGCACAGTGATGTAATAATGTTTTGTTGCCGCTATTATCCTTTGTCCTCGGGGCGGCGGCATAAGAGTCCATGTTTCAGCGGGCATGACGCTGGGAAGGCTTCAATCGGGCTGGATGCTGTGTCGTGTCTCTCAACACGATGTTAAAACCGACATTAGCCACAGACATCTTCCTTGGAATCTGGAGATCAAAACAACGACCGACTCGCATTGTAGTGGTCTGAGGAGGCCGAAACAAGCCACCTCGGCCCCTTCATTTGCATCTGGGCGCCAGAGCAAGCAGGGTGCGATGGTTCGCTGCTATGAACGGCACAGGATGCGAAGACAACACAGAGCGCACAACCAACATGGCAGGGGCGGGACGTGATTGGGCACATCGGCATGGCACAAGGGGCTGCCCCCGGAAGGAGGGTCTAGGCGCTTACAGTGAGCAGAGTCTGCACATGCCGCTGGTACCACGCAAGTAATATGCGGCCAGGTATTTGGCGCGCCTACAATGATCGGGTTTGAGCCTCCCCAGAGGCCCACATGGGTGGTCAGGTCAGGATACTAGCATCAAGAGGAAAAAGAAAACAAGAGAAAAATTGAGCGCCAGCGTGAAACAGAGAGGGGCTCTTGTGCCCAACACTCCACGCCTGCCTGCCCATACCAGAAAGACGATTCTTGGTTGAGGAAACCGGAGGGGCGCTTTAGTACACAGCCATCTGTGAGTCAGCAGCACCAGATGCTGCCCTGCCTGCCGGCGTTTCCTAGCGGTCGGGGTAATAGTAAGGTTTATACCTACTGCAACAGGCACGTCCAGGTTTGGTCGTTATAACGGCCAGGATGCTGGTGGATGGCCTTTGTATGTATGGAGGTAAGTACCTGTAAGTACGGTGCAATTGGCCCCAGTCCAACCGCTGGTAGGACTTTTCCCGCCGCTCTAATGTAAGGTAGTCCTCCACCTCTAAGGTCGGGAGCTCCACCTCTGGTCAAGAGGACCCCTCCAAGTCTACCTACAACTTACCTACCTCCTCCTCCCCACAAAGGCGGCAGCATCCACCAACTTACCACACCACTCATCCCCTCGGAAGCTCTCGTCAGCGTCCTGTTTGCTGCAACACTTTGCTGGTGTTGGGCCATCACAACCTAGGTGCGTCAATGTCCCTGTGTTTTTCCGGGTCTACTCCTCGCACTGGGTCCTGCAGATCTCAAGTATCTAGACCATACTGCGCCGTTTCCCTCTCCTCTCTGTAATGACCTGACCCCAACCATACAAAAGCTCACCCATTTCCGTCTGCAGGTCGCATCACACCTGTGTATTGTTCTTATCCGGGTCTTGTTCCTCTTTATTCCTTAGAACCTAGCAACTCTCCTAATACTCGAACCTCGTTCGCTCTACTCGACAATACCGTCCACTCGCTACTCCTCACCTGCGCCTCCTCCTCTCTCGGCCTAAGTCCCGACTACAGCTTGCCTCACCAAAGCTCCTCAGCTTCGGACAGCACAAGTCGATCCTCGACTACCTTCCGTCGCTTTCTACCTACTCCTTCCCTTGTCAGGCGGCCCGGCTATCGTAGGAAGAGCGTGACGCCTGCGGAAGGCAGCCTTTGATCGATTCGAGCACACGACACCCACCGATGGGTGCTCCAACCACTTGCAGACCAGCAAATATCCGCCATCTCATTTGTCCATAGCCGTACGGCATTCGTCTAAACATTCACTTGCTCATTGTTTTTTTCATACCCCTCTTTTTGGAAAACGCTCGACTGTCACTGTTTTTGTCGTATCCTGGATCAGCCTGTTTTGCATTATCGCGCCTCCATCCGTTCGATCGCAAGGATATATTCATTACGTCTCACATAATCATTTTGCACAAACGAAAAAATGGCAGACTCACAAATACCTCAGGTATGTGTCCCCTCGTACACTTTCCCAAACGCCAACAAAGCTCTTTGTTCTAACACGTACCACAGCAGAATGCCCCTTCATCTGGAGGCGCCATTCCCATGCTATCTGCTGCACCTCCAATGCTTCGTCCTGCCGTCGGTCGCCCCGGCGGGGGTCGTCCGCCAAGACTAGGGTTGGCCATTCCCCCGTCTCCAAATGCCAAGGCAGTTGGAAACAACCCTGGCCTTGGCTCAAGAGGTTTACCAAAGCTTTCCCTCGCAACCCCTAGTGGGGGTTCGAAGGTACCTCAGGAACAACCTCCAAGAGCCTTTGGCGGGGTGCAGCCTGGAATCTCGGCTGGTGGGAGTGAAAGCAGTGCTGATCACTCCAGGACAGGGAGCTTCGGGGCTACTGATGCTGGACTCAGCAACCCAACATCTGCCGGCTCAGGGATTTCAGCTCTTTCCTTTGCCTCTCAGTGGGGAATCGTGCCTGCAAAGGCACATGGCACACCGGATCCTGTTTCCGCCGCCGAATCGGAGATAAGCGAAGGTGGTGTGCCCATGGAACGAGACGGCAGCCTTCAGGGTCTGGAAGCATTCGACAAATTGAGCCTCGAGAAGGCCAGGACTGGAGATGTTGAAGATTTGGATGATGAGGGTTGGCGCATCGCTGGCCTCGAGAAGAGAATCGAGGAGATTGGTAACCTGGGTGAGGGCGCAGGAGGTGCCGTCACCAAAGCTCGGCTCAAGGGCGGGAAGACCCTCTTTGCACTCAAAGTGAGCCTTTATTTCTCCGGTGCTTGAACTTACATATCTAACTCGATCCAGATTATTACCACGAACCCGGATCCAGACGCTAAGAAGCAGATTGTCCGAGAAATTGGTTTCAACAAGGGCTGTGCATCCGATCATATTTGCCGGTACTACGGCGTCTTTGGCGATCCTTCGACTGCCACCATTTCCATTGCCATGGAATTCTGCGAAGGTGGTTCTCTCGACAGCATCTACAAAGAGGTCAAGCGACTCGGTGGTAGGACGGGTGAGAAGGTCCTTGGTAAGATTGCCGAGGGCGTCATGGCCGGTCTCACCTATCTTGCCAAGAGGCGCATCATTCACCGTGACATCAAGCCTTCAAACATTCTACTGTGCCGCAACGGAGCCGTCAAGCTCTGCGACTTTGGCGTGTCTGGCGACTTCGGTACCAAAGGCGAGGCCAATACCTTTATTGGAACCAATGCCTACATGGCCCCCGAGCGAATCACCGGACAATCATATACCATTACTTCTGATGTCTGGTCCACTGGTGTGACCCTCCTTGAGGTTGCTCAACATCGGTTCCCTTTCCCCGCTGATGGCACTGATGCTCAGCCCAAGGCTGGTGTCATCGACCTGCTCACATACATCGTGCGCCAGCCAGTTCCCCAACTAAAGGATGAGCCCGAAATGGACGTCTACTGGAGTGACAACTTCAAATATTTCATCCAGTGCTGGTATGTAGCAAGATTCCCCGTGCCATACTCCAAGACAATAAACTAACACAAACCCTAGCCTAGAAAAGAATACAAGCCGCCGAGCCAGCCCTTGGAAGATGATGGACCACCCTTGGATGGTAGAAATGAAATCCAAGCGTGTAAATATGGTCAAATACCTTTCCTTCGTCTGGGGCTGGGATGAGAAGGCAGTCAGTGCTGCTCAATCCTGATTTGGATACCACTCTCACACACTCTTACCTACCTACCTATCCTATCACACACAAAATCACTACCGATACGTCCAATTGGGATGAAGGCAACAAAGACGTGCCTATTAAGAGATTCACCCCGACTACACCTGGATTTTAGACCCCGGCAACCCGCATATCAAGATGACTATCTTGAAGGATGAGAAATGGACTACGGAATCATTATTTTAACATTTACATATATTATCATCATCATGGAGTAATTGGTACGGCTTCATTCATTGAAATCTTATTTTCCAATATCCCCACTAGCTTGAGTGACGATTTATCTTTCTCATAAACCAAATAAAAGAATATGAAAGAAGCAGAAAGGGATCGAGAAGAATCTATTCGAATATAGCTGTTTGTATAAATAGGTGTTTAGCTTTAGACTACTTGGAGACTACCTAGTTGTCGCTGGCTCTATGAAATTTTCTCTTAACACTTGCCACTGTTCAAGACTCAATTCGTCTCCTCAGGAGGATCCCCCATCAGTTCTCTCAGGGTGACTGTAGCGTAGGCACTGCTTCCCAGTTGAAACTTGACGACAACGGCAATTTTATCTTGCGCCTGCTCTTGGACCGCAGGCTTCTCCTCACTTGGGTCTTCCATGGTGATATCCTCGGCGCCGGCTTCTGCTCCATTCTCCGAAGCATCCTTCTGCTTCTTGGAAGCCGGCCCGTCATCTTGGTCATCGCGATGGCGCTTCCCATTCTCATTGGGCGCTTTCTTCGATCGGAGGAGATCAAGGTCAGTGGGGTTCATCTGCTCCATGTCGTCTGCGTACGCCTTGACCTCAAAGGATGGCTGCGCGAGGAACCCGTTCATCAGCTTGCGGTACCGTCCTGGGAGACTCCACTCGCGGCGCATGCGGCGCATCTGGTGCGGGTCGAGCTTGCCGTTCTCCTCCTTGCCCATGAACTCGGCGTAAAAGGCACCAATCTCGTTGTCCGGGTAGATGACCTCGTAGCCCGGCGAGGGCAGGACGATATCCTTGATCGTGTATCGTCCGCTGGCTGCTTCCTCCTCCGTGAGCGCGCGAGCTCGTGTGTTGTCGCCGTCTTCATCGTCAATTACATTGACGATGTCGTCGCCGTCGTCGTCCTGGCCGCTTATCAGAGGCTTCTGCTCTGCTTCGGCGATGACCAGGTCGCCTTTGACTACCTTCTCGCCGTACAGCTCCCACCGTCTGCTTGCAACGTGGTTCCAGACATGGGATTGGTAGGCGTGGAGATACATGGTCCTCAGACCTCGGGTGATGTGAATGAGTGCGCCGACCACGTCTTTCCGAGACTGGATGCCGGATCTGTTGAGGTGACGGAGGACACTAGTCTCGGCGCCGAACCTCCTGGGAATGATTTTCTCCGCGCGATCGTAGTCTTTTCCAGTCCTGAAGAGCATGCAGGCCTGGTGACGTAGGTATTCGTCTCTCTTGGATGCCTCCTCGGGGAGCTCGCCCTTCTCCGCCTTGTCGGCGATCTCTGGGTCGTAGGAAAGCAGTGAGTCGACGGCTTCCTGGTACTTTTCTCCCAAGATCAGCTTGCCAATTTCATGGGTGCCGATCTCGTGAGTGCCGAATCTCTGATGACCAAAGTAGTTGATCCAGCCGTGCTTGATCAAGTGGTCCATCGCCGGCCCGATATTCCCCCTCATGTTCTCCAGCCTCTCGGCGATGGGCGTGCCCGGCGCCTCACCCGCCATGGTGCAGTTCTTGATCGTGATGGCAAACTCGTTGCCCCGGAGCTCGCCGAGATGGATCGGGCGCTGCTTGTACTCGTAGTCACCCGTCTCCACGCCGCGCAGCTTCCCGTTGATACCCGCCAGCGCCCTCTGGCGCATGTGCCGGACGGAGCACCTCTGCGCGGTCGAGGCCCTCCGGTCTTTCGTGCCAGCGTACCCAATGGCCTGCGGCTTCACCCGCAGCATGCGCGAGATCTGGTTGACCGCGTCCAGCGTGTCCCTGTTCTCCTTGTAGAGCGTGAAGTGGAGGTAGTCGCCCGAGGGCTTCTCCTCGCGCGGGCCGTTTCTGGCACTGTTGTTGCGCCCGCCTCCGGCACGCCTCTTCGCGCCCCTCTTGGGGATGCTGGCGACGATGGCGCCCGAGGCGTCGGTGTTGGTGTCTATCCTGGAGTTGAAGATGCGGCGGACCTCCTGGTGGATCTGGCCGCGCTTTGAGCGGTCGTCCGTGGGGGAGGCCGTGGCCGTCTTCTTCTGGAAGGCCTCGTCGTTGGCGTTTTGGAACATTTCCACAACGTCTTTGGCGAATTGCTCGCCTGCGAGGGAGGAAAGAATCGCGACATCTTCTGCGGATACCTCTGGGACGGTCTCTGCCTTGGGCTTTTCCGAGTCCTGTGCTGGCTTTTCTTCCTGCGCCTTGGATTCCTCCTTTACCTCCTCCTTCACAGGTGGGTTTGCAGCAGTCTGGTTTGACTGAGTCCATGTGAATTGTCTGTCAGCTGCCATGTGTGAAACCGGATTCAGGTTGTTGCCAATGGCAAAATCTCACATACCGACGTCTCCTCGCCCAACCCAATCTTGCTCAGATGAACCACAGATCCATCTTCAGAAATCTCATTCACTTGAAAATCGGTGAACCTAAATTTTGTCAGATCGCGAATTGCGCTGCATCGATGGGACAGGGACTTACCGAACGCGAAGGTCGCCAGTCCACGCAGACGCAAGAGGTGTGGTCGATTGGGTGATGCCCAGAGCGCGCATCCGCGAGGCGCTGGCGCGGTCGCCCATGATCTGGATTCGATATCTATCTAGCCTTTGGTCAGGTTTCAATTGAATGGATTGGGTCTTGCGCTTGCTTCTTCAACGTGTTGAAGTTTGCGATGTCCAAGAAAGAAAAATGGGTCAAAGAATTTCTAGCTCTGGCGCTGCTCTGCCTAGTTTCAGTGGGTAAGACGACCAAAAAGAGTTCGCTTAGTTAAATAGAATTCAACGTTGTATGTTAGAGTATATCAATTGTGTGTTTTTTTCTTTTAATTTTATAAAAATTGTGATTGAACAGGCGATTAAAGGTAAGGGGCATTTCAATCTCATAGAACACAACTATACTACAGGTATTATTCCATTGCTAAGTTATCCTACTTGTCAGTTCCACCTCTGGACCCACGAGTCTCAACACCGCCCAAGGGATAGTTAAGACTCAACTCTTATGCTCATCTTGTCCATCCTTGGAATACAACACTATCCCCCATCATCACATCGGATAGTCTTTTCCCTGGGCCCATGGACTACTCGATGTCGTTCGAGGTCAACGATACGTGAACGCCATGCCGCATCCATCAAAGTCACAAGCATGCTTCTTATCGCGCCATCAGATTCACGTAAGACAAGTCCTGCACGTAACTCCATTGACAGATCTAGAACTAACTTTTCGGCTAATAGGAGCATCTCCAGCCTGCCGCAAGATGTCACAGAGGCCTCAAGTATGACTTCAATGGTTCTTCAGGCTAGCCGACAGCGTGGTTCCATCAAAGAGACGCCCCGTCCCAGAGCCAGAAAGTCACAGCCCTTTGGCTAAGCGCAATCAGAGACAGTCTGCGCGCATCTCGAAGCTCTCTAAGAAGCGAGGGATTTATCAATCCTGATGGAACCCCACCAAAAGAACCAATGCAGAGAGCGTGGAAGCAATGATCTCCTACTAGACCACCTGATGTACCCGAGATTAAATTGGACAATAGTGTTCATATATATTCGATTGACTCATCCAAAGCTAAGAAGATAAGACAGATTGTCAAGTCATTTGATGTATAGAGAGATCGCGGGATTATCCTAATGTGTGAGGAAGATGAAATAAGGATTAACCTCGTGGACGGTTGGTAAAACCTCAAGCTATCGACCAGACCTTACCAAATTGGATTAGCTGACCGGAAGGTCCTTAATAAAGTATACGATAAGCTGTACGAAGCTGGAAAAATAGACTAGATACTTCAACCATCAAGATTCGCCAGTCCAGTATTCGTCATCTAGCGACTGGTCAATAGGAAAAAGAAAGGTCGCGTGGTTGTAGACCTACGCGCTCTGAATAAGGCATCGGTACCTAATGTCTATCCAATTGGGTTGGATGGCGTTGTGTCGCATGTCCAATCCGGCTTGAACACCAGCCAGCTCCCTGGATGGAAGGTGGCTTCGTAGAACTTCCTCCAAGTCTTCGATCTTGATCTCATCGTGTATCTCGCTGTCGTCGAGTTCAATGACCCCTTGGGGCTGGATCATTGGTGCAGACGTTCTAATCGCGATTGCCTCAACTTCCCTGACGAGTTCACTGAGGCGCTTCCGGCCCCTCCATTGTTGGTACTCGGTGACCTTGTAGACCTCCTGGTTTACCATCACTTACGTCAGGGACTACAATGTCGAAAAGAGCTTCGCAATCTTGGACGCCATCCGATGTACCATGCTTGTCCCAACGTCATCACCTGCATGGACTCGATTAATAGGGGCAAATTCATGTGATCTGTTATCGTATTGCCCTTAATGGGCGCAGCTTCTCGAGTAAGTAATACAACGATGGGTATTGCTACCCTGATGGCAATATGGGCATAGCTATATCTTGCTCTCACAAATGTTATAATAATGACAGTTATTTTCCAACTCTAACAGACCCATGTCAGTACTATGGAGAAGTACAAGTCGTAGACAACGGAAGAAAGGAGAGGATACCTGGAAGCTTTGCGCACTAGGTCATGTTCGCCAACAATCGACCAGAAGCTAAGAGGAAAGACACCAGACCAGCTCTTCCAGCCCCGGGCCGGGCCAGTGGACAATAACTCAATTGGCTAGATATATACGGACAATTGATATGTGTTGCAAAAAAGCAGGGTGGGCTCTCGTGGTCAGAATTCGATTTCTAAGCACCACCGAGTTGCGTCCAATCACGAATGAATTTTCGAACATGATCCTCGGAGACGTGGCCAGAACATCCGCCCACAATGTTTTCAAGGTGCACAAAAATAGCAAAGGCCTAAGCGTCGTTTCGCCCCTCGTGTACTATCTGTATAGGGATAGGCATGGACGGTAACCAGCTCTACAATTTGACTTACAATCCTGTGCAAGCATTATCATCTGTTCGAGAAAGCAGCTACAGCGGCGGAAGTGTTCAAGGAGTCGAACGAAAAGACTTTCTCATCATCAACAATTGCCCAGCACACCTATGTGCCATGTCGGCTACACCAGAGAGACATTGAGGAAATCGCGTTTTCTATCCGTTTCATTTTCTATCCCAGTCACAAGCCATTGCCCTCAAATGGAAGTGAAACATGATATACAGTATCGCCATTAATATGGTGGATATCACAACGGCAACTTGCAATCTCGCTACTAAAATGACTGGATTGGGTGAGAATTTGGATGGGCTAAAAGTCATGTTCGGACTATGTGCCATTGTGAGCGATCAGCTCAAGCAGCTCAAGATCAAGTGGCGCCCTTGCAAGCCAGGATGAGATTGCCTTCCGACTCCTTAGCCCTGCTGGTTTCCCAAGGGTCCCATTCGCACAATATCCCCTCCATGCCTCAATGGGTCACCAGGTACATGGCATGGCAATGTTCTACGGCTTTACCAACGGCCCCAACGAGTTATTCGACCCTTTACGTCATCTCGACCTGAGACACTGTACAATCTTTTTCGAAACTCAATTCGAAAACAAGGCCAAGTGGAATTATCATAATGATAATCTTCAAGATATCATCAACGCCTTCATGATGATTCCAATGCAGTATCTATATTACAAGGTCGATCCCAAGATGGGCAATGAGATATGGTCGTTTAGTCTGGCAAATGCGGTCGAGCCACAAGCCCCTGAGCCCGAGTTCGAGATGGACATGCTACCCATTGAACTCTGGGTGCCCGGTGGTGATAAAGTTCAAGAAGTCCTCCCTCCAAAGTTCGACTATTGAGAATATAGAACTTCTGTCTGCAGCACTGGGGCACTTATCTATCATCACTGTGCCACCCATGGTGACCAGGGCTCATAGATGAACCTATGGGTGAAGCCCAGGATGCTATTGATGCTGAGTATTAGGGCAGATTCTCTTGTGGGACATGTAGTAAACGGTTCCAGGAACAAGAAAAGCTAAAGCGGCGCCTGTTGATACACCTCCCAGATGATAAGAGGCCCAAGCATATATGCGCAATTTTTTTGCCAAGGTCCTCGAAAACGAGGGCAGCCTCAACAAACCCAAGCCAACGACCGAGCTGTAGATGATCTTCCCTACAATTACAATAGCAGCTCCCCATGTATTTTGCTTGTTCTCCAAGTCAGGTAGGCAAGCGACTGGTTTAAAAGATAACACAGCTGGAACCCCAGTATTGAATTTTGACACAATATCAAGACAATTAGTCTAATAATAAACACAATATTAAAACAAATATTATAGAATAATTCATAACTTTCTTATTATTATATTCAATATTGTTAACAAGAAAAATACCTTACATAAAAAGGGCTTCAGTGTTGCAGTTCAGCCACTTAGTAGGTTTTCGTCGATACGTCAAAGTATCATGACACAGCAACAGAAAGACCCAAAGACGGGCAAGCTGTACAACAGAAATCCTACCGATGGCTCCGGGTCTCTTCTGGCGTTCTTCAAGTCGACAGACTGGCCAGTTTACCGCATGCTCACCCAGTTCCGCATGGCAAAAGGCCTGTTCGACATCTGCCACCGTGAAATGTAATTGATCGAAAGGCTGTAGAGAGGTGCAACAAGGGCAAGTCTGGGGATTTGAGGCGTCGCCGGATGATCGTCCGAGGCTACGCCCTACATGAAGAAGCCCAAGCCTTCTGAAGGCTTCTTCAAAGCCCCGACGATGGTGACAAGGCCGCTCCCAAGAGGCACTGGAAGCCACACTCAAAATGGAAGTTCTACCTCTCCGCATCATACTGGCTCGCCTACTGTCCGCGCCCTCGAGCCCGAAGATGCGAAGACCCTTTAGAGCACCCAGAAGCTTCAGGAGCTGGCCACCGGGAACATCGAACGGAAGGAGTTCGAGGGCAACATGACTGATGAGCCCAAGCAGATCCAGAAGATGCTGGAGACCATCATCGGCCGACGTCGTTTGCACCACTCCTGCCCAGTCCGAGAGAGTGTCCATTTACAAGGAGTGGAAGAAGAACACAGCCCGGGCTATCGCTGTGGACGAGGCCGCCAACATGCACGACCAAGCCCGATCTGGACTGCGTCTGGGGCAATACCCTGCTGCCCTGCCTTCTCATTGGGGATGAGAAGCAGCTTGAGCCGGCTGTCATGACACAACAACAAAAAGACCCAAAGACGGGCAAGCTGAGACATGCTGGCGATCACTCCGTATCTCGTCTGGCATTCTTCAAGTCGACAGGCTGGCCAGTTTACCATATATTCAGTCAGTTCCAAATAGCAAAAGGCCTGTTCGACATCTGCCACCGTGAAATGTACTCTGACATCCCATTCGAGTACCACACCATGCGATCGGTGTCACATTGGAGAACTTTGTCCGCCAGAGGTTCCCAGAGCTGTCCCCGCCCCTTTCCCGTTCCCGTTCCCGTTCCCGTCCCCGGCTGGCCAGCTGGCCCCCATCTTCGTCCACTGCCAGGGCACGGTGTGCTACAAGGCTCGGAGGAGCTCATATAAAATCAACTATGGCCAGGCGGAGATCGCCCTGAACTTTTTGGTCAGTTTCGTCAATGAAACCAAGACCGACCCTTCCCAGATCGGCTTGATCAGCCCATACAAAGCAACGAGCGTGCTGATCGAGCGTCTGCGCAAGAAGAAGCCCGAGTATCTCCCCCTTGCGGCAATGGCACCGACTGCGGCCGTCGACTCATACAAGGGTCGTGAAAACAGCATCATCGTCGCGGTGATGTGTACCACGGCAGGCAAAGGACCTGGCTTCACGACAAATAAACACCGACTGAACGTATTGCTGTCCCGTCACAAGAGCGGTATCGTTATTTTCGGAGACATTGACGTCGTGGAACCACTGGTTGGTGCCAAAGGTAAAGGCGAGGGCGAGGAGGGGAGGGGGAGGGGAAGGGGAAGGCTGCTATCACCTGGGGGGATGATAACAAAGGAAAATTCCTCCAGGCTGACATGTTGAAGAGCGTCAACGCCAACCTTGTTAAGGAGGGCAGAGTGGCTACGGTAGTTTGGGAGAAAAGGAATGCATCACAGGAACTGATTGCCAGTGAACTTTTAGGTGTAGCCCAAGATACCACTGATGCCAGGTATTAGTACGGGCTCTCTTATGAGATATGTAGCAAATATTTCGATAAATAAGATATGCTAAAAAAATCATTTGCTGTTATACCTCTTTGGTGGTGAAAGGGGCTACGTAACTATGTCTGTAAATGGCTGTCAGAAAACAGCGGCTACAAAGTCACCTCGACAGAGTTGTTTCGGCTGTCAGTTATATTATTATGAGCTATTTTTCAATGGTGAGCAGATAATATTCCCTAATAATTGCTCAATAATTTATTATTCTGATTGTTAACTACCTGGTGTCTATCAATGTCGTGGCCTGTATTAGGGAAAGTCCGGTTAAGATACCTTTGCAGTTCCTGTTGTTCTAACACCCACTTGGCATAAGCATATAAGCCCTGTCTGTGGTAGATCGTTCTATACACAGGATGAGCCGAAAAGACACTCATCGACACATATCCCAGATGAAGAGAGGCCCAAACGGCTGCAGTTTCTGGCATCTCTTCAACCTCTACCATCGTACTCACAGCCCAATAGACTCGTGTCTAAATTGTAGCTTTTTGTTCTACAGTCGGGAAGCAATCCCAGGTCCTTTCGTTGTCATAATAACTTGTGTATCGGCTAAATTGCCTTCTCCGAGGATGTTAACCATTTCCTGGATTGGCGGCGCCTGCATGTGCTTGTCCATCGCTTCTTTGCTTTCATACCTGTATACGCACCGTTGTTAGACGTGAGGTAGTAGACAAAAGCATATTAGTTCCGACGTACTTCTCGAGAACCACAAATTGTTCGTTTCCGTTCAGCTCCTTAATTCCCTTGTGCAATTCATACCGAAGCACATACGGCTCATTGGCCTGTACATATTGAACACATTTGTCGAATAATGCAAGAAACTAATCAGTCGCTATTTAGTTGTCGGTTCATCGGTGGCTATTATGACGGTTTCGTTAAGCAACTCACCTTTTCGGCCTGGCCAGGCTTGGGTGTAATGACAGCTGCTAACTCGATTGGTGCCATCTTGAGTGTTCAAGTTAGCTATAGTTATTAAGAGATAAACCTCAGTCGGTGGAAGATTGTCTGGAAGGAGATTCGTCTCTGAAACTGTGTATGGTTTAATTTTTTGTTATGCTTTTATACAACATCATGGGCATTCTGGTGTTTAATGTGCAAACGTTCGGACCCGCTACTTAAGTCAAAACACCGTCGGATATCTTTTTACGCCCTGCCACGGATAATTGAACCCCTAACACCCGGGAGGGAATTCGACACCCATACACTTCTAAATTGATTCTTTAGCACCCCAACTACTTATTTCAGCCGGCTAGTTGAGGGCTCGACATTCAATGCGGAGAAAGCACTTGGAAGCCGAGGGCAAAAAAGTGTATAGGGTAGGCACAAGCTGGGGAGGAGGTGAGGTTCAACTTGCTATGGTCATGACGAAACAAGGTGACGGGCACTAAAAATTGGAATAATAAGGTAGATGTACCTGGCAAGTGGATAACTTTGAAATTAAAACACCCAAACATTAAGCTGCTTATTGTCAAGTCCTTGACCGGTATTGTTAGATTATTAAGTGCTAATAATACATGCTGAAGAGATAATATCGCATATATGGTCAATTTGCTTTGTTTGATGTTATTAAATTTCTTTATTTGTTTGTAGAAAACAGTCTGTTCATAACCACTCTTCTCTTAGAGGTCTTGGGAGCGACTTCATTTACCACCCACGGCTACTCATTAGGTACACTGGGCTGCAGCCAAAAATAGGACTGCATGCAGGTGGCTAGGATCTCGGTAGACCATGGCAACTGTGTGAAATATCGTAAAAGCTTGGAATTGACTTAGTGCTAGACAGGCATTGACGACATCTCGGGTCTCGCGGATTCGGGCATTGAGTGGTACTCGGCGCACGTTGCAGATCAATAAACCACCTACTGATTGGCATGTGTCACATAATAGCTTCTCTGGATCTACTCCGACCTTCCGGCATGGTTTGGGACCATACGGTGACAATCTTTGCAAGTCAAATGACCACAATAGCGGCCGTACTCGGAGAGGTTTCACTCGACCGGCGCCGACTCAGGCACTAGCTCTTCTCTAAGAGATCGTGTGTAGCTGCAACTAACAAACTGCCGACCCACTAGTGTCGAGTCAAAGGGATCCTCGAGACTGTTTAACGCTCCGATGAGGTCTGAATCTGGGGCAGGACGCAGGGGTACGTGAAAGAAGATCACACGCAGAACGCTCCTTTTCAGGACCGGGAAGCCCGGCTCTGGTCGCTTCGGAGAGCTTGTTCCCCAATTTGTATCCCGAGGTGTCCTTGCTGGGCACGAAGGCGTACAACACTCCCCTCGGCCGGGAATGAGGGCCTGCTGCCTCTCAAATCCGGTGCCTGAGCGGAGACAACTCGGCTTCCATAGGGCGTATGGAAGGATATGCACACCATCCACATGGTACCACCAATCCCCTGATGATCCACCAGCGCAAACGGATGGCCCAAGCTAGTCCAGAGTCTTCAATTAGACCCTGAGAGCAGGATGAGTGATACTGTTTGGAATATCTTGAGATCGATTGGTATATGGTCTTGCAAAGGGGTCCTTAATATCCCGATATCCCGTAGATGCAGCACCGACGGAGATAATGTGTCTGATGGGTGACGCCCGAGAAGCTCGGAAATAACGACGGCAGGGAAACACTCGGGACCCTGGAGCCTACATGCTATGCCGACATCCGAGCACATGTTGACGACGATGCGTGCGTGGGTGCTGATGCAGCGTGCTCGCTTATTAGACGAGCCGGTCGATCGGTTATTACTGCATACGTTCGCTTCCATGATATTGGGGGGTGTCAGCAGCCAAAATTTTGCTACGACGGGTATCCGTGAAACCCGCCGGGTTCCGTTACATTCAGAAAAACATCGCCTCGCTCTTCCCGCCCTTTTGTCGTAGTAGCGAGCTAGGCGTGTAAGATCATCGGAAGGTTCAGGGAGACGATGATTTTTGCAACTATGCGATAGAACAATCGATGATACGACTCAAAGTCATCGACATCCTCGAAATTGTGGTATCGTGCGGTTGCATGATTTTGTAAGAACCAATGCTTCCACGAGAATGCAAATCAAATACAAGATGACAATTCCGCCTGGATCATCTCGACACAGCACATGGAGTATACGTGCTGAAATCATAAATTATATGCCGGGTTGTGATACGCATGTATGAGCGGGTACCAGTCATCAACATACGGCCTGCCGCCAAGCACAACCCATAGGCACCTGTGGAGGACAAGGGTTGGTTAGAGGCGAAAAGCCGTAGCTTGATAACGGCCACCCGCTCATACGCACATATCACAGCCCAACCTATAGTTTATAGTTTCAGCAGGTCCTGTGCTGTGTCGAGATGATCCGGGAGGAGACGACCCTCTGTGTCGTTGTTGCTTAGAGAGGTAGGTGGTTGTGGTTGGTGGTAATAGGCTTCCCTTCTTGGGGGCCATGGCCATGTTATATAGCTCTGGCCAGCTGGCTCTTATTGTTAGAGTTTTTGAGGCGTTGCCCAGGCTGAATGTGATGATTTTTAGCTTTCCTGGCCTGGAGGAAGGTTTGGGTATAGATTGCTGATTGTGTTTAAAAACTGTCTGACCAAATCTTATTTACGGCGAAAAAGGAAAAATAAGATGAAAGCTAAACCACCAAGAAACTTCAGGGCTTGCTGCGCAATTGACATCGCGATGCTTACAGAAACGAATGTAAATACATGTGGGTGTGTGTTGAATAGGTAATTCAGACTAGCTACCTACCTTACATAGAGTATGGATGATTGATAGATATGAAATCGGTCTATTGGCATAGCCGCCTCTATTACAGGATTAGGTATTGACAAGCATCGCCATATACGCTTGGTAGTTGATTTGTACGGCCAGGAAACCGAGGGGCACTTCTTCTGAGCCTATTAGACACACTACGTCAGACTTTTCGCTCTCGCAACGGAATCGCTTTCTTACTCGCCAATTTGGCCAATGACGCACCAGGTCGATATAATTGATGAGTCACTCTCGGATTTACGGCTGTCGCTAGCCTGCTGGTGCTTGTCCCCGCTGCTGCTGGAGCGACTCGGCACAAATCGTCGGGGACGCGAATTGCGCGAGAGTCACCGGGACTAATGGCGAGTAAATGCGGTTACAGTCGCAATCCTGATTGATTGCTGTAGCAATCAATCTGCTTCTACTAAGCATGATCAGACATCACGATCAGTCGCTGGAGAAACGAATCCTCAGCCATGAATAGAAAACCTAATCTTAATTGAATGCATCAACTGCATGGTCCTGAGATGCTGGATTTGCTTTTTATAGCATCAATCTGTCGCAGCAGCAACAGCGTCCCCAAAATCCGTCCATGTAGATCGCCCGCGCATCATGCATCCCTGTATTAGGTGATGGATGTGCCTGAAGGAGCTCTGTCCGCTGTAAACCGGACTTCAACGGAATTTAGGAGAGCCGTTCCCAAACCACGGCACGGGATCACCCCCAGCACCACCCCTCCATTTTTGTTTCGCTGGATCGAGCCAATCAACCACATTTACCTAAGCACCTAGGTGATTAACCACAAGATCTGTTCACACGAACAAAAGAGGTGTGCTGACTTCTATCATGAGCCCACGCCAGGGACGGCAAGAGAGACATGGCGATGCTAGAAGGTGTGATCGCACATAGGCGAGGAATGTGAGCCACCGATAACGCGAAAGCGAGATGTGTTTAGACGGCGCCAAACCTTGCTGGTTGATTATTCAGGCCGCTTACAATTGCGAGATTTATATAAGCAGGATGGATGAGTCAACTTGATGTCCCTCCAATCAGAGAGCCCATCCACCCGATTAAGACTCGAGATCACCAGCCCTATCAAAACGTAATCATGTGCAGCGCCCAGCCAAACTCCAGGCACATTTTTATTAAGACACACCCTGACGCGTATACACCCCTTGCTGCCCTTCCGGCGGTGCCTCGCATCCATCGGACTGTAAACGATGCGAGAGGCCTGGTGCCTGACTTGTGTGGGTTGGTTACTGAACCCGCCAGCCGCCCGCAGCCCGCACGCCGGGTTGATGCCCATGTGCGGTCTCCGTTCATTGCGGACTTGTAAAGTGTTGCCTGACGGCTGCGGTTCGAATTACACGTATGCCAGAGGCCATCAATTGGGAATGGAGGCCGATTATTGGAAACAGCCACATGTGTGAGGCGTCTGTATCAGCTGTGGATGCCGCCAGACCACCCGACTCCTCGAATGTTCTATGTCCCCCCTTGCACCAGCCTACGTACCCAAACAAGCCTCACTTGGGCTGTGCGTGTTCAGTGGTTGGGCGCTGGCGGTGGCATCAACAGACGTGTTCCAAGGGGCATGCACGGATGGGCCAATAATAACAGCAGGCGCCTGTTCCAGCCCAGCAGCAACAAAGACATTCAGACAAAGAAACCATGGCATAGGATGCTCGCACAATTTCTCCGCATTCGAGGTAAAGCAAGGGGCATGCACATAATTGGTGATTTTAATTGGCAACATAACAGGAACACCCCCAGTAAGGCAAAGCATGGTGAGGGCCATTAAACATTAAAATTGGCCCAACCTCACTGTCAGCCGTAACGTTATGCCCGAATTTACTGCCCGCGGATTCCGCTCTCAATTGTTGGGAACAAATCTAAGGCGAAACGGCCCAATTTTAGCAATATGGAGGACCTTGGGTGTTACAAAGAAAGAAAAATCATGACAGTGCTGCCAGAGGTGTGCGAAGGACTGGGGTAGCATTGTTGCCATTGTCTACATAGGTATTGATTGTTGTGAAGCGGTGAATTAAGATGTCGGTCAATTCAGCGAGTGCATGTGTTGGCTGTAATTATCAGATTCTAAAACCACCTACCTACAGAGGAATGTTATGCAAGGGGCCCGCGGGCTTCCCAAACCCCGCCGGTTTGGGTCGGGGTTTAGATGTGTAAGAATGTCTCTCCGCATTGATGATGAATGTGAATGTGTATTTGGAAGCCTATGGACTAGTACGGAAGTGCAGCGAGGGAAACCTAGGCTTAGAGCCGGGCGGATATAACACATAACGCCTTAAAGTTCGCTTTGATTATGATAGCACCTGGGATTCGCTTTCGGACCCATGATGATGCCGGCACACTAGTTTTCTTGGGGTGTGTGAGTGGGCCACGGCCCTTCGGTATCAGTCAGCTATGAGGGTATGAGTCTTTCGGGCGGGCCATGATTTGAAAGCCACGACAGACCGAGCAGGGGGTGTGCTGGACTTTAGGGGCGTGTCTACTTCCGCAGCTCAACTCCGTCCGAGAGGCCGGTGTCATGTTATTAAAAAGCGAGTTCCCCCATTCCCAATCTTGTAGCACCATCCAGATCAGATTCAGAAGATTCTTCCAATCTTCACCTTCAAGAGCTTTCAACTGTTACTCACTATAACAGCAAACATCCCCAGCTCCTGTTACGAAGACTCTTAGCAACCTTTCGCATCAACTTCTCTGCCTACCTAAGCAAGTGCCCCACAATAGGCTACCGCTCAAGTGTCACAATCGCTCCTAGGGCCCCCGGCATCGCTTGACTCATTGAGGTTCAAAGCACCAAAGGGAGAAACCCAACTAGCACACCATTTTTATTATTAACACGACTTCGGCTCTTTTCTAAACTTGCCTTTTCCTCTTCACAATGGCAACAACAACCACACGAAGTGTTTCCTTCCATACTCCTCAGGACTCTCTCCGACAAGCAGCACTCAAGAAGAACATGTCTATCACTCAGACCTACTACCTCGCCCACAAGGCCCGGGCCAAGCTCTCTCGCGAGGCTGCCCAACCCGACCACGACCTCCGCCTGCTCGTCGGACATGCCAACCTCCTCGACACCTTGATGATGGAGCTTGCCGATGCCGAGCGTGAGCAGGAGCGGTGGTTCAACCAGTCCGTTGCTTCCAGCAACTCCCAGAAGCAGCAGGTCCACATTTCCGAGAGCATCCCCGAGGAGGAGTACGACTCCGACTCTTCTGACGACGACTACGATGAGGATGAGGACATTGTCATGACCAACACTCCCAGCCTCCGACCCGTCGCCAGCAAGCCTGCGCCCACCACCGCCATCAAGTACATTCCCCACGTCGACGAGGAGGAGATGAACGAGGACAACCTCGAGGAGGACTACGCCCAGCTCGAGCTCGTCCGCACACACTCGCACTCCAGCCCTCCCCCAGAGCTGGTAGACGAATCCGATTCCTCAGACGACGAGTCGATGCCACCATCACCACCCCAGCCTCACATGCCCATGCGCGAAGTCAAGGGCGAGAGGGCCACAGAATCAGAATCCGGATCATTATTCCAAGGAGGCCTGTACCTGTCACAACAGTCGGACTCGACTGCCATTTCAGTGTACTAAACAACAACATACACGACCACCTCCTCACTATATAATGATTATTGATTCTGCATTTCAGCGATGGCATTACACTCGGCGCACTTGAAGACTTTCGGATACCACTAAGCGGGCTTGGCTTAGAAAAAGCACATTTCATTTCTCACTACATTTTTACTTTTTACGGATTATACATTATGGATTACAGGACCACACTACTCAGGATTTGATATACGGAATGGCCTGGGCATACTGGGAGGATCAGAGCAGTCCGCTCCCTCAGGGTTGAGTGGAAGGCTTTCTCACTGTATCAACACACAGGAACATTATGCTCTAATAGAGTTAGACTACTAGATTAAACCACAAAAAAAAAAGAAAATACAATTTCAAATCATAACAAGCAAGTTCCATTATTTTCGCCCTCGTGACCCAAAAAATGACAGCTCTTTCCACTGCAACCTTGAATTGATTTGCGATATCTGCTTCTGATTTCAAATGCGGCACTAGGGGAATTCAATCAACTCCGACTCCGCTTCTTCCGTTGATTAGTTGTCCACCTGACTTTAAGAGATCTCTCCGCCTCTAGTCCGAACTCGGGGTTGACACAATCCCGCGCCCGATAACGCGAGCCAGACTTACCGATGACTAAAAAAGCCCGAGAAAAGAAAAAAAAAAGTCATCTTTTTGGTGAGAAGGCCAACGCTGTGACAAAAATCCAAACCCGATGAAAAAAAAAAAAATTCGCCCAAGCTGAATATCCACTCGCTACGGGCCCCTTCCGTCTGCTAGTCACAGATTATCAAGCACCGATGCACAATCATGCTTAGGAAGCCGATGGGAACCTTGCGAGGTAGGGCGTATGTACGGCTGCGCAGCGTCTCGGGCTTCCATGTGACGAGACAGTTGCGTGCGACGCATCAGGCAGGCCGAGCCTGGAGCTGGTCGTGATTGGTCCGCGATAGACGTTGTCACAAACACCATTGTGGTATCATATAACCAAGGCCTCCCTGATCTGATGGGGTCTTGGAGTCCCAGTCCTGTTCAGGCTGCTAAGCGTTAGGTAGGTAAATGATCGACCGCCGATTGAGTCTAGTCTATGCCAGGCGCCGTGTAAGCGGTGAGATGTTTCGATTCGATTGGGGTGTGATCGCGGCTTTAGCTGATTAGATGGTTGGCCCTTCCAATGGCATCGATACGGGTGAGTTTATCGGAGCTCTCGGCGACGGTTGCATAGAAGTGACCGGTTCACGCAGTTGGGCAGTGACATCTCATTGGTCTCCGCAGCTACGTGCCAATGGTACCTAATTTCCCCAAGCCTTTGACGTGTACATGCTGCAGCGCGCCCTGCCATTGATGCACGATTGCCTGGAGCGGTGACAGCTCGCAGGGCGCATGGACGCCTCTCGAATCGGGGGCATTGTGAAACTGCCTTGACCCGGACATCCATTCATCTGCGGTCCGCTTCCAGGTGTCTTGGAATGGTCGGAGACATTGGTAATTGGGGGGCTGGCCCCATGCGGCCCCTTTTGCCTTATGTCACCGACTGGCTGTCCGGATCGAAATGATTGATGCCTTGATGGATGACTAGCACCGCTTTGGCCCCCAGGCAGCCAAGTAAGGAGGCGCTTCACCGGCATGTCTTACATAGCTACGTGTCAATACGATAGGACTCTAAAGGGCGAGGGAATGCTTTGAGATGAGTAGCCTATTGGCAATTAGCCATTTTTGGAAGTTCTTGCGCGAGAGACTGTTGGGCGCGAAAGTCCATTTCCGTCATGATTAAGCACACTTATCGTTACCGCCACCTAGATCATCGATGAAGTAACGACTTGGAGGGTGTCTGTCCAGCAATGAGGCACAGTTTTCGATCAGGGCTAATGATACGTCGATGAAGAGAAGAGATAAGATCTTGGGGTTGAGGAAGGAAACTTGGAATCGTACATCATTATCCACTTCCCTGGCAACCTGGCAAGTGGCTGAAATAAAACATGCCACACCAAAGCCTCCATACAGCTTCAGATTTCAACACAATACCCAAACGATCAACCCAGTTATCAGTACAATATCAAGCTAAATAATATACAATAGTATATTGTTTTAATATTATTATTTGGAATATTATTTATTACAAAATGAGGTCTCCAGCTTGCATACAGAGAGCTTTAGTGTGCCATGTTTTATTCCAGCCACTTGCCTGGATATGATTCGCCATGATCTTGTAAACTTACCTACCCTGGACAGTAGGCAAAGTATGGGGGAGCTGTTGTGGAGAAGATCCCCCCGCTCATATTGATTGCAATTGTAATCATCATCGCAAGGCCGGGGCTCGGATTTTTCGGTCAATGTGTAGCCCATAGCTCCCCTCGTATGGCCCTCCATCTCACCACGTGATAACTTAATTTTGCCTCCTCTTGCGTCAATGAAGCTGGGCTCAACATGAGAGCCGCAGCCCCAGCAGCACGCGCCCTTCGGTGTGCCCCGCCCAGTCGAACCTGTCTCAACTGCCGACGCCAGATCAGATCCTTCTCGAGCTCGACGGCACCCACGATACCCCCGCGGGCAGGCATTGCGCCATTGGCATCGCGACAGCTCCTTTCAATCGCCGGCCCGGACGCCGCCAAGTTCTTGCAGGGACTCGTCACTGCCAATGTGGTGGAAAAGGACGGTCTTCCCAGGACCGATGGGTTCTACGCCGGTTTCTTAACCGCTACGGGGAGGGTCCTGCACGATCTTTATATATACCCCAATACAAAGCAACTGGCGGGTGTCCAGGAGGAGAATGCCTTCTTGGTGGAGGTGGATGCCAATCACCTCGACTCGCTGGCGAGGTTCATCAAGCGATACAAGCTCCGGGCCAAGGTGACTGTGCGCAAGGTCTTGCCGGACGAGGTCAATGTGTGGCAGGCGTGGGACGAAATCTCCAATTCCGACCTGCAGCTCGCCTCGACGAGCGTCAATCCCAATATTCTCCTCAAGGACGTCCGAGCTCCGAGTTTTGGGTACCGTATCCTGCAGTCTGGGCAGCACAAGCCCGAGGTGGACTTGGACGAGACGACAGAGGATGCGTATACGATACGGCGGTACCTGAACGGCGTGGCGGAGGGCCAGGACGAGATTCTACGAGAGACGGCTCTGCCGCAGGAGAGCAACATGGATTACATGAACGGGATCGATTTCCGCAAGGGCTGCTACATTGGCCAGGAGCTCACGATCCGCACCAAGCACCGTGGTGTCGTACGGAAGCGCATTCTTCCTTGTGTGATATACGGCAAGTCCGAGCCTATTCCTACGAGCCTGCAGTACATCCCGCAGGCCGGTGGTGGAAGCGGAGCCTCGACGCCAACGGCGGACCTGGTGCCCCGGGATACCAGCATTGGACGCATTGGGAAGCGCGGGCGGAGCGCAGGGAAGTGGCTGAAGGGCGTGGGGAACATCGGCCTGGGCTTATGCCGTCTGGAGATCATGACCGACATCACCCTGCCTGGTGAGGTTGCCGCTGCGTCCTTCCAGCCGGACCACGAGTTCCAGCTTGAATGGGGCGAGGATGGCGATAAGAGCGGGGTTAAGGTAAAAGCCTTTGTACCTAACTGGCTGAGGAGTGGACTGAACGAGGCGGCACAAGGGTAGAAGCACAGGGGGCGAGGTGCGTTGCCGTTGTACATTGTTATGTATTACATATTGTATATCGCTGGGATCATGAGCATGGCTGTATAATTTGATAACTTCGCTCCAAGAAGAAAGATGTATAAATTACACAAGAGTTAGAATACATTCACTGTCCGCACTCTCTGAAATATGGCCCTGGAGTAGATTTTCTCTCTTTCTTGAAAGAAGATAGCTTGTATGATTTGCTGCACTTTTTGACGGCAGTAGCACAACTGCACAGACACTGTTGTGTATAAGATAGCCATTCTTGCTGCATGCCCTCCGAGCACAATTTGAACGAACCTTAACAGACTATTGAGCGATTCTATTTCATTGTGTTGAGATGTCGGGCCTGGTTTCTTCTATTGCGGTTTTCTCACTGTGTACTCCAACTCTCACCCATATAAAACGATTATATACCTCAGATTAGAGACGATATAATGCCATCCAAGTCCTAACTATAAGTGGTCGATGACTACTTGCTATTGAAGGAATAGCCATCTGTTTGCGATTCCGCCAATAATAATAATAATAAATAACTTAGGCCTGCGCCCATTTGTCCGAAAGTATAGGAGAAGCCAGGCGCAGTTGCTTCCTTTGCTCGCCCAGCTACTTCCGTACAAGTTCTCCACGCCTGCACTGTTGTAAAAGAACCAGGCCCACAAGATTTCCAGTGAAGAGCTTCCAAATATAAAACCTCAACCGGATGGTTGCATTAGCCGTTGTTTTGTGAACCATTTACCTACAAATACTACCTATTACTACCTATCCCCTGCTAGCACAAGGTGGTACGCAAACGAACAAGCATCCGATGTTTCACGACTGGCACTGCTTTTCTGTCGCAACTCTCATCCCCTCCTCTATCTTGTATCTGCTTGATCGATTTTGATCGGTCTCTTGCTTGACAACCTGTGCTACTATGTAGCCAAACGCATTTATATCATTCTGGGGCCACTCGTTTGCTTGAATTCCCCTAGGCATGGCCAGAGTTTGTATCCAGCACATGCTTCTACGCACCTGAGAGCTTCCCATGGCTTTGCAAATATATCCACCGACCAGAGGGAAGAAACCCGAACAGAGCGAGGATTCGGATACAGTTGAGCCAAACAATGAACGCAAACGTGAGTTGACTTGGCAAGAATGAGAGAGTTCTCCTTTGTGTACCACCAACATGCTGACATCTCTCCTTGAAAGCTGCTGCGCCAGTAGACCCGTTGAACGCGAACAACACGATCAACCAAAATGCCCTGCTGGACCTTTGCAACGAAGTCCGAACTAGCCTTCAGGAAGATGCTTGTCTCGGACCGAGGGGCGATGTTCTTATGCGGCTATTGGGCGCCGTCATCAAGAGCGAATACGATGAAGCGCCCATCCTTAACCTCAAGCTCATCCGAGCCACCCGTTTGGACAAACTGCTTGCCGATATCCATGACAGGACCCGTCACCTCGAGCGCATGAGCCCGGATCTACGGGCCTGCCTGTCGATAGCCGACAGCCTTCAGAGACATTGGAGAATGAGGCTACGGGATGGGTATCTGGGACTGGACAATTCCCGCTATCGTGGACTGACACAGAAGAATGGACGGTTGGATAATGTCTTTTTTGACGACGCAAAGCGTGGAGAAGCATGCCAGTGGGCTGCTAAGAGCGGAGAGGCACTCTCTGAAGTCGAAGGAAATACTGAAATCAAGGAAGGACAGTAAGTCTCATACAAGGACACATGCCGCCCCGAAATGAAGGGGGAAATGAAACGAACACACAAATTTTGAAACAACTGTTAATCATCGGGGCACAGTTGGTGGTTAACCTTGGCCTGCGCCCAACGAGACGGAATTGTCTGCGGCTCTTCCGACTCCGTGTCAAAGGGTAGATATGGCATTGCCACCATGCCTTTGCTCACAGGAACCGAGATAGCACAATGGCCTGCTGGGACAACAAAGTATGTGAGAGAGGGAACGCTGAGGGACATGTGTGTGGGACTTATATCGCAGGTTGGCACCAGGATCCGCGTTCTCCGTGGCCACCTTCTTAAAAGCCCCTTTGCACCAAGGGGTGGTTTGCGGTACGATGGACAGTATGTTCCCTGGAGACTTCCAAGCCCAATCATGGCGATATTTGCTCTTTGACTGACACGTGCTCTGTAGGTACATCATTCGCCGGTACGGGCAGAGCCGCAACCAGCTCACGGGAGTGTTTCGTCTAAGCATCGAACTGGAGCGCGTCGGAGCGCAAAAGCCAATGCATGAAATATGTCTGTCGCCCAAGCCGTCGGATATGGATGACTGGCATCTGTTTGAGAAGCTTGAGAGTGACATCCTCAAGAAGAAATGGGACGACGAGAGGTATCTGGAGTGGATACGGGAGAGGGCCCAGAAGAAAGCCGAGCAGGAGCAATTCCTGGAAATGGTCCAGCTTGAGTCGATGAAGGCCATCCAGAGGATGAGAGACGAGAACATCCTAGAGTCAGAGGACCTGGAGGAGCTGAGAGACGTCCATAAACTTGCAGATCTCAAGTGGGAGCGATGAAGTACATTTTCATTTGTGCTGCACACTGGTAAAACTAGACATGTCTAAGGAACCTACCACCTAGAAAGGCTTCGCAAGAGAATCAGACCATTGCGTTTCTTTTAAATTATGAATAGAAATCACAAGTGAGGATACTATTTTAGTAAATTGTTTGTTCTTGATGAATGAACGATGAAGAAGCATTTTCACAAGGCATATGTATGGGGAAGCTACGAAGGAGGGGGAGGGGCAGAGTGTGACATTGATCCGTCTCCTCGGCGCTGGCGGGGCAGCTTTTCATCTCCATACAACATCACAACAAACCCTAGGCATAATCTCACGAAAATGGGCAAAAACGACAAGAAAGGCGGCGGCAAAGGAAAAGGCGGCGGAGACAGTAATGAGGGCGGCGGTAAAGCCAAGGGCGCACAGTCGATCAATGTCCGACACATCCTGGTGAGTCTCATCGCATTGGATGCCAACCCCTCCATATCTGCTAACATGTGGATGGCTAGTGTGAGAAGCACGCGAGAAAGGAGGAGGCATTGGCGAAATTGAATGAAGGCGTCAAGTTTGACGAGGTCGCAAGGACCTTCTCCGAGGACAAGGCCAGACAAGGTAGGCTGGATGTAGCTGACGCCGTGATCTGGTGCTAACTGTGATGGCAGGAGGCTCATTGGGCTGGAAGACGAAAGGGAGCCTGGATCCCAAGTTTGAAGAGGTTGCCTTTGCTCTAGAACCCAGTTCTACGAGTAGCCCGAAATTCGCCGAGGTGAAAACAGAATTTGGGTATCACATCATCATGGTAAGTTTCGGTCGTTTCATCTATAGATACCGGCGGGGTTTACAACTGTGCTTCAGGTGGAAGGACGAAAGTAGAGTCATGCCAGTAAAAGTGGAATTGATATCCAGTTCGATCTGGAAAGATAAACTTTTTTTTGTATTCCGGTCCATGTGCCGATGGCCTATCAACTGAAGTGATCTAAGAGCACAACCAAGTGATTCGGTTCCTGTGGTATCTAAATTCAAATACCACGCCTCTAATCCTCCCTCCGCATCAACGCCGTCACCCATGTCGCACTTATTGCTCGGTCTGGAAGTAGTTGAGGAGGATGGAGCGCTCCTGGGACTCCTCACCCCAGTCCTTGACAACGACGCAAGAGCAGTTGACAACCTTACGGGCGTTACCCTCACGGTCAAGGACACCTGGATTATCCGTGTTAGTTGGTGTTCTGTGCCGTAAATCTTCGATGGACCCCGTTCACAGGATCCATTCATAGGATAAAGGGACGTACAGAGACCAGCCCACTCTCCGAGCTGCTTGCCATCGGGCACCTTGATCAGAGGAATCTTATGCTCCGAGCAGAGAGCAATGACGAGCTTCTTGTAGGCCTCCTCCTCGCAGTTCTCGTTGAGGACGCACATGTGGGCTTGACGACGGTCGAGGGCCTTGGAGGCTTCGCGGAGACCACGGGCCAGACCATCGTGGATGAGGGCGAGCTTCAGAACACCCTTGAGGGCGTCCAGGACGGACATCTGGCCCTTGGGGGCATCACCGGAAACCTCGACCTCCTCGACGACCTCGGGGGTGTTGTCTTCTACGTCCGACTGTCGAGAAAAAGCATTGTCAGTCGCAAAGTCCCTCTGGATGACGTTCCGCTTCCTCAATTCGCCAAATTCGCGATATGCGCAGAGCCAAGCATCTGGCTACCACAAACGGCCGCGATTGAGGGGCGGCAGCATCGGGATACTCACCATTGTTGCTGAATTTTTCTCGTCGGGCGATCCTCGAAGAGTCAACTAGAATTTTAATATGATATGGAAAAGGAAAGTTGGGAGTGAAGTTGCAGTTCGTGGATGATCTAGAACAATGTCGGGTCCGGGACACGGGGATTTGCCGAAAATGCAAGCGAGCGCAGTGCGCCCCCCATTAGGGCATTTTGTCGTGCACGGGCCACCAGGGCACACCAACTTTTCGTGCGGCCCACCTTTCGGTGCGCGTGGGAATTGCGAGCTGATTTTTCGACCTCGCCTGGAATTTCCTCTTGACCACTTGACAACCCAACAACGCATCACCTTTTCCTCGAGGTAAGTGATATGAATCGTCCACGGCGATTCGGACCTGGAAGATAATGCCTTGCATCGTGGCTAGGGAGAGCAATCTCGAGCGTTGTCTCGCGTGAGAGACTCCAATGGTTGTGTATCGTCGGATGCACGAGTCACCTGGGCTGGCAATGGCTCGAGATACGCTTCTCCTCTTCAGCACTGGGCGGCAGAACCCTCCTCGACCGATCGCTGAGGGCACTCTTCTCGCTCACAGGCCCGAGAGGCTAACGTAGAATTCTTCCTGGCAGACACCTCATATCCCACTTGATTTGAGAATCTCCTCTTCACAACCGCCAAAATGGTTCGCACTTCCGTCCTCCACGATGCCCTCAACAACATCAACAACGCCGAGAAGACCGGCAAGCGCCAGGTTCTGATCCGACCTTCCTCCAAGGTCATCATCAAGTTCCTCCAGGTCATGCAGCGCCACGGTAGGTCCACTCCTGGAACAAACATCTTCGTTGAACGTCATGGGTCCCCCTTTACCCTTTTCCTTTATCCTGTTTATTACTTCGGCATGATAACTAGGGCGACGGTCGATTCGCATCCACGGCCCAGCCCCTATAAGTTGCCGATAGATTGAATTTCTGCGGAGATCTTACACGTTTCTCTGAATTTTTTGCTTTCACAAAAACACCCATGACGTTTAACGTTTAGTCTCTCGCAACATAACAGCTCATTCTTCTCCTTTCAATAGGATATATCGGCGAGTTCGAGGAAGTCGACGACCACCGCTCCGGCAAGATCATTGTCCAGCTCAACGGCCGTCTCAACAAGACCGGTGTCATCTCTCCCCGCTACAACGTCCGTCTCGCCGACCTCGAGAAGTGGGTTGTCAAGCTGCTCCCCGCCCGTCAGTTCGGTTACGTCGTCCTGACCACCTCCGCCGGTATCATGGACCACGAGGAGGCCCGTCGCAAGCACGTTGCTGGCAAGATCATTGGATTCTTCTACTAGACACTTGCACTCGTGTTGGGTAGTGGGGAAAAGTAAAAAATGAATGAACATTTCATGACAGGCATGCTAGGCGTTTTGGGAAACACCATACCCATGGCAAAGAAAAAAAGTACTTTTTAGAGTCACGGGATAGTCGCACATCTGGGCGAATTCAATGGAACCTTTGCCAGATGCCCTAAATTTCATGAGAAAGCTATCAACTCGTAGATTGTTCGTGTGTGATGTGATAGTGCTGCTGCTCCGGCGCATCAAGTGAGCTGAACAGGGACAGGGACAGTCTCTAGGGATAACTAGGACCTGCGATTAATAACTCGACAGTATGCACAAACACTGTAACCCAGTTTTTGCAAGATTGCCAGGCCGTGCAGGGGTTATGACGCCTTCATTCCTCGTTGCAAAGTACGTATGTCACTACGTAGGCAGATTTTTCTTTTCCTGCATTACGGTAGCAGGTACGTGATGTTCGGCACGCCGTAATGGCGCAGATTCCGGTTTTGACTGTCCGTGTCGTTGGCCGCTGCGGTCACTGCTCGCCGCACCCCACCTAAGTTCAGCCGACGAGGTGGTTCTGGAAGCAAGTCGGCGGTATCGAGCACCTTCCTAGACGAGCTGCGAGGGCGCCCCGGCACTAATGCTTTTGCAGATCCGTCGCGGCTGGGATTGCTGCAGAAGATTCATTTCGTCAATCAGGAACCATGGCGGTTTTCTGCGGGCAGCTCGATCCAACGAAAATCGCAGCCGCCTGCCCACCCCCTTTTAAATTGTGCACTGGCTGGTGGTGCAATTAGCGGGCCCCTGCTAGGTAGAGGCTCAAACCCGCCGAGCCAATAGAATGATATGGGTTGCCTCTTACCATCGTGGCTAGAACGGTGAGGCTTTAATTCCGCCTGCAGGACGGAGCTGAGGCCATAAGGATTCTTGTCGAATGTTCTTTCAGTTGTGGCTCCCTCCTTGGGCTAAACGGTTGTTCGGTTAAGGCGATACGGTCGTGCTGTGAGGCCTCAAGATCTGCCTGGAAAGCAGCTACAGGGAGTCGGTGTTATATGAAACAAGCGCTGCATTAAAAGACAGATCCCATGCATTCATAACCTTGCTTGCAGAAGGGGTCATGTTGCATTTTTGGCATTTCATCATGTACATCCGCATGGTTCTTATGAACTACTGCTGTGGGTGCTCCGTAATTGGTAGTATTTTTTCCCTGAAGCTCCATGTTATCTTTACCGCCCATGAAAAGTTTAGATGAATTTGCAGCTGATTCCGTTCTCTAAGAGGAGTAGGATCGGGCGTTGACTACCTAGTTCCTAATCTCTCCAGTTCTCTGACCGCTTTCTGTCTACGGAGTACATGGGGGCCAAACCACCGCTGAGGCCTGAGCCTCCGTGAGGGGTTCTAACAAGGGAGCCAACGCCTTGGTTTCCCTCTGTGCAAGATTGACTTTTCTTGGTATAGGATGCGGGTAAGGTATCCAAAGATGGTGATTTTCAACGGTTGGTCCACCTCAACGTCTGTTACTGGTAAAGGACCAAAGTCTCCGCCTACAGCACGGTGTCCCAGATAGCTTTGTCTCACATTTACAATGCTAATCAATGAAGACGTGGTATTGTGGACTCGCTATCTAGAAGAGGTTATAAATTCAGATGACTGAGTGATCAGAAGGGAGATCTCATACATGTGATTCATGGGTTTGTTAGTCAGACTTAGTCGCCACTACTGTGTCGTATAAGTGTTCTTAGTAGTACTTATCTTCCGTGGGCTGATTGAATGTGTTCTGATGGACAACCTACTTTACCCTTTAGCATGATAATACTGCTTTTTGGTTGCGAGCATGTTCCTGGACAGGATTACGGCTGAGGAGACGAACCAACTTGTCGTGAGCTTTTGAAAACGAGACTGCACACATAGCTAGGTATGTTCGTGACGCAGGCAGAGGCTAACCAGCATTGCATTTCCTGACAATCTTGTTCCCTTATCAAGTAACTTCTTGCAAACTGCGACGTGTATATATTTCTATATGCTATCTTCCAGGCCATTACCTGAACCAACACTGTAACGAAGAGATCAGCATGTAACATCGGCTGGACACTGAACATCGAGGTCTAAGAGGAACCATCAACAATAATGAGAATCTAACTTAGCAATCGAATAAGAGACATAGTTGTTCACTTAAGTTGTATTTTACTGCATTTAAATAGCGAAGATCCCGAAGCACGGCTACAGAGTCTGTGGCACAGTCCGCTTCGTCTAAAAACACCAAGCCCTGATATGCTCCTTCGGTCCCAATTTTCGCTTGTCGGCATCCCTAACATATATGCCGATGGTATACTCGAAGATGCAGTCAAAGACATAGACAGAATTGCGGATGTGGCTGCCAATATGCTATTCGGTCCTGACATGTCCATCATTGCCCAGACTGCCAAGGGTGTAACCAACATACTCGAAACGGCCGCCAAGGAGCCACGCATTAAAAGGGCCGTTATGAAGGAGCAGTTGAAAATCAAAGGACTATGATGATTCTTCAAAGAATGGGCAGGCTAGGATTCAAGGATATGGAGGCCAGTGTGTTTACGAGAATGGAGTCTCCTATCGAGACTGAAGCGCTTCCCCAAAAACCTTGAAGCCGTACAGAAGACTTTGAAGTTATGAATTAGGCACAAAAGCAATCACAAGAACAAGCAAAGTCATGATCCTATATGGGCTTTTTAGCATAGTTAGTGCTGATTCCGCAGCATATCAATCGATGGGAGCCGTACCGACGGCAAGCAGTGAGTGACTTGCTGGGAAATCCCCAGGGCAAGAGGTTCATATCCCCTTTATCCAATCAAACCTACTGCTGGTGTGCGTTTGGTATGCAATTCGGCGCACTGCCGGTGCGCGACAGCCGCAGCAAATCTAAAAGATAGCAACCGCCCGCTGCATTGAAATCATTTTATACAGTCATTTTAGCCTCCTGTCTACAGCACAGAGGCCAGGTCCACTTGGCATCACTCCATCAGGTGGATCTGTCTCCTCATGATCCTCAAGAGGCCTGCAAATAATTGCGTGCAGCGCATGGTCCATCAGAGTGAACGTGGTTGGCTTATCTTTCTTCCAAGGACGGTCTTCTAGGCCTCGAAAATGCAAATGCGGTATGGCTTCCATGCCCGTTTGCAATGTATTGATTCAGATGCCCCGAAAGCCCCTCTTGCCATGTTTTCATGCACCTAAGCCTAAGGGGGTTGTGGCAATTGTTTACCTCTTCGCAAACGAAGATACTGAGGAATGTATCCCAAGTTTCAGGAATTCATTGCATGTTCGTTATCTAAGACACAGACCAATCCCGGCATTGACTTGATAACCCTCTCGTGAGACTATTACTACCCCAACTGAAGTGTGATTCGGTAGAAAGAACAGGCAGAGGGCGTTGGAGAGAGTGGAGGAAACGGTTCAACTAATGGGGCAGTATCTTACGTCCGCTGTTTTGGGAAACGGCTCATCCAGGTCATCTGCAGCAACAGTCAGGGGCCGTGGAGAAGGTAAAAAGGCGCTAGACCTGCGCAATGCTCCTCCTCCTGAACTTCGCTAGGATGGCTGCTACGTCGATTAAGATGCCTGTGCTGGGCCTGTTCCTGCGACCGGGTTCTGGACAAGTTCTAATTCTAAGGATTAGCTCTTGAGAGGGACCTGAACGGGCACGGCAGCCACCAACCTAGATTCTCAAGGATTGTAGTAGTGCCACGGTAGCTACTAGGTAGAGGTGGCATCGGCCTGACCAGGGAATGGCCAGGTTTCTTGCAAGAAGCTTTTTAGTGCGATGAAGCGTTCTTATCCTGTGGATACCACCCTCTATGTTCCGTGACGTATGGTATGGACTGAGAAGGCTGCTGACGACTCGTATGGAGAAGGCTCTTGGTTCTCTTGGCTCTCTGCCAGTCGTCTCTGTGCTCGCCGGGTGGCAATGCAGCGAGCACAGGGAATGGGAGGAAGCTGGAGGGCACGCGCAATCCGGCTGGTCGAGGGTCCTTGACACCAACAGCGAGCGGTACTTAGGCGGTAAAATTAATTCTGGATCTGGAGAATCAAAGACCCACATACTTACGCACTGAGGCAACTCCTACTCCTTGCCGCTTCCCTCTCTCTAAGGATAGCGAGACAGTTATGGGTGTTCACTTTCAACTCCTCCGCCGTGCTGTTCTGTTCCTGCATCCTCCTGGCCTTTCTTTTGTGACGAGTTTCCTTGCTCCCCTAGAATGCTTCCGTTTCGTCCAGCCTCTGCATTTTCTTCGATGCTGCCGCCAACATAATCTTAGGCCGCCATCTAGCTCTGAATTTTAGACGAGGGCCACTTGCTCGACTACTTCCTCGTCCGCGCCCACGCCCTCAACCCGCCTCCACCTCTCCTCCTCCCCTCCGTCGCCTCAATGCTCGCCTCAACCATGCTGCGGCGGCGGAAGATCTTGGTCTTCATAGGATTGTTTTCACTTGGCTTCTGCGCCTATTCTCTCCTGTGCCTGGCGACCGAACGCGAATACTACCTCCCTGTCCGCAACACAGCATCCTTGCGGCAACCTTCGAGGGAGGGACCGCCACCTCCTCCACAACCACCACCGCCGCCACCCCCTGGCGTCCCAGCGCAAGATAGCCTGACGGCGGAGAATGCTGCGCAACATCAGGATATTGCATTGCAGCAGCAGCCAGAGGTGCCACTGAAGGCAGACTCTCCAGCTCCTGGACCCGGCGGGCCTGGTCCTGAACATGGACCTGGCCCTGAACCTCGACCACAACATCATCCTCCACCTCCCACACACCCTGAGCCTCCCACTGGCTCTGAACGACCGAAAAGCGATCGCCCCGATGATCAGAATCGCCCAGCCGGCAACGACGACCGTACGAAAGAGCACGCAAACGGCGACAGTGATGACAACCCTGATGAGGAGGAGCTCCTGAGGCCACCTAAATGGGAGGTTAGCGAGCGGCCAAACACCAAGGCCGGCCCAGGGCCCCTCAAAGTAGAAGACACGAGCTTGCACCCCATCTCGCACCTCATCACCGAAGCAAGGCGCGAGTTCAGAGACATCAGAGGTCGACAGTCCAAAACGCTGGAAGAAGCTGTTGCCGAGTATCGCAGGCGATATGAGATGCCACCGCCCCCTAATTTCGACAAATGGTTCCAATTCGCCACCGATAACGATGTGCAGCTTGTGGACGAGTTCGACACAATCCACCAGCTGATTACACCCTTTTGGGGATTGAAGCCAGAGACGATTCGGAAAAGAGCTAAGGAGGCTCTTGGTTTCGATAATGCTCTTTTGGGAATTTCAATCCGCAACCACGAAATCACTCTTGTCGAAGGTGGCCAAGAGTGGCAACAAAATGCTACCCAGTCGATGATTGAGAAGTTTATTGAATTCATACCTGACATGGATCTGGCGTTCAACATCCACGATGAACCCCGTGTTGTTCTTTCACACGAAGACCTCGCCCATCTTGTCAACAAGGCCAAGAATACCAACATGCCTGCCGCCAATGCGAAGAAGAGGCCCATAAACGACTTTAGCCCACGGGCGCCGGAGCTGACTGATGGGTATATGTTTGACGAGGTCAAGCGCACTCGATTCAACGTTTTCGCTCATCAATCTACCTGGACCAACTCGCGCATGTCTTGCCCAGCCGACAGCCCAGCCAAGACTCCCGATGACGACGAGCAAGGAGATGACCGCAGCAGATATGGCTATAGCGAGCTTGGATTCGTATATAACTCCACGGCCATGGCTGATATCTGCTTGACTCCGTCACTGAGCTCTTCCTATGGCTTCTTTGATAGGCCAAACGCTTTCAACGTCGTCCATGATTTATTCCCCATTTTCTCACAATCCAAGATCTCCTCATTCTCCGATTTAATGTACCCTTCGCCTTGGTATTGGTTCGATAAAGTCGTATATGACGAGGCCAAGGACTTTCCATGGGAACAAAAGGACAACAAACTTTACTGGCGCGGCTCGACTACTGGTGGGTTCAGTCGCAATGGCGGTTGGAGGCGACAGCACCGGCAACAGTTTGTTCACAAGATCAACGCCCCAGATCAAGCCAAGATCTTGGTGAACAAGGGTGACGAGGAGCAGCCAAACTGGCGAGTCTCTGAAGTCCCTCGAGGCAAGCACCGTGATCTCATTGATGTGCATTTCTCTCACATTGGCCAATGCGATCCTGGTGACTGCGAGGCCCAAATCCAGTATTTTACCCCAACCGATCACGTTGATCAGCAAGATGCTTGGAAATACAAGCACTTGCTTGATATTGATGGAAACGCCTTTTCTGGTCGCTTCTATGCCTTTCTCCAGAGCCATAGTGTGACATACAAGCTAGCCCTTTTCCGCGAGTGGCATTATGAGTGGCTCAAGCCCTGGGTTCATTATGTCCCTCTGAGTCTGCACGGGGACGACTGGCTGGAGGTTGTCCGCTATTTTGCAGGCAGTAGTGCCGGGGATGCGGATGCAAAACACCTCGCAAAGTCCAGCACTACTTGGGCAAACCGAGTGCTACGAAAGAAGGATATGGAAGCCTGGTTCTTCCGATTACTTCTCGAGTAGGTTATTTCCTCCCTCATTCTTAAAAGTTCACAACTAACAACTCATATAGGTACGCACGGGTAATAGATGATAACAGGGAAATCATTGGATATGATCCTTCCAGTTCGACTTCGAAACTGAAGAAGACGAACAAATAGATTAATGAGGCTTGTATAAATGTCTTGGTTATAATTGGTCGTCATTTGGTTTTGTTCCTCAGCACATATAGCGAGCAGATGGCATAATCTTTTGGGAAATTGGGTAGACGGGCTTACCCACTTGGCCGGAGTTTTTTTTGTTGTTTTTCTTCATATCTTTTTTCTTTGTCACTACTACCCTTTTCACTTCACTGACGGCGGCGGCGTACATTTTTGGGAGGTTTGAATAGTACATAAAGCGAAGAGCTCGCGTGGTCGATTGGATGACCTGACATGATACTCGGACACAAGCACACCCTCACACCAACATTTACATACGAAACACATTCACCACATGGCTACCATTAAAGATAATGTAACCACTTTATATATAGAGACACGCTCTTCCAAAAATTCATTTCTCAAGAATTATGAAAAATTTAAAAACAGCCCTAAGCAAAGAAAAGAAGTATGAGATACATAAACCAAATATGAAATCAATTATTTCGCCTGATCGCCTTCGTCTCATGGATAAAGAAAATCCACCTGGACCGTGAAACGTATGCCGTGGCTCTTTGTTTTTTATAAACCATTTTCGCTGATGGAAGTTATCCTCGTTACCTATTCTTCTCCCTCTTTTTTATAATGCGGAGTTAATACATTTGAATTAGGTTGAAAAAGATGGCAGTCCTGTTTTAATCATCCTCTTCCTCACCTTCGGCGTCCCGGTCCTCGCCCTCTGCGTCCTGGCTTGCCTCGCGCTGGTCCTCGCCCTCCTCCTCGTCCGCCCACTTGAGCGGGTTGAGCTTGTACCGGTTCATGGCGTCCTTCATGCGCTCGTTGGGGTCCTGCACCGTGACGTCGAGGCGCTCGACGATCTGCTCGTCCTCGGCGCCGCCGCCTCCGACGGTGCGGGCGATGTTCTTTGTGCGCTGGGGCCGGATGGTGGACTTTTGCAGCACGGGGTAGTAGTAGACGGCCTTTTGCCTGGGGTACTCGTCGTCGCCGCACGAGGCGAGGAGGATCTCGTACGAGTACTTGGAGCCGTGGTCGAGCTCGATCTCCTGTGCCGTCTCGTACTCCCTCACGCGGTTGAAGTGGAAGCACCCCCCGCCGTCGGCCTGGTGGGTGTAGAGGTTCTCGCTGTCGCGGTCCGGGTTCTGCACGTCGAACTTGCGGCGGAACTTGTCGCCGGTAGAGTTGCTCTGGGGCAGGAAGAACTCGTAGTTCATCAGGTTCTGCGGCTTCGGGTACGTCTCCGGGTCCTGCTGGTGGGCCTCGAGGGCGGCCTCGTACGCGCGGTCCTCGTCCTCGGTCCGGTCGATGGGGCGGAAGAGCGACGAGAGCAGGCGCTTGTCGTACTCGGTCGAGCTGGCGACGGGGTTCGTGGCAAACTTGATGGTCACGAAGGCGCCCGAGTCGGGGAAGGCGTCGAGGTCGGGGATGAGGGGGACGGCCTCGAGGAGCTGGGCGTTCCGCTTGGTGGGGTGCCTGACGCGCTTGGGGTGCTTGAGCTCCTCCTCGGCCAGCTCGAAGCCGCGGTCGATCTTGCGCTTGATCGCTGCAGGCGAGTCGGCGGCCTGCTCGGGGGCGCGACGGGGCTTCTTGGATGTGTTGAGCAGCGCTCGGGGGTCGCCGGCGTCGTGGCGCTTGGACGCAAAGTTGGAGATGTATTCGGTTCGGCGAAGGAAAGAAACTGTAGCCTCTGCGACCTTCTTCTTTCCGAGGGCGGCAATTGGCCTCAACAAGGCTCTGTCATGGGGGTGGACTGCTGGTTGATGTGAAGGGGCTTGGATAGCTAGAGAGAGGAAATAATGTCAGTGGTAAGCCAAGAAGAGCCACCGGCAAGCTGTGCCGACGGCGTTCGAGATGCTTCGAACATACTACTCTCATCGCCATCGAACACGCCGGGCATGCCCACCAAGTCCAGGGGCATGCCCAGCTCGGCATCAACCTCGATGTTCAAGGGCTGCTCCCTGGCGAGCCGTGAGGCGAAGCCCGGGGTTGTGTACTGGCCACTGGCAAGGCCAGTGTTGGGGATGTCGAGAAGCTTCGGGGGGTGCGGCGGCGGAGGAAGGGCATTGGAGAATCGGATGCGAGCTATGAAGTCCTGATGGATCATGCGCTCGCCGGATCGCGCAGACGACATGATGGGAGCTGTCGCGCTGCCGCAGGGGCGCAGCTGGCGAGCTTTGGGTGTGTGCACAAGGCGCAGACGCGTGAGTCGACGTTAACCAGTGTGCAATTCCGGTAGCGAGCGTCAAAGGGCGAGTGTGATGCGGTTTGGTGTTGTTGGGTGGTAGGAATCAGAGTTGGCGAAGTGGTGAGAAGTGAGTGCCTTTGTTCTTGTTGCATGTGGCCCCGGCGCCGCTTGTCGAAAAATCGACTCTTTGGGAGCGGCGCGCTTGTGGCTCTTTCTCACGTCTCACCTCACTTCAATTGCATTGTTCCTCGCTCCCAATCTGCACACTCTCGCTCACAGCTCTGTTTCTATAACCCCAAACTTCAGACTTTTACGTATACACGAATTTTATCCGCCTGGCAATTGATGCGCGCCTGATAGAACAATTAGACAGGTGCACATGCGGTGTCCAGCGCCTGTTTCAACACTATGTGACAGGACCCACCGTCGCCTTTGTCATACCAAGACATGGCCATTGAATGAGATCTCGAGTATGGGGGTAATTCTTAATGTATTCGTCTACACTTAAAAACATGAATATGAATTGATGTCCAAAATTCTCGCGCGGTATTCCAACTTTGGGAATCTTCGGCCGACTAGAACATCAGCTCACCGCATCGCTATGATATGCTTATCGACTTTTAGTATATGGAAGCCTCACGGATCCTGTGACGACAGTCTAGCCTAGACTGAGTCTCTTGAATAGCCCGAAACCCCCAAGGCATGACTTCTTTAGAAGTGATACGCAACGGGACCCAGGAGTTCTGAGAACAAAAACCAAAAGGGGATACAGAATCTCAGATCCCCGAAGTTCCCCCCTGCCCATCCCTCCCGACCACAAAGCGAATCCAGATACATTTATATGCCAACATTCCCTGCCGCTTGCTACATTGACGACTTGCGGCCTTATGTTCCCGGAGATGGTGAACGTGGTGGGGAGATGAGTCCACAGTTGCCGCACACCATAGCCGACTGTTTCGTATCGTGTTCGACATTTGCGCACATTGGACTGTGGAAGAAACTGTCACCCTCCCAATGGCCACAATAATAGAGAGTGGTGATTACCGAGCACATCTTCTGGTCCTTGTTAGCACGCAAAGGCCTAATATCAACGAACGATCAACCATACCTCTTCAAATGCTTTACCTAGTGTCACTAGGTGTAGCAGGGGATAGAAACATGAAAATAATATGAAGCCTGTAAGCGTAGACGGCAGGCGAAAAGAGAGATGGAAGGGCGGGAGATGTCAGAAGAATTCTATGACTTGAACACCGAGTCGCTGTACGCCTGGTAGGCTCCTATGAAGCAGGTCAACGAAGCAACGCTTGTAGAAGCTGAATATTCGAAAATGGTATCGTGGAGCGGCAGTGATCTTCAACCGAACTGTATTGTGAGCGTAAGCTTGTTTTCTGATTTACTGATGGGTGTCTATCTTAGGCCTTTATTAACTTTCAAGCTTAACCAGCCCCGAGAGTTGATGATTGCTGATCAAGAGTTAAACAGAGTGCCCTCAGTGTGCGGGTGCAGAATACCCTGGGCACCGAACAAGTCCTCCTGACAAACAAACTCCTCATGAGCCGCATTGCCCGTCCGGCTTCCCCTCGTCCTCTGGTTTCTCCTCCTTGAACATCAGTTCCAACCGCCTCTTCCTCTCTTCATACAACCGGGATATACGAGCCAATACTAGTATTAATTAGTAAAAGTCATGCAAATAAAATTAAGCCGTGATCGCTCACAGTTTCTCACGTAATGAGTTACGTGAGGGCGCGCCACGCGCCAGCGAGCCTCCCACTCGCTGCCCTCATGTTTCTGCTTGATCTTGACCTCGAGGATCCCCCCTTCACCATCAGCCGGCTTGATCCCTCTGCGGGTGAAGAGAAAATAGTCCTTTCCAAAAAGCACGGCAGTCATCTGCATGTATACGCCATCTGGGGCGGAAAGCAGAGAGTTGGAGAGCGCTTCACCCACGACGGACCAAGTCTGGGAACGAGTCTGCTCGGTGTGCGATTTCCCCACACTCTCCATGATCTTCTCCAACTTCGTCGGTTTGAAGGACAGTACGATATGTTCCCAGTCGGCAGGGTTCGGAAGAGAATTGTTGGTGAACTTCAGAGAAATTGAAGGTTGGGGTTCAGAAACGGGTTGGGTTTCTGAAGAAGCATTAACAGACTTGTCCATGTTTTCTTGTGCCAGTTTTCTGGTAATTGATGACCGAGACGTCTAAACAGTAGTGAAGTATTTGGTGGGTGTGTTGAAGCTTTGGAGTGCAGAGTGCAGATTGCTTGAGTGCAGAGTGTAGACTGGCAAGTGGGAAGGGTGAAGGCTAATTAGGTCCCTCATGCAAAGAATTGCCGAGAACAAGCGGTCGTCCCCGGCAATAATTTGAGAGGTAGACGTTTTTAAAGGTACCAGTTTCTGCCTAGAAGTATTGTGCTGAGGTAGATGCCTAGGGGTTGATGGCAACTGGCACACTCTAGCTACTCAGTACTAATAGAAGCTGTGGCCCGCTCGTCGGTTTCAAAGTGAACAGATGAAAATTCAAATGCAGTAATCATGAATTGAACTACTTGCAGAGAAAGAACTAAAAAATATCATCAATGTTTCTTTATAGGACGCGAGCACTGGGCATCCCTGGGTAGATTTGGCAGCCAAGTGACTGCCCAACCCATATACAGCTACGACTAATTTCCCAAGAATAGGTACCTTGAACTGGAATTTTTAAGGAGAATCCATTTAGGATTCGCCTACAATCAAGCTGGGCGGTTTACTCAAATATCCTCATTCGAGACTATCCTCAACTAGGGCTCTAAATTTGAATGGGTGAACGGAATTGGCATGGAACAAGTTTGTCGTTCAGGAACTTGCAACATTTACAATCTCTTCCCATAGGGCCCCCGCTTCTGGAACACCCTCATTTAATTCACATCTCCAATGCCCCTAACCGAAAATCCTGTGCAAGTTCTGGTAAAAAGCCCCATCCTAATCGCATCCTGGTCTAGGGTACGCCGTGTATATCGAGACCCTCCACGTCCGTCACTTCGCATTCTTGGGTCAAATAAATATATTTCTGGTGTCCTGGTATAGGAAACTTACTCATTAGTCCTTCTTATTGTTTTTACGATGGTACATTTGGATCAGATTTTGGTCTTGGCGTACAAGCCTCACTTTCAGGAGCACTAGATGAGCTTCAACAACGCTCAAGTGGGCTTTCAGCCAGTAGAAAGATATCCAGGCTGAAATCTCATCAGTACCTGAATATTCAAGAACTTCTAGGTTATAGAAGATTGGATCTACTTTCGACATTCTCACAGGTAATGAGTTTGGACGTCGACGAACCACTATTCCACCCAACATATTTACATATATAGGTAGATCTAGAAAAGTGTTCTTCACACTGCCTAGATTTCTTGTTGCCAGCCTTAGCAAGTGTATTCTACCTGAGCCTTCTATCTAGACTTTTTGCTGGCCAGACAATCACGCTACCTACCCCTGAAGCCCCAAACGTGTTTCTAGGAACGAAGATTCCTATTGGTGACCTCTAGAATTATCCCTCCTCGATGCGTTGAAGAAGCAACCAAACCTACCTTGGGACAAGTGTACGAAGGAGCCATAACACGGTGACTCATATCCTAGCCTGCTGATTCACATTTCGTTTGAGTCGTTTCTGCACCTCCGTTTACCAATTCATTTGACAGCAGACTTACCGTGACCATCTGAGATCGCCGCACACAGATCCCCTTGTGATTATCACAGGATTATGCCAAGTTACCTATAATAAGAGTGTGATGTTTGAAGGACGACATCCGCTGATCTGCAACATCCCAGATCAGCATGCACCCCCTTTCACCGGAGAGACACCAAGACTGGCCATATTCAATCGTGATGTGCCTAGTCATGTTTCCAATCATCTTCTGAAGGGCCGACTTTCCCCTCTGTTTTGTCTGACCTGGATCTATCATAGTGGAGAGGATGCATGGTTTCTTTGCTGACAGCAAGTGGAAGATGGTGTTTTATCCCGTACCTGTGCCAGCATTAGGGCTTTTGTATGCCATTAGATGTGGTCCTGCAGGCGTGCTAGGAGGCATCGCTTCAGATTACCCCTTGATACGTGACGATCTTGAAGTATACCATATACACCTCTAAATTCACACCAGAATGCAGCCTGTTGTCATATCCCTGCTGGCATAGTTGGAGTGAATGATTTCAACACAGCTAATATAACTTGGTGGGAATACTCAAGTAAGTCGTAAATAAAATCGCATCTGGTCATCTGCATCTTATCATCCATGGTTAAATATGGCAGCCTGGAGCACAACGTTTCGTCCTGAGCTCCAACCGGGTTCGAGTAACTGAAGAAGTAACGGAGTGAATTCCTGTATGAGTCTCAGTCAAAGACTGCATCATTTGACTAATAGCTTCATCCAGGCTGTTATAATTATCCATCCATTTGAGTTTGATTCCGAAGTCAATCACATCTAGCCTTCCGAGATGAAGAACCTCCAGAGTATCCGGAAGAGATTCTTTCAAAGGTATAGGCTCGGCTCCGAAGCCTGCGAGACATACCATAGGTATGGATAGTTCTTTAAGTCGTTCAAGCTCGGACAAGCGGCTGAAAGATCCCCGAATATCCATCCCCACAGGCGCTCTGTCGTAATCATCATCTCCGACCACAAAAGAAAGAACCAGCGTTTCCAATGTCTCCTCGACGAGTGATACCGCTAGAAAAATCTGGTCATAGTCTAGAACCGTGAATTCACGCTCTTCGTTGACATCAGCGTGATAGATCCAGCGCCAGGAGAGTGATTTCAGGTTTGGTGTGAGGAGAAGCACTTCAGCTAGGACAGAGCCAATAGCCCACTCGATATGCAGCGAAGTCAGGCAGTCGAGATTAGGTTCTCCTCTTGGCCACTCAAATGGCTCATTCGTCATCGACACGGACATATCCGTGATTGTTGGTATGTGAAAGAGAGATGCAACGTATTCGACAATCTGATTTCTCTCCCAATTTCCACGATCCATTCTCTTGACATAGCTCATTGTTTTAAGCCGCTCAAATGCAGGCAGCTCGCCGAAAACTTTAGACAAAAGGACTTTGCCGAGAATGTCGTCCCCGTTGATAAAGTTATGGGTGATTCTTAGGCTGGTAATCTTGGAAAGATTGGCAATCAGGAGACCAGCAAATGCATCCATGTTGCCCGACTTCAGACCATCGATCCAGGTGCTGGCATATGGCACCTGACTCTCATTGATAATATTAATGAATTGATCAAGTGGAATGCCAGTTGTATTCAAGGATGGGCGCTCTGCAGTATCTGACAAGTACTCTCCAAATAGGTAAATCTCATCTATGAGGACAACCAATTCTGGACTCTGAACAAGAGTGCGGATCAGAGGACTGATCGAGGGGTTTGGATGTTCTCGGTCCCATGTTATCTTAATACTGGAATAAAGATGAGGTACTGCAGACCGGTGGAGCCCCTTATTGACGAGGCATAGGTTCGCAAAATCGGCTCTTCGTATGACGAATCTTACGATGTTGTCGATGACTTCGGCTGGGGCATCGGAAAACCCCGCCATAGTGTTTGGATTTGGTGAATTATCATCTGGCTCTTGGGAAAGAGCACAAGCGCCTGGAAAAGAGGAGGATGCAAATCGGCGGCATTTGAAGAATTTATGACTAGGTAGAGGGGCTAAAAATAGTCCATAGACCAGTGAGTAAGGTACTTGAGTTTAGTAACTGCAGGATATAGGTACGGTTGGAAGGATGATAATTGAGCACTAAAGTTTATTATCTACACATTATTCTGCACCCCGCCGCATGCAGATACGTCGGTAGGTCACTCACTGACAACAGCTACATAAATCAGCTCCCTGAAAATACTCAGTTGCCATGGATGACGGCTAAGTCCCTAGTACCTCTCGAGAACAAATTTATCCCTTTAATTCAGAACTCGAACATGAGCAAGATTCACTGTAGGTGTTATGATTGAGATTCCAATTTACACCGTAGTAGGAAGCTTGATATTGTTATCCACGCCGACGACGACCTCCTTGGTGTTGCCCTCCGTTCCCCCCTTTCTGATTCTTGTTTGGGTATTCTGGTGCCCGAGTATTAGCTCGTTTAGTTGAAGCTTGCACAGTTGGTTGAGGCACCACCCCTGGTTTATAAGGTGTGGCAACCGATGGATTCGGTGTGATGGGAGGGATGCTGGATGTAGGTGTAGCTGAAGCTTTCACAGTTGGCTGAGGCACCCCCCCTGGTGTAAAGGGTACAGCAACGGACGGATTCGGTGTGATGGGAGGGACGCCAGATGTAGGTGTAGCTGACGCAAAGACGTTTGGCCCCGAGCTCTGGCCAATGGTGTCCGAGGACCCCTTCTGCTCAGGCACAGCAGGCTTTCCTCGTTGATTGAGATATGGCATAGACTCGGTGTCACACAAAGCATAAATCAAGATGCTCATTGTTGAAGAAGGACAGTAATAGAATAAACGGGCACCGGGCTTGAATCTTCTGATCCGGTCCCAGTGCCCATCCTCTTTTTGAGGAATCAATGCTACCAAGTGGTACAATGACTGTGATTTGCCAGTAGGCAAGGCGCCTTGCGAAAAATCAACGAGGCCGGTAGAAAGTCTGAATTGTGATCGTATATTTTTTCCAACTTCCATCTTGGCAAGCACCCTTAGGAAAGCTGGTCGAGTGGAGCTGACAAGTATTTTGGATCCCTCAAGGCTTTCTTCAGGGATGTTGAAGCGCGTGTTGATATCATACTGAAGAGGCCCCTCTGATGCATCCCAGTCTAGAAGAGGGGCATTGCATTGTATTTCGAGCTCCAAATAGGGCGAAACAAATTCGTATTCGGGTCTCGTGTTAGCACGGAATCGCAAAGACGGAACTCGTCACGAGCCCAGAATGCTGCCATAAAATCCGAATTCATCATCGACTCCATATTCCCAAAGCCGTCAAGTTTCAAGGAACATTCCTCAATATAACCTTGGGTAACGAGATATTCTCTCTCTGCCAAGGCTGGTCGCATAAGTAATTTCCAGGCGCCTAGTCGATGAAACTCGGATGAAGCACGATCAGGCCCAACTTGAAGTGTTCGCACATGGAAAATGCATCGTAAAAGATTTAGAAAATCACAAACTGTTTCAAAATCCTCAATAAAGACATCGTCTGCTCTGACGGCAGGCATGGTATTCTCCAAATTTGTTAGCACGTTATCGAGGCCTGGTTTAGGCATGCCGAAAAGAGAAGTGTCGAAAGGAGTAGTAACGGCTGGGAGCCTTCCGATGGTGGAAGGGGTCTCTGGAGATAAGTCGTATTTGTCTATAAATCCAATGCCGTTAATTTCTTTAACAGGTGCCGTTGCGACTGCCAGCCTGGCTCTTTGCGTGGGTTCATGGGTGGATTCATCCAGAAGCCTGGCTTCAGAATACTGGTTCTCATGGTCTACCGTGAGACCTCGCCAAACTCTCCACAGAGAGTATAGTAACTCTCGTGGATCTGAGTCGTCGTGAATTCTTAGCCACCAGGGGTAGCCGCGATGAGCTGGGAGGCATGGGCCATACAACGAGACTGAGTTATCAAAGCTATGATTAGCAGTTGAAACATAAGAAGATGGTGCGATAGGATTGAGACCGGGCAAATCTGCATATCAAGACTTCTTACTCACCGATTCTGACCCACACGTCCCGGTTCAATCTCTCCGAAAATGCATAACAAGACAAGAAGTTCGTCCCTTCGCTCACTAGAGAATTCAACATTTGCACCAGCATCGATTTCCGGATTCCTTCAATATCCTGAAAAGACAGGGAAAACCCCTTCGCGAGGTACCTATGTTGTAAGTTGCGGCTCTCGAGTGATGAACGCCATTTTAGATCCTCTCCACGCGTCAAGAGAATGGAGTAAATCTCCTCAGTTTCTTTCCACCGAGACGAGTTCTCCATGCTGGACGAGATTGCGAGCGTGTAGCCCTAGACCGAGAAGTGCGTTGCAAAGCCGAGAATAAAAAAAAGCCTTGAGATGTGGCGATGATGATAAGTGATGAGAAGGTGAGAGTAGGGCGAAGAGAGTGCTTTTGGCAGGTAGGTAGGTAGGTGAGGTGTTGTGTGTTGTTGCTACATGAGGCTCGATACCTTATTTCTCAGGCAACACTGCTAGTAAACGCACCGTTCTGCCTCCTCTACATTAGCCCCCGAGTAAAGCCTCGCCGCTCATGGATTAGAAACAAGCGAATGCTCTAGAGTATTGGCGGGGGTATTCGTGGGTAGAATCCTGAGATCGTGGTCATCTCTAGCAATGACACGACCTGATATTGAAAAGCAGAATAATCTAAGGCGTTTAGGCTTCCACTTAGAAGGGAGTTTATTTTCCTCATCTGAGCAAACCTCTCTATATGGATCGAATGTGTCTTTTCATTTGCTGTCGTTGGCGGGGAATAGGAGTTGGCCCTGGTGCTAACTCAAGCAGTGCCTTCAGAAATGAGAAGTCAATCTTGGCCTAGGTGTCTGTATTTCCAGGGGCACAGGGTTATCCAAACAAGAAATCCGTGAATTTGCTCCTGACTGGCAAACCGCCCACTAGGTACCTCTGATTAGTGTGTTCTCGTAGTTGGTAGGGTGGGATACGCAGGAGGTCAACCGTTGCTTCTTTAGTCGCCTAACCCTCTTACTGGAGGAATCTGTTCTCGATACTCGATAGTTATTGCAAGCCAGTGTTTGATTAGGGCACGACATAGGAAGAAAGATGTGGTAGGAGGATTCGCGATGTCCTATTAATCTCGGTAGCGTCTTGTGGACGAGGAGGGGATCCTCCCCACACAACCCACCTGTTGCGATCAGCAGGTAGCCGATAGATGCGAAAGCGAGCACTTTTGCGAGATGCTTAGAAACCGTCCAAGAAGTCTTTTTCGAATAATATGGGTTATCATTATGAGGCTGGCTATCGTGTGAAATTCGCTTTCCACCAAGCCATCTCCGCGAGTCTCACTCATCTATAGTTGATACACATCGTCGTTACCCATCCAGACGGTGCTATTTGCTTCCTCCTAATAATTCGATTTCATGAATGGAAAGAAATAACACCCAATCCCAAGATCCCAGCCATGCAACACCGGTAGGTGTGGTCGGTAGTACTGTTACATGCCGCGCGCAGCCTATTTTTCAAGGCCTCGAGGCTACCCAATCGCAAGACACCATATTCTCTTAAAGCCAGTGGCTCTACGAGCTGTTCTTGGAGTATTTCTTCTTGCCGAAGGAGAAGGGGACATAGCGGTACTTGATCATGTGCTGGATTTGCTGACGCACTGCATGGGGGGTTAGCATTTTGTTGCCAAGGCCTGCAAACCTGCTAAGGGGGCAACATACTAGTAAGGAAGAAGAGGACCATCCAGTAGGTGACCAGGACAGGCCAGAACACGGGGATATCGAAGAAAGGAATCCAGGCGGCGACGAAGCTGAAGAAAATAGCGCGAGTGGCCCAGTACCAGAACTGAAACTCGGGAAGGCGGCGGATGAAGGGCCTGAACTCCTCATCCTGCCTGGTGGGGAGAGTTCCCACGGAGCCATCCTCCATCTCATTATCGATTGCATCGTTCGAGGGGTCAATCTTGGGCGATAGGAATGCCAGGAACAAGTTGAGGAGATAGATGGCGAGGGCGTAGGCGACTGTATAGTAGCAGTTAGTTCTCTGCGCTCGATCTCAGGTCGGCTGCGGATAGCATGGGAGGTTCGACGCACTGATGTACCAGCCCTGCGCGACGAGGATGCGGGCGGCGAAGATGATCAGCAAGAAGCCAGTGGTGGCCCATCGGTAGGCGACGAATGGGGTGGACTGATCCAGGATTGCTTGGAATCGCTAAACGGCGACTATTAGTACGCTGCCTGGTGAGGCGCTCGCGACCGGAAAACACACCTGCTGAATGCGGGAGCTGTGCGCAGAGACAGCCTCGAAAGGGGTCTGCTCGGGCTCCTTTCCGTCCATGATTAATTTGGCGAAGAAGAAGAGTAAAATATGTAAAAGAATGAGATCGTAGAGATTAAGAAGCGAGTATAGAAAGAAGTCGCCGCGATAAGTTGCGTTGCAGGGAGGTGGAAGTGGACGGATAGTGAGGGAATCCCTTTTTGCGATGAGGCAGCCACGATTTTCTGTTAAGCCACGTAGAGCTTATCGCTGATATTCGGCGTGTAGGTACGTGTTGCACTTTGCCAGTGGGTTCGACCCAATTGGGGCCAATTGGATAGGACCAATTTAATCTCACTGCCCCCCTGAGCTGCAGTACTCGAGCCCCACCAACATGACCTACAGGCCCTGTTCACTGTCCTGAGAGCTCAGCCACATAGGTACACTCTGCATGTTGTGCATAGTGCTGCTCTTAGACAGGGTCCGAGGACAAGATGCCCCTGATGAGAGAGGCTCTATTTGTGCGTGATGTGTTTGAATCATTGACCATTGGATGGCGGATGTCCCAGAAAAGTGCTTACAATGAACAATGAGACTTTTTCTTTTTCTTTCCTTTTTGTCCCAAGAAGCAGGTCCGTCTTCATCGGGACGGGTGGCTTGTGATCAAGGACACAATTTCACCAAGAAGAAGAAGGGACTCAACTAGGTACATACCTAAGTAAGAAGACTCGGTCTTCTATTTAGAACGACGTACACGTTTAGCAGTCATTCCATCTCGTCGCAGCTACCGACGGGCCGACCGGTAGCATGACAGATGCTTAGAGCCTCTTTCAAGGTCTTTGAGCGGGGCCCCGCATTAACCGCTCTACCCGGCCAATCAGGCCAAGAGAGTCAGGCTGCATTACCCTCGGTTTAAAGTGATTGCCAATTGCGTCACTAACCGAAAGCTATCAACTGAGCTTCTCTTCGGTCGGTTTAAATCACAAGCCAGCGACCCAGCTTTTAACATTCCGCAATAGCCTCAAGTTTTGGTTACCGAAACGTGCTCGTAAACGCTTGGTCCAATCGTTTCTCCCTTTGCTCCGCAATTCGATAGATTCTACTCTGTCATCTCCTTCTTCCCCTCCCTTGTCCCTTCTCGTGTCTATATCTGCCCATTTTCCATCATGATGAACTCTCTGCGATGTTTGAGGCCAATTGCCCACCGAGTCCCATTCCAAAGGTCTACTCTCCCTATCATGGCACGAGCCTACAGCTCCAAGAGTTATGAGTTCATCCAGATTTCCCAGCCAAAGCCAGGAGTTGGTCAAGGTAGCTCACACAAGCCCTCCCAACACCCACCTTGATGTAGCATTGTTTTCTTACACATAATCATGCAGTCACACTAAACCGACCCAAGGCTCTCAATGCGCTCTGTACGCCACTCATCAATGAGCTGAACGAGGCACTTGCAGATCTCAATGCGTCGAGTGACACCTCGGTCATCATCCTCACCGGCTCCCAGAAGGCCTTTGCGGCCGGTGCTGATATCAAGGAGATGGCGCCACTCACATTCGCTGAAGCCTACACCAAGTCCTTCATTGAGAGCTGGTCATCACTCACCACCCAGGTCAAGAAGCCCATCATTGCCGCCGTCTCCGGCCATGCTCTTGGCGGAGGGTGCGAGCTCGCCATGATGTGCGACCTGATCTACTGCACCGAGAACGCAAACTTTGGCCAGCCGGAGATTAAGCTGGGCACTCTCCCTGGTGCCGGTGGCAGCCAGCGACTCACCCGGGCTATCGGCAAGGCCAAGGCCATGGAGCTGATCCTTACCGGAAAGTCCTTCTCCGGTGTTGAGGCTGAGAAGTGGGGGATCGCGGCCCGGGTGTTCCCTACGTACGAGGCGCTGATGGAGGAGACGCTCAAGACGGCCGAGACCATTGCTGGGTACTCCCAGGTGGCTGTCCAGGCCTGCAAGGAGGTGGTCAACAAGAGCCAGGACCTGGCCCTCCGGGATGGTGTCGAGTACGAGAGGCGTGTGTTCCACAGCTTGTTCGGCAGCCAGGATCAGAAGATTGGCATGAAGGCGTTTGCGGAGAAGAAGAAGGCCGAGTGGACGCACTCTTAGGTATATTTTTATTACGAGATATTAACAAACATACCACGGTTCACAACATACGAGGAAGCATACCCGGCCCCTCATTCACTTACGCGCCTTTTTTCCAGTTAATGCGTGAGCATGTTATAGTTGCCTTTACATATGACATTCTGGTTGTAGGCGCATGGAGTGTAGGCGACGTCGGGGGATCTGTGGAACGATCTGCAGCTTGGTTGGTCCACAGCCTGTTTCACGGGCGCATGAAATGGTGACTATCTGGGCTAGAACGGCTGCGACAACGAAATGATGCGTGACATGCCCAGAGCCTGTGTCTTGCATGTTGGGTATATCCTCTGACTCTTTAGGGGCATTTTTTGACGCTGTGAGCGCCAAACCTAGCCTATGGTACCCGGCTGAGCTCGACACGCACATCAAAGTGTTATGCTTGTGGTCAAGTTATTTGTATTATTCTTGTGATAATTCTCATCAAATCCGATAGGTAAATCACTGCCAAGTATTATTCTAACAAATCGATTGCATGGGGATGCTTATACGAGAGTCGTCCAATATATGGTGAGCCGTACACATATGCCATCCACCAAACAGGAAACTACCAGCTTCATTAAAGACTCCTATAGAAAGAAAAGAAGAAAGGATTGATCATGTTTTCCTTCTCTCTGGTATCTAGTGGAGTATGTAGGATGCTATATCAAGAAATTGTTCTTTATTCAAGCCAAAGATCTTTGTGGCGGCATCTTCTCTTCGATCAAGTCATCAAAAATAATTTGACCTGGGGTCATAGATCTCTCTCTATTGGCTTCACACAATGAATAGAATAAGACGGGGGTCGCCGCGGGTCTGACTCGCCACTCTCATCGAAGAAGAGGCCGGCCCAGCATTTATTCATATTGAAGCACTCCTTATCATTCTTGTCGACAATAGGCTTTTTAAATTATGCTCATATCACATTTTCTCTCTCTGTATAAATAAGAGTATATGGTTCCTAAAGAGCGGAATTATTTGAGCTAGATGGACGTGGTCATTGTATAGCTTATTGTGGTTGGTTGGATGGCTGAACAAGCTCATGTCCTCTAACAAGTTCCATATCTAAATAAGTGAGCTTAAGTGATAACCGAGAACCCTGAAATGACTTGAAATTACCCCGCCAAAGGGACATTTCTCGTTCATCATCTCTTAAATGCTTGGGGTGTGGGCGGTTCGAGTGATACGGGACAAGTTTCTTCAAGCACAGCATCATTCGCTAGCTCGACCATGATGTGATCATCTTGATATCTTCAAACAATAAATCTACCAAGGGAAGAGCTAGCGGAGGCAAGATGATACCCGTGTGAATGAGATGGCATTCTGCGTGGAGGTAGTCCAAGGTTTGAAGTAGGCAGTACATTGAAAGCTTAAATAGCGGCAAGGGACTACCCGAGCTGCGCGATCATGGTGAGCCTATCACCAAAATATCTCCTGGCTTGGTGGGCTCTAACCTCTGACCTAATGGGCGATAGCCACCTGATCGCGTCAACAGCCTCCTTGGTGGATTGAGTGGTTGGAGTGACTTTAATAGCAATGGCCGTGAAGTTAATTGGGGCGGAGGAGGTCCTGATGACTGTATTCTCCGCTATGAAGGTCCATTAGGTGCCCGACGTCCCACGCAAGCCACCGACCGGAGCTGCTCAGCGAAAGGGCAGCTCCGCCCGTATGACCTCACCGTCAAGCAGCTGCGACAGCAAACTGCATGATGTGCGATGCTGGTGCTGAAGTGCCTATTCACTATTACTAATCCATGCGCTGGAGCTGCATGCACACGCAAGGTAAGATGATGTGTGGACAGATCTGGTACACGCGGTGTGATCATCTTTGTTGGAATACGGTGCCCACCTGCACCTGCCTCCACTGCCTTGGCCAACCCCCGCCAATCTTTCCAGCTTCTACTAAGGTAAGTGCAGTGGCCTGGGTCAGACCCCGGAAGCTGCCCTAGGAAACCTGCAGCCAGCCCGGTGGTCTTTGACTTCGCAGGCCAGCTTTGCTTTGTTCATCTGCCTCAGAACACCGGGATAGGGCGCTGCGCAAACAGGATTATCATGAATGGAGTCCCCAAAGTCCGGCCTTGAGCTCGAGAGGGAGCTGACCTGTTCTGTAAGTGACGGACCGCCGTCTTCTACCCCAGCCCATCTGTTCGCATGGCGTCTGCTAACTTCCCGCCTTTTGCTCCCAACCCCAGATCTGCACCGAGCTGCTATACCAGCCGCTCACTCTGCTCGACTGCCTGCATACATTCTGCGGCTCATGCTTGAAAGAATGGTTCAGCTTCCAAGCTGCGAAAATCGAAAATGCCCCCAACCCGCCGCCGGCCGATGCTGCTCCATTCACATGCCCCTCATGCCGGGCGCCGGTGAGAGATACGAGGCACAGCGCCACGTTCGTGACCCTCCTCGACATGTTGATCTCAGCGCACCCGGAGAAAGCCCGCACCGATGCCGACAAGGAGGACATGGCGAGCAAGTACAAGCCCGGGGACCAAGTGATACCAAAAATCAAACGCCGGGAGCGGACCGCTGATGAGAGGCGAGCCGACGAGGAGGACAGGAGGCTGGTCGACAGTGTCAGAGAGATTAGCCTGCGTGAGACTAGCGGTGCACCACCCCAGTCATCCAGGCCTCAGCATCGGAGGGACAGCAGGTCCAGGTCGAGCGGAGATACAGCGTCAGATACACGTCAGCGTCGCACACGGGAAGGAGGGCATCGACATAGACGGGATGAGCCCCGCCGGCAGAATTCTGATCAGTTGGCTCCTGACGGAGAGCCGAGGCGGAGGAGGCGAAGTGAATCACGGCAGCGGCAGGCCGAACAGGAACGTGCGGCCCGCCCCCAGATAGGGCATCAGTCCTCCTTGCGCTCTTTGATCAGTTCTGCGGACATGAATGATCGGGATATTGAGAAGGAGATTGAAGAGTTTGCGCGGCAGATCCAGGAGGAAGGACTTCTCAATGGGCTTGATCTCGATAACATCGATCTATCCCGAGATGATGAGCTTAGCCGCCGGATCACAGAAGCATACCGTCGACGACAAAGGGGGCGAACCCGAAACGAGACCTCCTCCAGAAGCAACGGTCGGTCAAGCAACAGCAATAGCGGTCACTCGAGTTCGAATCGGCCTACGGAAAGCAGCCAAGGGGACAGAGGACCAACTACAGCAAGTAACGGAGGCCGACAAGGAAGTAGCCGCCCCAATCGCCAGGCGCGGTCCGCAAGCGCCGGTGGACATTCGGAAGACAGGCGAAGGCCGCCTACGGCTTGGACCGCCAATCTAGATGCCAGAGACTCATCCAGCACTGGGAGGCGCCGTGCCAGCAGCAATGGCCGCTCAACCACAGTCCCAACTGTACCCGCATTTTCGACCCCTCCCACATCGGACTCAAGTAGAGCGCGGTCCCAGACGGACCTGACCATGCCACTCGGCTCCGTGGATGGTGCCGGACGTGCCAGGCCAGCAACCAGCTCCAGGAGAAATTCGAGTTCCCCAGTCACCAACACTTCTCCGACAAATCTTCCAGCTTCCAGTGCACCAAACCTCCAGTCGTTCGCAAACAGAGCAACACAAGCGAACTCTAATCCCACACCAGGCCGCTCCACTACGCCCCCGGAGACTTCACAACAGTCAACACAGACTAACAGGCAAAGAGCAAACCCACCGGCCGAGCTTCCTGTTATGCACTCATCGGCATCGGGCCCTGTTAGCACCAGTCCAATTCTCAGCCCTGTCAGTGCTGGACATCAACGGAAGAGATCTCAACTTTATCCAGAACCATCAATTACGTGTGCTAGGTGCGGCAAGACGCATATTGAGTACGAAGTCCACTACAACTGTCACATATGTGCAAACGGGCAATGGAATATCTGCCTTACCTGCTACAGAGCATCATTAGGTTGCAAGCATTGGTTTGGATTTGGATATGCAGCCTGGGTCAAATGGGAGAAGATCCGCAATCGTAGTGATAGCCCACAGGCAATGTCGCCACCCCACGTGTTGACTGCCCATCGATACGTCCCTCCCCAACACCAACCGGGCGGCGCTGATGGCCGGAAGACGCTCACAGCGTACGACCCAAAGAACAGACTTGAGGTTGGAATGTTCTGTGCCCGCTGCTCTGCTTGGGCGAATGAGTGCTTCTGGCGTTGTGAACAGTGCAACGAAAATGACTGGGGCTTTTGCAACAACTGCGTCAACCAGGGCAAGTCATGTTCACACATGCTGTTACCATTGACCAACGAAGCGTCGTCCTCACAAGACCGCCCAAAGAGTCCCCGCTCCCCCGGACCCCCGGCCACTGCGAGCATCCTCACTGGACCCTCGGGGTCAAGCGTGGGAGACTTCAAGCCGCTCACCTTTGCGACGAGGTGCGATATTTGCCAAGATCCGATAGGGTTAACGCAAACTCGATACCACTGTTACAGCTGCAAGAGCGCCCTGATTGCCGACGCGACGCCTGGAGACTATGACATCTGCACCTCTTGTTATGATAATTTGGTTCAGCATGGTGAAATCAGTCCCGAGAATGGTCATTCAGGGTGGAGGCGATGTCTTAATGGGCATCGGATGGTTGTGATTGGTTTCACTGAAGGCAAGATCGGACTCTGGCGCTACGTGGATCATGATCTTGTCGGTGGCCGGGCCCTTGGATCGGAACCGTACACCAGTGTAGACAAGCGTGGCCTGGAGCTGGTCAAGTGGTCGTGGCCATGGGGTGACCAGAAACGGGAGCGCCTTGTATCCAAGAACGTGAAGCACGCGGCGCCCTCAAGCGATGGTGGAGTGACATTCACACAGACCTTCCCACCAGATGGTGGCGTGGGCGCTCGCGCTACCGCAAAGTGGGCATGGTATCCAGCCTCTGGGAATGACGACGAGTTGATGTTTCCTCGTGGAGCTGAGATAAAGGAAGTAGAGGATATGAATGGGGACTGGTTTTTTGGAACATATATGGGAGCCAAAGGTGTATTCCCAGCGCCGTACGTCCGGCTACACCAAGAAAATTGACGCCGAGCGCACCGCCGGTAGTAACGCGGCAATCGATGGGCTGTTCTTGGAGGAACGAGAGAGATGGTCAGATTGACGGACAGGATTGTGTTTTTTGCATAACGATATTGGCCCATGATATCTATAGGGCTGTTTTGGCTAAGCGCTAGAGTTCCAGGGCCCGGCTGGGTACTGATGATGATCTACGTACGATATGAAAAGTAAACTTATGATTTAAGACAAGCTTCTATATGACATTTCCTTGACTACCAATTGCGTGGACTCAATTGAACTTAGACGGCGTCTTGGGTGAACCTGTTCGGCGCCGAACATCGGATCCTCGGCAGTTGACGTGATTGCGGTGCTCGGCCCCACCATGAATTGCTCCCGCCGTGCTCCAAGCTGAGATTCTGCTCGCCTCATGCTGTGCGGGCGGTGACAAAGCCGAACGTTCCCCGAGGATTCTTTATGAGCATCCGATCCAGGTGTCTTGGATCTTCAACCTAACAACCCAAGAACACCCAGCCCGCCCAATTCGCCATGTTACGCACCACCGCGCGACGGCTCGCAGTGGCAGCTGCGAAGGCTGCTGAGCCCAGCGCCTACACCCTCAAGGTCTCGGCCGCCCAAGGAATCGCCAAGGGACTCACTGGAGGTTTGTCGGCTCCCAATTGAATCACTTATCAAGAGAGCTAACCTATGCTTCCGCTACCAGCCATCGGAAACACCCCCCTGATCCGGCTCAACAAGCTCTCCGAGGAGACCGGCTGCGAGGTGCTGGGCAAGGCCGAGTTCATGAACCCCGGCGGCTCGGTCAAGGACCGCGCGGCCCTCTACGTGGTCAAGGACGCCGAGGAGCGCGGCCTGCTGCGCCCGGGGGGGACCGTCGTCGAGGGCACGGCTGGCAACACGGGCATCGGCCTGGCGCACGTGTGCCGCTCTCGGGGCTACAAGCTCGTCATCTACATGCCCAACACGCAGTCGCAGGGCAAGATCGACCTGCTGCGCCTGCTGGGCGCCGAGGTGTACCCCGTTCCCGCGGTGGCGTTCGACAACCCGGAGAACTATAATCACCAGGCGAAGCGGCACGCCGAGAGGCTGGAGAACGCGGTGTGGACGAACCAGTTCGATAACACGGCGAACCGGAGGGCGCACATTGAGACGACGGGCCCAGAGATCTGGACGCAGACGGCGGGGAACGTTGATGCTTTTACATGCGCTACGGGGACGGCGGGCACGTTTGCCGGCGTTACGAGGTATTTGAAAGAGGTTTCTGGTGGGCGGGTCAAGAGTTTCCTCGCGGACCCCCCTGGTAGCGTCCTGCACTCGTACGTGAGCTCGGGCGGCAAGCTCGTCGAGCGATCGGGTTCCAGCATCACGGAGGGGATCGGCCAGGGCCGCATCACGGACAACCTGCAGCCGGACATTGATCTCGTGGACGGGTCGCTGACGATCGCGGACGAGAAGAGCATCGAGATGGTGTACCGCTGCCTGGACGAGGAGGGCCTGTACCTGGGGGCCAGCTCGTCGCTCAACGTGGTGGCGGCCAAGGAGGTGGCCGAGAAGCTGGGCAAGGGCCACACCGTCGTCACGATGCTCTGCGACGGCGCCTACAGGTACGCCGACAGGCTCTTCTCCCGCAAGTGGCTCACTGAGAAGAAGCTCCTGGGTGCCATCCCGAAGCACTTGGAGAAGTACATTGTCTTACCATGAGGTATTCATAAAATATAAAAAGAATTTTGTAGCGGGTGCGTAGAGCTTGGTTATTGTACAACAAAAAAGGTCTATATCTTACACATTCATACAGCAAAATAAACTATTTGCAACACCCTTTTTTGACGACTTGCTCCCAAATATCCATGCTGAATTACAACTGCCAAGTCTGCACCTTTTTTGTTCATGAAGCCTTCTTTGGTTCATTGCCGACGACGGCCTTGTATACTTCTGCAAGTTCAGAGCGCTTGGGCAAGGGACTGATAAACTCGGCGACATGTGACTCAATGGCATTTGCAACAGGGAGCAGTACCGAGTCAAGCTTCTCATCGATGGACTTGAATTCCGGGTGCTGCTTGGCTGTGTGGTGTGCTGCCCGGATTCCCTTTACGTTCCGTGCGAGCGAGTTAACGTAGGGGGTTGGGGCCAATCTAGGTGAATTTCTGGTTGTCTTCCCTATGACGGGTAACAATTCAACAAACTCGGGAATCTCCGCGATCTGTTGTTCCAGGAGAGGTTCCCACAGCGAGACGAATACTTTGACGTCCTCCAGGAGTAGGTCAAGCTCCTTCTCAATCGGCTCTCCAGCTTCGTGTTTCGCCTTGACAAGAGCGGACCGGGCCAGGAGAATTTGACCACGAGCAGTCAATGAGTGGGTTAATCTGTCACGAACGTTGCGAACGTCTTCTCGGTGTGAAGGACGCTGAAGAATATCCAATACGGTGTCAATACTCCTCACAAGTTTCTGAATTTGCTCCCAGTTGCCTCCGGCAGCAGTGACCTTGGTGGTGATGTCGACGAGAATTTGGTTAAGGAGCTCCTTGTTGCGGATATAGAAGCCAGTTGCGTCCGCCTCGTTGGCGCACTCGATGAGGATGTTTCCGAAGCCCTTTCTCGTAGCCAACCGGGCAACTTTGCCGTGAAACCCTGGTGGGAGCTTGACGTTGGCATTCTTGAAGCCGGCGAACATGATGGCGAGGTTTCGCCAATCGCGACTTGTTTCCATTTTTTCCAGGGCGGCGAGAAAGAGCTTCTTGTTTCTGGGGATATCATGATGTTTGTCGATTGTTGTGAAACTGTGTTCCACCCCCTCCACCTCGATGACGATCGGGTTCTGCTCGAGGTAGGAACGCTTACTGGGGCTGAAGACGACGGATCGCTTCTTCGGGGGTAGGCGGGCTGGGAGGATGATCTTTTCTTGAATTTCATTGAGGATTTTGTCCAGTCCTTCGTTGTCTGTCCCCCGGAAGAGAACCGGCACACCTTGATACACTCAATTAGTCTCATAGTCATGGGGAAAAGGTCGTTGTATGGCAAAATTTGGCATACCATGGTGAGGACTGGTGCTGAAGCATCTTCCAGCCCAAGCCGAACCCGTCGGTGTAGATCGACTGAGCCTGCCGAGGCCCTGCAAGGTCGTTCTCGCCGTCCGGTTGTACATTTTGTCGAGCAGCGCCTTAGGATGAATTAGACGGTGCGCTTGTCGGCCTCGGATCTGGTGTCGTCCAAAAAGTTCCCAAGTCTGAACCACGCGAGCGAATGATAATCGGGGAATAGATCAGCCGGACCAATCATACGACGCAATTGGACCCACATCCGACTTCCTAGGAAATTCTGATGGGAATTCACACCTGCCAAGTCTCACAAGTAGCTGCCGCCTTTCTCGTCGTTGACAACACCACACTGTAGCCACAATGAAGCCCATCAGCGTGGGACGGCCGTTGGGCTGTCTCAAGGCAGCCCTGCGAGCTACCCGGCTACAAAGGACCGCTCAGCGATCGATCGCGACCGCTGCTCTACCCCAAAGCGCATTCAATGGTGCTTTCAACCGAAACCAACGTACGAGGCAACTGCCAGCCCATGCTCTCTAAACTTCTACCTTGAGGAATCGATTTTGCTAACGCTGTTGCTACAGGGGAGGAAATCAAGCGAGTCAGCCAGTTCCAAGTCTACCCACCCGTTCCCTCAGTCCGAGCTACCGTCCCCAACCCAATGCCCGCCCTCCGCAAAGCGCAGGTCGAGAAGCTTGATCCCACCGGTGCACGAACCCGAATGTTCTCCAAGGAGCACGCAGACAGCGCCAAGGTGGGCGATGTCCTGATGGTCACGACAAAGCAGGGAGAGCCCTTCGCTGGCGCCTTCATCCAGATCCGACGACGGGGCGTAGATACGGCGATCCAGCTGCGCGGGCAGCTGATGAAGACTGGCGTGGAGATGTGGTTCAAGATTTACAGCCCGTCAGTAACGGCGATCGATGTCATCTGGCGCCGTCCGAAGAGGGCAAGGAGGGCCAGGCTCACGTACATGCGGAAGCCCAAGCACGACATGGGCAGTGTGGACCAGCTCGTGTTCGCCTGGAAGAGGGAGCGTTACGCGCTGCGCTCCAGGGAGAAGGCGAGGGCCGGCCACCAGCAGAGGAAGAAGTAAAGAGTGCTCGGGCTGGACGGGCCCTTGCGTGTATGATATCTGTTTCACTATTGGACAAAAGCATCGCACAACGAATGTTATTTTATTCAAAACTAGCGGCTCATGCGAAAGGCAGTTTCATGGTGCATTGGATCACAGGCAGAGTCGAAACAGGCCATGCATTACTTACCAGTGCTGTGTAGGACTCTAATACGAGCAATGTTGAAATGCGGGGCTTGCTTGTGAGAACGTTGGTCCCTAGTGCCTACCTATAGGTACCTATTCATTCACATGTGTACTAATTGATACATAACGGAATGCTGCAATTATACCAAAGGAGATATGTATGCTCTAGGCAGGTGAAGAGGTTATGAATTATGATAGGAAGGAGGGGTACGACTACTACACCAATCTAACGGCTAAATTATGCTTACGACGCAATACTTGAGTTGGCGGAAATTGACTTTCGTAGTGGCTGGAAACGAGGAATAGGATTGACTTCCAAACCGGCGACGTTTCAGTCAGACGTTCGAGTGGGATTAGTTGTCGTGTGTGACGTTTGAACTTAGATGCAGCACTTGAGACGTTGGCTACTTATCGGCGCTGCTTATCAGTCCACCTTCTCACAAGGAGGTTGGGAAAGCAGACCGCATGTCCCGGGTTGCAGCAGTCGAGTTGGGCAACGACCCCAAAATATAATATGGGGCACCACACCACCATAAGGCAGCTAGCCACCAAAGACCAGCCGCTAAATTCGGCTCCGACCACTGGATTGGCGCTTCAGGCGCCCGGCCAACGGCAGAGTGGTTTCTGTTTACTAGGTACCTGCAGCCAGGTGAGTGGACGGGATGCCTCGATTAGTACGGAGTACCTGACCTTAGATGAACGATGCAGGGAGCCAACAACCAACCACCTCATTGACGGCAGCTGCTGGACCTCCATCACCAGAGATCATTTACTAGCCAATTCCCACCATCCCTTTCATCCTCCCCAAGATTCCCCTTTCTCTGCGCTGTCTCATACTTAGATTTTGTCTTCGTTGCATTCACTTGCATCCCATATCGTCATTATCTGCCAGCTCTGAATCCCCCCGTGCTACTCCACTGCCGACGAGAACCCTGGACACTCCATCCCTTGAACCCCACTACCACGCATCTGGCGGGAGGAGTCGCTGCATGGTATTTGACAGCGGCGGTCAACGAGCACCGCAGGATTGCCTTTCTTCGATCTCGCGGAGAAGCTGGAGAGTCTTTGTGCTAGATACCTAGCCTCTGGTGAGACCAGCGACCACGATCATAATCAATCCCCATGCCGGGGGCCATCAGCACACGCAGTACAGCCAACGGAATGAGTATGGCGAATATGGAGAAAGAACGATGGGTTGCCATCCAGAAAAAGACATTTACAAAATGGTGAGCCTGTTGCGATCCGCTACCAAGCGTCCCAGACTGACGAAGACCCAGGCTCAATACGAAGATTGCTGCACGAGACCTCGAGGTGAAGGACTTGGCGCGAGACTTGACGGATGGAGTAAGTAAATGCAGGACCGCCCATGCCACAGCGAGTCGCCTTACTGACTTTAACAGGTTATGTTAATTCACCTTCTTGAATGCCTATCGAACGATACGCTAGGCCGATATGCGTCGAACCCAAAGCTACGAGTTCAAAAGTTCGAGAATGCCAACCTGGCCCTCGACTTTATCAAAATGAGGGGCATCCAGTTGATCAATATCGGCGCCGAAGATGTCGTAGACGGCAGGGAAAAGATTATTCTGGGACTCATCTGGATGATAATCTTACGGTTCACAATCAGCGACATCAACGCAGAGGGCATGTCCGCCAAGGAAGGTCTGCTGCTGTGGTGTCAAAGGAAGACTGCTTGTTACGATGGAGTCGATGTACGAGATTTCAGCCACAGCTGGAAGGATGGCCTTGCCTTCTGTGCCTTGCTAGATATCCACCGCCCCGATCTGATCGACTACGACACTCTTGACAAGTCGAAACACAGAGAAAATATGCAGATGGCATTTGATATCGCTGAGAAGGAGATTGGTATCCCGAAATTGCTGGACGTGGAGGATGTATGCGAAGCACCCGACGACAAGAGTTTGATGACTTACATTGCATACTGGTTCCATGCCTTCTCGCAAATGGAAAAGGTCGAGAATGCAGGCCGGCGGGTGGAAAAGTTTGTCAACAACATGCAGGGAGCTTGGGAGATGCAGAGTGCGTACGAGAGGCGGATGCGAGCACTTTTGAAGGCCACTGCGGAGCAGGTCGAAGCGTGGCAGCTATCACAATTCGAGGGCACCTACACCGACGCCAAGGCCCAAGCGGCAGCATTCGCTGATTACAAAAAGGGCCAAAAGCGAGACTGGGTGGCTGAGAAGAGTGACCTTGCAACGCTGCTGGGCAACATCAAAACGAAGCTGGGCACCTATCGCTTGCGACCATATGAACCCCCCGCTGAATTGAGCTTGGAAGCGATGGATCACGCCTGGGCCAATCTATCTCAGTCAGAAATGCACCGAGCCCAACTAATCAACGAAACTATTCGAGAGTAAGTCGGACATGGCACCTCTCGCCCGCGATGAGACGATGATCAGTCTATCTAACAATACTCCAGCATAAAGAACGCTTTGCGGAAGTCTTTCGCCGACAAAGCGAACGATTTCGCCATGGCTCTAAACGCAATGCAATTAGCGATTTCAGGGCTGGATGGTGATGTCGAGGATCAACTACACCATGTCCAGAAGCTCAGCGACAACCTTCCCCCTATGGATCGCTATCTGGAAACAATCGAGGCCGTGGACATCAAATGCCAAGAGGCGAATATCGAAGAAAACGACTTCACAACCTACACATACGACGAGCTAGGATATGAGCTCGGATTAGTAAAGTCATCGGTGCAGAAGAAGCTGGCATTTTTGGAGAACCAGATGGTGGCACGAAGCATGACAAACTTGACACCAATTCAGCTCGAAGAGTTCGAGAGTGTCTTCCGTTATTTCGACCGCGACGACACCAACTCACTGCAAGAATTGGAGTTCAGCGCCGCGCTGGCATCGCTTGGCCTGGTATTTTCAGAGGAGGATATGCATGATTATTTCGACGTGACGTCCGAAGGCCGTGATTACGTGACCTTTGAGCAGTTTATTCGCTTCATGGTCGATGTAACAGAGGATCAGAACACAGCCGAGCAAGTGTTTCAATCCTTCAGAGAGGTGGCTGACGGTAAGCCATATGTGACGGAGATGGATTTACGGCACAGTCTAGTTCCTGACGAGGTCATTGACCAACTTGTGGACATGATGCCCGAGCACAAGGGGCCCGACATGTCAGAAGACCGGGGGATGCCCCAATACGATTATATTTCGTTCATGGAGAAGCTCATCAACGACGAGCGCGGACGGGAGGAACAAGCACCAAGCAATGTGCTACAGGATAGGACAAACCGGGACGAGAGCCCGCGGAAGGAGAGCAAAGTGAACGGGAGTAATGTGAACGGATTTCATTAGGTGGAACGAGATGGACGTCGGAAGGGGAAGATCAGTCTACTTGTGCTGCTGACTCTCTCCTGCTCTTTTGAGAGGAAGGGTGAGCATAGTCACAGAGAGAGCGTGCAGGAATCATTTCTTCGCCTCCTCCTTCATTACTTCAATCTCTTTTTTGTAACCCATTGAGGAGTATTTAATAATAAGTGCATCACCTGGTGTGTTGTACGGGAAACATAGGAGAGGGGAGGGTTTGGCAACAATGCAGAACCCCCTCCCAGATTACTTAGATAGCAGGCTTGTTAGGCATTACTTAGTCGAATAGCAAACAAACGAAATATCAAACGAGCAGAGTCCTTCGGTGATGCTTCACTCTAACATTCTCCAACGGAAACATGATTCCGGCAGATTGCCGGGCGGCTTAAAGAATAGACGCGGCCCCGAATTCGGAATCTTTCGGCCATTTTGCGTGGCCGCCGAAGACGAGGCTCGCTGCCCAATGAGAAGTCGCGGAAAGAGGCTAAAAGACGGAAAACTTGATTAACCGCCGAATCGCCTCATTCTTGCCTTTACGTCCACGACAAATGGGGGAGTTCAAGGGAGACCATTTGTAAATATTTATACCCTATATATCTTTATCACATACAGACTCAGTCTTTTCTGTTCCCCCAATCGTTTGATCAATTCCCCCTCCGCAATGGCTTCTCGCTCAAACGTAGTGCGCGCGCTGCGAGTCCCGGGCCGGTGCTTGCGACTGGATGCTCGGGCTGGGCGAACTCTCACCACCACCACCACCACCAGCAACGGCCTTCCCTCCGCAGCTTATGGACGATGCGCAGCCACGGCTTCAGCCCCCAGGTTCTTCTCAGCCGCCACGGCTCGCCATGCCAAAAGCACCGCCGAGATGTATCCGTCGCTGAAGCGCGATCCCAAGTATGCCGAGGTGACCAAGGAGCACGTCGCCTACTTCAAGGAGCTGCTTGGGTCGTCGTCTGCGGTCATCGACGGCGTCAATGCTGACGCTGCAGGTGACATTGAGCCCTTCAATGAGGATTGGCTTCACAAGTACAAGGGACAGTGCCGGCTGGTGCTCAAGCCCGGCTCCACCGAGGATGTCAGCAACATCCTCAAGTACTGCAATCAACACAAGCTGGCCGTTGTTCCCCAGGGGGGCAATACTGGTCTCGTGGGTGGATCTGTCCCCGTCTTTGACGAAATCGTCATTAGCATGGCACGTATGAACACTATCCATTCGTTTGATGAGGTCAGCGGGTCTCTCGTGGCAGATGCCGGGTGCATCTTGGAGGTGGTGGACCAGTTCCTCGCCTCAAAGGGATACATCTTTCCCCTTGATCTAGGAGCCAAGGGGTCGTGCCACATCGGAGGCAACGTCGCTACAAACGCTGGCGGGCTACGATTGCTGCGATATGGCAGCTTACACGGGAGCGTCTTGGGCCTTGAGGCTGTGCTCCCTGATGGCACCATCCTGAATGATCTGGGGACCCTGCGCAAGAACAACACTGGCTTCGACCTGAAGCAGCTACACATTGGCGCCGAGGGAACGATCGGCATCATCACCAAGGTGTCCATCCAGTGCCCCCAGCGGTCTGCGGCCGTCAACGTCGCATACTTTGGTCTCGAGTCGTTTGAGAAGGTGCAGGAGGCGTTCAAGGAGGCCAAGAAGCAGCTATCCGAGATCCTCTCGGCTTTTGAGCTGATGGACCTCCAGAGTCAGCAGCTTGTTAGCAAGGTGCGCCCGGACGTTCAGAAACCGCTGGAGGATGACCACCCCTTCTACTGTCTGATCGAGACAAGTGGCTCCAATGCGGAGCATGACTATGCAAAGCTAGAAAAGTTCCTGGAGGATGTCATGGCCAAGGAGATCATTTCCGATGGCGTGGTTGCCCAGGACGAGACCCAAGTGAAGACCCTCTGGAGCTGGCGCGAGGGTGTCCCAGAGTGCATCGGCCACTGGGGAGGTACCTACAAATATGACGTCTCGATCCCTATCGCGGACATGTATCAGATCGTCGACGACGTCCATGCTCGCCTGCTCGAGGCCGGACTCGTTGGTGACACCGACGAGTACCCTGTGATCGGCACCTCCGGTTACGGGCACATGGGAGATGCCAACATCCACCTCAACGTCGCGGTCCGGCGTTATGATTCGGCAGTCGAGAAGGTCCTGGAGCCCTACGTCTACGAGTGGGTCGCGGGCCGCAAAGGAAGCATAAGCGCTGAGCATGGTCTTGGCCTCGCGAAGAAGAACTACATTGGTTACAGCCGAGATGAAACCACAATCGGCCTGATGAAGCAGATCAAGCACCTGTATGATCCTGTGAGTGAACCCCCTCCCCCCATTCCCGCCCTATCTCCCTCTCCCCCGTACTTCTGCAGCCCTATACAGGTACAGGCTGCTTTGGCACATCCGGGACGGGACGGTGTGGCCATAAGGCTGGAATAAGCATCCAAAAGCTGACGAGAGAATTTTACCACCAGAACGGCATCATGAACCCCTACAAATACCTGTGATCCTTCCTCTCCCCCCACACTGTGGCAGGTGCCATCCCTTCAAACTTAGATTGATCAATAAAAAAGCGAATTGACGGTGAAACCAATTTGTTGGCGGGCGTCTTGTGGCCCGGCCTGCAGTCATACCATGGCACTCCATGCATGAGGTGCTGGCGTAAACCCGTTGGCGAGACTGCCATGATCCCTTCCACCCGCCCCTTGACCGACGATCCGGTGGGTGTGATTTGTGTGTCCGTGACTGGGGGATCGGAATGCGAAGAGGCGAGTGCGAAGAGGCAGGTGATTGAAGCCGCCAGCAATGCTGTATCCCTATCTCGTGCATATGCCAATTAATTATATCTCTTGTGTACGCGTCTCCGGTCCACGGACCATGTCATTGGGAACCAACGAAGCCGAACCCCCTGAGAGCTTTGGGCGGCATCCGTTCCATGGCAATCTGTAGTGTCGAGGATCATTCTCTCGGCTAGTGGGTCAAACAGAGCAGAACACCAGCTTGTTCCCCCCTCTTTTTGCGCGTAGGGCCAGGATGAGGCCCCCATAAACATGTCGTCCCGCGGCCGCCACGACACCGCTGGCCGTCATCCTGCGACTGTCATCAAAGGCCTCCCCGGTCGCGTACCAATGGGCGGCCGATGGTGCTTGGGGCGGCGTGGGACCTCGATATGCCCAGATTTGGACGTATTTTGCTCAGGCACCCCGGCCAGCCAACCAGCGCGCGAGCTGGCCATCCCATGTCAGCCCTACCGACGAGGTTGTACGAGCTTCCCAGTACAGCCCGTCGTCATCCATGCCAGCGGAGAAGGGAGAGAGAGCTCCACTCCTTCTCTTGCGTCCGCCGAGCCCGTGGTTTGGTTCCTCTCGCCATGGCATGCATTCAGCTCAGTAAGGCAGCGGGTCCGAGCTGAAGTGTATTATTATGTAGTGTATGAGGAGCACGTAAGCGGCGTAGAGCTCTAAATTCACAAGGCTGGTTGAGGGACTGTCGCTTCGGGGCGGGTTCTGTAAGCTGATTCGCTCGAGCCCAAGATTCCCACCGTCTGGCTACCCTCGTCCTAATTATGATGATGTTATGCGACGACGTCGGCAGCTCTTTCATGTATCTGGGTTGGCCTAGGTCCTCCATGTCCCGCACCCCTGAGGGAAAAGGATCAGATATTTCTGAGAGGAATCCGAAAACCGATCAGGCCAATACGGTTGTCTGGAAGGCATGTCTCGAGACATTGCTTCGGTCTCTGGATGCACCCTAACATTGAATTATTAATTTTCCTTCCCCCGTTGTGGAAACCTGCCCGGGACACGTATATATATATTGTGCGGTTTGTGACGACAGAGTTCTATAACTTGCCACACTGGATCAAGCCTCATTCAACTGACTGAGCCTCCTCGCTGGCTGAGTAAACACACTTCGCATCATACATCCGAGCATTCATTCGTTTAGTGGCAGGCATAATGGTTGGCGTCCCCGGGAAATACAAGGGTTGCGAAACTTGCAGGCGCCGAAGAGTAAAGGTAGGACAAAACCATGAACATCGATTTTAGCCGGATTTGACAAAGACTGACTTGATGGTTTTATTTTACCTCTTTTTTCTAGTGTACCAACGAGCGTCCGAAATGCTCCAAATGTATCACCAGCGGGAGAGAGTGCGAAGGTTACGAAAGGGAGATGATGTTCATAACCGGCACTCCCGAGAACAAGGGCCGAGTTTCGTCACACCCCAAGAAGGGGAGCGGCTCGTCACCGGCCTCATCATCAACGTCAAAGAGACGTTCCAAGTCTCGCACGCCGATAGGCAAGGAGAGCAGCAGGAGGAGCTCCAGTGCGTCGTTTGTCCCGACCTATCCGTTGACTTCGGCCTGGGACGACTTCATCGGGCTGTCCAGCAACGGCGCCGAGTCGCAGGTGCTCTTCACCGCGTTGCAGACTCCTCTCAAGAGTGTCATCCGAGAAGAGGACGACTCTGGGGATGATGCCAGGTTCAAGGTGTCCTTTGTTCCAACTACCCCTCCTGAACTCCCGTCACTTCCGGGATGTGACGATTTCAGCGTCCAGGCTCACTGCCTCGTAAGTACACACTTTCCTGGAGAGGAAGCCAACGGGGGGGATTTCTGCGCCTTCTTGTTCGAGGTGAGATATTCTGTGATGATGCTGCTCGTGGGAGTCAAATCAGACTGGCTAATGCCGATAGAAGCATACCTTCCAAACTCAAGGGTTTCCGACATTCAACAACACGAATCCGGATCCCGTGCAAAGCGCAGGGCCGGAGAACTTCAAGGCCTTCCCTAACCACCATTATTTTGTGAGGGTCTATCGGCCACTAGTTGTAAGTCTATCATAGAAGAGTACTGTTGGAAACGAGAAGAAAGCGTATAGTCTAACTTGGGTCGGTAGCTGAGCTCTGCCTTATTAAGAAGGCAGCCAACTTTCCTATCCGAGCCCCTATGGCAGACAGTTCCGTGGGAACTCTACCCGAAGCCGCTTTTCGATCAGCTTCTCGATCTCATTGCGCTCCTGTCCGGGACGCTTCATCACACTGACCAGATCATGACGATGCAGCCGACGTTACCGAGACGCCACCAAGCACAAGATCTCCTGCACACCTGCCTCCTCCTCGAGGCACGATTCGACGAGTGGCTCGGCCTAGCCCACAGCCAGACCGGGGAGCAGCCCGTGAGCTACTGGGCCGGCGAGCTAGTGACCTCCAACGGCGAGGTGGCCTTCTCCCACTCCTACTCGTTCAAGGACAGCCTGACAGGGCTCATGTTCCTGTACTACTGGATGTCCCAGATCCGGTTCCGGAGGTGCGTCGACTGCCTCCACCGGGTCATATACGAGCCCGTGGTTGACTCCTACGCGGACATCTGGCCCGACCTGCCGCCCAGCCTGCAGATCGACCTGACGCGGTACCAGCAGACGCGGGACCTGGCGGCCAGCATCTGCCGGGGCCTCGAGTCGACGCTGGGGAGCACGGTGCAGCCGAACCTGCTCCTCGCCCCCATGACGATCGCGCTGGAGCTGTACCGGGACATCAACCTCGCGACACAGGACTGCCTGCCTGAGATACTGTGGCTCGAGGCTTTCGAGTCCCGGCTGGTTGACAAGGTCGAGAATGTGGCGGCCGTGCTGCAGCAGAACCGTTGGGTGGAAGTCACCCGGTTTTAGACTTTGCATAGAGATTGGGATGTATGATTACAGAGGGACGATTTATAAGGGTAAACCGGGGAAAGCTGGAGCCTAGTGACTTAATCGTCACAAGAGGTGCGTGGAGGGCATTTGTTAAACAAGCATTACATGCGCAGCTGGTCTGCTTGCAAAGATATAACGATGGGATAAACCTTAGTACATGAGATGATGAGGGTGGTATTTTTGGGCTTGAGTGTTCTCGTTTCCCATTTCAGCAATTGGGATTCGAGTTTCATTGCATGTGGGCAAATGCTCCTCCAGGCGAGGGGCTGCAGGGTGGGAAACCAGATGGGCGGACTAAAAGTAGGGAATATTCCAGTATTTAATTCAAAGTAAAATCGAAAAGCTTGAATCATGATAATGCTGTGAAAAATCAAAGAGAACTCTAACACATTACCTAACAAAAGAAATACGAAGTTGATTGAAAGGTTGTGGTTTGAAAGGCTTCGAGTTATCTAAGTGGTACAAGGTACAAGCGAGGTCCAGCGGGCCGCATCAACTTTCTTCCGATAGCTCTTAACCCCACATCAGCTCAATGGCGGGCAGCCAGCAGCTCAGGCAAGTGTAGCTTGTGTCGGACCGCGTGCAGGCAGGCTACAGGAGTGACGAAGCTCCACCGACCTCAGCTTCCTTCGTTGCCAACATCCCGCCTTGACCTCACTCAACTCCCAGCATCACACACAGTAAATTTGCCGGAGGCCTATTCTTCCCCGTCCGCATTTATCCACACCCTCTTCACGCAAGAACACCATCATGGCTTCCGGATACGACCGAGCGCTGTCGGGTATGTAGTGATATATCATTTAATGACAGCTTTGGGTGCGTTTACTAACAGCGATATACAGTCTTTAGGTTCGTTTCAAATAGCAGCTTGCAAGGCGTCGTCTAACAATGAGGCAGTCCCGATGGCCACGTTTTCCAAGTTGAGTATGCTGGCGAAGCAGTGAAGCGAGGTGGGTTGATTGCCTCATAGGTGCCCCAAGTCGACTCGTTGCTCATGGTGCATTTAATCTAGGAACCTGTGCCGTTGGTGTGAAGGGCGAGGATGTAGTAGTGCTGGGATGCGAAAAGCGATCTGCCATGAAGCTTCAGGACACCCGAATTACCCCCTCCAAGATTCAACTTCTCGACAACCACGTCGCCCTTGCCTTCGCCGGCCTCAACGCAGATGCTCGAATTCTCGTCGACAAGGCTCGCTTAGAGGCCCAGTCCCACCGATTGTCCGTCGAGGACCCCGTCACAATCGACTACATCACCAAGTACGTCGCCGGCGTGCAGCAGCGGTACACACAGGCCGGTGGAGTCCGCCCATTCGGTATTAGCACACTGGTTGTTGGCTTTGACAACGGAAGCAAGGTCCCCAGACTGTACCAGACAGAGCCTTCTGGTATCTACTCCGCATGGTAGGCAATATTACATCGTGGGTTTGGGAGGTCCGTCATCTAATTGTTCGATAGGAAAGCAAATGCCATCGGCAGGTCGAGCAAGACTGTTCGGGAATTCCTGGAGCGCAACTACAAGGATGACATGGATCGTGAGACGACCATCAGACTGGCGATCAAGTCACTACTTGAGGTGGTTCAGACTGGCGCCAAGAACATCGAGATCGCTCTGATGATTCCCGGCGCTGCGATCGAAATGTTGGACACGGAAGAGATCGAGGGCTACGTCAAGGAAATCGAGCAGGAGAAGCAGGAAGAGGCTGCCAAGAAGAAGACTGGCCGGACCCCAGGAACTGGGAGCGCTGCTATCCTGACGAGAAGCCAAGAGGATTCTGCTGCTGAATAATTACGGGAATATATAAACTATTTTGATAGACAAAGGCAGTCTAAACCTCGAATTCCGCTACGTCATATGTATCATCAAATGTAATCCAGGCTCATATCCTGGAAGCCTCCTCGTGCCCGAGCGGAGTTGTCGTACTTCTTCTTCCACCAAACTGCCAGCCTACCCCAGTTGGTCGGCCTCTTCCGTGGGGTCGAAGATGGTCCTGTAGTCCTTTTGTTTTACCCGCTCGTCCCTGAGCATCTTGTTGTCCATCCTCACGTCCTCGCTCTCCACGGTAAGGGCAGCCTTGGGTGTCTTGGCGTCAATCACGAAGTGGTTGTCGCAGTGTGGGCAGTATTCGTCGCTCTCCTCGAACTCCTGGGCGTCTTTTCGGAAGCACTTCTTGCACTTCTTGCAAGCAAACACCATCTCGAGGGCCTGCTGGAGCTCATGGGTTTCCTGTTCGTGGTGGCACTGGGCGCAGTCGAACCACTTCTTGCCTGTTTTTATTACGAGTCAGAAGACGCAGTTAGGAAGAAGGGGTCGTCGGGAGGCCATACAGCAGGGCGAGCGAATCGCAACCTGGGCGTTGAGGATATGCTTGCTAATAGGCAGTTAGCACCCAACATCCGGAGGGGCAAGGCAGGCCCTTCATTTGGAACTCTCATACCACATGGTCTATAATCTTTTCCACGTCCACGTTTATTCTTGGCTGTGGCTGGGAGGTGTCACTCAACGCGAAGTCGCAAGTTAAAATTGTGGCTTGAGGATCGGTTTAATCGTTGTGGTGGTATTACCCCAAGTTTTAGCGGGGTCCTCCGAGAAGCGCGGCGCGGAACCTGCCAGCTGCTGCCTGCTCTCGCCGTCAGGCGTATTTCTAGGGGTCTCGGCTGACACATCAACTCAGCTCAGGCCGGCGGCCAGGACTTAACTTTTGTTCTCCTTCAAAGTGAGCCTGTTCATCAGGACTCGTCGCTTTCATCATCTCACGACGCGGTATCCTTAGCCGCGGCTGCATTTTCTGGTTGGCATTGCACCCTAATCCGTAATTCACAATGCCACCGAAAAGAAAAGCGCCCCCGGCGGCGCAGCCGAGTGCTAAGGCGGGAAGGTCGTCACGCATGTCGACTCCCGGCGCCGGGACACCACGCAGCTACGAGAGCGCCGATGAGGTGGAGGAGGATGACGGGCCGGTCGACGAGGTCCTGGAGCGCGACATCGACAAGAACATAGATATCTTCTCGCTCGAGCACTACCAGAAAAAACATCACATTCGCGAGCCACTGCCGCACATCTTTGGTGACCATGACTTCTCGTATCTTGACCTGAAAAAGGACCACCAGAACCGGCCGCTCTGGATCGATCCGCAAAAGGGTAGAATCATCCTGGAGAGCTTTAATCCGCTCGCGGAGCAGGCCCAGGATTTCCTCATCACCATCGCCGAGCCGCTGTCACGACCGACTTTCATGCACGAGTACGCCCTCACGACGCACAGTCTCTACGCCGCCGTCTCCGTCGGCCTATCGCCGCAGGATATTATCAACACGCTCCAGCGGTTCCTCAAGACACCCCTGCCCGAGGAGATTCGAACGTTCATCACGAGTTGCACACAGAGTTACGGCAAGGTCAAGCTGGTCCTGAAAAATACCAAGTACTATGTGGAAAGCCCGGATCCCAACATGCTCCAGACGTTACTCAAGAATCCCAAAATTGGGCCTCTAAGAGTACAAGGAACGGAAGAGATCACGACATCAGCAGCTCCCAAGATCGGCGGTCTGGTGATTCCTGGCACAAAGAATGCTGCTGGCGTGAAACAGGCAAACGGTTTGCAGCAAGGCGGTGGGGAGGGACAGGAAGGCCAGCCGGTCCAAGAAAGCGATGTGTTCGCAACCCTCAACGAGGAGGATGATGATGATCAAGAAGTCACACACTCCTTCGAGATTGCTGACCGGGACGTTGAGACGGTCCAGAAAGAGTGTCTAAACCTGGGATATCCAGTTCTGGAGGAGTACGATTTCCGAAGAGATGAAGTGAATCCCAATTTGGACATTGATCTCAAGCCTGGTACCCAAATTCGACCGTATCAGGAGAAGAGTCTAAGCAAGATGTTTGGTAACGGTCGAGCGAAGAGTGGTCTGATCGTCTTACCTTGTGGTGCTGGTAAGACTCTGGTGGGAATCACAGCTGCTTGCACTATCAAGAAGGGCGTCATTGTCCTTTGCACCAGCTCTATGTCGGTCGTGCAATGGCGTAACGAATTCTTGAAGTGGTCTAACATCAACCCTGACGATATTGTCGCTTTCACGTCTGACTCGAAGGGAAACGTCTTTACTGGAAGTACTGGTATCATTGTCACCACGTACTCCATGGTTACACAATCAAGAGCGCGATCTTATGATGCGGACAAGATGATGAAGTTCTTGACAGGGCGTGAATGGGGTTTGATGTTGTTGGACGAGGTTCACGTTGTCCCGGCCAATATCTTCCGAAAGGTCACCTCGTCGATTAAAACCCATTCCAAGCTGGGACTTACAGCTACGCTCCTCCGTGAGGATGACAAGATTTCCGATCTTAACTTCCTGATTGGCCCGAAGCTATTTGAAGCGAACTGGATGGAGCTGTCCAAACAGGGTCACATTGCCCGGGTGCAGTGCGCTGAAGTTTGGTGCCCCATGCCTACCGAGTTCTATGACGAGTACCTTCGAGCACCATCGCGAAAGAAGGGCTTGCTCTATATCATGAACCCGCGAAAATTCCAAGCTTGCCAATATCTCATCAACTACCACGAGTCCAGAGGCGACAAGATTATCGTATTCTCTGATAACGTGTACGCGTTGAAGGCATATGCGCTGAAGCTCGGCAAAGCGTACATCTACGGAGGCACCGGGCAGGCTGAGCGCTTGCAGGTTTTGGAAAATTTCCAGCATAACCCCAACGTGAATACACTTTTCCTCTCCAAGATCGGCGATACGTCGCTTGACTTGCCCGAGGCTACGTGTCTCATTCAGATTTCCTCTCATTACGGATCCCGGCGTCAAGAGGCTCAGAGACTGGGGCGTATTCTACGGGCCAAGAGGCGAAATGACGAAGGCTTTAACGCGTTCTTTTATTCGCTGGTGTCCAAGGATACACAGGAGATGTACTTCTCCTCGAAGCGGCAGGCATTTTTGGTGGATCAGGGGTATGCATTCAAGGTGATTACACAATTGGCTAACATCGAGAAAACCCCCGGCCTGGCATTCGCGTCCCCAGGGGAGCGACGCGAGCTCCTGCAGAAGGTGCTGGTGGAGAACGAGGGCATGGAGGACGAAGATATCACGGATGATTTGTTCCATAGTGGAACAATGGGTCGCAAGACGAAGAAGAAGGGCGCGGCTCGCCGGACAGCCGGAACGCTCGGAGAACTGAGCGGCGGGCAAGACATGGCATACATTGAGCAGAACAAGAGGCTGAATCAGTCTCTAAAGAAGGGCAAGAAGAAGGAGAGCAGTGCGTTCTTCAAGAAGATTGACCGTGAGAAAGCCAGGAGGGCGGCAGGTTAGTCTAGACTTACCGGATACTGTATGTCTTTGTTCGTATTGTTACACGAGTTGGTGGAACTTGTTTTGGGAACTTTATATATATGGATCACAGAAAGAGGCACGGCGTTAGTCGGTAAGGGACTTGATTGGGTTTTTCAGGCACGCGGGAGAAGCTAGATTGCTCACTTGTTTCATTTTTATATCACATTCTAAAGGGTCGCGGTTTCTTGTGAAACATCTGCAGCCTTACAAGATGGTCTAGAACCACCAAAGGTACTACTAGTTCGTTTACACCGGATCGTTCTGAATACCATTACCCCTTTGCTTGAGCCTTATCAAATGAACCAGCCATGCCAAGGCGGCCCTGGTTTTTCTGTGGAATGAAATCGATGAGAATCGCACGTGCCTCCCTTTCTAACTGAAAGTCCATTATACCTTGATTCAGGTGACGAATCAAGCTGCCGAAAGAGTAGGCATTCCGAGATGCTGTTCGTCTTCCCGTGCCAAGGCCCAGTCTCACCAATGATTCACTGGGAAAAAACCGAGATAAGGGTTTGTCTTGGAACTCAGGAATACTCCTCTCCAATTGGCTGTATAGCCGCGAGGTGACTTATCAATGGCACAGGTCAGAGACAAAGAAGGTGAAGCTAAGCAGTTTTACGTGGCCCGAAGTCTGAGTCTAAAAAACTACCGAGAGTGTCGGGTCTTACGGCACTTTTGTACATGCAGAAGAATGTCTCCGTCCAGGGCTTATATCTCAAGCATAATTTAGCATCTTCAAGCTAAGAAGGGGGTGTGGTTGCAGCCGATGAAACCTGGCAAATCTATAATCACACCTACATAGCTCGGATCACCCGTCATATCCAACTTGGCATCCCGAGATAAGAGAGTCTTGATCAAATCCGCCGCAAGTCCCCGAGCGGCGAGGTATAGTCTGTAGGCAATGCCGAACATGCTCTGAGCTAAGATATGTGATGGCAGCAGGCATGTGTCAGCCTCGTGGGGATGATATCGATAGCCCTCCAGCCTCACGCTAAATATAGTCGTTTCTCTGTGGCCGCCTTCATTGGTATATTTTTTTTTTCTCCGGGTAGAGGGCATGCAGAATGTGGCAGATCAAGTTTCCGCCTTGGCGACGATCCTGTGGCCTGATTCTGATCGGAGATCACGCAGACACACGGCACACGGGCTAGCAAGGGATACGTACATGGTGCCTGCAAATGAGAGCGAGCGGGTGACGCAGTGCATCGATTCATGGCGAGTGGACAAAAAAAAAAAAAAAAAAAGAAGAGGCAGCCAGCCAATTTCCGCTAGGTGCCCGTGGCAAACACGAACTCCGCGCTTAGCCGAATTGCCGGTGTCCAGCTGGCTAATTTCTCTTCTCCCCTCCGCTCGCAATTGCGAGAGAACAGGATTTTATTTCTCTCGTTCAGGGTTCAGTGTTCAGTTGTTGCACCCCAAGCGGGTGCAGTGCAGGTGTGTAGTGGGAATGTAACCGAACTCACAGTTGATGCATGTCTACTGATTACGACAAAGATAGTGTGATACCTGACAGCCTATCAGGGTGTAGCCGTTTCGCGAGTATTTGGTTATTGGTGCAGGCCTGGAATGACATCATGGAGACAGTGAGCACAACCAGTACTTCAGACGGGGCTCTGGTAGAGGCCCCCACCTTAGTGCCTGTCGAAAGGGCTCTGGCTGGTAGGCTTCAGGTACACTGAGCGCTGGGCGTTGCGAACTCAGGAAGGTGCCTTCCGTGCACGCTCCTGCCTTGGCTGTGCCGGGCACCTGCCTGCCAATGGAACAATGATTCAGTCAATTGATGATGGCCGTTCTATTTGCGATACACCCTTGTCCCAGTCTGTGCTTTTCCTCCTGTCGTAGATAATGGCTCCTGGCTGAAACTGCGCACGATTGGCATTATTGCATGGCTGATGCACACCTCCCGTAGCCACACACCATCTCCCAGGACCCTACCATGTCCTGCAGGCGCGCCGCACATATGGATGCATCATCATGGCTGGTCCGACAGACCGGGGCTGCAGGTGGGGGGGCGGCATGGGTGGCACCGCTTGAGGGAACCAGAGCTTGAATCCATCGGGACGTTGCCCCAAGAGAACAACTCGGGAGGCATCCAACCCACGCTATCGCTCGGCGACGTGCTCGCGCCTTTCCCAGCCAAGCACGAGGGAGAGGGTCCAGACCAGCGCCTCTTTTCCCCAGCGTACAGAGACCACAAAGAGAGGACTGGCTAGTGGCCGGGCTGGAACCCCCTCGCCGGCCACGCAATAGGGTTCGCCGCCGATACAGAACCAGCGGAGCGCTTATGGTCATTCCTCGGGATGGAGGGCTCGAGTGAGTTATGCGCTGGCGGTGCGAGCACCTGCTCTCGATCTGCCTGTGCCCAGGGATCTTGACATGGGTTCGGCGCTCTCTGCAACAGCTACTAAAAGAAGTTGCGGCTTCCCAGACGTGCCCGCATGCACGCAAGCGTTGGCACTAATGTAATCAACCTTTTTTATCAAACCGGCCCCTCTGCATATTCGCACCGCCTGGACCATCCATGACCACGTCTTCAAGCGCATCGCACTAGGGTGAACTCTCGACTTACCCGCTTGCAAAGGCCCCTCTCTATTGCTTCTTGGCTTGGGGTGGCCGTGCTGCTGTTGTTGCTCGGCAATTTGCCCACCTCGCCACACCTCGTCTCGTCTCCTGCGCTTTCAACCTCCTTTCCCAAACTACCTCTTCGCATAATTGATCCTGTCCAGACGAAGCAATTCATCCTGCTTTTGGGTTGGCGCCCTGCGCCATGCGCCTCCCCTAGCTCCCGGACACACTTACTCATTCTTACACCGCGCAGAGTCTTTCGCTCTTGGCCGCGGCACACTCCCGGACCCGCCAATTTCAGATATCACACACCTCTTATCCCTCTGCCCGCCCAGACAGCTGAGAATATCCTTTGATTCACTCCTTTAGCTGCGCTGGTTTCACCAAGCGGCGGTCTGGGTACAGCTTGCTTTGCTGATCGAATATAACCTGTCACATACGGTCGCACGGCCAAGGACCTGTGAGGTGCGCCCGCTGTCGCAACGTGCGCGCCATCCTCAATTCCTATTTGACGGGCCACCAAATTTGCCGTCCCAAGACCCTGGAACTACCTTGCTTTGTTTCTTGCATATCTTGCATATCTGAACAACAAGGTCCCATTGATAACGCTGTTTTCGTCACAGTACATTTGTTCACCCAAGTATCATATCATCAATTCACCCACCCGTCATTGTATAAAGGGGGAAAAATTGTTTTTAGGACCTTTAAAACCGCCCGCTCGACTCTCGATTTCCCTTGTTCTCCTCAACTTCCTTGTCTTCTCTATCTCAAGGCCACAGGACCGGGACCAGGATTGCTCCTTTTATGAGAAACATAAAGCCAAGCGTTGCGCTCGTGGCTCTTATCAAAGCACCAACCTAACGGCCACGCCCAAATATAGTTGTTGCCCTTTTTACAGTTCTCGCCGTTTTTCCGACAAGGCACCAGTCGCGGACACACTTCTCTACCTACGAAAGCTTTTCCGACATGTCATTTTGCCTTACTGCCATCATTGTATCCCAATATTGGGTGCGAGGCTGACAGTGATAACCGGTACCTCGTAGCCATTCCCGCTCGTCACACTGGTCGGCTCCTGTGTATTAAACATCATTCTCAATCTTTGCCGTGCCCTCAACCAGGCGCATCCTTCCTAGACATACCCGACCGCTCTAAAAACCCGCCTTTTTCAGTGCTTTGGATCTTCAAATCGCATCGATGGCGGAAGGATTCGGTGGCCGTGCATTGGCCAAGGTCAAGTCTCTTGGGGACTCCTTTACCTCGAAAAAGCCCCATTTCAACTTCATCACAGCGCATTGTGAGTATCTCCCACCCCGCCCCCCAGATCGTCTTCCTTCTTCTGCATCCTCGCATTTGTACTGACTAACAAGGTAGATATCTGGATTGTCTCTGGTACCATCGTCGCATCTATTTTAATATACGCAGGTGGCAAGGGCAATGTTGAATACACAGATGCATTGCTTTTCGCAAGTGGCGCCAACAGCCAAGCAGGCCTCAACCCTGTAGACGTCAATCTCCTCAACACATTTCAACAGATAGTCATGTATATTTTCCCTCTGCTATCAAACCCCATCACGCTGCACGGATCTGTTGTCCTGCTTCGCTTGTACTGGTTTGAGAAGCGGTTCCAAGGGCTGGTCCGGGATGTGAGACAGCGCCGCATACCCCTCAGCAAATCCAAGTCAAAGGCACGAGATGAAGCCCGTCGTGTCGAGGAAGGTGTGAATGGTCGAGACATTACTCGGGTCAACACCAGCACCGAAACATCTCACAGAGTAGCCAACGACGGTGTCCTCTTATCCCCTGAGAACATCGCCCCAAACGAAAAGGCAGTCAGTAGCAGCAGTGGGAGTGAGACAACATTTCATGACGACAAGATAGAAGATGTCAATAACCATGATCTAGCTGAAGAACATGCGGACCCCGAATCCCAGACCACGACGCAACCTGCCGCACAAACTCAAGAGACTCCTAGCCCAAGTCAAACTCAACCTCGCCCGATTGGGTCTATTACGTTCGCCGAGACTGTCAAGAGGAGTGATGGAATCGAGGAGGACATGATGGTTGGTATGCGCAACCATTCCAAATCCGAGCATATCGCCATCCTGGAACGACAGCGGAACCAGGATAACGAGGTCCTCCGCATTCCAGGCCCTAGAGAAACTGAAAGAGGCCTTGGTCCCCAGCGACTTGATGAGGATGACCAACCCGACGATGATAACCCACTCTATAGCGCTGTCACAAGAGATTCGCGACCAGATCAGTTACATATGCGCCGAAATCCCACCATCACCATTGCCGAGCCTGAGCATAGAAGAAAAGACGATGCGGTTGATGACGGGAGATCTGCTGCAGGCATGTCATTCCGCCGAAGAACGTCTCGTATGTTCAGCAGGCCACTAAGCGCCGCTCGTGACGACGATGCAGATAGTCGCATGACCCGTGGATCTCGCGCGAGGACAATGGAGACGTTGCGGTCCGCACTTTCTCGCGATAAGTACGACGATATGCCGTATCTGAGCTACAATCCTACCATTGGCCGCAACTCGAACTTTGTCGGCCTCACACTCGAGCAGCGAGAAGAACTGGGAGGTATTGAGTATCGATCATTAAAGACCCTGGCATTCATCCTCCTTGGATACTTCTGGGGGTTCCACCTCCTTGCTGTAACCTGCCTCCTTCCGTTCATCTTACACAATGATCACTATGGAGATATCCTAGCCGGAGATGGTGTTGGCAGAGCATGGTGGGCTTTCTGGTCGGCAAATCTCTCCTTCATGGATGTTGGATTTGCCCTTACTCCCGATAGCATGATCTCGTTCCAGACATCAGAGTATGTGCTAATGGTCCTATGGTTCTTCATCATCATTGGAAACACTGCTTTCCCAGTGATGCTCCGGTTCATCATTTGGGTCATGTCCAAGATTGTTCCTCGTCACTCGGGATTGTGGGAAGAGCTCCGGTTCTTGCTCGACCACCCTCGCCGATGTTTCACACTCCTGTTCCCATCTGCCGCCAACTGGTGGTTGTTCGGGATCTTGGTGGCTTTGAACGTCGTAGATGTCGTCTTTTTCATCGTCCTCGATGTAAGTCCGACGCTTTCTAAGGTTCCTATCCAATCCCAAACTAACAGCACGATAGATCAATGCGCCTGCTATACAGCATCTCCCCGTCCACACCAGGGTTGTCAATGGTCTGTTCCAAGCTGCATCAACACGCACGGCTGGTTTTTCCAGCGTTAACTTGTCAGACCTTCATCCCGCTATGCCCGTCCTGTACATGATCATGATGTACATCAGTGTCTTCCCCATCGCCATTTCCATCCGCAGGACCAACGTGTATGAGGAGAAGTCTCTCGGTGTCTACTCTGATAAGAAAGATGATGATATTGATGATGAGAATGTCCATACCGCCAACGCCATGTCTTATGTCGGGACCCATTTAAGAAGGCAGCTCTCCTTCGATCTTTGGTTTGTCTTCCTTGGCTTCTTTCTTCTCGCTATCTCCGAGGGCTCGAGAATCAAAGCGGGCAAGTTCGAAATGTTCAGCGTCCTCTTCGAAATCGTTAGTGCATATGGCACCGTCGGTCTGAGTATGGGAGCCACCGGCATCAATGCCTCTCTTTGCTCGCAGTTCAGCATTCCGGGCAAGCTAATCATTGTGGCAATGGAGATTCGTGGTCGCCATCGTGGGCTTCCGTACGGGCTGGACCGCGCCGTTATCCTTCCGAGCGAATCTCGGCTTCGTAGCACAGAAGACTCTCAGCCCCCCGTGGTCGGCCGGACCATCACCAAAGCTTCCACCATAGCGTCACAAGGGGGTCTTCAGCGACGTGGGAGCACCGCCAGCCGGAGAGGAAGCTTTACGCAGGAACGGGATCGCAGACTGCTCACCAAGTTCCTCCACCCCGGTCCAGTGGTTCCGCCAGGCGTAATTCACTCTCAGAAGCGGAGAAAGTCGATGGACTCGCAGGCTTTGTCCCAGGTGTTGTCAAATGGGTCCAAACAACCACAATCCGAAATGTCAGCAGGGGATGGTCTTGAAGGTTATGATCATAACCCGGACGCGACAAACATTAGAACTTGAATGTTACCTCCAGTTGTCTTGCATATAGTTGCCATTGATTTTATCAGGGAGTGTGACAACGAAACTTTTTTTTTTTTTTCTTTCGTGTTCTTACACTTTGGGGTCTGTCTTAGAGAAGAAGCAATATCTCCGGGATAATCATGAGTCTTTATCCCGGACAGAACTTGTTTGCATGGAATTTAGACGGCGAATTTGCGGTTTGGAGAACTTGAACAGAGACGAGGGTTTTAAAAGCGATGGAAAGAAACAACATTCTCTGGCTACGGCGTTATTGTCAACACGGAAACAAGGGTTCTAGTTTACTTCAGTTAGAAAAGGCCTCACTATAATAGGAGGTCGAAATATGAGATTCACATAATCCGGGCTGGGATCCAGCCGGATTCCTTTGTATTCAAAATGTTCTTGTGCGTCTAAATTCCAGTTGCCCAAACAATGCCAATGTCGCCGCCTCCCGAGTCGTAAAATATCCAGCAATCCAAATCAAAGAGAAGAAACAAAGTCTTGAGTTATTCCAAGAATCCTTAGCCCACCGTACATGGCTGCCGATGCTATGTCCAGGCTAAACCCCGCCCAGGTAGTATAAAAAGAGAGTGATTATTATGTGTGTGACTGCTAATCCATTAATCTATCGGCGTTCAAACGCATCCATATTCTCGAGAGCCCCGGCCAATCGGCGATAATCTCTCAGCAGCTCTATGACTTCCGAGATCCTCAAATCGGCGGGGTTTTGCAGCTCCATGAAACGTTTATTTGGCGGGGGGATCTTTGGTTTTGGGGGCAGTGCGGCCGCAAGATCCGGGAATGCCTATCAGAAAGAGAGGGTCAACAACAGCACAGATGGGGACGAACGACCACTGTCGTCAAAGGTAAACTTACGGTTGCCAAGTCGCCACCATCGGCGACCTTGCTGGCATCTACAGCGGGAGAAGCCGAAGGTGTGGTGCGGCCGAAGCCGCGAATTGAGCCAAACTGGGTCGTCAGGCGGGAGAGGGGGTTGAAAGAGTTGCTGAGGCTTCGGACCTGGTCGAGCATGGCGGGGTTCTGGCTGGCACCTGCGCTCGAGCTCGAGGGCGCGGCGGTCTTGACTTCGTCCTGGAAGATGCCTCTGTGCCGCGACGAGCTACGGCCGCTGACAGAGCTGTCGGCGCTGCGGTCCCGGCGCCCCCCTATCAAGTTGAGGATTGTATCTTCTCGCAGGGATAGTCGCTTGCGGTGATCGACGTCCTCTGCCTCCTCGTCGGGGGGGGGCGTGCTCACCAGTTTCCGAGCATCATCCAAGGTTCGTGGAACAACGATGGGTTCGCGAGGGCTGTCCTGGTGCTCGCGCAGTTTCCCAAGCAGGAACTTGTAGCTATCACCCAAGCTGTTGGACACAGTCTTGAGGCCTTGATCAGCAGTGTTGATGACAGCATCGCTGGCAGCGCCAAGAGCCTGTGCCGGGGTGTTGACGAGATCGCTCAGTCTGCGATTTCTGAGCACGTTCGTCGGTTTTAGACCCGAAGGGGGCACGCCAGCCTTTGCTGCCGTCGCATTTGCCTTGGTGGTTTCCGGTCCGCTCTTTGACACTGGGGTCGTTCCTTGAGAGTAAGCAGGCGGGAAAGTCTCGGTTTTAGATACTCCCACTGCATTCTTTGGAGGACCAGAAGGCAGTTCGTCGGATCGCAAGGTAGACAGATCAACCGTTTCCAGGAAGCTGATGGCAGCTTCGAGATTCGTTAGACAGTAGGCAGCTTCCCCAGTAAGCTTGGGCTCCCATCTGAAGTTCTGAATAAACCGACTATCGCTGATCACATGCAGATTTTCCGGGGGCAGAGTGATGAGGGTGAAGATAAGCATGGGCATTACTTCATCGGCCGACGCGGAGGGGTGGAATTGTGCGATGGTGTCAACAATACTTCGGTGTGCGGCTCTCAAGCGATTGAGCTTCCCCAGGGGATATCTGGAGCCGTGCATGTGCGTCAGATCTTTCCGAGCCTGCTCCAACCAGCTCTTGATTTGATCCGTCTTCTCTTGTATAGCTTCCGGTGTCAAGCTGTTGTTGTCTCCCCCACCACTGATATCAACACCCAAGTCCGCCGGGCCAATGCCAACGAGCGACAAAGCAGCGGTCTTGGACCGGAGCTTGTCATCCTGTGCTTCATCCTGGGTGCTCTTGTGACGGTATATCCTATCGTAGATCCCCTCACAGAGGCGGCGTTCCACTGCCTCTTCCAGGTTTGCGCGCTGAGATTCCAGGGCCTTGCGAGCTTGCCTCTTATTACTGAGTTCGTCTGGCGTAAGCATCTGGTGTTCCGTCTCCGTTTTCGCCTTCTCCTTGTTCACGCTTAGTGACGAGGTCTTATTTCGAAGGCGGCTGGCTGCCGAAACGAGAGAGGATGTGGATTGGGTCGCGGGGGCGGATTCGCGGCCATGCCTAGTCGCCAGAGCATTGATGTGGGTGTTGATGTTTGTCGACGCTTGTGCGTAGAAGTCTTGGAAAAGCTGTGACAGTTTATCGATCGAGGGTGGTGTCGAATGGACTTTGGCTCCGAGAGACTCGATGAAGCTGTGATTGCGTCAGTTATTGTGGCCCAAGCTGACGCGGGGAGTCCATTCGCACCTGTCAGTCAAGGTAACAAGCTCGATTGGCAACGAGTCGAGCTCTACCGACGCCCGGCTGACTTCGATACTCTCTTCGTTATCGGTGTGTTCGGCGCCATCAAATGTATCGGGTGTCTCTTGGGCGCCGGGGCGCTGTGGCTTGTGTTGGGCTCCTGGTTGGAAGGTATGCGATCGCTTAGCCAGCTTGGGGGACTCCTTGCTATCCTTCTCGGTATCGGTGTTGGGTCTCGAAGCGGATGCTGCTCTCTGCGTGCCAGGGCGACCTCCGGAGGCCTTCCTGGGGCTTGGGGGTGCCATGGATCTGTCAGAAGACTGGAACACCATCATTGTAAGTATGGTGTGTTACTTCGAAGGCGGCTCTGTCCAGGGGTGGACGGTATCGGGAGAGGGTGTAGAAGAGGCAGGCATACCTGGAAGCCTACCTTCCTGCTTGTTTGAACGTGGTAGGTATGAAGATAATGGCTGCAATACGGTTGGGTTTGTGGGTGGAGGGAGGCTAAAACAAGGCTGGAGCTTGCCGCCGGATGTGAAACCAGTCAAACTCAATGGGCTGGCAAATAGCGTCTCTGTCCTGGTGGTCTAGACATGCACCGAGGCGCAGTGCCGGAGCTCGGGAGTCTCACGTAGGAAACGACTCGGATCACCGTGCTGCCTGCTGCACGGGTTGGGGTGGAGACGTAAGGTGGTATTGAGTAGCAGCGAGCGATCAAAGAATCAAATGGTAGCAGCGTCGCAATTAGCGAACACGGGATTCCGTTGTGAATTGGCTAGCTGGGCATCAGGTGGGCAGCTATCCAAGGCATGGAACTTCGGACACGAGATGACAACCGCTTCTAGCACCAGCGCTGGTCCCTCCCTAAGACTCCAGCTAAGCTTCAATCCTCGCCGACCAACTACGTGCCTGTGCAGATGGAGATGTTCCGGTAGGTGGTGGTGTCATCATCCTCGAACCGCTGAAGCTTACAGGGGGTTAGTGCCTACCTTGTGTGTAGGGGTACTCTACCCTGTCAACAGGTGACAGAAGAAGCGAAACACTATAATAACGACCATTAATAGTAACTATACTCAGGGTAGACTGAGTAGCATAATGTAATAATGAAAACGATATGACTTAATAATATAGAGTGTACTCTCTATATATTTGTTAATTACTAGTCTGAAGTATACGAAAATACTTTTAATAACTCTCAAAGAATAGTAAGACTACAGAGATGGTGTCTTATTTCTTCTGTCACTCGACTGCTCATCTCGAGCCGAGACCCTACACCTACCCTAGATCTCAAAGCTCTCGGATGCCCGCTACCCTTATTAACCCGAACACTTTTGAATGAGAACTATATCGGTGTTTCTTTCTCGGATATGATTATTTCTCGTATAAGATCAGTAGGAACTCTAGGTATCAAAGGACAATTGGTTATCATTTACTAGAATATAGCTTCCGGAGAAATAATACTGTGCTTCTTGAAATCGCCCTTGAAACCCAATGAGGCTACAATAATACTTGATAACCTCTTTAGGCCTCTGCCTCTTAACTTACCAACAAAACAAGAATTGACTGGTTTCTAGATCCCTTGACCACTTGGTCATATTTTCTCGCAGGTCCACGGAGGTATTATACCCGACCTGAAATGGCGCTTTAGGGACATTCCTTCCATTGGTCGGCTCAATGCATATGTAGTACACCATTTGCTCAGCAGGGGTAGACACTTGATTGTTTCTGAAAACTGTACATGATTGTTCTCATCATTGTTATTTTAAGGTCTCTGAAATCCCGCGCTGTTCTATGTCGAAGTTGGCGAAGGAGTTCATTGAACTGATGCCAGCCTTATCGATCTCGGCTGGCGTGCTGTGGAACCCTTGGACCAACTAACTCAGGCTTTCCTTCGAGCGTACCCAGCACAGGCAATAAGAATAAAACCGGTTCAATGATGCCTGTCTGCAAGAAAAACGACCTGGATGGGTGTGGCTACGGGCAGCCGTGAAGTAAACCATCAGACAACCACACCGTCGCGACGCGGTTGCTAGAACACCAACCTCGAGACTCATACGGTTGAGATAAAACCGACTCACAATAACTGCAAAATATTCTACGTCTTTTTGCCGCTCTTCTACGGAATCTAGTAAGCTACGAGTACATCTGCTATGGAAGTATAGAATATATATATATTCACACCATACCATTATGAGAAAATGTACGTTATGCAATGTGTATTTAGAGGCTCGCAATAATTAACACCTGGTTAAATCAATTGATAGAGCGTGGGACCTCCAATTCAAACCAAATTTGATATCAGGAGAGGACTCAATTGCGCAAGACTCTGAATATGAGGCTTCGGGTATCTCATGCGTCACGCGATTCCGGTCCTTGAATATCGCGGCTGGAGGATTTTCATTTAGTGAAACATGTTAACCGCCCGTTAAGGGTCCAGACTCGAATATATTTGGGTGGTTCGGTCTGGTCTCATACTGCGCGTAGTCCCTTCCAGGTGATCATTCTAGGAGTGATCAAACAAGACAACTTGTGTACATTCAATGAAGGGCAAGGGGAGGAGTGTCAAAATATATGACAATACCCAAGATAAAAATGAATTTCTCCTATCATTGTGTTAGTTGTTGTAAGTTAACACTTCGATAATCTATGAACTGCCCAGCCCCTGTTACCCCACATCTTACCCCACGGGGGCTCATTAACCCGGGCTAGGTACTCATACTACCTGCTACAAGAATGGAGTAGATATTCTGTACCATCCGTCAATCTTTGAGCAGCCCAGATAGCATACGCTTGAATAATGATGAGCAATGGGATGCAGCATTTGGACGGACCAGGCAGCAAGCTGGAGCAGCACTAGACTATGCATGTCTCACTCCGTTTGCGTCTCAGAGCTATTGATTAGCAGCGAGATCCCTGACGCGAAAGCCATGCGGGGTAGCAAGATGATTGATTTTCATTGGAATAAGACATGACTGGGATCAGATCCCGCATCCGCATCCGCACGCTTGGCGCAGAATGCCGTTGCTGAGCCGATGATATACCTTGGCAAGCTTGGATAAGTACTAAGCGATGCCGAGCTTAAACCGCTTTACCCGCCCCATCCCCAAGCATCAGCGCCCGTCGTCGTATTATACATATCACTGGTTCAGCGTAGTATCTGGTAGTCATCATTTTGATTTCACGCCCAAGCCGACCCTGTCATTCCTCGTCCAAGAACACAATCTGCTTCGTCCGTCCGCGCCACCATGTCTGGGCCCCCGTCACGGCTGCGCTCCATCCTCAACCATCTCACCGGTGAGGGCGGCGACAAAAGCAGCCAGACGGCGACGCCGCCTCACATCCACCACCTATCGCCCACCTTCTTCCTCGAGCGCGCCCTCGCCATCGAGCCCCAGGGAGAGGCCATTGTCCACGTCACAGCCAACGGCGTCCCCATCCGCCGCACCTACCAGGAATTCGCCGACCGCGCACGCGGCCTCGCCTACTATCTCAAGAAGAAGGGTCTGAAGCGCGTCGGCGTCCTGGCGCCCAACACACCGGCTTTCCTTGAGGTTGGAACTCTCTTGTGCCTTTTGCATATCCTGCTTCTTCCCCCGCGCGTGTGTTAACATTCTGCTCTTAGGCCATCTTTGGCATTGTGGCCGCAGCAGGAACTATTGTTCCCGCAAATTATAGGTTGTCAGAGGATGAGATCTCCTACATCTTTGAGTTTGCCGAGGTAGACTGCATCATCGCCGATGATGAGTTTGCGCACCTCCTGAGCACGTTTCGGAGGAAGAAGAGCAACGTCCCTGTTATTGTTGATCTGGACACCGACGTGAAGGAGGGTCCCTCTAGTGGTCAGTACGACCAGGCTGTTCTGGAAGGTCTGCAGTACGATGCCGAGAATGGCTCTGCTGGCTGGGAGGGGCTGCATTCCAAGAAAGACGATGAGGATGACATGATTGCGATCCCCTTCACATCCGGGACCACTTCGCGGCCGAAGGGTGTTGTGTATACTCACAGAGGAGCCTATCTAGCCTCCCTGGCGAATGTCGTCGAGTCCAACCTGAATCAGGGTCGCTGCAGATATCTGTGGACATTACCGATGTGAGTGCCGCCAGCTGGAGTGTGTCGGGTTAGACACAAAGGGGGAAAAGAAAGCCTGTTTGAACCTTGGCTGATGCAGATGGTTTTGCAATAGGTTCCATGCCATCGGATGGACATATCCATGGGCGGTCGTGGCAGTGCGCGGTATTCACGTCTGCCTCAGAAAGATCAACTATCCTCTGATCTGGAAGCTGTTGAAAGAAGAGAAGATCACTCATTTCAATGCTGCACCGACCGTCAACACCCTTTTGGTAGCTAGCGAGGACGCGGAAAGACTCCCTCAAAAGGTCCATGTCACCGTTGCCGCAAGCCCGCCCAGTGGATATCTCTTTGAACAGATGGTATGACATCCAACCGTTTCCCCCCATCGCGACTCACACGACAGATGAGATGCTGACACTAACTTCTGTGAAAGACGAAACTGAATCTCCACCCCATACATGTATATGGAATGACCGGTATGTGCTTCACTACCGAAGAAATATCAACTCTTCGGCTCTCCTCTTCCACTTCGACCACTGACCAATGTCACATTTAGAAACATATGGCCCTGTCACTAAATCGTACCCCATGCCAGAGTGGGAGGAGCTTCCAGACCAAGAAAAATACGCCAAGATGGCAAGGCAGGGCCACGGATTCATTTCAAGTCTGCCCGTTTGCGTGATCAAGCCCGACCAGCCCGAGGGTGTCCTCATCAACGTTGCCAAGAACGGCTTCGAAGTCGGCGAGATCGTCTTCGCTGGAAACAGCTGCGCCAAAGGGTACTTCAAGGACGAGGAGGCGACCAGGAAGCTCTTCGCGGGTGGGGTTCTGCATTCTGGAGACCTGGCCGTGTGGCACCCCGACGGCAGCATTCAGATCTTTGATCGGTCAAAGGACATCATCATCTCCGGTGGCGAGAACATCTCCTCGGTTGCGCTGGAGTCTCTGCTGGTTGAGCACGAGGACATCCTCGAGGCCGGCGTGGTGTCGGTGCCTGATGAGCGTTGGGGCGAGAGTCCAAAGGCGTATGTCACGGTGAAGCCGGGGAAGACGCTCAAGGGGGAGGACGTGATTGCCTGGGCCAGGAATAACGGTCGAATCAGCCGGTTCATGGTACCGAGGGAGGTGGAGATTATTGATGAGCTCCCAAAGACAAGCACCGGCAAAATTGAGAAGAAGAAATTGCGGGCCATGGCTACGGCCAAAGACGAGTAGTGGGTTCAAATCGTTGGGATACCGGAATGTATGATCCGGGAGAGCAGGAGAGAGCCCCGGGAGATGCCATGATTTAACATGTATGCTCAGAGTGGACTGGTAGCCATATTAGAAGTCATAATACTACATCACATTAGCAGGAAACCGTGCTCCAAGCTTTCCTTCATCGATCCCATCGAGAACGGACATGTCTGTGTCATCGAGCTCAAAATCAAACACTTGAGCGTTCTCTCGGATTCTCTCTCGGTTCTCACTTTTTGGGAGCGGAATCCAGCCTTTTTGTAGGCTATACCGTATGAGGACTTGCGCTGGTGATTTCCCGTTCTCGGTCGCGATTAGTTTCAGCCTTGGGTCGCTGAGTCTTGCTCCAGTTGCCAGAGGGCTATATGCTTGAATTATAATGTTGTTGTCCCGGCAGTATTTGACCAGTTCCCGTTGCTGGCACCAAGGGTGTAGCTACGAGCAAGTTAGTTTTTATTGATAAACTCAGAGAAAAGATGAGTTTGGACATGTCGGAAGGACACAAGTCAGTACCTGCCTCAATTTGATTGACGTGTGGAGGCCATATGCTTGCATGCTCCTTCAGCTCCTCGAGGTGGTCGATACCAAAGTTGCTGACCCCAATGGCCTTGACTCTACCTTCAGCATGGAACTTCTCTAGAGCAAGCCACACGTCCTTTACAGATCCGTTGCGGAACCTTGGGGTATGAATCAGAAAGAGATCGACATATCCATCCGGGCCTCCTCCTAAAGCCTCAATGCTCTTGAGAAGACTTTGGTGAAGGTCATCGGTCCCCCCGCGCCACTGCTTGATCTTGGTTGTCAAGAACACTTCTTCCCGGGGAACAGGTGATTCTGCAACGGCAGCAGCGACTTCCGCCTCGGATTTGTAAAGTTGCGCACAGTCGATGTGGCGGTATCCATGCTGCAAAGCGCTGAGACATGCAGCCTTGCATGTATGTGGGGGGATTTTGTAGACTCCAAATCCTAGAGTCGGTATGCGGAGGCCTGAGTTTCCGATAGGGAGGGTCTTTCGTAGACTGTGTGTTCTTTCAATCGCCATGTTTCATGCGAGTTGATTTGTTTAGTTTTGTAGTTGAACAGCTGACTCACTGCCTCGATATATTTATTTGTTCTCCACTAGCGAAGAGCAATGGACTACTTCGGCTACCATTTCTATATATACAAAAATCACAACCTCCGAGCCTCAAATTGACGATTTCGAATAAAATACTACGAATTCTGTTAAGTTAACCAATGAATGGAGTGAGTTGTAAAAGATGAGCAGTGTTCCCCTGCCGTCTCACTACCGGGTAGCCAGCTATCGGCACTACAACGATGGTTCTGGGTGGGTGGAGAGGCAAGTGGGTGAAATAAAACATGGCACATCGAGATAGTTCAGTACTAAAACAATAAATAACCTAGTACTGAATACAATATCAAGATAAATATTATAGAATAGGTTATTATTCTCTTCTTATTCTCTTGTTATTGTGTTCAGTTAAAAAGGGAAGTCCCTGCCTTACTGTTTTGTTTACCCACGGAGCTATAGCATGGCCTGATCATTATGCAAGTGACCCAACCAAACAAAAGTTGGTAGAATCGAACGGAATCGAAGACAAGGCTGAGAGTTGTTTGTTTCTCGCAATTGGATGCCGTTTCCGCATGATACAAGCAATGCTACCCAACTTCCTCGAAACGCAGCCATCAATTTGTCTATCCATCAATAGGCTGCATGGCGCTCCGCCGCGGGCACTAAAATCTTCGCGACGGCTGTAGAAGGTTCGCTGCAAGGTTCAGGTGGGCCCTCCACTGACGCTGCTGTCACTGCACTCTGGCAGCAGCGAAGTGGGAGCCTTTACGTCACGGGCATTCACCTCGGTGGGGTCAATCATTCCATCCCACCAGCTTGCCATGCTCCCTCGTCTTCTTTTCCTGAAGAATAAACTCCATGCCATTGCCACGTCCGAGGACATCTCGCCGAGGCCCAATTCCTCCTTCAGTCCCTCGAGAAACTCAAATCCTTATCTACCATAACCAAACATCCATCTTGCTCGAGCTAGAATATGAGTGAGCTGCCTGGACGGCCTGCCCTGGCCCTTGCGACAAGCGCTTCCCCAGGCGCCGATGTGCTCCTACGGCCAATACGAGGAAGCTGCAGCTGTGGGAGAAACCGATTCATCGTTACTCTGCCAACTGATGGCATTCACCAAGCACAGGTCCTCTTCAATACAGACCGCGTCCATCGTAAGTCGATTCGCCCCTAGCCGCACCCAATGGGATCCTCGGTCTTTCTCTTCTTGTCAATTACGAACTCATGGCTAACATTATTCCGCAGAGGTCCCCCTAGGAACCCCGTTGGCCGCCTACCTGCGCGTGCCTCTCTCCTGGTACCATAGCACGACCTTCGCCCAGTTCCCCGACGAGACCCACGCGATGATCCGGAGAGTCTACACGCCTCCCAACCAGGGCTCCCCGATGCGACATTTCTGCGGCTTCTGCGGCACGCCCCTCTCCTATTGGTGCGAGAATCCCATTAGCGAAGCTTCTTATATCAATCTCACCCTCGGGAGCCTCCTACAAGATGATCTACGGGATCTCGAGGACATGGGACTGCTCCCCGACGACAAGTCGGACAGCGAGCAAGAGGCGCAGGGAGGCGAGGGCGAAGAGGGGCCTGCAAGCCCGGGTCTCAGATTGGCCATGCGAGAATCATACGGCGTCCCGTGGTTTGATGGGCTGGTCGAAGGGACCCGCCTGGGGAGGATGAGGCGGACGCAGGGCATCCGGAGCTCTGGGGATGGCAGGGTGAGGGTAGAGTGGGAGATTGTGGAGTTTGATGGTGATGACGATGATGCCAACGAAGGACAGGAAATGGATGTGGACGCAGCTCCCGCGGCTGGCGGGAAGCGGAAGCGCGAGAGCACAGATGCGGCAAGCCATCTGAAATAATGACCATGTTTGGGGGGTGCGATTTCGTATATGATCTTGCCTTTCTTTTCTTTGAGTATCTTGGCAAAAAGGGAAGGTGCTGGTGGTTCAGAAGTTTGCGGGCCGGCATGCTTGGAGTTGAGGATTCGAGTTGCGATGCATCTGGATGGCGAAGGCCGAGGTTCGGAGAATACGCCCGTGGCTCGCAACATAAAACGTAGGAAGGGTGATTTCTGGAGTTATGATCAGTAGCAGAAGCTCGGATAGGGTTCATCTGATGCCATAGCATCAATGTTTTACAGTTAATATATATCGAATTTTTTTGCTATTGTGGTGCTCTGATGCGAATTACTCCAGTCAGTCCAAACTCCCACTGCAAAAGCAACAGACGAAACAATTGGGTGCCAGTGATCATTTGGCTCGCTACCGTGAGCAGTGAATACTCGTTACTGGACCTCGGGCTTCTCGGGACGGGACTTGAGCTGAACGGTATTTTCCTTAAATAGACCTTCCTCCACGGGTCATACATCGTAAGTTTCCTAGCTTCTGCTAGCTGGCGCTTGGCATTGTTGTTGGTAGGCTGGCCGTGAGAAGAGGCCACGGCGGCGTATCCTATGTTGGCCAGGCCAATTGGTCTCGAGGCCGGGAGAATTATGTGATTGTTCTCAAGAAATACCTAGGTAGGCAAGCAAGGCAATATTATATGATATTATTAGCCGTTGATGACATTGGCTACACTGTGACTCTGGATAGGGGTGGGGTCAATGGCCGGAGAGACGGGCCGGCGTGTCGTTTCGGCCAAGTTCCCACGGAACCGAAGCGTCGAGTCGTTGCTCCAGAGGCTGAGGAGAGCTACAGGAAGGACCCTGCAATCAGGTCAATCTTCACTCAGACGGCCACCTGCCTGCAGCCTGGCCGGTAGGGACCCCACGGCGTCGGCGAGGCTGGCGTCGCAGCGGCCGGGAGCAACTTATCCCTCCAGTCGCTTGCTGCCATTTCCCCAGCGGCGCTCGAGGTTTCGGAACGGCTCCAGCCAGGCACCTACTTTATGTGACGGAATGGCTGCAGGCGTGCATACGACCCCTACCGGCTGCCCCTTCCCTCCCTACCTCCTCCCCTGCCGCGCCGGGCTACCCTAAGCTCTGTTGGGCAACGGACCCCCGAGACTGGGCTGCACAAGCGAAACCCCCACAAACCCTCGACTGTCCCTCCTCCTCTCTCCACTCCCCTTGGGAGCCTTCTCCTCATCGTGGTCTCAGTCCCTCAGCTATCGACCACGTCGTTTTCGGTCGCCACGGTCCGATGCCAGTCACTTGGCTCGTGGACACGGGACCCTTTGCCAGGGCCAGTCCATGCTATAAAACATGGACTCCCCGGTGGTTGAGCTCCAGATGGAAATCCTCACTTTACCTACCTCTTCATACGATTGTCCCCTCTCTGTTCGACACAGACAGCGAAACTGTAACGCCATAAAGGTCGTCCACCGAAGACGATCAATAGAGTAGTGGGCTATCTATTAGCCCAAGTGTCTCCCTCCTTTATAGATACATTGAAATCACACCAACCATGGCTGCACTGCCAAGCGACTTCCAATGGGGATTTGCTACAGCCTCGTACGTGAAACTGATCCCGTCTTTGACGTGTATATCTTTGTTGTTGGTAGCATTTATCTAACTGTTGCTTGGTCAGATATCAAATTGAGGGTGCAGTTGACAAGGATGGTCGTGGCCCGAGTGTTTGGGACACCTTCTGCAAGCTCCCTGGCAAGATTGCCGGCGGGGTCTCGGGTGATGTAGCCTGCGACTCCTACAACCGGACTGCCGAGGACATTGCCTTGCTCAAGTCTGTCGGCGCAACTGCCTATCGCTTCTCGCTCTCCTGGACTCGCATAATTCCTGTCGGTGGTCGTGGCGACCCCATCAACCAGGCTGGTATCGACCACTACGCCAAGTTCATCGATGACCTGCTTGCCGCCGGCATCACGCCCTTCCTCACTCTGTCACATTGGGATGTCCCTGATGGGCTCGAGAAGCGATACGGCGGCGTCTTGAACCGTACCGAGTTTCCCCTGGACTTTGAGCATTTCGCCCGCGTGTGCTTCAAGGCTTTCCCCAAGGTCAAGCACTGGGTCACTTTCAACGAGCCGTGGTGCTCTTCTATCCACGGTTATTGGTCTGGCCAGTTTGCCCCCGGGCGTGGTTCGAACCGTGAGAAGAACCCCGAGGGTGACAGCACTACTGAGCCCTGGATTGCCGGCCACAACTTGCTGGTGGCACACGGTCGTGCCGTCAAGGTCTACCGTGAGGAGTTCAAGCCGACCAATGGTGGAGAGATTGGAATCGTTCTCAACGGCGACGCTGTCTTCCCCTGGGATGCCACTGACCCTGAAGATGTGGCTGCCTGCGACCGCAAGATTGAGTTCTCCATCTGCTGGTTTGGCGACCCAGTCTACTTTGGCGAGTACCCTGCTTCGATGCGCAAACAACTAGGCGACCGTCTGCCCACATTCACTCCAGAGGAGAAGGCGCTTGTTCAAGGCTCAAATGACTTTTACGGAATGAACCACTACTGTGCCAACTATATCAAGCACCGTACTGGAGAGCCCGAGCCTGATGACCACATGGGGCACCTGGAGGCCCTTTTCTACAACAAGAGAGGTGACTGCATCGGCAAGGAGACCCAGTCCACATGGTTGCGTCCCTGTGCTCCCGGTTTCCGCGACCTGCTCGTTTGGCTCAGCAAGCGATACAACTACCCCAAGATCTTCGTGACTGAGAACGGAACTAGCATTAAGGGGGAGAACGACCTTCCAAAGGAGCAGATTCTTGAGGACGACTTCCGTGTGCAGTACTTCGATGACTACGTCAAGGCAATGGCGACCGCTTCGGCTCTGGACGGCGTCAACGTCCGCGGCTACTTTGCCTGGTCTCTCCTGGACAACTTTGAGTGGGCTGAGGGATATGAGACACGGTTTGGTGTCACTTACGTAGATTACGAGAACGGACAGACGCGGTACCCAAAGAAGAGCGCAAAGAGCCTCAAGCCCCTCTTCGATAGTCTGATCCGGAAGGATTAAGCAATGCACATTATCACGTAACGACAATGAAAGGGACAATGAAGAGAGATGGACTGTAACAGAGATTAGTGTATGGTTTAAGTTGTGATGTTATGATGAAAGGGAAATCAATGTACTTTGCTCTTGCTCCAAGACTGGGTATCAAATGAAGATTTTGACTATACTTCTTCCCGTATCTATACTTATTACCCGCGATGTTACATTCTATGCTTCTTGCTCCGATTTTCAAAATTCCAACATAATGTAGCGTACCTTGTACAACCCTGCGGCTCATCCCTTGACCTCTGTTAGTTTTTGGCCATCCGTAACGGCCTCCTTCTCGTTTAAACGAGCCGCGGAGCCCTGTACTTCTTCGTCTGGAGATACCTCCGTACCACTGGTCGACTCTGGGCGCGATCGCGCCAGAGGACTGTTGTTACCCTCCATCTCTCGCCTCTGCTCTGGCGTTTGAAGGTCGACGCTATCGGATTCCTCCAGATCTGCCTTGCGGCCCTTTTCCACGTATCTCTTGAGGAAAAAGACGAGGATTTGAGCGATGAACACCTAATGAGAAGGCATGTAAGACAACGTTTACGAAACATTTGATGAAATACGATTAACGTCGGATCAAACTAACCTGCTCAATCGTGTACAATAGTACGGGGATCTGGATGTACGCCCGGGTCAGGTTGTCCGAGTCCTTCCACATGGCCGTCACGAGCGGGATGCCGAGACTCGTCGTCTTGGCCGCGCCGCAGAAGCACACGGCGACGGTCTGCTCCCTCGACATGCGCTTCAGCGCGATGATACGCTTCAGCCAGGACGGCAGGTTTCTTGTGAGCTTGGACTCGGTTAAGAATGGGTTGACGGTCCTGAGGAGCCACAGGGGCGGGCGGGCAGAGTAGAAGCAGATGATGGTGAAGATGAGGTAGAGTCCGATGTTTATGAAGACGTTAAAGAGTACAGACGATGCTGATAGCTGGTAGAGCGCGCCCGTTTCGAAGGCTCCAGAGAAGGTTGTCCTGTTTACTTTGGTCAATCTTTTTGTGTGTAGACGAATACAATAAGAGGAACGTATGCTTACCAGACGAGGAGAATGAGACATAGGCCGGAGATCTTATTCAGCATAAACTTCTGCAGGACCCATACCGTCCTCTCCTCCCACAGCGCCCTCACGACCTGGCCGACGATGAGCGGCAGCAGGACGCTCAGCCCCATCTGCTGGGCCACGTTGGCGTACATGTTGCTGAGGGTGCTGGGGTCGGCCGGCCGCCAGGCGTCGAAGACGGAGCCGGTGGGCATGAAGCCGTAGATGAGGATGGGGGAGAGGAAGGAGCCGATGATGTTGCCGAAGACGACGCAGACGATGGCGGCCGCGTCGTCGCCGCCCGAGGCCCGGGTCATGACCACGTTGGAGGCGATGGTCGTGGGGATGCACGATACGACCAGCATGCCGATTATGACGGGCAGAGAAGGCGTGCCGCTTTCTAAAGAACCACCGGCAATACATATGTGGAGGACCGCTACATCCACGATTGGTTCTCTTGTTAGCACGGATTTTGTGACTTCTATTAGGTGAGAGAAAAAGGAGAACAGGTAATTTGTTTACCAAGCATGATGGCAGGGATCACGGCGAAGCTGATGCCCTGGACGATGATATGAAGCCTCCAATTTGTGACATTTTGTCGCAGCTTGCTAAAGGGGAGCGACAGGCCACTGACGAGGAAGATGAACGCCACGGCGCCGTAGACGATGCTATATTCACTCCTGATCACGCCTCCGTGGGCAGCAACATCTAACAAGAACACAAGATCGTTAGCTCACCGCTGATGAATACATGACCCCTACGCTACGTTACGACATTTTTGCCAGTTCTTTCTTGCGCTAAACGGAGCTTTCAAAGCCAGGATAAATCTGCTATATTACTTACGAGGAAAAAAGTGTCCCAGCAGACATGCCAGCCCGAAGCCGATTGTGAGCCACTGGCTGATCACGAAGTCGGCGACTTTGCGCAACTTCGCCAGGAACCCAGTCTTCGTATCCTGCTCCGTCTCTGGTTCGGGGGACGAATCTGCCATCGTGGGGGAGGGGGCCGTCTTCGAGCCCAGACAAGGGCTTCATACAAAGCAAAGCTCAGAACTACAACGCATTCCGATGAATTATTGCACGTCCAGGTTTCATTGCTGTTAAATGAACCTCCGGACAAACACTACTGCGTTGGTGGAGTTTCTCGCTGACTGGGCCGAAGCCCGGCCTTCTATCAATATCCCTGTGGGCCAGAGAGCGAACGTCCGGCTTATTACCTGGGCTTGGCCGATGTCGTGATCTGCACCATCGGAGAAGTCGCCGATGAACTGACGACTACACCTACGCGCGCTGGGGCGGGATTGGTCGGGATGCTGGGTTGTCTCGCAATTGCGCCGATTTGAAATTATCTTAGGGCTCTGCTCAGGGTGACGATTTTCCTTTGCTGTTGGTCCCTAATTATATTTGGAGGAAATTGATGGCTGGTTGGACTTTATTACTTGATGATAGCGAAAATGCTTGCTAGAATAACAATGCCTGAAACCGAAATATTGCCTCTGTAGCTGTTTAAGAGGAAGACAATAGCCAGAGAATAACACGGCATACTTTCAGTTTGAGAGCTCATTGTTCGGGATGATACCATTAATCAAGATGCCCTGCAAGAGAACTTAGTATGAGAGGCTGAGCGCGCGATGTTCTTGGCATTACGCTGCTCATGCCACCTTAAATAAATACCAAGCATACAGACACGTGAGGCTGTGGCATATCTAAACCTTAAGGAACTGGGATTGGTCGTCAAGACGTTTGCGTGTTATAACATCGAATCATGTCCAGGAAACTGCTTGGTATACCTGAGAACCTAGGTTTGGCCGCCAGGGCCTATGTATTATCAAAGCGAAATCAGGTCGAGGAAATCCTATAGTAAACCTTGGATAAACTATCAAGTAACGCTGGGGCCGTTCCCCGTTATAACAGACTAAATCAGAAACAGGAAACTCAATGGGTATCTAATGAGGCGATATTACAAGTCTAGCTCGGGATTGTGCGACGCTTCCGTTGATGCGACCGGTTGAAGTAAGACTTCGATTAAGACGGTAGATTAATAAGTCGTCAGTTACCGCCTGTCAGAGCATTGCTGACATCGGAACGGAATGCTAAATGCAAGTGAGGCTGCAACTCCTTCCATCTATGCAGCAGCCATCACTGGCGAGAAAGCTGCTGATGCGTCATCCGCACTAGTGCTCGGAGCTTCTGCAATCTCAGGGTCTGGTATTTGAATATCCAACTACAATTGCACATGTTAGTTCTGAAAGACTCGAGAGGGATTACCAATCATAACTCACAGTTGTATATCCTGTCCTCCGCAGCGATATGATACGTGGAGAAGCTCCTGCCTCCTCTGCACCCATGGATTTTTCCATTTCTAGATTCCAGTTCTCGATCCATTTCTCCAGGTTATTGAGTCGGCTTTTCGTGCCGGTGAAGCCAAGATCGTCCCACAGCCATCCTGTGGCAGCACCCAAAACGCCATCTAGTAGGTTTCGCGGATTGTATGGATCAAAGGCTGGAGCAACTTCTGCATTCACCTTGTCAATAACCCGACGGAACTCCTGCTCTGACAGCCCCGCGGGGTCTAGGATCTCGGGATACAGGTTTGAAAAGGTGGGGGCAAGATCTCCTTTCAGCATCCAGTCTCGCTTGATGCGGATAACCCTTGTGGATGTGTACTCTGGTGATTCGAGGGGAACATGAGGGTTCATGTGAGGGAAACAGGGATGTCCAGGCCCCCACTCCTCTTCATTGGGATCAACCTCTTCACCCATGATTGAAGAGTTACTTGATGAGATCATTGATCCTATGCCGTCGCCCGCTGATACCGTCGAGTTTCGTGGGTGCAGATCCCGCAGGCCGCTCTCCAAGTCCGGAAGGCCGGACCCACCCAGCTCTTTGGCCTCAGCAGCCATGATGATATTCTGACTGTATTTGTTGGTACGCTGCACTCTACTTCCGGCCCTGACTCCGGATAGTGCTTGCTCAGTGTGTGATACGTCGCCGGAAGATTTGCCAGCCTGGGGCTGCAACGCGTTCTCGTCAACAGACTGTCGTACTGACTTGGGCAAAGACACGCGATGATTATTGGTCGCGATACGGTCCGCTTGAAGACTTTGGCGGGCGAGGTCGGAGTGTCGGGCCTGACGCAGCTGTGGGAGCGTCAACAGGGGATGATCGGCAGAGCCAGCAAGTGGATCAGAGTTTTCTGTCGGGTTGGCAAGCGATGGATGATCAAGAGGCACAGAGGGAGGAGGCGGCGTTGAGGGTCGACGTAGTCGGCGATGCCGTCTGCTTTGCTCACCGCAAGGGATTGCGCGAGGAGTTGAGTTGGTGGGATTCCAGAGGCGAGACGCTGGAGTTCGGTGGGGGCTTCTGGACTTGCGTGTCGGTGTGAGGGCTCGAGGAAGAGGTTGAAGTTTGGAGACGACTGGCTCAGATGCGGCTGCTGGTGGAATGTGCCCGGATTGCAGGTTGTGGGATGGTTTTTGGAGCCTCGAGTTGTCGTCAGGGGGAATGCGACCTGCTACTTTGGCATCCAGGCCGCGGTGTAGTGGAAGCGCCAGGGAGGTGGAGGACGGCGGCTGCTGGCCGTGGGGAGCCGTGGGAAAGACCAGGGGAGGCACAGCCGCCACTAACGTGACGGTCCGCGCTACGAGTTGGTGGTTGTTGATTGGGCTGGCACTGGAGAGCCTGTCGATTGATAAATCACAGGCGCAATTGATGGTTGTCGATAACTTTGGATTTGAATATGACGGCTTGCTGGGGTTGCTTTCGGGGGAGGGAGAAGGAAGCAAACCTTCCCATCGTCTGCTGGGTAAATCAATAAAACTAGTAGGCACAGGGACCAGTCAGCCAACCACGACGGGCTTAGCGGGAGTCAGGAGACCAGCATTGAACTTTGGTGTTAGCGGTCGGGTACTTACTCAGAGGTATAGAGAGCCGTGTTCGTAGCTATCAATTTCAAATATCAATTCTTTCATCATTGCCTGCTTGTAGTAGAGTATTATGAGCAGGACCCAATTTGAGCTGAGGGATAGATGTATTTTGCAAGAGGTGGTGTGTGTACATAGTATGAAGGCGTGCCTCAGCTGAACAGTACTCCATGTGGCTAGTGAGACAGAAAAAGGTGAGCGATAAGAGAGATAAGCCGTTGTCGGCTAAGCGAAAGTCTACCAGTGTAATGACGTTGCCTGTTAGTCTATGACAGCCTGAGCAGCTCGCATGAAAACGTTGGATATGCACGGTGCTGCAGGTCGAAATGAAGTTCCATTGTGCGCAATCTCGCGTGGATGTGTCCTGCGTCCGAAGCCCATGAATTTTGGAGACGCTTTGCAACAATGTGACCTTACAGTGACCTTCATAGACAGACTCCCCAACCCTGCTCGTCATGTAAGGGGCCGTGTCGTGCCTTCTCCCACCTCCGCTGCTACCCCAGATTTGGATCAAGTGACGTGATGTTCCCATTCCTCAGCTCTTAGTCGATGTGCGGCACGCGCCCCGAAATGTATTGCATCCAACCTACGCTACCGTATCTGGCACCTATAACACATTCCATATCATCGACTCACCCCATCCCCCTTGTGAATGACTGACTGACTGCAATCCCCCAAATCCCTGCGAAGGTCTGCAGATGCATTGTCGCCATGGCCGATGAAAACGTTGCGGGGGGTTCCCGGTCGCCAGGCCCGGCACCGGGTGCATCGAAGAACCTGGCGACAACGTCAGGCTTCAGCGCCACCTCATCCCCGGCCCCCAGCCAGGGACTCCGTCGCTCGTTAACTCTCGATGAGACGCGACGACGGCCGCCGCCTCGGAGGCTGTCGCCCGTGAGTGATGCGTCGCTCCCTGGAATCCCTCGTCGCAGGAGCTCCAATTTCACCGAGTACAGTCTTGGAGAGGCACGCGACATCCTCAATCCCCGAGCAAAACAGAGTGGAGAGCTACCGTCAACTGAGTCATCCTCTCTGGCCTCAGCATCATTAGCCTTTGCGCTGCTTCCTGCAATCGCAGGCGCCGTATTCAAAAATGGTAGCGCTATAGCTACCGACTTGATGTTACTCGGCCTCGCTGGTGTGTTTCTCCACTGGTCAGTTACACAGCCATGGTGAGTCTATGTTCTCAACGAATGCTTGTTCTCTCCTTCCCCCTTTCCTTCCTTTTACATCTGGCATTACCCAGGTACTTATTGACACTAACAATAAATGAAATCTTACTATAGGGCTTGGTATCATTCGGCACAGGAAGTCCGGGTCCAGCATGAAGTCAACGGTGAATCTGCCTTGGATGAGGAGAGTGGCTCTGAGTTTGAGGGCGATGATCCGTTAGGCCGGAGCAGCACTTCTCTTGAGGATGTTCCCGAGGATGACTCAGTATCTCCGATCAATGAACCCCAGACAGAACCACGCAAGTCAACTTCGCGACAGAGGTCTGCACTTCGGGAGCTGTACAGATATGAAGTCATGGCCCTGTTTGCTTGCTTCATCCTCCCCATTGCGAGTGCATACTTGCTACACACCATACGGGCGCAACTAAGCCGCCCCTCTGAAGGTTTAGTATCCAACTATAACCTTACGATCTTCACTCTGGTGTCCGAGCTGCGTGTCTTTTCTCACATGTTTAAGCTTGTACAGTCTCGGACACTTCATCTCCAGCGAATCGTCCACGATAACCCTTATGGGTCCCATTCCTTAAACAACAGAAATTTGAATGACATTTCTGAGAGGTTAACCAAACTCGAGGCTCGCTTTGAAACCGAGGAACGTGTGCCGCAGAAACAGCAAGATGTGGACTCCGTGGTAATGACTGCTGTCTCCCGAGATGTACGCAATGCCATTCAGCCTGAACTGGATGCTCTAAACCGCGCGGTTCGCCGTTATGAGAAGAAGGCAACTGTACTTCAATTTCAGACGGATTCCCGCTTCTCAATGCTGGAGTCTAAAATGGATGATGCTATTGCGCTTGCTGCAGCTGCAGCTAAGAACAGCGCAGCACACAACAACGTCTTGATATGGATATTCGAGTCCATCGCTGGCCTGATCTTAATACCAATCAACGCTATCCTGCATGTTTTGCTACTTCCTATTCGGTCGTTTCTCAACCTAACCTCACGAAAAAGAGAAAAACCTGCTTCATTGAAAGCATCACGAGCAACCAAGGGCAGCAGCGGCAAAGCCTCTGTCCAAGCGAGATATAGTGGTGACCGGGTGCCCACCAGAGTATCCAAGAGATAAAGTGTATCGCTCAGCTACGTTTTCCAGTAATTTGCATAATTTGCCGACTCTATTTGCGTCCCTTTACTGGCTGTTTTCTACCTTACCTTCAAATGGTAAACAAGCTTCGCCAGAAGATATATGGCTGGCAGCTCATTCAGGAACCGAGGGGTAGGAGGATCTCAAACCGTTCAACCGCGATGGTTTTGGAGCAACTAGTTAGTTCACTCGATAGCGAAATACCTAATTGGATTTTTTCCTACTCGTGATATTTTCTCACCACCGCCTGGCCGGAGTCATGGGCTTGTGGTTCAAGGAACTGAGCCAAGTACATCTCAGGGCTGCTGATACAACGCGGTCTCGGAGATCGCGACGCGATTGCGGTCTGTGCTGTGACAAATTGAATTATGGATTGTCTCGAAAATCTCACAATGCAAACGGTGGATTTTTTTGGAAAGTGCCCCAAGCCCATTCTCTCCGGATGTTTGTCGCTGCTGATAGCACCACGCCCCTCCTCTCCGACAATATGTCCAGGCCCAGGGCCTTGGACGAGGTGAACACGGGACGTCGTATTTCTCTCGGCGAGGCGGTATTTCAAATGTCTTGCGTCCCAGCAACCACCGGCCAACTACCGTGAGTCTATGAGTGGGCGGTATGGTGGGAACCGCTCTCGTGTCTCACCATATGTATGTGTGTTTGCCCTCGATTAGAGCAGTCCGCCTCCTTTTCTTGACCGACAGGAACTGACGCTCCTCCTCGTACTTGTTGAGCTGTCCAGACCGATATTTTGCGGTGTGGAAAGTTGCCGGTGGCAAACCCGTATTCACTTTGTCTGATTTTCCGATTGACATTGACGGTGAGTAGGACCTCAAGGTGTCACATGTCTGAAAGTGACCCATTGAACATCGTATCGGGGATACATCTCGACCGGAGGCTCTTTTGCTTGGGGGAGGATCTCCCTGCCATCTTCCTCGGAGTGGATGAAACTGCGTGTCTTTTGATATTTTGAGTGATTTTTTCTTCCCTGAAACCATGTACTGTTTACTCCGCAGCGACTGCTCTGCTTGTCTCATGTGTAACGGCTTGAAACACCAGAGCGGAATATGTATCTTATTGCCAGGGGGATCGGCAATTCCAGTACTGTGTGGTGTGCAAATGTCAAGCCAGGATGACGTTGGAGGATATGTATATTCAAAAGCGCGAGCTGAAGATCTGGGCAGAGCTCATATTCTCGTGAATGATGAGGAGTTACGGGCGGCAGATCGTGATGTTACCATTTGATGGTTCGGTGTCTCGCCTTAGTCGACAAGCAAGTCCCCAGCCATGTCTTTTATTTCCCCGCCCTGGGCAAACTCTATGGTGGTTCATGATCGTCGTATTCGGAGCGTTTGAGGATCAACCGCGTCTCACTCTGTTTAGGTTCGTCCAACTACTGTGCCTGCCCGAATTGCCGGGTTGTTGGGCGATTCTCGAGTGCAAAGACTTCATTCTGCGTCTTCAGCGGGCGGGTGAGTCCCAAATGTCCAGAAGATGGGCAATTTGGACTGACTCTACATTGCCAAGATTGCGTATCTACATACGTGGTATCTTATGCTGTACATGGTCGTTTTTTGACGTCCCTGATACCTGTCAATCTTAAGGCCGGAACTTGCCGTAGGTTTAGCCATCGATCAAACTCCCAGCCTTCAATATACCGTCCAAGCCAGCATGGAATTAGCTTAGATGCAGCATTATCGAGGACCTCAAGAGCAGGAAGGTTTGGCCCGGCGTACAGTTTGACCGATTGCCTGCACTCTACGCGCTATCGAGAACCAAGGGAATAACGCGTTCCTGGATCTGCGGCTCGATCGGCCAGCCCAAATGGCTACTGGTAGCGTTGCTGGCGAGTGGGCTTGGTCATCCATCGCGGGAAACAGGGGTTATGAAGTCATGGCGGAACTGGTCAAACTCTATCAGAGGCGCTACTGACAATGCTAGCAGAGTGCGTGTGGGCACTGGGCTGGTCGTGGCTATCGGATGCTGCTATGGGATTCCGGCTTACATGGAGTATATACGAACGAGGATCTTGCTCATTCGGTTCAAGGGCAACATTCGGAGGTTTGGTTCTCGGTGTGGGTTAATTGTCTCGGGTACACAACTCGGAGAGAACGTCACCAGCGCGAACTCGTAGCTCCGTATGTGTCTTTGCTTTATTAGTTAGGCGCAGGAAAAGTCCCGGGTGTTTCTGGGCACACGTATTCGCTTTGTAAGACGCCGGCAGGGCCAGAAGCTCAGAATCACGGTTGGACGAGGCGGCGAGCGGTGATGTAAACCCACCTCGGTACACTTGCACAATGTATTACATGCTATTCTTGCGAGGAGTCACAAGAAGAGCGGTCATAGGCCAGTCCTCATGAGGCCATGATTTATTTCCCGAGACCAAGGCGCAGAAATCTCCCTATTGGGGGGTCGCAGCCTTTGATCAACTAGTCGAGCTGACAATCGAGATTTTGTTCGTCGCGTGATGCTCATCCTTGCCTAATTTCAGAACGGCGTGAGGCGATGGAAGCAGAAAAAAGAAAGAAATTTTCTCCTAGTTCGGATCACCGGACGGGGTCGGGTCTGATGATAATATCGTGGGACGCGCAACTGATTGCTCGATCTCAAAGTGGACCTTTAATCTTAAAAGCGCGTCCATCGACGGCGGCCATTGCGGTAGCGCATGCGCCAAGTAGTTGTAGTATTCACAAGCTAGGTTCATCTTCAATACTGATGCTTGGATTGGTCGTACGGACGAGAGCTGAGATGGGTTGTCCGAGCCTTCCACAGCGGAGTGGCTGTTAGCAAGGCGTGAGGTAACACTCGAAAAGTACGGGCTTTTCTGTAACACTAGTTGGAGGGTAGAGTCACATCTGGGTAGATCACGATCAGGTAAGGGAGACTGATGCCCAGAGTCTTCTGAAGTCTTTCAGCTCATCTCGGCAGTGCGAGGAAACCAGATCCCATGACCAACAAGCTACTGTGAAGACTTTGAGCTTGAACGTCAAATTGAGGGCCGGCAATGCAGGGCACAAATGCGGAGCACACCGCCCACCTCACCGTTCATAGCGAAGGAGGGAAGACGACGAACAATTATGCAGGTCTGGTCTCGGCCTGCTGGGAAAGTGGCGGTCGGTCCCTCGAGACAACATCGGCTGGCGTGCTCTGCTGGCTGAGCTGGCAGGCTAGGGACCTGTTTTCTCTGCGGGTGTGAGTTGTCCAGCGAGCAATGCTGACGGGGATGGTTCACAGCTGTGACTGATGAGTTGGCGTCCATACTATGGACGAAAATGTCTCTCGACTAATCAAGCCTTGCATGTGCTTAATGTACGTGCAGGTATCCCATGCAGGGTATGATGGCCTCGTAGCTGGGAGGGGAACGAGGCACACGCAGCTGCAAGCCCGACACTTGCAGCCTCTCAAAATGGAAGGGAGTGGACAGCCACGAAAAGCTCGACTGCCCACGAGAGGGCATCCGCTTGGTCGGGAGGTGGGGATCCTCAGGGGTTCAGTCGACTCCGGTCCATCACCAAGGATCCAATAAATGCCTAATCTGGGCAGCTAATCTTAAACTTAAGTGATTGCAGGAAAGCGGCCGTGCGAGACTCAGTTTGCCATACGGCCTGGCTTACTTTGCTCATGCTACTTGAGCAGTGATTCGCAAGCCATCTGACAAGCTTTTCGAGGGCGAAGGTTCAGAGTTGGTTATCGATGAGTTGCAGTTCGATCGAGCAGGTGCGGGGGGAAGTTATGCCGATCCGGTTTGGGGCTAGCGGGAGAGAACACATCGGGCTCACATTTTTATGCATTGCAGCCAAAAAAGATAGAAAACAGTCCTTAGAACGGGTCTATTTCAGCTCCGTTCCGTCAATGCTCTAATCGATGGATGGATCTCGATAAAGCTGTAGGCATATAACAAAATGAATATAGTGCCTATAGTTGGAAAATAAAAAGATCGATATTGGAGATGAAGAGATTGATCATTTCCCTCAACGCGACGATGTGCAGCAGGTAGGATCTGTCGTTGGACGTCAAGTTAGCTTTGACATTGACATGGAACCTACCGCAGCCTGAGAATACTTGCATGTGAATCAATCTGCGCGGAATTGGCCAAGCCAGCCTTCACCCACAGCATCTTTCCTCCGCCACCGCATAGACATGTCGCTCAATAGGGCCTATCTTGGCCACGATCCGTGAATAATCAATGCAAGCTGAAAGATTTGAGTGAGACAGCTTGGTGATCAATGGGATCTCGGAGTCCGGATTGGCCATCAGCTCAGCCATTGACCTGCGCGTCTGCGATGGTGGGCAGAGCTGAACTTGCTCCCACAGTCCCAACAGTCGCCCAAAGCGGAGACGACTACATGCGAGCGGCTAATTATGGGGCGCCCAATAATGCGATGACCAAACACCACCCCGTAAATAACGGTCAATGCGGTTGTTCGTGCTTTATGCACGGGCAATACACAGCCCCAACGTCAGTGCCAGTGCGACATATTAGGGACTCATGCATTGACAAGAGTCGTCTGAAGGTGCTCGCATGAGGGGGGGTGAAAGTGTGGGTGAAAGTGGTCCCTGACCGAGGCGAAACACGTATCTTGGGCCGTGATGACGCTTGGTTTGGGTGAGTTGCATGCATTGAGCATGAATTCATCACCCGCGAAAATCAAAGCTATTCTTGCTGATCATCCGTCGGTATCACTTTATTTTACCCAGCGATTGGCACGGGGGCAAGGGCATTGAGCAACCCGATGATGGGCAGCAGGGCAGGCGGCAAGGATGGCAATGACCACTGGATTTCTGGCAAAGTCGGACGAACAAGGTGGTCTGAGCTAGAGAGGTCCGATCTCAACGCGCACTGTATCGCTTCCGCGCTTGCTGTACTGTCCCCAGCACGCAGCTATACCCATCGCACGATGTTGGAGAGGGGAGCTCCCACGATAGCTGCAGTCACAGTGGAGCTGGTTCAGGTGGTGCCTGGCTGGCAGACCGGTCTAGCAGGACAACAGGGGCCAGCGTGCAGCTCCAGGGCCCGAGCGGGGAATTACCCTCACAGCGGGTGCGCCGGTGCCTGCCCAGAGGACTCGGATGAGGGGCTGAGGGCACTCGGCAGTGAGGCGCTAAGCCTAGCGACCAGCAGGCCTGTCGACGCAGCTGGAGCAAGGGTCGCTGTGGGTGGGCAGCTCAGCTAGCTGGCGCCACGCCGGCCGGCACACCCCCCTGCCATCGCAATCTTGGACGGATGCCGACCAGGGTCGATCGCTTCCAACCACACCTCCCATCACCCCATCACCAGTTTCATTCGCGCCTTGCTCGCCGCCAATTCGAATGACACGCACGCCAGACGTGGAGACCGCGGCCAATTGCGGCATCTCCATTGTGTGCCATGCACCGTTCTGGGCTGAGAGAAAAAATTCATTGCTAAAATATGGTTGCTGCACCATGGGACCCCCCATGCTTCCACGATGACCTGGATGATGGCTGGCTGCTGGCGTTGCTTATGGATGTGCGATCAGATCAATGACGGGGCTCGTTCGCATCTTTACTTTTCTCTGCCAGTCTGCCCAATCCTACCACCTCCTTGAGTTCTCTTAGACCTCTTGGACCCCTCACTCTCTCAGCCCATCCTTGGCTTTCTGCGCTTGTTTGTTTGTGTATTCTCGAAGGCTGGATCTGCACATTCGAACCTTAACCGTGCACGCCTTCCTTGCCTGTGGTGTTGCACATATTGATACCACCCAGAGTCGTCCACACCCGCCTCTGGATCCCGGCCTGCTCGCCTTGTACTTTCTTTCTCTCCCCTCTTTTGGCTCGCCAGGCGTTGCGGCTGGATTTCCTTCCTTCCCGAGTTGACCTCCAGTTCATTGTCTTGCTTGGTTCCACCCCCTGGTTCACTTTCATCAGACGGCGCCGCTGTTCCCCCGCCACTGGGTGCTTCGAGGTGTCTCACAGCTTCAATACGATACCATACGCCCATTCGCCAAAGCACTTCGAGAGCCCACTAGCTATTTCATGTCTTTCTTTTTGGAATTGTTTCTATTGTTTACTTAACTACCTTTGCTCTCACGCGGTTGCTGGCGATCCTGATCATGCTTCAAGGCTCCAACCGTGTTGTGTTGAGCTCTGAGATTTGAACTCATTCTTTACCCAATTCATTGCTCTAGTGACAACAACGCTTGGGGTCAGGCTGGGCATTACTCTGTTGCCAAAATGGTTCCCAGGCCTGCCTTGACTAGAGCGCTTTTGTGTCTGCTCTTTGCCCTGCAGCTCACAGCAGCCTTCCGAATCGATTTACAACGTCGACAGGACGACCAATCCTCCTCTCTCATTACTTCAGGAACCGAGTCAAAACCCACCCAAACGCGACAGCCCAGCTCAGACCAGACGAACAGTGACGGTTCTTCGGTGGTCGAGACGAATGCTCCCAAGACCACCGCGTTTAAGACGGAGGACGATGCTACCACAGGCACCGCCACAGCGACTACATCCAGCGAGCTTTCGGTTTCGACAAATGGGACACTGAGTGACGATGTATTCCAAAATGGTAGGGGACCCCAAGCTGGACCCTAGATGGGTGTCTTCTTAGTCTCGACGACTGCTAACCACTTGCTTTTTCCAGTCACTATACCAGCCGGCGAGCTTCCATTGGCACCCGCTCTCACACCTGGATGGGGTGTAGCTGGTGCCTTTATGCTGATCGCTGGCGGAGCCTACACTTTGGTTGGTATCAGAAACCGAACCGTCCACGCCTTCCTTTCAGTTGCGTTCTCGACCGCCCTAGGAATTGCAGTACTCATCATCTACGTCATGAACCCGCCGATTAGCAACGCGTTACAAGGGGGCTATGTTGCAGCCGCTATTCTCTCGGGCTGTGCTCTGGGAGTAGGCTCTATCTTTTTCAAGGACCTAACTGAAGGTTTGGGTTGCGCGCTGGGTGGGTTCTGTGTCAGTATGTGGCTTTTGACTCTGGTCCCTGGCGGACTGCTCACCACCGTTGCATCTAAGGCTGCCTTCATTGCATCGTTTACCGTTGTAGGCGGTGCCTTTTATGTGAGCCATTATACTCGCGACTGGGCGCTGATTTCGATGATTTCCTTTGCTGGTGGCACGATAGTTGTTCTGGGTATTGACTGTTTTAGTCGTGCTGGCCTCAAGGAGTTCTGGGCATATGTCTGGGGTTTGAACAAGAACTTGTTTCCGCTGGGCGCGGATACGTATCCGGTAACAAAAGGAATTCGCGTACAATCGGCTGCCATCATCATCATTTTCTTTGTGGGTGTCATTTCTCAAATTAAGCTTTGGAGAGTTGTTCGAGAAAAGAGAGTACAGCGAGCGGCAGAACGGGAAAAAGAACAGCGAGATCTGGAAGCCGAGGAAGCGAATGTTGGACGTCAAATAGAGGAGACTACTGCCCGTGATCGACGCGCTTGGGAGAGAGAATATGGCAATGCGGAAACCGGAGGTTCTTCGCTTTCTGATAACGTGAGCGAAAAAAGGCTACGCGAGAGCGATAACTGTTCGATCAAACCTTCATCGGAGCCTCAGGTTTACGAGATGGCCGACATGACGGATTCGGACCGGAGCAGGCACCAAGCGGAACCCCTCGAGAAAGACATGGATGGAAAAGTTACCGTGCGAATTGCTGCGGATGATGCCCCTGACTCCTCACCTTTCACCGACGATGGCAACGATGAACCTAGGATTCGCAGTACTAGAACCTCCACAAGTCAAAGTCTCCGTATCTCCGCCGAGAAACGTCGTCAATCTCAGGAGCCAAACTCGACCGAAGTGCCACAAGTAGTCCCTCTGCCATTTGTCGTGCCTGAAGGCCAGGACGAAGAGAAAGAGAGCGACCGGTCTTCCGTTGCTACATTTGCGGACGACGAGCGAAATGCGGAGGTGCGATCCCGCCGGCATTCGCTGGCTAATCGCCTATCGACAGGTTCATCAAAACTCTTTCGAGGTCTCTCTCAACGCTCAAGCAACACGAAGCGTGAATCTAGGCATTTGCCAGATGAAAGCTCCGAGGAGTTGGTCATTGCTTCAAAGGTAGATCGCGAGGATGATGAATCTTCGCTGGCTGTCACACTCGATCGCCAGAGCCTCGATAGTGACCGTCGTTCTGCTCTTGGTGGTGTCGAACTTGAAAACATCGAAATCACCGCCCGACTCTCACAGGATGATACCCAAAGGTTACAGTCAGAATCTGACCAGGATGCGAAGAAGCATTTGTCGGCTAACACCGTCTCTGAGACTTTGACAAGTGCCCAGAATGATGTCAAGACAGCGAATAGCCATCCCGAGGACCCCAACTCTACATCCCAAAACGGCCACACGGAGAAACCCAAATCGGCTACATCTGGAGTGTCAGCTCGAGCCAGCCTTACCAAAGACCACCTTCCTCGAACCCTGTCGCGAGTTGCGTTGTCATACCGAACTAACGAATGGGCTAAGCATCTTGCCTACGCCGATACTCCCGATCCTGACGATATTACCATCGCTGAAGTCCCAAAGGTGGCAAAGCGAGATTCTCAGCAAGAACGTGTAGCTCCTGTGAATATCGAGGAGTTGCAGCAAGGCGTGGCCGATGGCGTTCCACCTCCAGCGATTATTCGATCCGATTCAAGAACTTCAGTGGCCTCGCTCAACCATGTTATGCCTAAGAGAGATTCGAAACAGAGTCTTAGAATGTCTGCTACTTCCCCATCTCTCGACAAAGATATCCAACAGCTCAGCCCATTGATGAACCCGAGTCCTATGTCTCGGTCACCATCTGCCATGGCCATGCGCCGAAATTCTCCTCACTTTGAGCCTATCGTGGAAGAACACGACGCGTCCAGATTGGGCAACGACTACATGGGCGAAACCTTGCGTTCCAAGGGCTCTATTCCCGGTGTCAAATCTTTTAATAGCCCGCAAACTCTCATTGGGCAGCGTGAGTTGTTCCTCCGAAACAAGTCGCAAGGCAATCTTCTAGCGAACAATGTTCATGAGCAGTACGCCAACAACCAGCCAACACCCAGCGATGCTGGTTCGCTTCATAATTACCCAATGTATGCAGCTGCCTTGGCCGCTGACCCCGATGACATCCCTCTTAGCCAACGCAAGCAGTTAATGCACCGGCAAAATAGTCTATCGGCATTGTCCGGTAGCCCAGTCATTCCACACACGGCCAGCTCTCCTGATCTTCCCCAGAGCAGCTCGTTCAACTCGCACCAGCCACAGCGCGGTTCCAACCTTCCCCCTTCCGCAGTGCGGGAAGCTCAACTAGCAAGTTTCCGTTCCTCCGTACAACAAGATCTACGTTCAGGTGGTGCGTTAGTGAGCGGATCTAGTCGAGAAACCCCCTTTGCGTCTACAAATAATTTGCTCTCTGGCCGTGAAGCTGAGGTGCAACGCAGCATCGAAATGCAGCGAAACATGCTTCTCAATCAGAAGGACCAGGAAGCGCAGCGCAAGGAGATGACCAGGCTCGAGAAAGAATGGGCCGACAGGGTCTTTGACGAAAGGATGCGTAGCGGAGAGCTGATGGACGCCCACCGCTCAGTCATGAGAAAGATGCAGAATAACGCCAAAGAATAACAGACACAAATCTGCTTTCACAACCAACCAAAACAAAACTTGGATCAGACATCACCTGCTCAATAACACATTCTCTCTAATACCGACGAGCACTCGAACTCTGACCAAATACTACTCTTTACTTACCAGCAATTCTTGGCATATTCATATCGAGCTGTTGCAACATCCCTCTTACACAAATGCGCATATTCGAGCCCATTTTACGAGTAAAGACGACTATGAAACGTTCCCTCATCTTGATTACATTTTCCATTAAATGTTGAACTTCTTTTCTTTTTCTTCTCTTTTTATTGATACCAGTGGATATTATTGGGTATTGGGAGCTCTAAAGGGATCTGACCGCTTTGTCACAATCTGGAGCAAGGGGATCTTAATACATTTTGGGTGAGGAAGGGAAAAAAGGGGCTGTATATAGAACGGGTGATACCAACGGGGGCTTGATGGGCCATGTCTGATTTAGGTGCTAAAGGTATATTATATTCACTTCGCATTTAATGCGACGATCAATAGTAATTTAGTTCATACTACTCTCGCCATCCTTATTAGTTCCTTACGAGATGTTCCCGCCCTGCCGGGAGCACTTCCTGCTTTGAAGACATAGGAAATTTGAAGCTACGCTAATGGGTGTGGAAGTAAAAGAGAGTCGTTCCTCAAACTTAGTCGTGAATTCGACGCCCTCGCCTAACGCAATGCAAGATGCAAATAACTCATACTGAACCAGATGCTCGCGATAGGGTATAGTAGAAGCAAAAATATGAGAGAATAAACAAGACACAAAGACTGAGTTGAAAGAGAGGTGGTTAAGAAACGAAGAGAAGATCAGAAGGGCTTCCCAGAAGAAGGATCCGACGGCACTCGCCATCCACCACAGCGCGAGCACCGGCCTTGGGAGCGCACCTAGCGCTGCTGTTGCTGAGGGGGGCCCGCCTCTGACGTCTCCGTGGTCAGCATGGTCTTGACGACGACGGCCTGCGACGGGGCCATGTTTGGAACGGTCGAGAACTTGGCGTTTTCGTTGAGTTCATGGGTGTTGTTGCTGTCGACCAGCCTTGCCTCGTCGTCGGACCAGACCCGTGTGCGGATGCCCGAGGGTCCGCATGACCAGCGGTCTGGATGGGGGGAGTCGAGGGGCAGCTGCTGGGCCTCCGGGTCGACGTTTGCGGTTCTCCGGGAGCGTCCGAGGAAGGAGGGGAGTTTATATGGGCCCGGGAAGCTGAAGATGTTCCGGAAGGGGATGAGGTTATAGCGGACGGACCTGGGGACGTGCTCGGCGGCTGGGGTCGATGGCCTTCTGGGTGCGACGGAGGGTGGTGGCGGCCGAGGGAAGGCTTGGTCCTGGTTGGGAGAGGTCATGTAGTTCAGGGAGTGAAGCTGGTGGGTGCTCTGACCGGAGGCCGAGCTGAAGCTGCCCAGGACACGAGAGGAGGTGAAGGTCTGCCGTTTGTGGTCCGCGGTTCTGTATGTATATTAGCAACTGGTTAAAGGATTTTGAGTCTAAGAGGGGCTGGATAAACTTACGTGCTAGAGGATGCCAATTGGGTGGTCCCAGAAAAGCTGGAGTTCTCCATGGCTGACCTGTCCGGGTCGTACTCTTGATGCAGTCTGGGAAAGAATTTACCCAGGCGAAGAAAGAGGAGGATCTTCCTGTAGTCGTTCATCGCATCTTTCGTCATCCCGAAGAAGATAAAGATGGGAATGGCGGTTAGGATCGAGATGTAGGCGACGTTCATGGGACCGAAGCTGATGTTGTTGGACGTGACGTAGAGCACCGAGTTCCAGGGATAAGGATGGACCTTGTTGTGTATGTCATCGTAGTTGTAGGGCTGGAGTGCCCCTGTGCTGGTGACGTTCCGGACGAAGAAGAGGATGGTGATCGGGAGGAACGGTGTGAGGATGGAGATGACCATGAGATAGAGTCTGCGTCGGGTTCGCTGCGCCCGTTGGCTCGCTACTCGGTTGCTGGACAGAGCTGATGCCGTGGATTTGGCCACCTCTCGGAACCGGAAGTATGCCAAAACTAAGTAAATGAAGGTCAGCCATGTTTTGGAAGAAAGTCAAGGGGAAGAAGTGGCTTTAGGGGGAGTGAGCCAGAGACTTACCTGCGTAACAACCTGTCGCTATTGGCACAAGAACGTTTGGAACAACGAATATGGCGATGTAAGGCCAAGAACCATGGGCAAGCCATTGACAGCCAACCAAGGTTCCGATGGCATACCGCTGTTCAGCCAAGGGCCAGGTCATGGCAACCTGTAGTAAGGGCAACGGGAACATGATGAAGGCCTGGACCATGTTTCGCTTCCGCTTCTCTCTTGCCGTCAGGGGGTTGGCACGGAGAAGGCCGACCTGCTGAGCCAAGTTGCGCATAATGGCCAAGAGGCAAGTTACATAGAGACTGCCGAGGAAGTTGCTGAAAAAGGAGGCCATATCGCAGATCCCGAAGCCAGCATACCAGTTCTGGGTGTTGTCGTCTCTCCAGAGGAGGGAGTTGAGAATGGTCTGGATGTTCTTGATCTCGACTGCAATGATGAAGACGACGGCGGAGAATTCTCCATTTCGGCCCAGGAGTCTCAGGGGGACCAGGCAGACCAGATTGGCCACGACGGCGAGTAGAACTCGCATCACCAGGTTGGCCGTCAGCGAAGGAGTAGTATACGGCGGGACAGAGGGGAAGGAGATGATCATGGGACCATCTCCACGGGCGTGTAAATGTATCCCGGCACCGCCGGCGAGGCCTGCGTCCAGGGCGAAGGAGGAGGTCGACGATATCATGATCAAGACATGGAACCAAGAACTGGGTTAACGTAAAAAGATAGACAGAAGACAGATATCGGGGTGGCTTTGAGTGCTTTGGTAGAAGAGTTGGGAGGTGTAGAAGTAGATGATGATCCAGTCGAGCTCGTCTTTGTAGAGATGAGATGAGTTACGAGGTAGAAGGATCTAGGGGGCGAGATGTGCACTTGTCATGGCCACGAAGCAACTTATACGAAGTATTCTACATTGATTAACAGGATCAGGGCCGGCGAAAAAGCAATCTGAGATGCCAGCACTTGATTGATAGAGGCTACGGTCAATAAGCTAAGGTGCCACAGTGGGCGACAATAACTCAGAACATGATAGATCAGCTCCTCTAGCAGCAAACAGTGGGAGCACCCATTGAGACACTCTTATAATTCGCATAAAAAGAGTTTGAAGGAGTGTGATGGGCGTTGCAAGCCTGTTCAGCCTGGAGGTTTGGCGTTAATAGAGCGCTATTGTGAGGCCTGTATTGACACCCAAATCGGGCAATTTTGGCTTGTCGCTACCGGGATCGCTGGTTCAGCCTCGCCCGCTTAACTTACATGACGTCCACAACGGCCGGGAAAGGCTAAATCACCTTTAATCGATGATAAAATTACATGGGTTTTGGGTATCTCCGTGAGCAACCCGTCGAGTGGTTAGGATGATGGCCAAAAATATACAGAAAGAGGAGGTGACAAAAAATTAGCACCTTTCACCCGGTGCGAGACTCGAACTCGCAACCCCAAGATAACTTAAATCCGCCCGAATAGGCAAGAGCAACCTGATCATTATGTCAAGAGCAACCTCATGATTATGTGAGGACAAGCGAGCAACCTCATGTGAGGAGCCACTGTAAGATAAAAGTCTCGTACGCTAACCAATTGCGCCAACCGGGTGTATTTGGGGACCTTGCGGTAAAGTATCCGGTTAAGTAGGCAAGTAGGCAACCTGGCGACACTAGAGATGAGATACCAAATTCTTACGCCTTTCTTTTTAGCTGTTCAATACCATACAAGAAATATAATAAGCCCTCAAAAATATATTCTTCATTCCTTTAGCTTTAGAATTATATTATGTATTTTTTTTCTTCTGGGATTTTAAGGATAATTTGGGCCCAAGTTGCAGCAAATTAAACATAGAGTCTCGCCTGTTCTGGGCGCTTGAAGCACTGGTTTGGAGTCTCATCTCTTATGTCACCTACCTTGGTAAGGTAGAGCGGACGGATATGTGAGAACTATTAGGCAAATAGGTAATTATTGTTTCCTCTGTATGGAGAGGTGGTATCTAGAGGAACAACTATCTGGACGGGGCCACAACGAACGATGAGACTCAACGGTGTGGCTGATGCGCATTTATGGTCCCTTACACCGATGGCTCGGCAGATTTCTTTAGTCTAAAACACGGACACCACAGATGAAGGAAATTATTCATGCTTCGGCACCTAATTCCAGGGCTGGAGAGCTAAGAAGGGAAAGCAAGGGAAGGGGGTTCATGCTGATCAATGCATTAAACGGTCAGACATGCAAAAGCGGGCAGTTGATGGTCCGTGGGGGGTTTCAGCAGCACGCAGCCAATCACAACGCCGTTGTACCTTAGGTCTTTAAAGCGGTAGAAGAGGTTAGGCGCGTGTCCCCAACTAAAAACGCGGCAGCATTTATCTCCCACCCTACCTCATCGCACAGCTGCAGGTGCCCTTCCCTCCCTCCCACCATCATCCAATCCGCCATCTACAGTCCTCCCAGACCCCAATCCAGCCAACCGACTCGCGCTCTCCCAGTGAGGCCCAAGCAAATTTATAAACATGTCTTCTTTCCTCTTCCGTCGTGCTGCCGTCGCATCGGCCTCCACCGCCCGCGCCTTCAGCACCACCTCGCCCCGATCCATTGCTAAGATCTCCATCATCGGCAACCTCGCCGACACCCCTGAGCTCTACCAGACCTCCTCCGGCCGCGAAATCGTCCGATATGCTGTCGCCAGCAACAGCGGCCCCAAGGAGAACCGCCAGACCAGCTGGTTCCGCGTCGCTACCTTTGCTGAGGGACCCCGCCGTGACTTCATGCTCAGCCTTCCCCGCGGGTACGTTGTGCTCTAGAGCTGTCGCAACAAGAATCGCATTAACATTTTCGCGTCCAGAGCCATGGTTTACGTTGAGGGCGATGCCTCCGTGAACGTCTACCAAGATGCCGACGGCAAGAACCGCTCCTCCCTCAACATTGTTCAGCGTACGTGCCATGCCTCGCCCTGCCCATTCGAGAGGGGCAGACGACGGTCCACTAGATCAATCAATTTCACAGACAACTAACCATTGATATATAGGCACCATTGAGGTTCTCAAGCGCCCTGCTGCCCCTGCTGCCGCCGAGTCTGAGGAGCAACACTAAGTTTTTATCAATCCTTGGATTAATCAAGGTGGAGGGGCCATGTCCCAATTCAGCCCTCTATCCCTTGGCAACCACAGCCTTGACGCAGGCTGTGTATGACCAGACACTCCTATCATGAATTTTTGGTTCTTTTGTTAATGTACCTTCCGAGCTGACGGCACACTGGGGTTTGTGTGTGACGATGTACTTGTTGAGACTAGGACCTTTGTAACTCGATACCATAATGCCACTTGCTATGTATGATGTACCAAGATGTTCATATTTGTGCACGTGCTAGCCGCAGGTCTTGCATATAAGAAGTATCATCCTCGAGGCATTGGATGCCTTTCATGGGTGTAGGATTATAACAGCGCACGTTATTAACTTTCATGCAGGAAAGTTCCCGACGCGGTAGTGGCGCAGTGTAGGATATTTACCAACTTTAAGTATCATTGACTAGCACCCTTAATCAGGCTCGCATCTAGTCATAGAACTTTACCGACACAAACATGTTACTACACCAAGAGGGCATGTGAATCTGAGTGACAGTTTTCTGTTATCTGTATTCTATAGCCCTCTAAACAGAAAAACGCACACCCTTGTCTTGTCCTAGTTGAAGGAGACGACCTAAATGAGGGAGACGCTATCCATGCAGCCATATCCAGCAGCCACCCCGCCCTCCTCGCTCTGATCACCCTTGGTTCGAAGCAGGTAGCCGTGCTCCTTGTTGTGCTTGACCTCCCCAGTCTTTTGATCCCAGACGCAGGATCCGAAAACACCAAGCTCGCAGATAACACCACCCTTTTCGATCTGGCCGTTGCGGAGGATGATGTTCGACACTGGGGGCGGCGTAATGAGCTCCATGAGAATGTACGAATTCCAGTGCGCCTCGGGGATGGTTTTGAGGAACTCCGGGATGGCGGTGCGGTAGATGTTGTTGCCTCCGCCTTCTCTCTGGGGCTTGAGCACGTAGGCTTTGCAGAGCTCCGGGTCCAGGGCCTTCTTTCTCGCCTCCAGGCCGGCATCCGAGGTGTCCATGGGGTAGATGTTGGTGAATGTCTTCCAGAGCCCCTGCGCCTCCCTCGTGCCGTCGTTGATGAACTTCCCCAGGATTGAAGGCTCGGTGGACGGCCGCGGCGTGGCGAGGATCTGCTGGACTTTCTTGATTCCAGCCACCTGGGTCAGAACCGTGGGGCACTTGATCGCGTTTGAGCGCTCCAGGTGGTACCGGGCGTCCCAGGCTCGCTGGTCGGGGTAGTCGTCTGGTCCGTAGCCTGACCGGATGTAGACGACCGCCACTTCGTACACTCTGGAGGGGTTTTGAGGGGGGCGGTAGAGGAGTTGCCGTTTCTCGGTATCTGCGAGTGATGTGTATTCAAATATCTCGGAGAATGCAAGTCTGAACACCGGGGTGGATGGTGAATCTTTGACGACTTGATACTCCAGATGTCGCTGGTCAAAGACGTTGCGCTCGCCTTTCTGGATAAGGAAGATGACGCATTTGGGGTGACCTAGAGTAGGCTCGCCATATGCGTGATAGGCCGCTGTGATACCGGAGGCCAGACCCTCCGTTGAGGGGTTGGCTGGTAAATCCAGTGAGCCAGCTTGGATGGCTTGGTTCAGTAGGGGGTACTCCGTGGAGGCTAGATACCTGGAGTTGCGTGTTCTCAGCAACAGTCACAAGTCGACGGGATTTTCACAGTCAACTTACTTGTGCAGAGCGGATGTGTAGTGTGAGAGTCCGCCGAACGACGCAGCAATTGTGTTAAACTCAACTTGCTTCGCCTGAAGAATTGGTGGGTTGGCTGATGAGTCTTGGTGAACCATATAGTCGGACCGGAACAGGCCAAGAGAGGTAGACTTTATTGACCATTATTATTCTTCATTTTCTTTCATTCGGACAAGTCAAGCGAAGGGAGGCCAGGCACTCACCTGAGTGTATCCCTCGGCCTTGACTTTGAGGTGAATGTTCCAGAGGTTCCCAATGAACTCATCGCCATCAATAACCCTATTCTCGAAAGAAATGTTTAGAATGGATTCAACTCATCGACCCTCATACCGGCTGGTTGGAAATGGCATACTCATCCACAGCCTTTTTCAGGAACTCCTCGTCACGGCTGACGGCCGCATACAGCTCATTGTAGGCCGTCTGCACCAACTTGGCCTGATCAAAGCAGACCTTGGGAAACGGGCTTGGGAAGATGGTGACGGGCGCGCTGACGGCCGAGATGCCTCTGGGGTCAGCCTCTGTAGAGATAACCGCAGGCGGTGGACGCAGGGCGAGGCCGTTGCCAATTGTCCAATCCTTGATGATCTCGATAATGTGCTCCTGCTCGTGGCTTTCCAGGGCCGGGGGATACGCCCCGCTCGTCGCAGAGGCCATGTCGCTAAACCTTGCCTTGTCTCTCCTTACAAGATACGATGATGTATTTGGCCAAGGCTCGCTCACACTGGGAAAGCTGGGTACGTCCTTCTACGTATCAGAGGCAATTGGACGGTTGTCTGAAGTCTCGGATTATAAGGGCTGGCCAATGAAATGATGGCTTAGAAATACGAATAGTTTACAGAAAGTCACGCAATGGGATTGAAGCATGCAGATGGAGATGGAAATGGTAGCGTGCTAATACTGAGGCTTATTAATGGAATATCTGTGTGGTCCCGTCCGTTTGGGTTACTTCTCTCCACTCGGATCTTTTCTTCGGGCCAAAAAGCGTTCAAATAGATTTGAAAAACTGCACCCTTCCGTATCGGGCCATGGGATGGATGAGACATAGGCGAGCTAAATTGGAAGTTCGTGCCACAAGCTAAAGAATGTGGGTAGGACGGAGAGAAACGGCTGCCATTCGCCTGCGTGCTACTCCCAGCCTCTGGTCTGGAAGCTGAGTGCAAACCCAGGAGAAAACATGCACTAGGCGAAGGAACTCGCGTAATAGAAGTTCAAAGCAGATGTATGCCCTGAAAGCTTTGGTCGCCCAAGTTTCGCTTTCCTGCAGGGCAACTTTCCAAAACTTTCGGGTCACGTGAACGCGCGTGCCTTCCCGTTGCCAAAATATGCAGGCGAACAGCGCCGCGTTGCCCCTCACAGGCAGCCGGTGCGGTTACCTGCCTTACTGCCGCCCAAATGATGAATTTGTTTATCGACCAGAACCTGGTCTCAGCCACTCGTTTCTTCTTGCAAAGTTCCAACTTCTACGATACCACCTCATCTACATCCGCGCCTATCCACCACCCCACTCTCTTTGATGACTTAGGCCGGTAGATTGTTCCACCCTTGGTACTTTACCATCCCCGTTTTTATTTGGCTTGCGATACAACTGGTAGTTGGGACGCATTGCTGCCGGCTTCTTCTGCACACTTCCGCTGGCTGAGCACTTACGTCTGTGGTGAACGGATGCCAAAAATATCGTAAGTCACCAAAAGCGTATTAAATACATTTTACGCCAACACCGCGTCGTACAACATGCCAATACCGTTGCCAACGCATATTCTTCTCTCTTCTCTCTTCTGCATCTTCTTCTCCAACCGCGATCCATTCTACAAGTGCTAACAAAGCCCCCAGTTAAGCCAGGTCGCCTGGTTTGGTGCGTCCAAACTGATGGACACCGGAAACGACCCATTTGATTGGGACGTCAATCAGGTTATCAAACATTTGACGCAGCCCGGCAGCCCTTGGGAGACACAGCCTGACTCCATCGCCGAGAGAATCAGGGAAGAGGGCTTTGACGGCCATACGCTGCTAACATTTGAGCAAACATGCCCGCGAGAGGAGCTCTATCCGTACCTTGATGTTCGGAGAGCCCGTCAAAAAGTATGGCTTGAGCAACAACTAGTCGGCCTTCGTGCCGAGAGCCAAAAGTACAGGAAATGGACGTACGATTTCAAGAAACAGAAAACGCTTGGAGAAGGGCACGCCAGTTCTCCGGAGCTCACGCCCAAATACAGCTTCAAGACCCTGCAATCCGTACCGCTCATCAAACATAAGCCAGAATTTTCTTCAGATATGGTGCCTTTCCTCTCAGAAAATTGCACAGTCGCCCTACCGACACCTACTCACAACCAGCTTACTCCGCGATCAAACGACATCGACTTGCCAGAGTTGCCAATAGCAGATGCAGCTCTCTCGGGTAGTCCCTCACTGCAGACTGATTTTGTCGTCGCAGAGACTTCCAATGCGCAAGTAGCGAATTCTATTGTCACAACACCTCAAGTCGGACATCAAAATATTGCTCCTATGGAAGCTCCTCCGACGCAGGCAGATGCAGCTACCCATGTACAACATTACCAGTCTTTTGGAGAGGGTGTTGGAAATGAAAACACCCAGTTACAGGATGCTACATCTTTCCCCCTCTCCCAGACATCGGACGCTCAGGACGCCTTAGAGCCGCCGCGAAAGAAGAAGAAACTAGCGCCCACAAACATTGCGCGAGAACCGTTACATAAAGTTCGTTCGAAACTCCATCCATGGGAGAGCAGTTCAGGTCGTGCATATCTTGGGAACGGTGCCCTTTCAGCCTACATGATTAGATCCTCTTTCGTCCCTGTGAGCACAAGATTGGTGATGCTACCCAAAGGCGGATTTGCAGTTACCCGGAAAAATCGTCTGCCTCCCGGGCGAAGACTGGCTGTGAATCGCACTATGAACCAGCTCTTGCGGAAAAACGGACGAAAGGAGGAGCGGCTGAGAACAGGGACTCTGACTTCCAGAGATTCTTCACCCTCGGATGAAGATGAAGAAGACATTTTTGATCTTGAGAACCTTCCTGATTTGGATGAGGCAACATTGAAAGAAATCGAAGATGAAGAGAAGAGCAATGAGGAAGCCAAGAAAATCCACCGTCAAATCCTAACCCATGAAGTCCAAGCTATCCTCGACGACACTATCGAGGGAATGACTCAGAGATGGCGGGAAACTAAACTAATCAAATATCAGCGCAAAGCTTATAAACTCTGGGTAGATGCTAGAAAGCGTCATAACAGTCTCCGCGAACGTATTGAAAAGCATCAGAAACAGGCAGCATACTACGACAAACGCATAAAAAAGTTGTCGATGGAAATAGTCACGGAAGTCTGGTTCAAAAAGGAGGATATCGTCAGCCAGGCTCAGTGTCTCGAGCAGAGTTTGGAGGACAAATTATACAACTTATGGTTAGCTGGAGTGCTAGAGTCAAGCGAGGCACCGCCTCCTCCTGATGTGCTTCCTCGGCCAGCGCGACGCCAGAGATCACAGAAACATGATCCAATGGAGGAACTCTTAACCAGCACTGATGAGGAGAGCGATTTCGTCGTGTCAGGCGGCGAGGAAGTTGATGGCGTATCAGGTACAGACGGCCAAGCACCCAACCCCGAGGAGCCGGTGACACCAATCAAATCGGAAGAATCTCGTGTGGGTGATCGCATGCAGCTTGAGACAGAAGGCACAGCCAAGCACGTGTCCTATATTGACTTGACCAGTCCTGCAAGGCCCTCTACCCCGCCTCAAGCCAGCCTCAAGCCTGGCGTTGAGCTCCCAGACCCTCCCTCGGTCCAAGTGATTGATATGGCAGCCATTGCAAGATATTCTAAGTCTCACTGGCGCACCGAGGATGATCGATGGAGGCTTGCTCTTCACATCCTTCTAAATCTCGGCCATGAACAACGCACTCAGGTTCTGGACCTCATCAGGGACAAATCTGACGAAGATATCTGGGATACGTCAATTGTGCCATTCTCAACGAACACCAAGACTTGGGAGGTACTAGAGAATTTGCCTCTAGACCTACGCAACTACCATCTTTCCAGCGTCTTCCTAAGTTTCGTCAAATGCAAAATTTTAAGCCGCAGCCGAGTTTTACAACTTCATAAAAGGGACAAAGAGACTCTTCTTAAGTCACGCACCACGTTTGAGCCGTTTTGCAAGTTCATTCGATCCGTCTTGCATCTGTTTCCCAAAGATACTCAGATATACCGAAGACCCGAGATGGATAAAGAGGCCGAGGCCGAGGCCGAGGTGACTGGGACTCCGAAGAAGAAATCCAGCGCAAAGGAGATCGTGCAGAACAGAGCAGCCGTTGAAATGAGAGAACGTCAAAACGAGATGCTACAAGTGCAACAGGAACGCCGTGCAAAGTTACGAAGTGACCTGGCGACGTCTGGGATAATGTCGCGCGATAAATCCAGGCTGATCATCAACGAAACCAAGGATGAAAATCAATCATTCATTTACATCAACGACGACATCGGCTCGAGAATCAAGGATCATCAAATAGACGGCGTTCGGTTTCTTTGGAACCAAATTATTCAGGACCCTACAGTTCGCCAGGGCTGTCTGCTTGCGCACACCATGGGTTTGGGGAAAACGATGCAAGTCATCACGTTCTTGGTGGCTATTGCGGAGGCAATCGCCTCCCCAGACCAGATGATCCAATCGCAAATCCCGGTCGATCTCCGATCGGTCCAGACTTTGATCCTCTGCCCATCTGGCCTCGTAAACAACTGGATGGACGAACTCTTAACGTGGGCTCCATCTGGGCTGTTAGAGCCTTTCATGCAAGTTGATTCGACGGTTGCCGAAAGAGATCGTCAGGGCATTGTTGAAAGCTGGGCTGCAAACGGAGGCGTTCTCGTCATTGGTTACGACCTTTTCAAGAACATGCACGACTCCAACTCGGAAATACGGACGATTCTACGGTCAAAGCCGAACATCGTCGTCGCTGATGAAGCACACAAATTGAAGAATCAAGAGACCAAGCTGAGCAAAGCATGTGCCAATTTCAACACAACCAGCCGCATTGCCTTGACAGGGTCGCCCCTTGCAAACAACGTGGAAGAGTACTATTACATGATCAATTGGGTTGCACCCAACTTCCTTGGACCGATCGACGAGTTTCGGGACATTTACGGCAGGGTCATTGAAGAGGGGCTTTACAAAGACAGCGACACATATCAAAAGAAAAGAGCCATGAAAATGCTACAGGTGTTAAAGGAGACTGTAGCACCCATAATCAATAGAGCGACGGTCAAATCCTGTCTCGCTGAGGATCTTCCCCCAAAGACAGAGTATGTCATATATGTTGCGCCGACGCCGCTACAATGCAAGCTGTACAACAAGTACCTCGAAGAACAACATGGTTCATGCGATTCGTTTCCAATATTCAGCACTATTGACGATTTGGGCCTCATATGCAACCATCCTCGCTGTTTTAGAGAGAAGGTTCTTAAGGTGAAGAATGGCGATTACGATACCAAGAATGAAAGCGAGAGCTACAAGACTTTCCCCAAAGCCATCGTGCCGTTCGCATTGAAGGAAACAAATAGCGGCGATAACATCAACCCTGACCTCTCGATGAAAGTCGAACTTCTGAACATCATACTCGACCAAGCCCGTGCCGTCGGCGACAAGGTGCTGATTTTCAGCCAATCCATCCCCACGTTGAACTACCTCGGAAGCCTTTTCCAACTGACTAAGCGTCGCTTTAGCAGATTGGATGGAAAAACCAACCCCAAAGCCCGGCAAGGTGCTACCAAAGCCTTCAATGAGAGTGATAAGGAGTTGTACTTGATTTCCACCAAAGCGGGCGGGGTTGGCTTGAATATCCAAGGAGCCAACCGAGTGGTCCTGTTCGATGCAAAGTGGAACCCTGTTGACAGCCAACAAGCGGTTGGCCGCGCCTACCGTCTGGGCCAGAAGAAGAAGGTATTTGTATACCATTTCATTGTGGCCGGGACGTTTGAGGATAACCTGCACAACAAAGCTATTTTCAAACAGCAGTTGGCACAGCGGGTCGTGGACAAGAAAAACCCCATCAACTGGTCAGCTAGACGGGCGGAATTGATTCACGCCATTAAACCCGTTGAACGGAAGTCTCTAGCGGAATTCCAAGGTCAGGACACCATCTTGGACTGCCTAATAAGCCACCAAGTTCCCTCTATCCCCGATGGACCGGTGTGCAAAATTGTGTCCGCCGATACTTTCGAGGAGGAAGATACCGTTGTGGTGTTGAGCGATGAGGAACGTAAAGAAGCTGACTCCATGGTTTCCATGAATCGCCTCCGACAAACAAACCCAGCGGAATACGAAAAGCGAAGGAGCGAACAGCAAGCCATTTATCTAACGCAACAACCTTATAGCACACAACCTTGGAGCGGACAGCCAAGCACGCAACTTCAAGGCGACCCTGGTCGCATGAGCAGCTCACAGCCAGTAGGCAGAACTCAGCATTTCAGTAACAGCCAGCCGCAAAGTGTAGCTCCTCAACTCCGTGGAACACAAGCTCGTGGAGATGCCAAAGGCGACCATCATTTGAGCCGGCAGCCCCAGGAGCCCCTTGTAAACCAGAATCAAACAGGACAGAGTACAGGATCACCGGCTGTCCCCATAGTTCCTAATCAGGTATGAATTTGCGCCTCTGTTTTAACCTCCCTCATGCACAGATTCAATTTTCTAACATTTCAAAGAACGCTCCTCAGCAATCGACAAATGGGATGCCAATTCACGGCCCAGCCCCTGTACCAAAGCCAATTTTAGGAGCTAATACCTCCATTGGCAGGTCACAAGTCCCCTCACGCTCAGAAGTTCCAACTAGCCAGAAGGCTCAGAGTCACATTGGGAGGGTCTCGTCAGGCCCGCCAGAGAATCTCTTCGCTCAACCCCCAAAGACCTTGGCTAAGGAAGCATTTCAGGCGGCGCTGATCGAAGCGACCAACAGTCTTCATGCCAGAGGAATGCTGCCAACATCGAGACTTCTGTCAGCCGAATCAATATGCAGCTCCATTCACGAGTTTCGGGACAAAGAAGGTTATGGATTTCTTCCCGATGATCAGCATTGGAGGCAACTTAAGAGACTGCTTGCGAATGATCGATTTGTTTTGGCGACCCTTTCTGGACAGCTCAGCTGCAAATTCCTTGCTTTGGCCGTTAAGAACGAGCTCGAGCGCCGAGTAGATACACTGAGCAAACTTTCTGAGGCTGAGTTTGCAACCCAAATGGAGAGAAGTACAAAGACACCAGACCCGCAGGTATTAAAGTCCAACGATTATTTAAGATGAGAACAGCCGTTAACATTGTTTAGAATCTTCGAAATATCTCCCGAGGGACCCCACAGAAGAAGCTGGAAGGCGTGGCGGGGAGGGACATCAAAATCATGAGAGAAGCAGCTGACAACAGAAGAAAAGCAGTCCGTACGCCATCTTTAGCTAATGACTCGCCATCTGGCAACACGGAGCCATCATCACAGCAAGGCTAAATGGGGGAGCAGATCTCGGCGAATGAGGCGGTAATAACCAGGGCATACGGAGTATACTGGTACGATTTAAAGGGAAATGGCATATGGACGGAACCCTAAAAGGGGAGGTCAGGGGAGTTTGGTTGAATTCGGGATTTATGCCCATGTTTACATATGTTAAGGATACCCATGAATCTGTTAAGGACACCACGGGAGAGAGCAGATGAGGGATTCAGTGGCGTTTGGTCTAATACTGGGCTGTTGTCAATAACAGGGCTGGTCTCCTCGGCGGTTACGGCGGCAGCCAATACAATGATAATTCCTGCAGAATTGATGGCAAACTAAGGTACCTAGGATGACATAAATGCAAGTTCTCCAGACTCCGGCTAAGGATGCAAGCCCATCGGCATGGGGGAAGACTGTCTGGAGATGAAGTGCCGTGAGTGTGTAAGGTATGTCTGCGAGGCGGTTGGCTCGTACGAGTTGTCAACATGTACTCAACTAAACTCGTCTAGAGGAGGCTAGTGGTCTATGATTTAAAATGTGGGACAAAATGGACGTTTGGCACTTGTCCTTAAAGGCCCAATGGGGAAAGAAAAGCCCAAGCCGAAGAAGAGGGGCTTATACATGCATCAAAAACCGGAGGCAGGTACATGCATGTGTACATGCCGAGGAGCGGGCGCACCTGGCTGGGCCAATCAGGGCGCAGGCAATTACTTTTCCGCGAGCGCTGGTGCCCCTGGAGGCAGCTGCGGTGTGCCTCGACTCAGTGGGCGGCTTAGCGGGCTGTGGGGCTCCGAGAAAACGGAGGGAGCTGAGTCAAATGGGGTCTGCGAGACAAGCCGAAGCACCCCGACGGGCAAGCACTATGAACGCCGCTGGCCGCCACCTGCGCTTCCCACTCGCCGCTTTTTAAGAAGAGCCCAGAGGACCGACGAGAAAAATTTCCCGTTGCTACAACCCTCACCAAACACACCTCTACATCCCGCCCAGACCCATTGACCCTCCACCGCCATGGACGCTGTTCTTCGCCAGTCCAAGGCCATGTGCCCGTTCTTGAAATCGGCCTCGCCTTCGACCCTTCGTGCCCTGTCCACCTCGGCCCGCCCCAAGGCGTCCTCGCCATGCGGCAGCACAATGTCCAACCTGCAGCTGCTCGCCCACCGATGCCCCGTCATGGGCAAGGCTATGGCTGTTCAAACCGCCAAGTATGGTGGTTCTGCCGCTGCTTTCCGGTCCTTCTCTGGCCAGTCCAAGGCTGGCAGAGCCAAAATCCACACCAGCCGCAACCAGGAGGCCAGGGCCGTCGATTCGCCTGTCCTCCAGGGACGCGACAAAGGTGAGGCTTCTTCTGCCTTTCCAATTCTGTTATTTGGCCATGCTAACTCCCAATTGGTAGCCCCAATCCCTCCTCCGAGCATGTTCGCCCAGGCCCGCAAGGCGTCTCCTCTTGCCTCTGCTGATGCCTGCACCTCGGCTTCCACGTTTGACTACAATGCCTTTTACGATCATGAGCTGGACAAGAAACACAAGGACAAGTCGTACCGCTACTTCAATAACATCAATCGTCTCGCCAAAGAGTTTCCCCGCGCCCACATGTCGAACAAGGATGAACGAGTGACTGTCTGGTGCGCGAACGACTATCTCGGTATGGGACGGAACCCACGAGTCCTCGAGACCATGCACCAGACCCTGGAGGAGTACGGCGCTGGGGCTGGTGGCACCAGGAACATTTCTGGACACAACAAGCACGCCGTTGAGCTGGAGGGAACACTGGCCAAACTGCATGCCAAGGAGGCAGCTCTTGTCTTCAGTTCGTGCTACGTCGCCAATGATGCGACACTCGCGACTCTCGGGAGCAAAATGCCCGATTGTGTCATTCTTTCTGACAGCCTGAACCATGCATCCATGATCCAGGGTATCCGACATTCCGGGACCAAGAAGATTGTTTTCAAGCACAATGATGTAGCGGATCTAGAGGCGAAGCTCGCATCCCTGCCGCTGCATGTGCCTAAAATTATCGCATTCGAGTCCGTGTACAGCATGTGTGGCTCAATTGGACCAATCGAAGCCATCTGCGATCTTGCTGACAAGTACGGCGCCATTACTTTCCTTGACGAGGTGCATGCAGTAGGCATGTACGGACCGCACGGGGCTGGTGTGGCGGAGCATCTGGATTGGGAGGCGCATCACGAGGGAATGCCCCGCGGCACCATCATGGACCGGGTTGATATTATCACGGGCACCCTGGGCAAGGCGTATGGTTGTGTTGGTGGCTACATTGCCGGCAGTGCCAAGCTAGTCGACATGATTCGCTCGCTGGCTCCTGGCTTCATCTTCACGACCTCGCTCCCTCCGGCCACAATGGCTGGTGCAAAGGCCTCGATTGAGTACCAGATGGCGTACGACGGTGACCGCAAACTGCAGCAGTTGCACACTCGCGCCGTCAAGGAGGAGCTCAACAGCCGAGACATCCCGGTCATCCCGAACCCATCTCACATCGTGCCGCTCCTTGTAGGCAATGCTGAACTAGCCAAATCGGCCTCGGACATGCTTCTACAGGACTACGGCATCTATGTGCAGTCAATCAATTACCCCACCGTCCCTGTCGGCCAGGAGCGACTCAGGATCACCCCTACACCAGGCCATGTCAAGCTGTATCGCGATGAACTAGCCGAGGCCCTGGATGAGATCTGGACCCGACTTGGAATCAAGCGCACCTCTGATTGGGCTGCCGAAGGTGGGTTCATCGGGGTAGGCGAGTCAAAGGCCCAGGAGGAGTCACCTCTGTGGAACGACAAGCAGCTTGGGGTCGAACAGGCCACCAAGGAGATCATGGCCACTGGTGGCATCCAAAGTGTTACCGAGGCCCTTTTGGAGCGGGATGAGCTGCGCGGGGCTGTTGGCCGTGTTGCCGCAGCCTAAGTGGCAACAGATCTGCTTTCCCCCTCAGGGGACCTGTCTTTTGAATTCAGCGAAAACGGTCGTCTTGTAACATTGACGGCCCAGCCGTTGCAATCTAGACATGTGAGCATTGAGCGAGCGCACGCACGCATCTAACTCTAGTTACTTTCGTATGAGCACCAGATCTTGAGTGACGGGACCTCATCTTTTGTTTTCATTTTGGATAGATATCTTGCTTATCCGCTGGCCGACTCATTTTGAACAAGCTCAAATGGGCCCATGATGAATGCAATATTTGCTTACTCTTTTCCACCTCATCGACAGTTCCCCTACCATTATAATTGTACAGTGAATGTAAAATGTCTACTTATCAATTGAGTTTGTGTTTACGGTATTTTTAGGAGCTAGAATATCGGCAAAAACAGCCTTGTGAAGGGCACTCGAATATGTTCGTATGTGGCTTTAGGGTAACTGTATATATCTTGGATGTTGACAACAACGAGACACCACCCTGTCATCCAACATCTCCCAAGACCAGACTTGAATAAGAAGGTCAGATGCGAGAAATTTTGACGAGCGACAGCCAGCGAGAGTCATTCTCTGCCGTCGCCTTCCTGACGCCGTACAGCTCGTCGATGAAAGCGGGAACAAAGGTCCCCGGACCTCGCACCTCGGCCCTACCCGCAGCCAGCTCGGCCGCGACCCCGAACATGGCGGTGCCGGCCACGGCGGCCACGAGGGTGTCGTGCGGGTAGGCGGCGATCATGGCGCTGATGGTGGTGCCGAGGGTGCACCCCGTCCCCGTGACCTGGGCGAGCAGCTCGTGGCCGTTGTCGACGCGGAAGGTGCGGCGGCCGTCGCTGAGGATGTCGGTGACGCCCGTCATGAGGACGACGGAGCCGTGGGCGCGGGCGACGGACTGCACGACGGAGGCGCGCTGGGCGAGGGAGAGGGTGGAGTCGGAGTCGACGCCGCGCTGGGTGACGGTGCTGCCGTGGAGGGTCTGGATCTCGCCCTCGTTGCCTTTGATGACGGCGAAGGAGCCGGCGGCGAGGAGGGTCTTTACTGCTGAGCGGCGGACGGCGGTGGCTCCGGCACTGTTTGGGGATTGTGTTAGCATGGGGGGAGGAGGAATGGAGGTTTGGGAATGGATGTAGGAACGTACCCGACGGGGTCGAGGAGGACTGGCCCGCCTGCGGCGTTGTAGGCCTCGAGTGCCTGGACGTAGTTCTTGAGGCCGTCCGGGGTGACGGTGCCCATGTTGATGACGAGGGAGCCTCCCAGCTTGGCCAGGTCGGCGGCCTCCTCGGCGTAGTTTGCCATGATGGGGCTTGCGCCGACTGCGAGGCCGACATTGGCGGCGAAGTTCTGGACGACCTGCAGATAGGTTAGTAATTCAGTCGTTGTATTTGGGGAAAGGGGATACCGACAAGGTTGGTCATGTTATGGGACAACGGCGTCTTCCTGGCTACTGCTTGGATGACATCCGGGACCTTGGCTGTGAGGACCTTCGAGCTCAGCTCTCCAGCGGCCGCGGCAGGGTCGGCGGCGGCGATGATGGCGCTCACCACGGCGACGCCGTCCAGGCTCTTGGCCGGCGCGCTGCTCTGCGTCATGACCTGCTGCGTGTTGGAGATGTTGATGCCGCCGATGCAGACGGTGGAGATGGCGCCGTGGCCGCTGGCAGCCAGCTGCGAGAGGATCGTCCGCACGCCGCTGGGTCCGATGATGGACTTTGTGTCCTTCTTGGTCTGGGTAGAGTACACGGTCCCGATTCCCAGGTAGTCCGCGCCGGCTTTGGCTGCTTGGAGGGCCTCCTCGACGGAGCTGGCCGTCACGCCGATGATTTTGTTGGGGCCGAGGAGTTCTCTGGCTTGCTTGATGCCTGTTGCCGCATGTCACCTAGTTAGTGTATAGGTCTAATTCAGATTCTTGTGACATGAAAAACGAACCCAAGTCATCCTGGCCTATGTGTGCCTTGATAATTTTATCAGTCGATATGTTGCTTCAGCTCTGGAACGGACAACTTACACCATCGCAGCCAATCTCTGCAGCAACGTCAACTTGGTCGTTGATCAGAAACGGGACCTGGAATCGTTTGCAGATATCATGGAGCTTCTTGGCAGTCTCGACGACGACGTCTCTTGATGAGTGCTTGTCTCTGTACTGGACGATGGTAACACCACCCTGTAGTGCAGCCTCGACGACTTGGCAGAGGTCCCGGTCCCCCAAGATTCCTGGCGTTGAGTCAGTGACCAGATATGTGCTGTAATCGACTGGTGCCGTCATGTTGTATGCTTTGTCTCCTCGAGTGCTTGTTCTTCCGGCGCTGGTATGAGGTTTGGGTGGCACCTCACTGTCACCCCTCACTTCTCTCCCGAGACCTGTTCTGTCTCCGGCTCTGGAACGAGGATTGGCCTGATTGATGGACGAGCAATCGAAGCCTTCACTGCTGTTCAATTATTTTTCGCCGTTTTTCTGTCAACGAATTTTTAAAGGTGAGGGAAGAGCTAGGAGGCATAATTTTAGCAAAAGATGGCCGATGGTCGGAATTAGGTTATTGCTCTACCCAAATGAGGTATATTATCAACGTAAGACGATATTTTTGATAATCGTAACTAACGTCCAGCCTCCGGACATAATTGCCATTTAATAAGCGGAAAGTTCTCACATTTAATGACACTACAGACAGAAATCTCTCATCTATGGGCTTTCGGCCTCCAGCTGATGAGCTTGAAGATGAAGGATGAACTTCCCCACCTTTGAAGCGTTGGCAAGCTTGTGATATCGCTAAGTGGCCTATTCTTTCTCTCCATACTAGTTTTGTTCCCTAGAGCCACGCCATTCTTGTATTGGCTGGGGAAACCAAATTGTTCCTCCTTATTCAAACGTTGGGTAATTCCTTGCGGAAATTCTCTGCTCGTTGTGCCTGAGCAAAACCTCCTCCTCACGAAAGCACCAGTGCAGAGTTCCACGCATGGGTATCTCGACATTTGCCGCGTTTGGGTCATTGTTTTCCTGGGGTGGGCCGACCAGGCAGAATTTGACCTGATTACTCTGGAAGATGAAGCGGATGACATCTGTTGGGAGAACTTTGCGGCTTTCCGTGAGGTCGAGACGGGCTTCTCCGAGTCTCTCCACGTGCCCATCGTGATAGCGCAGTAAAAGCCCCGAGGTGTACCTCCCGATGCCAGGCGACCTGCGACTGTTGGCTATCCGTAGGCATTGCGTAACTTCAATGACGCCGTCGAGCACCGCGGAGGAGCAATTCGGCCCTGGATCTATATGAAGCGAATGAGCCCAATGCAATGCTGGATGAACCTGCGACTGGGTCTCATTAGCCCTGGTTGTCGCATGCACAGCATCGCTACGGTCGAATCCAAGACTCCATGTATCGAGTGTTGTGTCGTCAGTATGTTCGAAAAACATCCGCTTCAGGCCTTGACTTGAGGCATGGACCAGCTTCCACTGCGGATTTGGGTCATGCTTCACCGATCCGATATGGTAAGAGCGACCCTTACTTGTTTTGAGCTATGTTTTTGGAGGTTAGATATAGTGTAGAGCAGAAGAGGTGGGATAGAGAATAATCTTACAAGAAGTTGCCAGCATTGCCATGGCGACTCCCGCCGTCCTGGATTTGGAGGCCTTTCGCTTGCGTTTTCCCCCCAAATCTCAGTGATGACCTCCTGTGACTCCAAGGGGATATAGAGCCATGTTATACGATCCGGGGCTTTCTTCTCAACCTCACGATAGAAGCTGTGATTTTCTCCTGGCAAGTGTGCATGGATATTTGCGATGGGACGGCTATTGTGCGGGTTCCTGCCATTGTAGATTGCGAATGAGAGTCCAAGTATATCGGGACTTCGAAGGTCAACAGAATCCATTCGCCGTGGCTGTCTGCGGAGATGTGATCTCGGTGTCGGAGTTTGTTGAGAGTTTACAGATAACAGCTCGTGGTGATCATATCTGGCTGGCGTGGGCCACATGACATTTGGACTGGGACGAGTGCTCACACGCTTGAACCTCTCAGCCTCGAAGGTTAAGCAGCGTAGTTTCACACCCTGAAAGCTATGTCAAGACAAGGCAACCTGGAACAGGACCTGGAACAGGGGTTGAGGAAATACGTACATCTGTCTCTGCAACGATAAGTGGCCCGCCTCGAAAGCTCATCACTTGCCACCAAATGTCCGGCTTTTCTTCAATCTCGGGCCTGGAGGAATCATCCGTGAATATAATCCTTCGGATCCCAAGGGTAGACATTTCGATCAAAATTATCTGTGTACTGTGGTATTGCTTTTCACTGAATATGAGCTTCCAGGTGCCCTTGAACACTCCGTCCAGGATGTCGAAATTCGTGTTGGAGAGCGCCCGGATGTACGTTTGACCCTCAAAGTCGACGTATTCAGCCCAGATGTTCTTTCTTAAGTCGAATACTGTATTCCGAGGCTCATGTTTGGCCATCTGTGTTATGAGATGAGTAGTGGCATACTCGGACGACGCATAACCCGCTATTTGATATAGCAGTTCCGCGGGTAGTTTCGGGATGCAGTCAGCAAGCAGTGAAACAAGCTCTTCTTCCAGGAATGCACGTCTCCGTTGACTCTCTGACGCGGTAGGCCTGAAAGAAGGCCGTCTGACCTTGTAGTAATCGACCATGGTAAGAAATTGACCACCAATCATACCTGGTTTCACTATATCTTGACAAGCTCTGTGGCACGCGTGGGAGCCAAAGCCACTGTACTCGCACGCGGCGGCTTGACGGAGACCGCATGCGCAAAAACTTTGCCCCTTGGCAACTTCACCACGCGGCGGCTGACATTCAACCTTCCAATTTGGCTTGTGGCTCAAGGTGAGAGAAAGACTTGTTACCACCCAGGTTGTGCTCCCTTCTTCATGCCATGCAGTTAGTACAGAGACAAGAGTACACATAGTAGTGCATTGGAAGAAGTCTTCAGCTTACCGTCCCTATGATTTAAGATTCGATCACCAAGCATGAAATCATATCCGCAATAAACACACCATGGCAGCACACAGAACGTTTTTCTGCCGCTGGTTTGTGCGTCCAGGCGCCGAAACATCTCGATGGCGCTAAGATAAAACTCGGGACCATCGCTTGACGAAGCCATAGCGTGCCGGGTAGAAGATGGATGTATTGGATAAGAATCGCAGAGCGCTCAAGTTGTGACGAGATAGCCTGATATCGGTTGCAGATGTGGAAAGGTGTTTATCCAAGGGCGAGCTGGCGAATAACATGATATTTATACTTGAATTTCAGTAGTAAAACCAATACATCACGTAATCCTAGTCTTGCACCTTCTTTAAAGTTGATTTTGTCTTGCATCGTCTGTGAAGTTGATTGATAACGTGGACAGCTGAGACGAGCAACATGTTTCTGAACAATTACCTCCTTGAAAACAATCACGAGTCTGACATTTCATTGTTTTTCATAAAGGAGCTTAGAGACTCCGACCTCAAACACCAGGATTGGTTTCATGCATTCTACATCATCTCTAGTTTAGAGGCTGGGAGAGGCCGTGGGATATGCAACGCTTGATTTCACTTGCTTGCTTCAGAGGATAAACCAATTCAAGCAACTGGGTGAAAAAACAAATAAGACTCCTGGCTGGGATGTGTCGGTAGCAGTTGCCCCTCTTCGCGTTTGTAACGGGGTGATGCAAACCAAAATATCTGTGACCGACAAAGCATGATCAAGAGAATCATCAACCTTCGCAAACACAGAAACTCACGTTTGAAACGAACAAGAATGCTTTGCGTTGTGCATTCAACGTTTCAGGAAGAATTAATTTAGTTTGCGAGTGCATTCCTTTAAAACCAGTCTATTTCTGTGTTCGCATATCTCGGTAATGAAGCTATTGTAACTATGCTATCTATATCATCCGCCATAATCATACACGAAGGGGAAAAGAAACCCACACTAACCTTTAGGCCGCTCTATGTCAACATCTAAAACTACAAATGTACAATTTCATCGACGTCCTTCTACCAGTGCTATCCACTGCGATCATCTCCCCTTAGAACCGGGAGATGTCTCTTCCAAATATCCACGTAATTGCCCAGTAGACCGGAATCAACAGCTTGTTCCGTATGCTCATAGACTTGGTGAGGTACGCCGTCCTCCATAGTATCCAAGCCGCTTTTCCCTTCAGCTCATCGCTTGCGCTCTGGTGGATGGCCCGCCAGCTGCCCAGATACGCCATGGTGCCCCAGTTGCGGAACCTGAAGGGCTTGTTCTCGTCGATCCCCTTGTTCAGCTGGCGTCCTAGATAAACAGCCTGCTGCGAAGCTACCTGGGCAGTGTTGGGGAACCCTTCGCCCTCCACGACGCTGCAGTCTCCGATGGCGAAGACGTCGGGGAGGGTGAGCTTCTCCTTGTTCCCGTTGCTGCCAAACTCGGTCTGCACGCGCATATGCTCATCGACAATGATGCCGCCAGTCTTTGAGTCCTTGAGGATCTTGCCGAAACCCTCAATTTCCTGTCCGACCAGCTTCTCGACGAGCGGGTTCTGTTTCAGACCCGTGCTCCATACCACAATGCCGGCACCCACCTCCTCAGGCTCCTCTTTGATCTTGAGCATGAGATGATCATCCACCCGCCGGATCCGCTGCAGGTGATGCTCAGTCTTGACTTTGATCCCCTGCCGATGGAACATCTCGATCGCATAGTTGGCCAGGTTCTTGTCAAACATGGGCAGCACCTTGGGCGCGATGTCGTAGATGGTGATATTAACATACTTCATCAGCGCCGGGTACATTTTGGAAAGATCCTCGTGCACCAGATCAAATAGCTCTGCCGCGAACTCGATTCCAGTCGGACCCCCGCCCACGACGGCGAAATGCAGAAGCTTCTTCTTGTCCTCTTCTGATGTGCTGGGTAAAGCCGCCCCCTCGAACGCCTTCAGCACCTTCAATCTAATCAGCCTGCTATCACCCACGTCGCGAAGAAAACAGGCGTGCTCCTTGACGCCCTCAACGCCAAACGTCTGGCTGTGGCACCCCACCGCGATGACGAGCTTGTCGTACCCGACCTCGAACTCCTTCCCCGAGGGGATGGGCCCGGCCTCGGACCTAGTGGCGCGGTCGTCGCGGCGGGTGGCCTCGAGCCGGATCGTCTTGCGGGCGAAGTCGATGTCGGACGCCCACGCCTGGTGGTAGTCGGTCAGCCCCAGGCGGCGGACGGGCTCGATGGCGGCGCGGAACTCGATGGTCCCGACCGAGGCGGAGGCGAGGAGCGGGGTGAAGACGAAGTAGGAGCGCGGGGAGATGAGGACGCGGTCCGTCTTGTTTGGGGAGAGGGAGCGGGCGAGGGCGTAGCCCGCCCAGCCGCTGCCGAGGATGACGACTCGCTCCTTTTTCTCCGAGGTGGTGCTGGTGTATGTCCTCACTCCCCTTGAGCGGGCTCTCTTTGCATCGCCATGGCATATAAGAGTATTGCCAAGTTGTCGAGTGAGATGTGAAGTGGTTGCGTTGGCGGAGAGAGCTCGCCGAGTGGCTAGAGCTGTCCGAGTACCAAGTTGCAGACACTCACCCATTGTTATTTTTCAGTCACCTTGAAGACCAGTTTGAAACAAATTATGTGAAGAGGTATCAACCTGGCTCCCAGGCCTCGTGATATGAACCAAGATACCGCTCGTGAAAGTCGTTGCTAGTTGTGGTGATGTGATGTCATTCCAGACTCATGGTGATGGTCTAACGGACTCCGTTCTTCCTGATGCCCGCCCATCCATCCGTCCACCCTTTCCATTCTTCCACGAGGGAGACGGCGGAATAAATCGTTCATTTTTTTCTCGCCCCCCCCGTCATCTCGGGCTCATGTAAGATTCCTAGTGCAACAAGGCTTGACGGGACGAGATTGTCGAGGCGGGCATCTCGCCGGGGGCGGTGACGCACCTGGATCTCGCAGCGAATCGCAGTGCCGAGCGCTAGGCTTGTAGCGATCTAGCAGGGCTGCCGGCCCACTGGAACCGAGCATCGATCCCCCTGTAAGAGGCTCCAACTCGCGGGAAGTCGGGCTTGTCCCACCTGAAAGGCGCTTCCGATGAGCCCGCTTCCGTGTTTTCCCTATGGGTGGGATCTCTCATCTCAGCATCTCACACGAGCAGCCATTGGCGAATCAGAGCTCGGATGTGATGGTCTGCTGAGCAGGGACATCTTTTCCAACGGTGGGTAAGAAACGAGGCTGGTCTGAGTCACCTGTAATTTCTTCTCGTCTGAATGACCATGATGCACATTAATCGATGTAGCAGTTAACAGTATCTCCCTGTACGCTAGTAGCTCTAATCGCCTTTTTATTTACATTCCCCTCACTGGAGCATAGAATCCAAGCTCTCGCCCAGCACGCCCTCAATCTTGACAATCCATCTATGTGTTTCCCTCTCCACCTCTTCGTCGTCGTCCTCCTGTAGCTCGCTGATCCTGGGCAGCATCTCATGCAGCATGGACAGCCACTCCTCTCCAAGACGGTCTGTGAGTTCCTGCTCGCACATGACTGCCGCCAGCCGCACCGCCTTCTGCTCTGACTTCAGATGCTGGAGCAGCGCCGAGTTGAGCTCCTTCTGGTGCGCCTGAGAGTCCGCGGCCGCCGCGAGCTCCACCACAGTCGGGACCAGGTCAGCCACCACGTCAATTAATGGCGCGTGTGTAAACTGCTCCATCAACACCGGAGCCAAGACCCCAAAGTGGGAAGGAGCCTGCCAGAAGTCATCCTGATCGTGCTCGAAGCTCTTGACCAATGTTGCCAGCACACGAGCCCAGAGCTCTTTCTCCTCCTTGACCTTGGGGTTCAGCGTCTTCAGGATAGCCACGGCGTCATCTAGCATGTAGGTGGCGTAGTTGGTCACGATCGACTTGAGGCTCTCAAAGAAGTGCCCGAGGAACCCGTAAACGCTGTACTGGCGGAGGACCTTCCCAGTCTTGTCACTCTTGGCCAGCCCAGAGTTGGCCCACTCAATGAACTGCCCAAACACTGGTCTGAAAGAAGCATCATTGAGCTTGAAGATCATTTTGAGTGCCCTCTCGTTCACACTGCCCTCAATTTGGGCAATCTCATCCAGGACTGCCGGTGCAGCACTTGCATGGTACTTTTGTCGGCGAAGATCAAATGCCTTCATAAAGATGCCAGCCAGCAATGTTGCATTCTTCGTGATGTTTGTCTTGGAATGCTTGTCAATGGCCATACCCAAAATGTTGACATTCTCTGCAACAGCCTGTAGATTAAAAATATTAGTGGCCGTCATCCATGATTAAGTGCGAGATTGCCTCAAGGGGCGGGTTGAAATATATCTTACCGTAAAACCAGCCAGAACAGCCCTGTCCCAGTTCCTATCCACAGCAGCAAAGATATCCTTGGCATCGAGACGTTTAGCAAAGAATTCGAGGCAGTTTGCACGGCTCTCATCAACCTCGCTTCCGAGGCCAGCCTCCGCAGACATATTCGAAATCAGCAGGATCTTATCTAGGTAAGTCGACAACATGAATGGAAGGTGCTCAGCTAGTGAGCTCAGAAGACCATAGCATGCCGTATGTAGTTCACCGTCGGGTTCATCCCCATTGATGCTGTTCTCGAGGTACTCGACGGCACGTGGGATCGCAAGTGGCAAAACGGGCACAACGGCTTCCTGTAGCACATCAACTAACGACGTCAAGCACAGGAGTGCCATGATGCGTAAGCGCTTGTCCTCCTGTCCAAGACAGTGCTCGCCGGCAATGGTCTGAGCAGCAGCTACCACACCCTCAATGTCCTTCTTGCCATACTTCTCTGCAATCTTGTCGACGCAAGTCACAGCCGTCAGCTTGTACCGTACGTCGCTTGACTCTCGGATAGCGGCAGTGAGCTGGGGCAAGAATGCTAGCAGAGCAGCTCTGGAGGATGGTTCTGTGTTGCTCTCCTTTTCCACTCTTCCTTCCAAGGCACGCAGGACCTTGTGACGGAGACCCAAGTTGTCACGGCCGAGTAGGTTCTCCACGATCTTGATGAACTCGCTGATTGAAAGCAGGTTGAGCAGGTTGGACAATGCGGCGCCGCATTTCGAGTGGAGCACCTTCTTTGTCTTGACAGTATCTGACAAAACCAAAATCTCCTCCATGAGACTTCCGTACAGCCTGCGCACCTCGGTGGCCTCCATATCGTCTGTTTGGACTTGGTCGACAATCTCAGCCTTCAGTTTCTTACTTGATAGGAAACTTGGGAATGCTGTCAATTGCCTGAGAGCAATCTGCTCCACATCCTTTTGATCACCTTCGTCTCCAACTCCCAGCAGGGCAAACGACATGTCAGGCTTAGGTTTGAAAAGATCCGAAATTAGATCCAGAACCTTCAAGAAAGTCTGGAGCTGCACCTCCACCTTGAAGCTAGTTACAAGGTCAACGATGAACTGAATGAGGGCATCGCTAGGCCCGTATCTATCAACAAGCATGCTGATAAGGGCATAGAGGAACTCGGATGGACCGAGGGTTTCGACCAGGGCCAAGAACAAATCCTTTCTCCGGTGGGCTGGAATGTGCTCATATGCTGTAGTGAAGCTGACAAGAATCTCCGAGGCTCCTGCAACAGGGTTCTTCTTGCCCTGGCGCAGGGAAGCAATGAGGGGTGGAACAACCTCCTTTACAGTTTGAGAAACAACATGGGTTGAGTAGTCATCGCTTTGCCGCAGGACCGAGGTGCCCATGAAGGTGAAGATAGGCATGACGCTGTGGAGCACCAAGCTTGGAGCTGTTGTGGCGAGTTTGGCAATCAACAGCAGCGCCGCGTTTTGAACGACTGGGCTGGACGATTTCTGGATGCAGTTAACGAGCAGATCGCCGTATCCGCCAGAGGTGGCAATCTTGAGGCTCTTGTCGTTCTTGTAGGCGGGCATCATCGCCAGCAAGCTCCGCAGGATCAAAGTCTGCAAATATCCGAGTTCTGATCCAACGACAGTCCTAAAGTGCTGAAGCTCGGAAAGCGCTGTGAAGAGCCCATCCAGAAGCTCGGGGTGGGAGACGGGTTCCGAGTTTTCGACAAGCTGCAGCACAAATGTCACGCGTCGGAGAGCCTGGCTTAGCTCAGGGCTGGCCTGAGTGACAAGCCCACGGTTGCCATCAGTTGAGCTGGTTCGTCGTCGTTTGTTGGGCGGGGGCTCTGTGATCATCTTAGTTCCAGTCTTGATCGAGTCAAGGAAGAACATGAGAATCTCAGTTGTCAGGTTCACAGTTCGGAGAAGGTCTGCCGCTTCTGCCGAAACCAACGCTTGAGCGTTGTCGTTGGATGCGACCTCCTGAGAAATCTCCAAAAGTCGCTCTGCAACCACGAACTTGACATCGTCCTTCAATGCTGGCCAAATCTTGCGGATGCGGGCATAGATGGCCAGCACCAAGCCATTCCTTTGCCTCTTCTCAGTATCGCTCAGAACTTCCAGCAGGAACTCCAAGCCAGCCGAATCGCTGGCCCCGACAACCTCGACGAAACGAGCATCAATGACTGTGCTTTCTAGATGCTCGGCCTCACATCGACTCTCAGCATCGTCTTTCTTAAGCTCTGACCACCATTTTAGTGCAGGTAGCAAGACTTGTGTGCGCGAGGTGTTTGACGAAGCTTTGACCTGGTTGAGAGACTTGATGAGCCTATCCTTCACCAAGAGGAAGGGGGATGAGACTGCATGGCCGGCGTAGAAAGATAAGATCGCTGATCTTCCTGACTGAGACATGTGGTCTTTCTTTTCAAGGGCTGCCCCTGAGGTCTTCTGATATTTTCCTGTCTCAATTGAAGATGCAACGAGGGCAGATATATGTGCTGCGTCCATCACACATTCTTCCATTGAAGGAAGAAGCTGCAAGTGCAATGTCTTTGCTGCCACATCAGGGCTGAGAGCAGATACGGTGCCGGACTTCCCATACAGTGAACCTGAGCCCCAGGTGCTCAGATCTCTGACTGAACCCAGGGAAGAATAAGTCAAAGCTAATGCAGCTAGCAATCCAGCCGCAGCTTGACGAACTCGTTTTGAAGGATCTCCCAGTGCGGCAACACAGTAAGGAATAAGTGCCTGGACGTCCGTTTTGATGCTTTCCTCAGCCTTGAGCCTATTCTTCACCATTTCAAGGGCAGCCACCCTAGCAAGAGCAGGATAGGGCCCGCACCAGATACGGATGAAGAAACTGAAAAATGTACAATCCTTCAAAGCCGTGCTGCGGTTCAGCGTTGGGATGCTCTCGAACTTGGCCAACAGCGCAGACTTCTCGGCCGTCTCTGATACAATAGAAAAGAACAGATGGCTGAATTCGTCGAAAATCTCCTTGGGTTGTGGAGCTAGGCAAGGTGAAAGGCTTCCTTTGCGGGCAGCAAGTTCGTCGATTGCGGCATCCAGGTCCTTCTTGACTGGCACGACTGCATTGCTATCGGACATGTCAACATCTCCCTGGGCTGCCTCTGGCAGCTTCCGAGATCTGAATGAGAGGTCAAGCTTCATCTCCAGTTCTTCAATATCAAAATCGACGTCACGGATGACTGATGAGATAATGTCACCCGATGGTCCGGTTGTTTGAGAGAGTGAGATCAAAGCAGAGCCAAGATCTCGTCGTAAGCCACCATCCTCGTCGTTCGCGTCGTCCAGCTTAAGCGCGGTCAAAAGTAATGATTTGAAAATCACTGCGACTTGCTTCTCCTTAAGAATCGAGGAGTCTAGTATTGCCATGATCGTAGGGAGACCTCGGGAATCGCCCTTCTTAGTGAAGCGCTCGATCAGAGCCAAGCATAAACCGTTCGCCAGCTTATCGACTCGTCGTTCCTGGCCAATTTCAACCAGCAGAGGGCCAATCTCAGGCACCTTGAGAAGGGCCCTCGTAACCTTGTTGCTGGTTTGCTTTGCGGATCGCTGTTGCGCCATAATCGTGAGGCAAACCAGGCCAGGTCGGATCGTTTCCGAGGTCCACCCGTATACTGTCTGCTCCATGAATGCGGTCACTGCAATGTCTTCCAATCCACCCTTGGACACGAAAACAGCCAGAGCCATGTATGAGGCGATTTGCAGAGTCGGGACCTTCTTCAAAACAAGCGATTCGGCGAAGATGGGCCCCAGTCTGTGAAGCAAAGCCTGCTCGTTATCCTTCTGGACCGCAGCGCGACCGGACTTGGCCTTGTCGACGATTCCGCTAACAGCCTCAGTCATAAGGCCACCCCAGAATGATATGAGAGCAGGGTGCTGGAAGTTCATGCGGCATGATTCGAGGGTGTATTCTGAGACAATTGACAAGAAATCGGGATGGTGGATAGCCTGGTGGACAAAGACCGATCGTGGCGGGGGGGTAAGTGATCGAATGTAAGGGTCGAGAAAGCGGAACTCTTGTGGGATCTTTGATGGCAAGATAGAGAGCAGCGTTGTGAAGGCTGGGATAGAGTGGAAGGGGAGGAAGGTTTTGAGAAGCGATGATGTATTATCCTCGTGAATTCTAGTATCAAGGTTAGCAGACAGCTTGCTAGAAGCATGTATCGCATGTTTGGAATCTTGAAATTACCGGAATCGTCTTATCAGCCATTCGATCGCCTTGATTGCCGGCATAAGCCTCAAGCGACTCCCGGCCAGCCGCAAGAAAGCATCAATTTGCCGATCCAGCTCCTCATTCTCGGTGACCGTGAGTTGGGTGCGGTCCTGGCCCTGACTCTCCTCTCCAAAGATGGTCGATTGAAAGCGCACGAAACGGTTATCGAGCTGGCAAAGCTCCTCGAAGCCTGGGAAGCATGTCGCATACAAGGTCTGGTAACTCTGGGTGGCGGCGACTCGGCGATCCCAAATAAGAGACTGGGAGTGAGCAGCTCTCTGGGCTTTGAGGTTGAGGGTTGATTTTGAGTTGGCGGCAACCTGCGCCAACTGCGCAGCGAGCGAGGTTGCCATGTCTATCGACTTGAAGCACCTTGAGAGCTAGGCGCACGATCAATGGCTACGTCCTCGTCCGTTGCTGGTGTTGAATATAATCAAGGGTTGAAGAGAGCACGGCTAATCTTGGCATAGTACGGGAAATTTTTTGTCTGTACCGACACCCAGAAAAAAAAAAGCTGGGAGTCTGTTATCGATAAGCATTTATCCAGCCGTCGACGACTTTCTTGAGAAGTGGGGCTTCACATCCCACCCCGGCTCTTGCCAATGACACAGGACTTTGATACCGAAGTTATTAGGTAAGGTAGCTATCATTTGTCCAGCAGTCATTAATTGATAATGGTAATCGAGGCAAGGAGTAGATGGCAGAGTATTATATTTCCTACATTTTGATATCTCCTTATTTATTACTTCAATCAATCGTTTTGAAATAATGTTTGATCTTCATCTAGGTCTAACGTATTATGAAAGGTTCCCACCCAGCGGCCTCAGGAACAGGTATTGCGAAATGGGAGAGACGGGAAGACGCAATTGGTGGCCGGGTATCTAGCGTAGCACCGTTTATATGCAAGATTGAGTCCAGCCACCAACCTGCAATTTGGGGTAACAAAGAGGGGTTCTGGCATCGCCCATGCAGACCTGAGGCTATTTAAGATTCACCTATTTACACGTTTAACCACTTTCCCCCATTTCTCCTTGCGACGCGAGCACATCGCATATTAATCATGGCTGTAAGTTGCACTCTTCGTTCGGCGGTTCACTCCACCCTCCATTCACTGATGCTCAACAACAAATCCACCACAGGCCAGTTATCCGCAGTTCGTTCTGCTGGGCGATTCGCTCTTTGAACATGCTATCCCATTAAACCAGGGCTTCTCGCTCCAAGCAAAACTTGGTGGTTGTACGTTTCGCATTCGTAATTGATACTTGTTTTTTTATGGGTGTGATGATCTGACTAGACACTATAAGTGTGCGCCAGAAGAATCGATGTCATAAATAGAGGATTTTCTGGATGGTCGTCCAGACATCTCGTGCAGCACCTGGACCAAATCTTTCCAGCACCTGTCACCGGTTCACCCAAGATTAAATACCTGGTAAGTCAGGATGACCTGTGCGGACAAATCGGCTGCCCAGCGGTACTAACAACGTCGCTCGCAATAGGCCATCCTTATCGGTGCCAACGATGCTGTGTTACCATGGTCTCCCACCAAACAGCATGTTCCACTGGAAGAGTACAAGGAGAACCTGGGCAAAATCATCAACCATCCCAGCATCAAGGCCCACCAGCCTAAGATTTTCCTGATTACACCCCCTCCCATTGACCAAATCAAGCACCATCGGCTGGACACCGAGGCTGGTCTCAAGTCGGCCTTGAGGGAGTCTGCTATCAGCGCTTCATACTCTGAGAAGGCTCGGGAGGTGGCTCGGGAGAACCCGAATGTCGAACTAGTTGATCTATGGCAAGCTATTATGGACAGAGCCATTTCGCAAGCACCAAACGATTACCAGCCCGGGGGTCCCTTACTGGGCACTTTGGAGAATGGGAAGCCGGGTGGGTTGGATACCCTTCTCCCAGATGGGCTTCACCTGGGCGGCGAGGCTTATGAAATTCTCTTTGATTTACTGCGACCGTACATTGAGGCGGATTTGGGGGAGAAAACCGTCTTCCCTCTCTGGCGGGAACTGACCGGTTCTGAGATCTGATGGCCGAGTGTCCCATTTCCAATGCACACATTGCACAAGCATGCTAGAACCTTGTTGAATAGAGCGGATAGACCCGTCTAGAGGTAGAGAGGTAGCTTACAATAGAAGATGGCTTTTATTGCACATAGCGTCATGATATGGAAATTTCGAGTGTCGAATATCGATGGAGGACGCAGGCTATCTAATCCATCTCCGAAGCTACCATAACAGGGGACTTGGACATTCAATCTACCTCCTTATTCATATGAGACTCGTAGCTGCGCTAGTGACGCGCAAAGGATATTGACAAGGACAAGAGTGGAAAGAACCACACAAAGCATGATACATCGTTTCCCGGAGCTTGGAAAGGGCAACAATTTGAATATCAATTGTTCCAGCGTTGACTTGGGAGGGGCATGGAAGGTACAAGCAGGTACATATCTGTCGCCGTCCCCAGGCCGGTACGTCATGGAACAGGTCCAAGACTCGGTGCTAACCCCCAAACCTGGCGCCCCCAGGCACCAGCGGGCGTGCTGCACCCCTAACGTGATCAGCCTTCAGACTCACAGGACGGGGTATCACACCCCTGAGGCGTGCTAGGGGGGAAGTCCTTCTTCCTTCCGGCCCAGCCCAGGACTGACCACGGCCGTGTACTGCTTTGTACATGCACGCCAAGCAGCCACTAAGAGGCTCCTGTCTCTGATGGTGGGTACCTAGGGATGCACCTTCTACCTGGTACCACCTCCACCATGTAATACGTGTGGCTGCGACGGCCGTCCGTCTTCCACCTACTGCCTTCCGACTTACCTTCATATCAACCCTCCTCGCTCCGTCTTCTTCAATTGATTCCAGAACCAACCTTTCGCAGCGTCCTCCTCTACTTTTGCTCGATGCTTGCCCTCCTGGGCGTGTCCCCTTGCAGATCACTCCTCGTCGCTAGCCAAACGTGAAATCCAACACCGTTACCCACCAAGCCGCCCACCAAAGCTTTCTGCCATCCCTTTGTCCAACTGGCCTCAACGACCACCGTCACATCCCACCGAGCCTGTCTCGAGATTGCAAAGACTCTATCAACCTTTTTCGCACCGACGCCGACGTATTTTCCCTCGTAGACAAGGATTTCTTTGCCCCCGATCTATTCCTCGAGCCATCGCGAATTATCGACCAGTCCGATCCAGCACTTCCCCTTGAATCAGTCCTTACCATCATCTCGCCCCTCCATACGAAATATCCGCCCAGTATAGCTACAGACGAAATCGGTGACGAATCAAGACCTTTAAAGTACCAAGCGATACAATTCAAATCTCAATAGAAATAATTCACCAATCTATCGGAGGCTTTGACACGACAAGAGTTCTCCGGTCCGCCCTTGTCAAGTGGCCTCTCGGTCCTTGCTCGGCGAAGCGATAAGGGTTTAGGCAGACCTGATGAATTGACCCTCCCGACAGTTTGAGGTTTGAGGTCGGAGGAAGGTTGAGCGGACTGCCTGTGGCTTTGTAACGGTGGTCCAAATACTCTGCAACTCCATGGGTTGACTGTTCGTTCAGTCTGTCAAGCCTCTAAAGGACTGTTGTTAGCAGAACGGCCCTATCTTTCCCGCCCACACATCACCACTCGCCCCTTACACACTTCGTTGACACTTAATTCTGGTCGTCACGCGACCAAGTCTCTCGGCTGCATCATATCCTGTTCCTAGTCCGTGCTGAACCACCGCTCTGGGCATGGATCCACACTTCGTTGTCACACGAGAAGATCTGTATAATTTACAGATGGAAGTGAAGCAGGTTCAGTACGCTCAAGCCAATCATGCGGATCGAATCACGAAACTGGAAAAGCGTCAAGCAGACGACGCCGCCATTAAGTCAGTTTGGAACTCCCCCTTTCCGGGGGTCCTCAGTGGAACGCCCCAGCATGGTATGTAATTCACCTCATTCCCGCTGTTCAGCCAATTTAGCTAATGGAATAGGCCCCGTTTCACAAGAAGACCTCTTTGATGACTTGGATGAACAGGGGGAGCAGCTTCTCAACTCTTTGCACCTAGGCCCTGCAGAAGAGGAGCCAACTCGGCGGGGGGCTGCTTCAAGGGCCAACAGCGTTCGATTCGATGAGAGTGCGCTGCATGGATCAAGCTGGGCTGGGCATAACAATCGTCACTCGGGAGACTTTGGACCAGTGCGGCCGGCCAGCAGCCTAATGATGGAGCGATCTCTCTCCCACAAATCCGACGGCAGACACAGTTCAGCAGGACATTCGGTTCACTCACACCATTCAGTGGCGTCTGGCCGAGCAAGCAGCTTGGGCCTTGATACAACCTTTGCTGTAGAAGATGATGACGACTCCTCCCTGAGTATACTCGAGCCACCAACTTCGTTGTTCGTTCTCGGAAGTGTACCGTCCATTGTGCGCTGCTGGTTGACAACAAACTTCGCACATAATTCGCTTCTATATGCTGATGTTTGTACTGGTTCGCAAAAGTCCACGGTTGATTTCTCTTTGATCAAAGAGCTCGGCCTTGCTGATGAAGTTCAGCGAGATATGGATGGCACCTATCGGGCTCGGCTAAACGTTTATTTCGCGGAAGCGACAATTCTCCATCATAGTCGATCAGCCAACCCCGAACGTCCTGTTCCCTCCATGGCTGTCGCTTTTGAAGTGGTCGGGATGGATATGAATGATCAAATGAGAGACGGTCGAGGCATTCGCATTTACGTCGGAAGTGATGCATTAAGGCTACACTCGGCCGATATTCTATTCTCCCAGAACACAATGCTCTTGTATGGGAGTGACAGGTCTCGTTTACGAGTACCTTTTGTGAGACCAGAGGATGATGCTGTTTTCAAGCACATATGTACCGCAAACCTCATTCCCGGTAAGCCAAGGCTGAACGCGAACGCGGCCCCATTCGTATTGGGCGATCTCTCCTCAGAAAACGACCGCGTCGAGTATATCCGCCCAACAAGTCCACAGCATCACGGGGACGACGATGTCAGCCGGCCAAATTCCCCTCTAGGTGCCCTGTCCGAAAGCACCAAGGATATGGGACCAAGCAGCGCCTCCGAAGTTGGCTTGGAGAGTGACAAGTCTGTGAAAGCTAGGACGGACGGAGAATCGAGTGTCAAAGAAGGTTCAATCACGTCCGAGTCGAGCCGGAAGGAACCCCAAAGTGGCATCTGGGGACCATGGCGTCAAGGAGGGACCAATGGGGCAGACGGCTCACCTAGGGAAACTGGACCGTTGAGCGGATATCAACCGGCAGCTCGCCCAAGCCGTAACATGAAGGTTCTGAAGCCACAAAAATCAACCTCGGCTAGGACTGGTTCCTCGTATGAACCAGCCCCTTCGACAACGAGAGAAGGTGGAGAAGGACGCCGCAAGAGTCAGGCCGGTCTTGGTGAATCGATATCAAATGGTAATATTCGTTGGGACTCGAAAAGAGCCGTGAGTGTGAGTTACGGGCCTGAAGCGAAATCTTCGTCTCACAACACTAGTCGTGAGGCTCGCAACTCGCAGAGCCTTCCAAAAGTAGCGAACCCAGTCGGCGGGGCATCCGCTTTTTCATGGATGGCTCCTCCTCCTAAACCGAAGGTTTGATAGGTATCAGCGATGGCCTCTTGTATCTTTCCTTGTTGCTCCTGTACAGGAACAGTAGCTAGAAGTAGTCACTGCACTATGTGCATGATGAATAAAGAGAAAAAGATGAGAGAAGACCAAAAAAAAAATAGAAAATGTTTTTTTATCATATACACTGCTGTCGAGTACCAGTTTGTGATCAAATAAACGTATGAATATGGGCATGTAATAGATACTGAACGTATATCTTGAAAGGGGATATAAAGTGTAGATCTGCGGCGTACCGACGAATTAAAGAAAGGGTGGGAAGGATGAGAGTCTCGGCAGAAGATTCCAGTCTGGGTGTGATATCTATCAATTTAAAACGGGCCATGTCCAAGCTGATTCAATGAAGCCCTCTCACTCTAATCTAGGAGAAAAAAGAAAGGCGGCCCCCCCCCCTCTCTACAACTAAATCTTTGGGGGCAGAGCGCCAAGGACGGTCTTGGTGTCCGCCAGCGAGGTCTTGACAACGCCGAGGAGGCTCTTGAAGCCCGGGTGGCTGGCGTCGCCGACGGTCTCGTACATCCAGCTCTCGCTAGTCGTGACGGTGATCCCCGCCTCGGCGCGGAGGCGGTCGAGGGCGACGGTGACCTCGGCCGGGTTGGCGCTGCTGACGGCGTCGGCGATGACGTAGACTCGGTGGCCCGCGTCGCGGAGGTCGAGGGCGGTCTGGGTGATGCAGATGTGGCTCTCGATCCCCACGAGGGCGATGGACGAGGCCGGGGCGAGCTGGGACGCGATGGGGGGGATGTACATGGAGAACTTGGTCTTGTCGTGGGCCGGGGAGGGGAGGAGGGAGGCCAGCGCGGGGACGGTCGGGCCGAGCTTGGCGACGGTCTGGGTGGTGGTGTGGACGGGGATGGAGAAGTTGTTGGCGAAGACGAGGAGCTTCTTGGTTGTGAGGACGCTGTTTGTGGGAAGCGCGTAAAGAGGTTGGTTAGTTTTATAGGATCTTGCCTGGCTCATGTGGTTCATTGCAATGGAAAAACTGAGCGAAGAAAGGCATACATTTTATCGAACTCGTGGATCGCTGTTTGGAATTTCTCCTGGATGTCGCAAACACTGTAAAGAAACAGCCGTTAGCTTGGGTTTGCGCCTATTTCATCTCATCTCATCTCATCTAGTTCCGTCCCATGTGCCGTCGCAAGCACGAGCATTGCGGCTGATGACGTAGGATCGCTTCTGTGTCTGAGATTGGCCCAGAGCTGGTGCTCTCTTAGGGGTATGGGTTTTCTTTTTCCCATCCCGAATTCCCCCATATCTGGGTCCCCTCTGGCAATTGACTCATCGGGCCCTAATTCAAGCCTCACTCACAAGAGATTGGGGTTTTCTATGCGGGAAGCATTAGCCATTCTGCGCTCAATTCGCGTCACAGGGCCACCGCTATCACTAAAGACTTACTGAGCCGCAGGCCCTGATCACCATTCACAGCCATCGTATAGGCGCGTTGGTGAAACTGCGGTCGAGCGGAAGAGGTGGACGGCACTGCGGTTCTGATGAAGATGGGGAGCAGCTGGTGCTGCAGACGACGTCGTCCACACTGCCACGGGATGGCCTTATAGGTTGCTGTTGGCAGGGCAAAAAGGGACATACCCGACGGCAACAATAACAATAATAATAATTGGCAAGAATTGACGAGGAAGGGAGGAAGTGAAAACGTCTCGTTCCCGGGTGCCTGGTCTGGCGATGAACTCGTTGTCTACGACAAAAAGGAGGGGACGGCTGGGAATGAGGTTCTAAGACAAGCACATTTAAAGGTCAGTTGGGCCAGGGTCAAGCCCACAGGGGCCCCAGCTAGGCGGGCTGCGGTGGCATTTAGTGAGGGGAGATCCGGCATTTGGGGTCCAATGAGGGCCATGGCAAGTCGCGAGCGCGACCGGGTGGATGGATTGGGACGGCGATCACTTCCCATGTTTGTTAGATATGAAGATGGGAGCATCTAGGGTAGTTCATCCTACCCGAGACCGCGCTACCATCGCACTCCTCACGGCGGATTGTGGCATTGGCTGGCCATATCTCTTAGATTACTATTATATATTATCATAAGCACACTAAATACGCGTATGCAAACCCAAGCCAAAATCCGCTTGATATTCACGGGCATAGTACATCTAGCCCATTGTGCTAGGCCATTCCGCACTCGCCTCTTCAGTGACCGAATACACTTGATGACTGTGGTAAGTGCTACACTACGTTAGCGATAGTGAAGAACAATTTTGTTTGCGGGCTGTTGATATACATACTCAACAAATTTACTTGGCCTGCCGGTTTGGCTGCCCTCCATATCAGGTGTAAGCATCCATGAATGGGCCAAAGCCTCAGCCGCAGAAGGTCTCTCTGCAGCCGCTGGTGATAATAGCTTCCCTAGCAGCTCTAGGCAAATTTCACTGGCACCAACGCGCGTGAGAGGTTGACGAGGGAACTTTGCCTTTCCACCCGCGTAGTTTTGCAGACTTCCAGGTTCCGAAAAGACCAATTGAGTCGTGAGCAGCTGGTATGCAATCACTCCAGTCGACCAAAGATCAACTGCGTTGGTGTAAGAATCTCTCTGTATAGCGGTGCTGTTACCGCCTGGGCCCAGATGACGAGGCCGATGTTGCATGCTTCGAACTTCTGGGGCAAGATAGGCGGGTGTGCCAATGACTGTACACAACGGCGAGGACTCTTCTGCCCTTTTTGATATTCCAAAATCTGTAATCTTCACCCACCATTGAGGAGATGTCTCCACGACTAGTATGTTCTAACACCAAGTCATCAGCCGCTGCTATTCTTGAATAAGGAGCGCAAATCATGCCTACCGCTGGTTTGAGATCTCGATGTGTAAATCCATTGTCGTGCATTAACGCCAAACCCTCGAGAATCTGTGAGACGATGTCCTTCACTTCTCTCTCAGGGAGAGGCCTCTTCATGAATTGCTGTAAATCACCCATTTCATGATAGTCCATTGGTATGAAGATACTGTATTCATCTTCATACCAACCAGTCGACTGGACAAAGAATGCCGAATACTGAAATTATTAATCACTTACACAATGTTTTGATAGAAGACGAAACTCACCCTCTCATGCGAAAACTTGGCAATAGCTTCAAGTTCTCTTGTATAGTCGACGGCATGTGTAGCGTCTGGCTGCTTTGCAATCTCCTTCACAGCCCGAAGCTGCCCCAAACTCCCACCCTCGACACATCTCTCAAGCCAAATGCTCCCGAAACCACCGGCCCCAATTCTTTTACTTCTCTTCCATCTCACCTCCGTTTTTACTCGGCGCTGCCGGCTGGCGAGATTGGTCATGAAGGAAACGTGACAGACCGTTCGGCTATTCAAATCAAAGGTCGTATCAAGCTTTGAATCACGTACTAGATCCGGGAGATGGTGGCGACGAGGGCTCGGGGATAGTCGTCGACTTTCTGAGCTGGGTGCTGGGCTGGCGACTGGGTTCCTTGGTTGACGATCTGCTTGAGCCTTGAGCCTCAGCTCAAAGGTATCTTTCCTAATTTTGAACTGCTTGGCCATATCGTCAGGGGTTACCGCCTTCACATTCTGGTTACTGTCATTGATGCTTCTAGCTTGAGAATCACTTGGTTTATCGATTAGGAAATTTCGAGATCGCTCTTCATGCAACCGCGGCTGCGAGGGCTTGGCAGACAGTCGCGGAGACGGGCTACCGCTCTTAACAGCTCCAGACTGAGAAACGCCTGGTTTATCAAGAAGGGAATTTTGAGACCGTTCTCGATGCAGCCCTGGCTGAGAGGGCTTAGGCGACAACCGCGGTGATGGGTTGCCGTTCTTGGCAGCCCCAGAATGAGAATCGCCTGGCTTATCAAGAAGGGAATTTCGAGACTGTTTCCGGCCCAGTTCTGATTTTGAGGGTTTGGGCGATAGTTGAGGACCAATGGTGCCAAAACTGATACCAGAGTCGGTAGTCGATGGCGATTTTGGCGGCCAAGGTGGCGGAAGCTTGCGCCGACCGGGGAGAGTAGGACCTGACAGGCTTATAGTAGATTCAGATGGCACCGGTGACGGTTTCTGCGGTACAGATCGCGTCGTGGGTTCCTCCACAACGAAGGCTGGGATCACAGTGGTTGGGCTAGTTGTTGCGGTGACTGTGGTCGAAGTCGCTTCCGTTGTCCAGTCCGCAGTCACCACTCTCTTCATTCTCGCTTTCCATTTGATTCCCTCGCTTTCCTTTTCCAGTCTTGGTCGATCACGCAGAAGGTCTGCCAGCTCCTTGCCGTAGGAATGCAGACGAGCCAACTCGTATGCATCGCCAGTTTTGCCCACGCCAGGTTTGATTACGCCAAGTTCTTCAATGAGAGTGATGTTGTCTCGGCCCCAGTCGACCATCCTGGCGGCACCCAGGTGGAAGCAGAAGTCAACTGCTTGAAGATACTTGAATGTTATATGGGTCGGTTTTTGGGACCATTCCTTCAGGCGATCATGGAACGAGACGCATATTTCGTCGAAATATGCCTCTCTAAATCAAGGATGCATCGTCAGTTTAAGAGTTGCTAGGTTCTTAGCGGTGCCGCTTCGAAGAGGATGGGGAAAGATGGGATGAGAGTGAGCATGGATAGAAATTGACGTACGACTTGAAAGTGAAGGAGCATATTTTCTGGAAAGAAGCCCAGTCGGGTGGCTTATCAGGCGGACCTGCCGTCACTCCTCCTAGATTGAAACCGGCGCGGAAAGCACGGAAGAGAGTTCCCATCTTCCTTCAAATCGAGGACAGAGGCGGTGGCTTGAGAGGGACAGAAGAGAGTGAGGGGTGGGAGGGGAGGAGGGGTATTAATAAGGCAGACTTGACTTGCTGTCTTAAGCTGATGATGGATGTGCTTTGTGTCAGCCCAAGACTTGACAGGGAGCAGTGCTTTCTATCGTCCATCCATCCATCCATCCCGAACGCTAACCAAGGGCGGTGAGTTGTTATTTCTCCTTTCCCATCAGTCTATTCTTTCCCCTTGCTTCATTACAAATGTCTATTAATCTCGCCCCCGGGGTAATTGCTTCTTCACTCTCGAGGGGCCATGGCGCCTGGGCCGAGATGTGCGATGAGGGTCTAGACAACATGCTTGCATCAATAGCGCAGCACATTTGTTCAAATATCAGCTAGTGCCACCCCCAACGCAGATCGAGATCAGGGGTCCCGTGGCGAAACGCGGGATATCTGACTGGAAATGGCTTCCTTCAGCCCCAGCTGAGGCACCACACAGCGCCTACCGCTTTTGCATTGGTTGGATATCTCTCCGGTCGTGGTATCCATCGATACCATGTCTCTGAGGATGGTGGTGGGTAGTAGTCACCGGCCAAGTCACGAAACCGAGATGCCGGCCAGCTGTATGAAACCATAAATAAATATAATTATCCATATACATTCATTTTTAAACTCCAAAAATATAAAACTGAAAGGCAAAAATATCGACAAATGCGCGCACCTTGTAACGCCGCTATGCATGATGCCTTCTATCTGTATAAACTCAACCATAACGTCTACTCTCCCCCCGGAAATTAACAACAAGTCTATTGGTATCATGCCGTAACCTCTGAGAACCAAGTCCGTAACAATCCAGCCAGCGCACTGGGCAACTCCTCTAGATGATGCACAATTAGATAGTACTGGAACGGGAATGTATCCAGGTACCGCTCAATCACTACCCGGCTCTCGCCTCCCTCCTTGACGAATTTGGCCTCTTTGAGCTCCAGCACGCTGTCGCCCTTCTTCTTCCCCGTGTCGTCCATGATGATGAACACTATCATAATGCGCTCCTCGATTGCCTCTCGGAGTAGCCGTCTGATGCTGTCGTGCGCAGAAGAAGGCGTGAGACCGTCGGACAGGATAAGTGAGAGCTGCCACAGGTCAGAGTTGCCACCGGACTGGCGCGCAGCTCGGAACTTGTCAATCGTCTGCCGGATTAAGAGCGCAATATCGGTACGGTCCTGAGAGAAGGTGAAGTTCTGCAGGACCTTGGCTCCAGCATCGGCGGCAAACGGGTCAGTCAACTCGTGCGCCGTGAACACTTCCCCGCCAAATCCAACCACACCGACTTGCCCAGCCTCTAGCATTGTGAGCGAGCGCGAGACCATGACGAGGGATTCCATGGCCAAGGTTCCCGATGCTGTCTCCCCCATACTCTTGCTGTCATCAACGCACAGCAAGATCTGGTATGTACGCTTGGTAGGGACGCTGCGTCTCATCCAGATCTTGTCTCTCTTGTAGCTCGAGGCTATGTACGGGATGATGCGCTTGATGTTGAGTCGCTTTCCGGTACGGAAGGATCCTGAGAGTTTGGTCGACTGAGAAGGCGTGAGGATGAGGCGGAGCTGGGAGGTAAGAGAAAGCGACAAAGTATGGGTCTTGCTCTGGAAGTCGACCCATTGCTGCATACACTCTCCGAAATCTCGTAGATCTCTCTGGCCGTCGGAGATATGTGTTGTTGATAGCTGAGTAGACGTTTCTTCCATCATCTCATCTTCATTCTCCGCTAGTTTCTGCTCTTCCTCCTCGACTGGGGTCTGCTCTCGATTGAAATTTCCTTGCCGGGTCTTGACTCCCGATCGCGTGTCCTCTTGATCCGTAGTTTTATTGTCCTGTGGACCGGCTTGCTCGTCCTGCTCAATTTGATCGGGTTTCTCGTCATTGGCTGGTTCATCCTCATCTTCTTCCATGACACGGCTCTGAGGGTCCTGTTTTTCTTCATCGATTGCCATGGATTCGTCGATGGGCTGAACCTCTTCCTCCTTGGCTGTGCCCATGGCCTGCGCATCTGCTGCCGAGTCATCATGCTGGAGATGCTGGAACTCTTTTCGGCCTTGATCAGCATCAGGCTGGTTGGTCTGTTTCTCTTCCCCATCCTCTGGACCAGCATCTTTGATATCGTCTTGCTGTCGATGCCACTTTTCGAGAGCGTCTCCAAGCTTTCTAAAGGGGTTGCTGGCAGCAGATTCTGTGGCTTCATCATCCTCGTTATTCTCCTCCTGATTCTGAGGGGGTTCCTTATCCTTGGAAACCGAGCCCTGGGTGCCAGCAGCCGCATTTTCATCAGCCTTAGCCTGACCCTTCTCCCCATCATCTTGGGCGGCCTTGTCTTGGAACTCCTCGTCGAGGTCCATAGCATCACCTTCGTCATCTAAGCCCGAGCTCTTGACATCACTAGGGGCGACATTGTCTTTATCCGCCGTGGCAGCCTCATCGGGTTTAGGAGCCTGGTTATCGGCTTCGTCTTCGGCCTGATCCTCCTCCTGCTTCTCTTCCTCCATCTCCACAGGGTCTTCTTGTATTTCGTCCCCTGCTCCTTCAACCTCTTCCTCGTCTTCCTTCTCCTCGTTCTCGTCTTGTTCAGGGGCATCGCCTTGCTCTTCTTGAACGTCTTTTCCTTCATCTTCACCATCGTCAATCTGGTCATCCGGCTGAGCTTCTTCTTGCACTGGCTCCTCAGTGTCCGAAGCCAAGTCAAGATCATCACTATCCGAAGACATGGCGTCTGGGTCGTCGAAATCAAGATCCATCTCATCAGGCAGGGCTAGGGCATCGTTCTCCTGTGCAGTTTGCTCCTGCTTGTTGAGCTCCTCCTGGGGCTTGGCATCCTCATGTTCACCCTCCACATCTTCCGGATCGGGCTCTTCGTCGTTGTTCTTCGACTCTTCTGGCTCGGGTTCTCCTTCATTTTTCTGCTTCTTGTCATCATCCGCAGCCATCTGCTCATCATCCTGTTTCTGACCCTCGCCCTTGTCACCCTCTTGGTCTTTCTCTGCTTCATCCTCGTTCTCACCATCCCACATCTTCTCATCCACCGCCGTAGGGTCGAGATCATCAACATCTCCAGTCTCCTCGTCCATGTCGTCCTCATCATCCTCTTCCTCATCTCCCTTCTTTGATCCTTCCTCTTCATCCTCGTCCCCGCCAACACTACCCAAGTCACCCTCGAGCTCATCGTCAGCCATGTCGACAGCATCTTTTTCGTCTTCCATCTCCTCATTCTTCTCCTTGTTGGGCTCTTGGGCCAGTTCAGTCAGGTCCTCGTCATCTTGAATATCCTTACTGATATCCTCAGCACCTTCACCTTCACCCAAGCCAGTACCAGACTCAAGTTTGCCTGACTTTGCAGTTTCCTCGCTCTTCTCTTGCGGTGTGCAGAAGCCCTTGGCAGCTATCTGCGCAAAGCTCTTGGTCAAATGCAAAGCCATGTGCCCGGTCGCACGGTGGATATCAAGAAATCGGTCAACTGATTGGCGGCAAAGAGAAGAAAACCGTTCAAGGATGGGCAAAAGTAAATTGATCGCTGCTTTGGCCGCAACGCTGATTTGAGGTTGCCCAAGGTCAAGTCGAGACAACAAATCCAGGCACTGCTCGATGCCAGCTTCAATCTCGCTCATGCGGAATCTCTTGATCATGGAACCAAAGCCGTCGCTATGTTTCGTCAGCCAGCCTGGCTCTTGGTCACCACGGAGAATCTCTTTTCCTGATTTTCTGGCAGCTTCAACAGCAACTAGTGTCTTGTCACAGAGAGTGGAAATCCAGTTCACAAACTCCTTCAAGTCCAAGGAAGATGTGGTAGGTTCCAGTTCCGTTTCTTCGATTTGTGACCAGAGTCGAACCTCATCTAGGATAAAGCCAAGATTAGGGTTGGCCGCAATCAACTGATCCAATGCCCCCATGAATAATTGAAGATCCATTGAGAAATTGGTCTCGACGTCTTGAAGCGCTGTTGTTGTAACGCGGTCTAGAGGAGTAGCCAGCGTCTTGAGGATTGAATTGTGTGACGCGAAGCGGCTTAACCAAGACTGGAGCTCTTGAATGGCCGCGGCATTCTTCGACTCTCCCAGTTTGCCATGGATCTCGATGAGCTGGATGGAGAAGCTCAGTATCTCGACGAGCCAACCCAGAGCTTGTCTCCAGTTGCTGCGCTTTGTGTTCGGCACAATAGACCGGTCGTTATCCGAACGAGAAATCCCTTGCAGCCGGTTGATCGCTCCGTGCAATGAAGACCATGCCGTAGTGACCGTTGTGACATTGTGTCGCTGGGAAAGTAGCAGGTGAATGAATCCCTCCACGAAGCCGATTCCACGCGTTACTTCATTCGATGTGACCTCCTCAGAGTGCTCCCGTGATGACTTACGAACCTGGGGCGCTAGATCGAGCACCTTGTGGAAAAAGTATTCGGCAGTTTCGGAAGCCTCGAAATCAATTGGTGCAGATGAGGCGAGGCAAATGGCTAGAGACTCTTGTTCGGCAAGTCGATCTTGCGACAAATTGTAGCGGACACCCATCTGGCGTAATTCTTTCAGGGTGTCTGCAAAGAGCTTTCGCTTTCTGGTCTTGAGATGCTTCACTTGTTCCTTGTTTTCGTCAGTCAAAGTGCCAGGTGTTTCTTTTCGAAGTTCGGCCATGGACTCGTTGAGACTTGCAACGAAACTGTCAAGCGTGGCAGGAAGGTCAGACGCCAATTCCGGGCTATCTGAAACACGCGTCATAACCGAGACCGTGGTGGCAGTGTTTGCAAGTCGCTTGTTATCTTTTAGCCATGAGTCAGGCAAGTGTTTGGACAAAGAAGCCAGAGCAGATGCGTCAAATGCCTCATTAGATAGTACACCATTGATCGCTGTAGCATCCTGGGCTGCGATATCAGGTAGTCCTTGTTCAATAACCGACTTCATCTCTTGGCCAAGCACACCACGAAACTTCCTTACGAGTCGGAACAACTTTTGATGAGACTTCCGAGCACTTTCCCTGAGTGCTGTGATATTGGTGTCTTTCCAGCTTGCCAGGAGCAGGACATCTTTCATCTTCTTATCAATGGGGGCTCGGCCTCTCTTAATGGCTTCTTCAGCCAATGGCTCAAATCGTTCGAAGAAGCGAATAAGGTTGACCATAGTGTTATGAATCACTGCAAGGTTCGGGTAGTCCTTGGCAAGAAGCTTCAGGTGATTGCGGAGCTGCCTTAGAAGCCCCAGACGAGAGCTAAATTGGCCAATGATAGAAGTTGCAATATACAGCTCCAGATTTTCCACCAAGGATACAGCATAAGCTTGCAGTTCTGAAGGGGAGTCAATCATGGTCAAGGGTGTGGCAACAACGACTTGGTAGGCTATGAACCACCAAGACTTAGCGTCATCTTCACACTTGCTGCGCTCCATTTCGAACAGATTTGCCCACGTAGACAATTCCAATCGTCTCCAACGGATGATCGTGTCTGTTATGGCGTTATGCAGTTCGAGGACTGACCAGGCTTTGCTTGCCCAGCCACCAAATTGCCACTCATACACAAAACCGTGGAGATACTCGATCTTGGGCAGGATCTTGGCAAGCGGCTCAGTGTGAACATTATCTAGGAGCTTGTCGCACGCCTGGATAACATCGACCAAGGGTTGCATGTGGCCGATCTCATCTATTTGCTGAAGTTCTCGGAAACGAGCCTTGACCTTCCCGCACAAAGAAACGAGGGTGCGTACTTCGGGCAGGTTTTCGCTCACGTAGAAGTTGTAAGACTTGCTGTCAACAGTAGATGACAAGAGAATATCCTTCTTCTGGTCGAGATAAAGAATAGTGCTCGCCATCAGCTTTCCGTTGAGATCTGGGCTAAGATAGCTATGATCCCGTGTTTCCTTTGCTACCCGCTGACCTACTGACAAGCATAAGCCAGAAATAGCCTCGGGGGGTGCGACAGGAGACAAGAAAAGTGCGCTATGAGCTTTTGCCGCTTTGAGTGACTCATCTCGGACAACCTCAGTCTTTTGAGTTGCCTTTTGAGCTGACGCGTCCTCATCGAAAGTAGGGAACAGTTCATTGAACTCTTCCTCTTCGATTTCCTCCTCATCTTCAGCGGAACCACGGAAGCGATACATGCTTGTCTTTTCTGCCTCTGCCTTCTGGTCTGCTTCTAGTTTTTGCGCCCAGTTTTTATAAAAGTGGTGGAAGCAGTCAAAGATCGATTCTCGAAGATATTCGGGAAGGTTAGCGGTTCCATTGATAGACACAACCAGGCTCATCAAATCTAAGAATTCGAAGCTATTGGCAGAAACAGACGAGTATTTCAAGTCGGAAATGGTTCCACCCAAAAACGGAACAACTTTGAGGAGATTTTGAGTGGTGTCAGGTAGATCCTTCGAGGAAGTGACTTCACAGAGCGAAAGGCCGACGATGAGACAGCGAAGAAGGCTTATCGTGGGAACCGTCATATCCTGATAGCTCTCGAATCGACTGGATAGTCGACTGATGAGGCGCTGAATATTTTCCCTCACTGTTTGCATAGTCTCATACTGATGCATGAAATCCGATTCAGACGTTGCCAACTTTGGTGGGAGGTCTATCGCTTGGATAGTGTTGAGAATATTCGAGAACTCGGCATGTAGCTTGCTCAGCTCGGATTGGGCAGGGCGGAAAACAGGCTGCACGGCTTCTGGCAGCGGTCCAATCTTATTGGCTTCTTCTTGAAGTCGCTCGATGCGGGCATTCGTGTCTTGGCCAGTGAATTCTTTCTCAAATGAATGAAGCACTGTGATCTTTGCATCAAGATCCGTATGTATCTTCTCGAAGAATTCTCGCTCCATTTGAGGGCGAATTTGGGGATCGAAAACTCGGTCTGGGACATACAATAGCAACGCTCCAATGCTAAAATGATTCCAGGCTAGGGCAGACAACGTATGTCGCTCCTGGGAATTCGCTTCTGAGGCAGCCATAGCCACGATGGCAGGAAGAAAATGGGTTGAGATGATTTCCTGAACATGAGATGCCTCGACGCTGCGGACCAGATCGGTGAATACCCCAACAGTTGACCAGTCCAGGTTACGCCAAGCCGCGTTGGCTTGCGAGAGCTCCAATGCTTTTTGATAGGCGAGATCAGCCAAAGTCCTGGCGCTAGCAGAATGTGCGCCGAGAATTTCAAGGAGAAGCTGCCACAAAACGCGGTTGAGCTTTATGACCGGGTCGGACACGATACTGGCTACGAGCCTTGTCAAATTCTGAGCTAGAATCGGTAGTTCAAGTTCAAGCAATGCCAGTGAAGCCAGAGGAACGGAAGGTATGTCAGATATCTTGGACCACAGCGAAGTGGTAAATTTGCCATTCCAAGAATAGTGGTCTTGGCTTGCCAGGACATTGAGCGACTGAAGGAGCGCTGCCTGATCTTTTGACGTCTCCATGAGCATCCCGACCTCTGTTGGTAAGTTAGACAACAAGATGATGTCACGGTTAGCGTGCTGGATCACTTTGAAATCATCTGCCTTGCTCAGGATATCAACTTGTCGGAGGGTCTCAAATATATCGGCAAAGAATGGGGTGAGATCGCGGGCGTCGAGCCCTATACGATCTTCCAAAGACTGAATTTCGGACTTCAATGCAGCCACAAGATCGTCGGTAGGCATGGCACCTTCTTGAATGACTCCATATGCCTTCTCCAGCGTAGATGAGGCTTTGCAGAGATCCTTGATAACCGCAGGGGCCTTCCACCGGAGTGAATCGAATCTATTCGCCAACTCTTTGACCTCGAGGGCACCTTCCAGTCTAGATTCGTCGTGGAAAGGGAGAGGACGGAAAACGGTCCAAAGCAGTTCCATGCTTAACCCAGTCGCCAGCTTGAAACCGGGCCCAAAGTCGGTACTTATTAGGCCCAGAACGCGATCAACAAATTGCTGCTCGGTCTCTGCCGCTTTGTGCGGAGAGAATCTCTGGAGGAGGTCATTTCCTTGAAGCAAATGAGCCTGGAATCGAGCCTCGTCAAATATAGCAGAGCTTGCAAGTAAGATCGTACGCTCAAGATAGCAGATCACGAGCGTTGTGATGCAAGAACCATCCTTCCAATGCTCGGAAGCAGAGGGACCGGAGCCAAGGTAGTCTGCTATCAAAGATAAGACGCCTGAAAGAAATCTGGAAACGTGGACTGTTGAATCTTTAGAAACGGCTGCGACGCGGTCGCTAATGAGGGATCTCTCCAGACGATTCAAAGCGCCAAGTTTTAAGCCCTGCGCGCGGCGGCCGCGACTCTCGATATCAGTGGCTAACTGGTGGATGTCCTGAGCGAACTCATACCGTGCGCCGAGCCATCTGAAGTGCTCTTGATCTACAGTTGTCGTGGTTGCAATGAAACTACTGAGAGGATGGATGGGCTAGTCAATCATTAACTTGCATTCTTTTCCATCAAGATGCTTTATTTACTTACTTGAACGTGCTGCAGGAAAGACAGTCCCTCAGGGAGAGCTTGATAGACGCTAGAAATAGCATTCACACTAGCTGATCCATAGGGAGACTGCAGGAAACCAAGAAATTGCAGAATGGTAGAATCTTTCGTATCCGCCGCAAAGCGCTGTAAGAGAGCCAACTCTTCCATAGCAAGGTGATCGATGGATATCTTGGTGAGTTGATTTGGCGCTTGTTCAAAGGTTTGAACTTGTGAAGGATTTTGGAATGAGGAGAAACCCTGGATGCTGCTCTCTACTCTGGATATCTTCTCGAAGAATGGGCTCACAGACGGCGGTGCAGTTGTAATAAAGATTTCCACAGCACGATTCCTCATCGCTCGAGAGAGCTCTCCGTAACGAGGATCGACAGTCAAGAATATCCTGAAATCAGGGTGGGGCTTGATAATTCTAGGCTCACCATTAGGTTCGCAGTGTTCATTGATGCTGAGGAATCCATTGGGCTCCAGGAGAGAATTCAGCCGGTCAAGTACCGAGGCATTGCACATATTGGCATTGTCAAGTACAAGCCATTGACCTGCTTGTAGAGCTTTGACAATCACACCATCTAACCATTCGAACCTGGGGTTGTCCAAAGTCAGGGGTCCTTGAAGTAACCGCAGTGCTGCGGATAAACTTTGACCAATCTCGGAATCGGGAGCAACCGTCTGAACTAATGCCTCGATGGAGGTACAAAGCTCTGCGATCGCCGAAGCTTGAAGGACGAATCTGTCAAGCAGATAAAGAAGCTTGAGAGCTTCCGCTGGGACTTCGTTTGGCACGGCTAACATGACAGTTTCCTGGAGGACGTCTCGTAGGCTCACTAGAGCCGCATTAACCTCGCGTAGAGGGTCTGCTTGCTCAAAGCCACCAACAAGATCCATTGCGTCAATGTCAGCATTCATGGGAAACACAACCAGAGACTTTCCAGCGAGGGCCGCAACATGCTCAAGCAAAACTGTCTTGCCGTATCCAGACGGGCTGCTCAAAATGCAAGGAATATTCTTCTTGACACAGATCATGAGAGTCTCGAGTTCTGGCAAGCGGGACTTCATATCAATCGCCGGTAGACGCTCCGGTTGGCGATCTGTGTTTCTCTCTAGAAGGGCAAGACCAACTTGTCCAACGAGCGGGCTGAGTTTATGGTAGAGGCTATGTGGCCGGGGCATTGCCCCGGTGACTTCGCTGAATAATCTGTCAACCTCATCGCGATCTTTCTGGGTTCTAAATCGCTGCCTGACAATGATATCAAGGAAGTCATCAATACGGGTGTTTTGCAGCAAATCTTCGGATGAGCTCAAAAGGTTGAGCCATCGCAGAACGTCACGAAGGTTAAACTCCCAAGGGGAACCCTGCGCACCGAAAGACTTTTCTTTAGCAAGTGCATGCTCGATCCGAGAAACAAATTGAATCAAGTGGTTGATATCCTCTGAAGGAACCCCTGGGAAATTGTGAGCTGCAATAAGTTGCAGATCATCGTCAGAGAAAACGTCCGCGTAGACAACCACGAACCGGTTGACGAAGGAGCTTGGTAGGCCCTTGCGACCACCACCTTGGTGATGAGGATTCTGAGCAGCGAAAAGACGAAAGTTGGGATGGCGCTTGAAGACTTGGTCAAGCTCAGAAATATACACTTCACCTCGGTGATCCAAGCAAGCGTTGAGTCCTTCGAGAACAGACTGAGATGCCAGGTTCATCTCATCAAGCAGTACCCATTCTCCCTTTTGCATAGCTTGGAGGAAGGGAGCGTCTCTCCATGCAAAGTTCCCTGCTTCTGCACCCTCTACAGGAACGTCCGTTCCAAAGAGATCCATCAAATCTGTCTGGTCCGACAGATTGATTCTCGTCAATGGCTGGCCGCACGCCCTAGCCAACGCAGCAACAAGAGTGGTTTTACCCACGCCAGGGCTACCCTCAAGCAAAATTGGCTTCTGCATCTGCAGAGCGCGGAGTACTCGCATACCATTCAGCCTGGTTGTTAGTGCATGGAAGGCGAAACCAGGGTCAGCAGATCCGGCGGAGGACTTGGGGACACTGAAGTCTCCAATTGAAATGAAGTCCTCGCCTGTGACTAGCTGAGGCTCTCTCTGGTAAATAGCTGCAACATCGTGCTGTGCCAGCTTACTGAGTTGCTGGAGACACCTGTCCCGTTGCTGTGACACGGACTCAGCATCTGATGCAATAATAGCTGAGGGGTTCGCGCCTATACTGTCGATGAAGATAGTCGCCGCACCATGCACCAGCGCCGCCATGAGATCTTGGGCATGGAAAGTGTTCACAAACTGAACCCAAACCAAAATCTCTCTGATTGAGAAAGAAGATGACGCTGTTGACCGGAAAGCTCCTCCAAACCACGATGCGAATTGAACCATAACCTCTGCAAGATCCTTTGCTTCATCAACAAGCTTCGTGCGCACGATGTTGTAGATGTCTTCACTCTCTGACAGCGATGGGACCCAGATCTCGGTGAAACGGTTCCTAAGTGCAGGGGAAAGCTCTTTCTTGCCGAAATCTCCGCCAGGATTCATAGTAGCGAACATCTGAAATCCATCCACTGCTGTGATGAATGAATCCTCTGTTCCCTTTTCCGCTAACAAGAGCGTCTTTTGGGGTTCCAGAACAGAGTTGAGTCTTTCCAGTACGGAATCATCAGCAAGAGATATTTCATCGAGAAGAAAGAAATGACCCTCTTTCATAGACTCAACGAGGGCACCGTCTGACCACTCAAAGAGTGCTTTGCTCCTTGTTTCATTGGATACAATACGTAGCTGGAGTTCCACTGGGATAGATGAAACGCTACTTGGTGGGAGCGACTTATATGTTGCAAGTCTATCTTCAGCCGACGTAGAGATATCTAGTCCCAGAGTTCCCAGAGCAAGCTTTAGGTCCGCATCCAAGGCATCCAGAATGGCACCACGGTTTCGGATAGGTCTCTGTGAGCCAATCAAATCGCCAGTTTCGGTGTTCTGATGTGCGTTAACGATGTGAAGCTGTTTACCCAGCGCCTCAGCAAGAAGTTGGACCACAGTGGTTTTTCCACAACCAGTCTCGCCAACCAATAGTACTGGCTCGCTATTCTCGAGAGCGCGGGACACAAGCACGTAGAGACGGCGCATCGAGTGTGTCCAGACAACTCCCTGGGCATTCTTCTGCTTTGTCAAATGCTTCAACTCGGGCGCAACGTCAGAAGAGTATAGTTTGAGAGGGTCGATTTTGACTTTGAAAACCTTCTCAATCACATCCTTGACAGCGAGACGCTCCTCTTCATTACGAACTCTCTCCGCCAGAAGCATGAATCCATGAATTGCAATTTCTTCGCGAGTATCGGCCTGTCTCAGCGCCCATCTAAACAAGTCTCTCAATGTAGCAAAGCTGTCCTTTTGCTCAAACAATCGACTAGTTTGACGAAGTCGAGACAATTCCTTGTAGACAGTAACGATTCGTCTACAATCAGGTGGCGACGTGTTGCGGCTGCGTTGCTGCAAGATGAATTCAAGCTCATTTTCAGGGATATCGTCAAAATGAAGCTCTAGGAATCTGTTTCGGAAAGCCCTTGACAACACCTTTCTACCACCATAAAGGCCAGGAGGATTCTGCGTTGCGAAAAGGATGAAATTTTCGTGTGGGCGAACCACCTCTTGGGTTTCTGGGATCAACAGCTCTCGGTTATCATCCAATAATCGATTAAGAGCTTCAAGGACATCAGTCGGTGCCAAGTTCAGTTCGTCCAGGACAATCCAGTGGCCTTGTCGCATGGCCTGAACAAGCAGACCTTCTTGGAAACGCAGCTTGCCAGAAGAATCCGAAATATAAGTTCCAAGATATTCTTGAAGATCGGTATGCTCATGGTTGTTGATACGAACGAATTTGTTTCCTGTGAAGTTGGCTAGATATTCGATCATACTTGTCTTTCCTGCAGAGGTAGGACCCTGGATGAGGATGGGGAAGCGCCTCGTTGAAGTAGCACGGACCAAGTTGAGGAGATTGCGCTCGACATATGGTGTAATAATAAAATCATCTCGTTCAACGAGCGGCTCCTTGCCCTTGAATAACCAGTATTGTCTGTCGCGGTTCTTATTGTTAAATCGCACATACTCCTTGCCATCGTTAGGATGCTTCGGTGGTTGCGAAAGGAGGGATTGTGAGTTTCCATGATTCTCAAAGATGTGGTGATGAATGAGGGGCAAAAGCATCTCCTCGGAGTTGCGATCCAGGAGTGTCAAAAATCCCATGGAGAAACCTTCATAAAGGGCCCGTCGAAGGCCATACGAAGGAGCAATGGTATTGACGTAGCTCAGAACTCTGGTCAGTGTTCGAAGACTAAAATGAGGCACTTCGTTGGCTCCATCTACCAGTCTTTTCTCTTCGGCCAACCTCTTTGTGTTGAGGTAGAGTCGAGCAATATCGTCAGCGGCTTGATCATTCTTGGCGCTAGAGCTACCCAGGTACGTTTTGATGATTGTAAGAAGGTCTTTAAGATCTCCATCCGGACTTCGTACATATAATTCAGTAAATCGTGATCTAATCCCCGTGGGAAGATCGCGTTTTCCAACGTCGGTGGCTGGATTCATAGCACCGAATATGCGGAAGTTTGGGTGAGCGACGACCTTTTCAATCTCTCCTGTCTCTGAGAGCAATATCGAGGGCAGTTCCCCAGAGTCTGTCAACAAATCCGCAATGCTTTCCAGGGTGTCTGGAGATGCAAGATTGATCTCATCCAAAAGAACCCAGTCGCCGTTGCGCACCGCCTTGACGAGATTGCCCTCCATGAAGGTAAACGCAAGACTGCTGGCTCCTCCTGAAACTTGTACTTCGAATTGGTCAAGCTTCTTAGCGAATGCATCCCACCTTGGCCGTAAGTCAAGGAGAGTCTGCAGCTTGGACTGGGTCTTTCGGCGTTTGGCCGGCTGTCCATCTCCATTTCTAGCTTCCTCTTGTTGGGCACTCGCGCGCTCAAGATCTCCCACAATCTTGTTGAACATTCGTGGTGCCTCTTTCCACAGCTTCGCAACTTTGGCCCATTGGCCTTTCGCGAAGCATTTTCCAACTTGTTCAAAGTACTTTTGATTCTTTGACGCTGAAATGCCTGTAGCTGCAAACAAGTCTTCGAACTCTTCTTTGAGAGGGACCGCCAATGTTCGCACATTCACAGGCTTGAAACCTCCTAGCAGATCACCAACTTCGCTCTGTTGCGAAAGATTCACTGCAATCAACTTGTGGCCCAGAGATTCAGCAAGCTGCTGAACAACTGTCGTCTTACCGATACCAGTTTCTCCCACAAGGAGAACTGGCTCGCTCAGTTTCACAGCGACGGCAATTTGTTCAAGTAGCTTCCTGGCATGGGCGGTGCTAGCAAATGGCCTCCTGGACTTCTGAACTCGGCCCGCAGACTTCTGTTTTCGCAAATGAACACGTCCAATGCTCCACTGAACATCATTCTCTTGGATTGCAGGAATGTAAGCGGCCATGTAATGTTCGGCTTTCTCAATAGGAAGATGCATTTCTTCCGCAATAGCATAAACCAGCTTCTTGCTTGTCTCGGTGTTCGCGCAGTTGCCGACAAAGCAATCAAGGGCCTCCATGAACATCCAATCCCGGGTTGTTTCGCTAATTGGCTCATCCCCAGAAACTGACCCTGCCGTCAAAAGGCATTGCTTCAATCGTTGACACCACTTCAACAAGTCTCTCATGTTGATTTGCCGATCCGAGGCCCCACGACCCGCAGCGGCGAGAGCTGGATCACGGCCAAGTTTCGCCAAACGGGCATAGACAGCTAAAATTCCAGGCACGTATTTTCGTAGAGTAGGATAGGTCTTCAACATGACTTCCTCCATTTCTGGTTCTTCCAAAGGTTGAGTGTGCATCGACTGCCAGAATCGCATGCCAACGATAGACGGCAGGCTCTCTCGTCCATTCATACCGCGCGTGGTCCGCAGGGTTGCAAAGAGGCGAAAGGAGCTCGCTGCGCGAATTCTCTCTCCACGGCTAGGTATGAGGAGCTCCCTCCTCTCGATCAATGGTAAGAGAGTACTGAGAACTTCCGTCGGGGCTCGATCGAGGTCCTCAACAAGAACCCATCTTCCCTCCCTTACTGCGGTTGTCAAGACACCCGGTCGCCATTGGAAACTGCCCGGTTTCGAATCCGTCGAGTACAGTCCAATGAGCATTTTGGCGTCCGTTTGCTCATTCAGATGCAGGGTAACCATCTTGGAGTACATGCCAAGCTGCTTAGCCACCTCGTGAACGATGGATGTCTTTCCAGATCCAGGTAATCCGTGGATAAGAATGGGGTCTGCACCTTGCAGCATTCGAGAGAACCGCTCGAGATTGGCCGTCGTAGTTGGCGTCAGAACCAGGCTCGACGTATTATCGGTTGGGCCAACAGGACGTGGAAGTAAGACATCTCCATAAAGCGCGACGTAGGGTGTGAGGGTTTGAGGCAAGGCATCTATGTCAATGTCCAATTCACCGTTGGAGGTCAATTGCTCGCGGATAGAAATAACCCGCGTTACTCGTGAGTGCTCGTGCAATGTTAGAAAACCGTAGTCAACGGCAACTCCATCCAGGTCTGCGACGAGAGCAGCATCCTTTCCAACATGACGTTCAATAAGCGCGTCCAGCTTATAGTCGGATGAATGAAGCAAATTACAAAAGATCCGAACTGCGACATATCGGATTGGTTTACACTCATGAGCGAAGAGTGTCTGTGCGAATTCGGGCGAAATACAGCGCCCGAACATCTTGGAATCATAATTGATTAGCCTCCATAAAGCTACCAAGTACTGAAGTGAAACTGCGTGGTCATATCGCTGAAGCACCGTCGCAGGGTCTTGGAGATCAAGGTGTAAGGGGGGCAGATTTCCAGGCTCATCGGATGCCTGAGATGAGTGCTCCAGAAATGTCGACAGATATGAAGCAAAAGGCAGAATTCTGGCTAAAGCTGAAATGATATTGAGTTTCCGTCTCTCATCTCCTGAACTGAGAATCCACCTTGCGCAGATATCTGAGGAAAGGGTCTCGAAATGGGAGAAAATCCGTTCTGTAAGTAGTGGGATGAGAGCGGCCTCTGAAACAGCATCGAGTACATTGGCGGCGGTTTGGTCTTTAATAATTTCCAAGATTTCGACCGGCAGGTGATCCAAAACAGTCGCATCGCTTAGGAGCGACCTCCTCTGCCTCGAGACGTCAATGACCGCCATCCTGACGCTCGTAAGGCCGTTAATTGGTGCGTATGTTGGGAAAAGTGTGGTTTTTTCCTCGAGTTTGCTCCCATGCTCCATCGCAATGGGCAACTTTTTTTCTGGGGCCGCCGCCGATAAGATAACGGCTTGTAAGTCGGTGTCGGCGCCACATTTCACCGACCCAATCACAGCGCAGCGAAGAACTAGTTTCGAAGACAGCTCGAAAAACTTGGGACATCATCTCCCTGCTCCACGACGCACGCGATATCAAGGCGAGCCACCAAGACAATTCCTCCGTTGTCAGCCTCTCAACCCAGTCCCAGCCATGGCCATGTCGTGTCGGAACGCAGCTCAGAGCTGCGCTCGCCAGCTTCGATCCGCCCCTACTGCCAGAGCCTCCGCACAATTCCTCCGGGTATCTGCAACGACGAGACGATTTAACTCGACCGAAGCCGCCGCCACCAACCCCAAGATTCAGACCATTGTCGACCAGATCAGCCAATTGACTTTGTTGGAGACTGCCGACCTTGTTTCTAGCCTCAAGGTACGTTGTTGGGCAGTATAGCAGGCCTGATCTTGGACTTTTTCGCTGATCCGGGTTCTGGTCCCACTTTCACAGACCAAGCTGAACATACCCGATCTGCCGGTTGGTGGTTTCGCTGCCGCTCCTGCTGCCCCAGCCGCCGCCGAGGAGCCTGAGGAGGCCGCACCCGCTGCCGCCGAGAAGCACCTATTCACACTCAAGCTGCAAGCATTCGACGCCGCCTCCAAGGCCAAGGTCATCAAGGAAATCAAGGCCATGCTCGGACTGAGCTTGGTTGACTCCAAGAAGTTCGTGGAGAGCGCACCTAAGATGATGAAGGAGAACGTTCCCAAGGAGGATGCCGAGAAGATCATTGCAACTCTGAAGGAAATTGGCGCTACTGTCGTCATGGAGTAGAAAGAACAAGAAACGAACATATCACGATCTGTCTCGCTGCTGGAATCCGCTAAGGTGGACATGTGTAATAGATAGAGGGGTATATTCCATGTACAAAATATTTACAATGTACGAGTACTGAAAGAGAAATTCCTCTTGTCTTACTTATGAAATGTGCTTTTTCTCATTCCTTGGCTCATAGACGGTTCACCTACTCCAATTCCTCCCCGCATCCCAAGCATCTTGAATCCTACCAAATTTTGCCTGTAAACCGCCTCGAATGGGTATAAATGGAGGTGCAGTCCAAATTCAACCGCCTTAAATGTCCAAACGCCTCTCCAATGCGACTGTTAATAGTAATAATAATGTGAAAACGCCCACAACACTTCTTTGCCTTGCTTTCCGTTGAGAATTTACCCCCGGTGATCATTTTGGCCTTCGCGATGGCCACAGTTAAACACTTCCATCTCTTTCCCAAAATCATCAGCCTCCTCGGCCAATATCCTGTCGTCGTCCTCTCCATACTCGCTAGTCTCATCCCATAGCTTATTCATTTCAGCGTCTCCAGACGCCGGGACAGCCCAGATGTGCTCCCGCTCTCTCTTGTGGCGCTCACGATCCTCCTCAATACGCTGCTCAATCTGCCGCTTGTCCAGACGATGGTGAGCCGGAGCGCGGCGGTTCTGCTTGGCAGAGGTCTCTGACTGGTGGGCGTCCGGCATCTGGACGTCCCCGTTTGGCGAGGCCATGTCGAGGTCGTCAGCGGTCGTCTCACGTTCCTTGATGACCTCCTCAATCTGCGTGACGGCCTGGACTTCCAAATGCCCCTTTCCAAGCAACGCTTGTAAGACCTATAATGATGATGTAAGATTTCTAGTTCGAAAAAAAGAAGAAGAAGAAAAGAAGAAGACGGGGCCGTGATGTACCTTGCGTACTACTTTGACATTGGCAGCACCAGAGCCGTCATCCGGGGCGACGGCATCAACCACACGGATGATGTCCCTCTGCATCATGCGGATATAGTCAGAATGGCCATCCTTGTGGGCGGCATCCAGAAAGTGCTCAATAAAGTACATTATATTCGCACGAGTGTTCATGTTATTCTATCCACGGGCCATCATCAGCAAGGGTGCGAGCAGAGTTTGCGACACAGAAAAACTCACCCGCTCAACCTGCTCCAGGATACACGAGTGCAGGTCCTCGTCCATGTCTTTGTACTTGAGCGCATACTGGGCAGCCTTCTGCGCCGATGCAATGGATGCATTGAGATGCTGGAGCTGAGAGGTGAACCTCATGCGAACCTCAAAGGGGTCGGCCATGGCGAGAGCGACAGCAGCAGCAGCAGCACCGAAGCCAGCAAAGGGCCGTTTAGCAGCTTGCTGCCAGGGGCAGGGCGGGAGGTCGACGGCGCGCACAGGTCTCGCATGCACGTCTCAACAGGCTGCTGGAAAAGGGCAAGGGGTGCAGGGCCTCGGATAACTTCCGTGAGGTGTGTCAGCCTGAAGGCTTTGTTGATGTTGACGGCGTCCCTGTCTAGTGGGAATGGATCTGGAATCGGCGACGCCGTTGACTGATCGCTCGCGTTGCGCTGAGAAAGATGATGCCAGTCCACCCTCCCGCAGTGCCGCCGTGCCGGGGGAGCAATGTGATAGGCGCCCTGTGTTTTACTTATTTCGCATTACGGGGCGTCGGGCCCTGCTGTGCTACAGTGCAGTGCCTACGAGGCTACCTGGGGGTGCCTGGGGCGCTGTACCACCACTCCGCCCGTGCCTGGCTCGCGGCGAGGCTTCCAGCTGCCGGCCTCGACTGGGGCCCAATCTACGGCGCTTTGTGCCTGAATCAGGTACCAACGAGGTATTCGATTCGTACAATTGTTGCTGCCCTTGCCTTACCATGCCACTAGTCATAAATAACAGGTCGTAATTACAGCCACGAGAAGGAATCGGGTCTGGCCCAAATAACAACAGATCGTCTCCTGGTCCGAGCGATCTGGCTGAATGCCTGGATTCGTGGTGCTGCTGCGTTTCGCATCCTCGCTTTGATCCCGTCCGTGGCTTCGTGGCTGGCTAGTCCGATATATCTCGCCCAGCTGAGGCAAATAAATAAATATCTCGCTGGGTCTATATACCCTTAGTCTGCCCCTACTTCGCTTTTGTTCGAACTTACCTCGCTCGCCTCGTTTCGTCTCGTCCCGTCCCGCTAGCACTTATTCTCATTGGGGCTGTCCATCCCATAGCAAAAAATCACCTGGTTTTTGCGACTTTGTTCACTCTGCCTGCCTCACAATTCTTTAGGAGGTTGTTTTTTTAAACCAAGGGCTTGCCTATTATCATCTTTCAAGATATTTTTATCTTCCTTCATCCACAGTTCTAGGCCAGACCTTATCAGGGGCATCATTGAGAGCCACTTTTGAACCTCCCAAGTGTTCAACCTCCCATCCCTACACGCCTATTCAATTAAGCAGACTCCTTTTTCTTGGTTTCCAAATGCCCAGAAAGCAGCCCTCTAATCAATCTCTGAATTCACATTTCACCATGTCTTCAACAACGAGCAGCTCTCTCGCCCTCACCCACCATGCCCAACGGCAGGACTTCACCATGTCCGTTTTAGGTTGCGGTATGTCCCTTGCATGCATGAAAACTGGAAATGCTACCCTAATGCTGTATTTGGAAAGAATCGATCACTAACATGCAGTGTCTATCGCTTGTCTGCAGGTGACATGGGCATCGCCATCCTCAACGGGATCCTCACCTCGCTCGCTGAGCTCCAGGGCCCCAAGCCTCTGCAGACCTCCGGCACGGCCACTCCCGCCGAGGAGATCCCAGAGAGGCTCCCGTCTCGCTTCTTCGCCTGCGTGCGGTCCCCCGAGACCGCCAAGCGGGTCAAGAGCGCGCTGTGGGAGCACTCCTCCATCCTCAAGGTCGTCAGGAACGAGAACATCCAGTGCGTCCAGCAGTCCGAGGTCATCCTCCTGGCCTGCCAGGAGAGCAAGGTCAGGAGCATCCTCGGCGAGCCTGGCATGGCAAAGGCCCTGCATGGGAAACTCCTCATCAGCGTCTGCGCCGGCGTCACGGTAGAGCAGCTCGAGGAGGCGCTCCACGGCGCCGTCCCGTCCAAGGACCCCTCCGAGGACGGACGCTGCCGCATCGTCCGCGCCATGTGCAACACCGCCGCTCTGATCCGCGAGTCCATGACCGTCGTCGCTTCGACCGAGCCGCCTCTGCCTTCAGAGACTGAGTGCCTGGTCACCTGGATCTTCAGGAGAATCGGCGATGTCGTGTACCTCCCCGCCGAGAACATGGACGCATCCACGGCTCTCTGTGGCTCCGGTCCCGCGTTCTTCGCTCTCATGCTGGAAGGCGCCATTGACGGTGCCGTCGCCATGGGGCTGCCCCGTCCCCAAGCCATCAGAATGGCCACACAGGCCATGAGGGGAATGACCGGTCTGGTCCAGAACGGCGAGCACCCTGCGCTCCTCCGTGAGAGCATCAGCACTCCTGGCGGGTGCACCATCGGGGGTGTGTTGTCCCTGGAAGAAGCTGGTGTTCGTGGCACCGTCGCCAAGGCGGTGCGTGAGGCCACTGTTGTTGCGAGCCAGCTGGGTCATGGTGTGCAGAATGTCAATGGAACGAGGCGTTCGTGATAGATGCGAGTAGCTGCCAGGTGGTAACGACAAACTTCAAGTTCTGGGACGACTATTTCCAGCCTACCTGCACATTTGTATTTGCTTGATCTTTTTATTTCTTATTTGTTAGGAGAGCGAGGCATGTGATATTCCGAAAGAAGCAACGAGTGATATGGAATCATAGCCTAGGCGTCGAGATATCTTGGTGGCCTTTTACACAATTATGGGGAATGTAGAATAAATGTACAACATACGTAAACTTTTCTTTCGCAACGCCTAATGCTAAACCGAATCCCTAAAAAGTACATTCTTGTTTATTACACAATTGATTAATTACGGTTTAATCACTGCATGACTTGGCGCCATCAGTTCTTTGCCTTCTTGCTTGGTGCCTCGTTCCCGTCCTCCTCAAGCTTGCGCTTAGCGCTTGCTGCCGTGGTTCGCTTGCTTGCCCGCTCATACAGGGCCAGGATTCTTGAATTTGCCAGTTCGACTCCGCCCAGGACCTCCTCAAGCTTCTCAATTCTCTCTTCAGGCTCCAGCTCCGATAGCGCATCACGGTTATGGCGATACAGGCGCTGCTTGGCGATCAGTTGCCAAATCTTTTGCTGATGCTTGTCCTTGGCCGTTGGAACTGGGACGTCCTTGTCCAGGTCCATGGAAGGTCTGACAGAGTCAGGCAGCTGAGACATGAGATGCATCTCCAACACCCTGCTGAACTGCCTAGGTGCAATCTTGGCGTTGCGCTGGATCTCATCGACCTTGTCTCCTCCCACAATGAGCGAAGGAATAGTAGCAGATTTGGGAATCGCAAGATCAGTATTGACACGGAGGTTATTGAACTCAGGCAAAGTTCGCAAATACTCCATATCACACACATCACGCAAATCGTCAAACGCCTCATTGGGGTCCTCCACAGTGAATTCCTGAGTTTGTGCGTGCTTATGGTAGTGCTGGAAGATAGACTTGTAAAGGCGTGCGCCACACCCTTTGCCTTGGAACGGTGGCAAGATCAAAAATTGAGATAGTCGTGTTCGGCATGGCAGTTGGCTCAAGTCGAGATCTCCAGCAGGCAATTCCCATTTGTCACCTGGTGATGCCGGGGGTGTTGGCTGCTGGAACCAATAGAAACGATAGATGGTGGAATATCCAACAAAGACATAGGAACTCTTGCTGGGGTCCAACTCAGACTCGTCTTTTCTGTATAAGAAAAAGAGTGTCCATCGATCCGCATCCGAAAGATCAAGCTCTGTAGAATCGGAATCGGGCTTCTGGCCGATGTAAGATCCACCTTCGATGAAGAGGGGAACCAGAATCTGGACTCGGGTGTTGAGTTGTTTCACTGCCGGGTCGGCGAGGTTTCCCTTCCAAATCTCGTACTTTCCATCGGGTCCATCGAAAGTATCATGCAAGGTGCCTGGAGGGGTCCATTCGTTGGAGAGCTGCTTAGAGCCGCTCTCAAAGTCCGATTCCTTTACAAAAGCGACTTTGCATCAACAAGTTAGATGGAGTTATGATCAACGCAAAGTTTGGGGTTGGGATGTCACCAACCTTTTGGCAGATGGTTGCCTTCTTGGAGGATGCCGACGATATCATCTGGCTCAGCATCGCCTTGAGGCTTGAATACCTTGGTATGCGATACTTTGAGGTGTGGCCTCATATCATTGGCACGATAGCGCAGGTTGATCTTGAGGCCCTTGTATCCGAAGATCTTTTCTTCTTCGCCGAAAATGGGGTATGTGAATCTCGGGTTGAAGGTCGAAATCGACTGAAGACCAGACTTTGTCGGAGCGACGAGGCTAATGTTTAAAGCATCATTGGAGCTCGTGATCCCTATATTTTGCGTCAGCCAGAGATTCATGGAAGCTATTCTGAGGCTGCAAACTCACAGTCTTCCAGGTTAGGTAGAGCCGCCATCTTGGAAATAAGCTGGTATGCCAATCGGCGCACCGCAAATAAACAAGTCAAGAGAGGGTATTGAAATAAATAAATGGAAGATTAATTCGAGAAGAGTCTGATGGAAGATGCGCCGTTGGCAGAGCTGCTACCCTCAACCACCAAAAGCCGATGCGACAAGAGGAAGAGTAATGTCTGCAGCAGGCGCGTTGAGGCGCGATTGATTCACTTTACGCGCAGTGCTAGCCCCAGAAATAAGCCACAGGCGGCGTGCTCAGGGACCCGCTACCCTGCAGGCTACAGGTTAGCTCAAAGTTTGCAGCCTAAAAGTAAGACATGCTGCAGCAGGTTAGAACAGCGAAAAGAAGCAAATGGCATGTCCCGAGCCGCGCTAGACCACTCCTGACAAATGACGTTGAGCGACCTGCCCGAGAGTCCGTGCTGAATTGCGGACACTGCGGACCAACCCCTGGTGCTCCAACTCGAAATGCTTGCTAGGCTGCTACCGGGCGCACTCTTCTTTCTTTGATCAACCAACTACGGCTCGAATGGAGTTGCTCTCGAGATCGCCAATATGCTAGACATAGCGAACAAAGCCACACCGGTCGGCTCGACGGTCTTCTCGGTCATCGCCCTCGTCGTCATCTCTCTCGTCGTTTTAGCCATCTTGCGATTCTATCTCCCATTGCGCACGACTCCCGCCCACTACCTCGTCCCCATCTTCTTCGCACTATGGCTCCCTTCGGTCGTCGTTATCCTAGTCCCCATCGATCTTGCCTCGAGCGCCAGAACCGACGATGAGGCTACCCGAGGAATATGGCTTCCTGAGCGGGTGGTCGTGGTGGCTTGGAGGATCACTTACTGGCTGACTTTTGTTCTCACATGGTACGTACGACCCAGCATGCGTCTTACGTCTTGTCGCATCTCTTTTTTCCTACTTGGCGCTCATTCATTTTCGGCAGGGCCCTTCTCCCCATACTTGGCGAATACTCTGACGCCGGATACCGCGAACCTATCGAGAGATTACGATACTCGGTCCGCCAAAATGCTCAGTTCATGGCCATCTCACTTGGGCTGGGTCTTGTTGGATTCATTTACATCCTGATCTCGTACGAGGTTAAACTATCGCGCGCGAAGGACGTTGCCATGGCGTTGGCCTACTGTTGGGGTTTGGCGCTCGCCATTTATCTCATGGGTCACGGGCTCGTTTCCATCCCACGTCGGCTGGTCCGCAACGCCAGCGTTACCGGAAGATTGCGCCGCCTACAGACCAAGGCACCTAAAGTCTACGAACGAATGGAAGATTCTCTGGTCAGTCTCGAAGAGGTAGAATACCAGGTTTCCGAACTTATCCGGCGCAAAACGGGGAGCGCCTTGGAATTCCAAGACTGGATCGAAGAGTTGCAGGAGATGGCGAATATCGGCGAGAGTCAGTCCCGACCCGGAACTACCGACCCTAACTCACGAGTAATACCAACCGTCATCACGGATAAATTCCTTGCCAGCTTGACGAGGAAGCTCGTCAACGCACGCCATACCAGATCTCGATATTCGGACGAGTGGGCACAGCTTATCCAAGAAGCACACGAAGCGCAAGCGATCATCGACTCGGCAGCCTCAAAGAAGCTGGATTTTGGCGATGCCGATCCCCACGCAAGCTGGTGGAGCAGAACCAAGTTCCTTACCCCATATACCAGATACTTGCTATACTTCCAGATCCTGCCGGTCGCAAACTTCTTGCTCGGGGTTCTGTGCGCGGTTGCTTCCGCTTCGATCGTGTGGTCCGAAGTTATCAAGGTCGTCGCACCCAACCTATCACTCATTCGTCTAACTGTTGTCCACCACTGGAGCCAAGGCAGAGCGGAAGTTGGCTTCGCTGGACAAACAATCTCGACATTCTGGGTATGCTACATGTTTGCGGCAGCACTTACATCGGTCACAGAGGTGCGAGTGTGGCGTGGACGAGCTCTAGTCAAGCGCAATACGGCCTACGAGTCTGCCTTCTGGTACGCAATGCTGGTTGCCAGGCTCAGCGTGCCCCTTTCCTACAATTTCGTCACCTTCCTGTCCCCAGACGTATACAAGAAGACAATATTCTTCAAGTTCCTGGGACAGTCCATTGTCTTAACCGACATTGGTCGCTGGTTCGATAGACTTTTTCCAGCCTTCATCTTGGTCCCGGTTCTCGCCACCATTTTCGGTCTTTATAAGAAAGTAAAGCGCATTTTCGTCGGCCTGGACGTCATCGAAGACGAGGATGAAAATCCCACGGGGTATGGAACGGGTTCGTGGCGGGAAGGACGTGATCTCATTGACCGCGAGCTCCGTGGGAACTCTCTCCTCCGTCGACGAGACGACGGCTTCTCAAGGCTGTCAACCACGGCTGCTGGCGGCACGGCAGGCCGATCCGCGCCAGTTCTTTCTATCCCAGCGGCCAGGAATGCAGCGACCTCCCCGTCGCCCTCGCGAGCGGCTTCCAACGCTAACCGCGCAGGCCCCTCATCATCATCCCGGGGTCGCGTAATTGATGAGCCGGAGGATGAGAACATCTTCTCCATCATCGGCCATCGCATGAAGAACACGATGGACACCATCGAGACTCCCAAGTGGATGCAGGACTTTGGTCAAGGGATGAAGACCCCCAAGTGGATGGGCGGGGCCGAGGACGGCGAGCAATCGCAGGGTGCAGAGCGCGAACGCACCAGCTCGGATATCAGAAGATGGTTTGGGGGCGATGGACATATTCGCTTATAGCACTAATACTTAAATCGTGGGTTTGTCTGACCCAACCGCTTTGTTTTGGATGTTCAGCAGTTCTCATATTTGGCGCAAATGGGATCATCAGGTTGGGCCTGTGTTATAGGTTATCCTAAATAGAGCATATATCAGGTATTAATTATCAAAGACTATACAAATATAATCCCGTAAATGAGATATCCTCTTCTTGGTCATTGCCATCGGTAACAAAAAGGTTTGCCAAATTCACTCAATACATGTATCCCGAAACCCGTTTTTTATCTCAGTCTTCTTCTTTTACTTATTGCGTTCATTCATTGCTTCATCAGTCATGACAGAAACATGTGGAATCCAAAAACTGCGCAAATATCAAAAAAGGCAAGCACCGAAGTCGTGTGGCGTCGAACAACGTCATTCCTAGGCCTTCACCGGCTGCGTCGACGAGTGCCACGTATTCGCCTTGCTCATGGTCCTCTTCCTCAGATGGAACATGATGTCCCTCTCCATGTCCTCAATGTTCTTCTCCAGGAGCGCGTCCTCCTCGGCGTGCTGGGCCTCGCGGCGGCGGTCGACGTACAGCCAGAGCACCACGATGATCACGGTGATGGGCACGGTGACGGCAAAGTAGATCCACAGCTCGACTGATACCGGCTCCGCGTCTATTTCAGTCTAGTTAGCACCGTCGATAAAAAAAAACGAGCTGTGGTGTCTTCTGTTCTACAAAGGAGCTGAGACAGACCTGCTTCAAAGTTGAAAAACGACATCCCAAAGACAGAGGCCAGGTACGTCCCCGGCAAGAACAGCGCACCAAGAAGCGACAGTGTCTTCATCGCCGTGCTGTCCCTCTTGCTCGCGTGGGCGATTCGCCTCTGCTCTCCTGCAATTTCGAGGTTCAGTCGGGCCTCTCGCTGGGACATGATGTTGTAAAGCTAAAATGGGGATAAAGTTAGCTTGGGAATCACGTATAGGAGAGGCAATGACCTACCGCTTCTCTTTGGACCTTCAACCTCTCCAGCGTGGTGTGAATGTAATTCTCCAGTCCCTTGAGCTTCGCCTTGTAGAAATCCATCCTCGACATCATGTTCTTGTGCAGCTTCCGCAGGGCCTTCCGCTCGGCCCTCGTGGCATCGCTCAGCCTCTCCTCGTCGACATACGCCCACTTGCCCCAGAAGCTAGCCAGGGCCTTGTCGATCTCCCTGGCCACGCCCTCATACGCCTGCGGCCGCTTCCACATGACGTGGCTGTGGCACTCGACGAGATCTCGGCTCAGGCCGTCAATCTCGAGCAGCCCGTCTTGGAAGTACATCTCCGACTCCTCAATCTCGTTGCGCAAGCTGACGGCGTTCTCCAGGCGGCGCAGCCAGTCGCGCGCATCGCGCTGCTTCTGGTCGTTCGTGGGGGACAGGTCATACGAGAACAAGATGATCGGGAGCAGCATGGGGTGGCCAACCTGGCGGGTGCTGGCCTTGAGGTGCTCGAGGGCCTGCACGACCTCGGAGCTCGACGTGCCCTTGATGAAGCCAGAGGTGATGTTCGTTGTGAAGGAGTACGAGAGCATCATCTCCCATCCGCGAGTCTTGCCCTTCTTGCGGACATCGGACTTGCGCTGCACCAGATCTATGAAGGAAATTTCAGCACCGATTCTTTGTATGGCATGATCTCCATCACCATGGAGCGGGTAATTTGCTTACGCATGTGAGGATCGTCATCATCGTAATCCTGAGCGCTCCAGAAGAAAGGGCCTACGACCGACGTGGTCTCAATTGACCTCATGGGGAGGCTGAAGCCCTGCACCATGCTCTTATAGCTCTCCTTGGGCAAAGATATGACCTTTGGCATGAAGGTATCTGGATGCTTGGCATTCTGCTGTACGCTATCGGGCCACAGGTTAGACCACGCAACGAGCGCCAGTCTGGCATGGCGGTTGAGTTGATACACTGTTCGTGTACTCACATCAGACGCATCCCGCTCAAAAGCTGCGTATCCCAGCCATTTTCCAACTCTGGTGCGGTGAAGACTCCCTTTTCCCATCAAGTTAGCTACGGTCGCGAAGATGTGGCCGTGGAGCACACAGGCAGAACCTACCCGTCGATATACAAAATTGTCAAACTCATCAAGCGGTAATGTATGGTCCTCGCATGAGTTGTAAGAAGAGTTCTGCCCTGTAGTCAGTTACGCCATCGATTCAAATCCTCCGGCACATGCCATCTCTGTATGTGGTGGTGGGGGCCATCTTGACAGCCGTCGCCGCCCACTTACCGAGTAGTTGAAGATCTCGACATATCTCGTCGCTTCAGATACCTCACGACAGTCAGAGAGGAATTGCTCAAACATATACTCCTCCATATTGTCTACCGCGCTCTAGCCAGTCGGAGTAAATCAGAGGCCAAGGTGAGCTTGGGAGAGGCGGTGCGCTGCAATGCAGTGCGGCATTGGGTGTATTTCTTTGCAGGTAAGGAAGACACTGAGACAAGGGGATCGGGCCAGCCAGTCTAATGCAGGTAGAGACCGGGGTGTCACCAACAAGGGAGAGGTTGGCTGAGTGACATTCCCGCTCATTTGCTGCACCACGCTGGATGTGGGGGTTCATTGGTCCGTATCCGCGAATTAAACCGACATTACTTCCATGGGGTATCCCGCCTCTAGGTCAGGGAAGACTAGACGTGCAAAAGGAGCTTGATGGCAGATGGTTCTTTGTTTGAGGTAGTTCAAGAGCCAAAATAGAGTGTTTCGCTATACTGGTTATTCAACAAGATAGGAAACCGCAAAATACAGATATTCATAATTAACTGCTTCCTGCGGACATATTGATTCTGACGGCGGTGAGTTCTGGGCGGCACAAAGTCTAGCTTCGCTGCCTACGTGAAGTCAATCCATCCGACTTCGCACCGAATATCGAGGGTGTATGTTCTTAGGGCTTTTCGCGGTCATCACTATTCAAATCACTCCGTGAACGCGAACCACGGGCTACTAAATTCCACCTATTCCCCCCCACTCATCCCCGAGCAATCGTTCCTTTCGTGAACAGGCAGATGCAAGTCACGCCTCGGCTGGCGAGATTACGCCCAGGTGATACTGAACTCAAGTTTAAGCAGGGCAGAACCGCACGCTTGGTGTTTTTGGGTTTTTTTCCATTTAAATATGAAGACTTTAATTAACACACACGTAATTCGGCCGTTGACTTTTAGACTGGTGCAAAGGTGTACGTGCATCCTCAAAACTCTGTAAAGAGGTGTCCATAACTATTTGGAAGAGTTAGCCACAGGTCTAGTTGTTGCCTTCACCCGGTTCAGACAAGCGGGTTCGTTGGTTGCTTCATAGACTTACTCATCGTTTCCACTTGTTGCGCCATACTTCTCCGTCTCTTCAGGGTATTTGTCGAATTGGCTGGCATCTCCAGCCCCTGCCTTGACTGGTGGCGTGTATGGAGCATCGATATCCTTGCGAGCAAGTCTGTCCCAAGTGACCTCTGCGAACCACGGGTGGTTCTTTACATCAGCAGGTCCCCCGTAAAGGTTACCCAATCTCTTGGTAAGATCAGGTGTGATCAGTTTCTCAAGGAGGTCGTGAGCCTCGGGGACGAGGTATGCCGGATACTTGATCTTTCCCTTGAGGATGTTTTCGTAGATGCGCATTGGCGAACCGCTATCCCAGAATGGAGTGTAGCCACAGAGCATCTCGTATATCAAAATACCAAGAGACCACCTATCAGAAGAATCCCAAGGTCAGCAAGGAGAGAACGAGACCCATCATATCATTCTATATGAGCGACTCACCAGTCTACAGATTTGTTGTAGCCCTTGTTAGAGACTACTTCAGGCGCGAGATAGTCCGGAGTACCGCAAAGCGTCCATGTCTTGTCCGGTACTTTCTTCGCAAAGCCAAAGTCGGTGATTTTAAGATGCCCGTGCCGGTCAAGCAATAGGTTTTCAGGCTTCAGATCTCTGTAAATGATGTTCTTAGAATGAAGGTACTCCAGAGCCAGTGTGACTTCAGCGGCGTAGAATTTGGCGACCGGATTCGGGAATCGCTACGATAGGAGCAACCATCTGTTAGCATTGAAGTCCAAGCGACCATCGGGCAAGCAGATGGGACCAAGGCTCGGGCAGTTGCAATTGAAACAACGAGAAAAGTATCGAGTCAAGAAACAACCGTGGGGTAAACCAAGGAGCGGTGTATCAAGTAACGACTTACCCCAGACTTTCGCAGCAACGAGAAGAGCTCGCCACCTTCAACAAAGTCCATGACCATATACAAGTTCCTGATGTCCTGGAAGGTTCCCCAAAGAGTGATTAGGAAAGGATGCTTGACGTCACTCAGCATGCGGCGCTCGTCATTGGTGTGTTCGACCTGTTTCATTTTGACGACCTGGGCTTTCTTCAACACTTTGATAGCATAGAAGCGCTGGTTGTGCTTGGACTGAACCAGGTGCACTCGCCCGAAGCTACCGGTGCCGAGGGTCCTCTGGATCTCAAAATCGCCCAGCGAATACTTGCCCTTGGTAACACGGGGCTGCGTGGCTTGAGCCTGCGCATTCTGATATTGGGCTTGCTGGTTCTGATGCTCATTCTGATGTTGGGGCTGTGATACTTGGGGTGGCTGCTGCGGTTGTGGTGGTTGCTGTTGAGGCTGCGCCTGCTGTTGATGTGGCTGCGGTGAGGGTTGCGATTGGTGTGCCGGGGTCGGCGTATCGACTTGCATCGGTGTCGCCATGTTCTCGGGCGGTGATGGAGGTTGTGCGGCTTGGTGTTGTGGGTGCTGGAGGTTAGGGTCGGTGCCGGGACTGACGCTGAGGAGGGGCGCGGCGATGGGCTGCAGCCCTAGTGAGGTAGGACTGGCGACAGTTGAGGAATTGAGGTTCTGCTGGTCGACGTGGGAAGCCCCGTCATGCTGCTGGGGAGGATTGACTAGGGTATTAAGGGAAGGGCTGGGGATGGTGGTTTGCGTCTGCGAGTCGTTGGACGGCTTTTGGCCAGCGCCGTTGATGGTGGTCGCTGTGGCGGGAGTCGCCGAGCTTGCGCCTGCACCAGATGTGTTAGCCAGTGTCGATTGCACCTGCCGGTGCTGCACAGGGCGAGCCGCACCTTGATCCTGAGGCTGTTGCTGCTGCTGCTGAGGAGTAGGAGGGTTGATGGCGGGGGGGTTGCTCTGGGCGTTTTGATCCTCTCCAGCCCCGCCAGACGCCGGCGCCTGCCGTAATGCAGCCGATTGACCAAGCGGCACTGCTCCAGACGATGGTTGCGGCCGGTCTGCGGAGGCCAATGGAGCTTGGGGCTGCTTCGGGTGGAGGTGGGAAATGAGGGAATCAGCAGCCTTGGACGATGCCGACGATGTGGTCTGGGTGACAGGGCTTGTCAGGTTGGAGGTGGTGGAGGTTGAGTGATCGGAGTGACCCTCCTTCGTCCACTTCTTGAGGAATCCAAAGCCAGGCATTGGGATGGACGAAAGCGGCAGTGGCACCTCCGGCTGGATACCTAGTACCAAGTATGGACCTACTAACCTATTGTTAGGTGCTACGTAGCCCCAAACCAAAACCAAGCACGGTGACGGATAGGCGAAGAGCTAGGAGGCAAGGTGGAGATGATGAGGTGCGCGGCAGCCGGCAGTCAGTGGAGCGCAGAGCACGCTTGAGACTGTCACCGCAATTGGCCCAGCTGTGAGGAACCAGGTCGCAGGGGATACGGAGATGGAAGTGCAAGGTAGGCAGACAGGGAGGGGGAGGCAAGAGGGCAGGAGGATGGGAACAGGAGAGGTGGTGGGATGGGTGATGGGCAATGGGCAAGAATGCGGTTGAGAGAGCTTTGAAGCTAACAGACGAAGATCATACTGTACCTTGTGGAGGTCCCAGAGACAGCTCGAAACTCTGTGAGCGCGGCGTCGTTCTTCGCCCACTCCCACTCAGGCCTCGCTGGCTGGGGATGTCGACGGTGCTGCTCCTGCGGCTTCACGCAGCGAAAAGGCCCGCACTTCGCGGGGTCGACTCGAGTCCGAGGCGGCGGTTGGCGATGGCAATCAATCAATGCGACCCAAGGCGGCGGCAGCACCCCTCTTGAAATTCGATCCAATGGCAGGCAAAAACCGGCGTCAGTGTGACCAGATGATCGGGAAAGGCGTCAGTTTCGGATGTGGGCTGTGTCACTCGCAGGATGGATTCTGCTCATGCAATTCGTTCATTTATCAAGGACGGAGGGAAGCGCGTAGCCGAAGAGAAGAGATATGTTGCGAAATATCCCGCCGATCGGGCTCTGTTAAACCACTGCTATGTATCTACCTACCTCCCTCCCTGGGAATGCATCCATTGGACGGAAAGGTCTTTGCACACTGTACCCAGACGCATCTGGCGTCCGCGATCGCCGCCGGGTCAAGGAGACGCGCGCGATGGAGGGTTTGGTTGGTTGGCTCATTGGCTGACTTGCAGCATTGAGTTTCTCCCTTTGCCCCTTCCAGCTCGACTAACCCTCTCGGTCCGGATTCATCAGCAAAGAGGAGCGATTTAGCAAACGGCGAACATACGTCACGTCAGCGACAGAGTTTGTGGAGGTGATGCATGCGGAGAGACTTCGAGTTATCATTTGTTTCAGGCTCAGGACCAAGACAGCCGCTTGGTCCAGCAACTGCCCAGGCCTTGACTGTTCCAAAAAGACCCGGATCCGACTTCCACTCTGGCGGCATGATCAAGGACGATCATCTCAGCGATCGAACTGGAAGGATTGCGCCTTTATGTCTATCCCATACATCCTCCTCCCTACAGCCCTTCACATCGCTTCCCGCTCGCTATCTCATTCACATCACGGTCGAGTCGACACGAGCTGGCGCATCCAAACTTTCAATTACATTCCGCATGCCATCGGGATACTTATAGGACCCCCATCGATTAATGAGCTTCAGGTGGGGGTCCTGATTGCGGAGTAACCCCAGTTGCGACCAATTTAGTAACCTTTCTAACCCTTTCGCGGTGGCGGCAACTATTTACATTCTCAGCGTTTAATCTTGGCTGGAACACCTACTTATTTAGTTGCACCCAGTAGCTGGCAACAGCTCTTAATCCAGGTGCCCGAAGGTTTTCCTAAACTGCGCCGCTTTTAAACTGAGCTGCGATCGGGTGTGGAACAGCCAAGGCAGCTAAATGGTCACTGGCATTCAAATCAAGCTGCCCGTATCCCGAAGATCCGCCGGACAAATCTACGCCTCACTTTAATATTGCTGGAAATCACAAGAATTGCATTGACTCTGTTAGCAACTAGCTTCGTGTTGATATACCATCAATGTGTGATGCATTTCTTATCAACACGACCGTGTTAAAGTTCAGAAGGCAGAGCGGCATCTATGCAAATATATGCTGCAAGCCAATAAGTCTAGGTCAGAAAGAAAACATGAAAAAGTAGGTGTCAGCGTAAAAATCTATCTTGTTATCATATAACAGCCTCAATCGAATATGCAGGAAGAATGGTAGGCCGTTGAGACAAAAAAGACCTTAAGCCTTTCCTTCCCCCAGCTTTTTGTTGGTTAATTTATACCCTTCTTGCCAAATCCCCAACATGCAAGCAGAACTACAACAGTCATTGAGTGTCGGTGTGAAGGTCTAGTGTATTTCTTTATAAAATAGTACATCGGATTCACAGACTTGCAATCTTTTGAAGCAATGACGCAAAGGGAGGAACGTGGGCAAGAGCAAGCTTACCAGTAAGAAATGGGGACGAAATCGACCTCAAACAGGCATGACGAGTAGCTGCCGTACCTCTTTAGCTTGATTAAGTGATCAGTCATATGCGCCCACTTGAGTTTATCCCATCTTACCGCAAGCCAATGCAGTCTCTCAGCCCCCCGGAAGACAACGATGACCAGATGTCCCGTGCCCCGGATCTACGAATGATTCTACTTCAATGACCCGGCATTAGACCGCCCATGCTCCACGGACTTCGACAAGCGAAAAAGAACAACTATAATGTCATGTTGTCTGCACAGGGCATCTTTTTAGTTACAATTCCCAACCAACCACTGGTTCAATAACCCAAGAAAACGGCCATAGGATGACCAAATACACAATGAAATGCCCCATAGCCCGTCCATGCAACCAATTCGCGCGACTCCTGGCCATTTCTCGAAAGACATCTCATTACCTACACCTACACCTACATCGCGGCGCGGATCGTGCTCCCTTTCAGACCTCCCGTTAGGTAGATATATAGAGATAAGTGCTAAACCCTCTCAGATTCCACGATGCGCGAAAACTTTAGAAACGGGTCTTGGTCTTGGTGCGGTACGCAGTATATCCTACGTAGGCACCACCAACAAGCAGGAAGAAGATCAAGATCTTGGCGAAGAACCAGCCCCAGCTGCCACCCTGCTTGGGAGGGGTAATCCTGTTCTTGTTACGCCCCTTGCCGCCAGGAGACTTGCTGCTGCCAGCAGTGCTGGGGCTCATGTACAGGTTCTTGGCCTTGACGGAAATGATGTCGTGGTTGTCGCTGAGCTCGCCAGTCTCGGCGCTGAAGCCAAGGTAGGCAATGTTGGGGATGGCGGGGGGCGTCTCGATGTCGAAGCAGGTCATCCAGTCAGTCTCCTTCTTGTATTGAAGCTCCAGCTTGAGCTGCTTCTCCTGGAAATACGTCAGGCGCATCTTGGTCGGGATGCTGGAGTGGCGGATTCCGCGAGCCGAGCATCCAGCCAGCTCCGTGTTCTTGCCGTCGTTGCCCTTGTCGTAGGGGGTCTGGCCGTCACCGAACATGGCCATGACATAGGGGAACACGACACCGGGGCGGTTGTTCTTGTACGTATCTACAAAGATGCCGAGACCCTCAAAGTTGTCGACGTGGCCAAAGACATCGCCCTGCTGTCCTCGCTGGCGGGTAATCCACATGGCGAAGCCATCTCCGTATAGCTGGTGCTTTCCGGAGATCTTGAACTCGACCTCGACCTCCCAGTTGGTAGCGGTAAGCGGTACGCGCGAAAACAGCCAGCCGGCTTGCGAAGGGGCATCGGTGGTCAGGCGAATATATCTGTCCAAGCAACGTCGTTAGTCCCCCTGCTGGTCTAAGAGTGTAGATCCCTCAATGGGTGAGAAGAGAGCACGTACGAGTCTGTGCGGACAATGGTATCTCCTCCAAAGTCGAACCATCGACTCTGCATATCATTGTCGAGGTATGGCTACCGAATACACATGTTAATCGCACTCGCCCTCCCTGAATTGTGACAGAATGCTCGGCTCGTGACCAACCTGAACGAGTGTGTGCGTCCTCAACTATACGTGCGATCCCTGTTAGTTTCCAATGATTGCTTAACAACCTCAACAGCCAATGGGTCTATACGAACCGAAACGCTCTTGATCTCTCCCTCCTCGTCGGCGGCGCTGGCAGTCCAGGCGAACGCCGCGAAGAGTAGTGTGGACAGGGATGAGAGCCGCATGATGGCGTAGTTGGCCCGGCTCGAAGGCCTACAGCGCAAACAGATTCTCGGGCTTTTCGATTCGTAACTCGCCCGTATCCCTACAGACAGGCAGCCGCTCGGATGAGTTGTTGGCTCGAGGTGGGTGATTGTGTCGGCAGACGGTTGACTGACCCTTCAAAAAGGTACAGATCGAGCTAGACACACAGCTGTCCTCTTTCTCCTTAGTTGAAGTATCAAAGTTCCCTGATTTAAAACGGGGCGCGCCACAGAAACCCGGGGCGTTCATTCCAAAAGAGGACAGTATCCGCACCTATTGTGGCGCTTCCCTGCTTCCTCAGCCACAGGTCCTTGCAGGGTATCCCCAAAAAGCTTTTCTTCAACATCGTCATCATACTCTATCTAACCCGCAACAACTGCCGGTAAACTTATAGACCCAATTCAATCATGGACTCCAAGGCTGTCAAGGATGCTGTTTTTCAGCAAGTCGTCGCCGAATCCAACCTGGCCAATGCTCGAGTCCTCATCGAGGTTTGACCCCCATCCAACTAAGCGAGGTTGAACCAGCACACTGACCAGGCATGGGGTTGTAGAAAATCCAGGAAAACTGCTTCGAGAAATGCATCACAAAACCCGGGGGCTCAATTTCCAGCGGGGAGCAGAGTTGCGCGACTGCCTGTATGGAGAAGTACATGAACGCCTGGAACCACGTCAACTCGGCATACATCACTCGCGCACGACAGGAGGGTGCCGGCACTCAGTAATGATGAAGACCAATCCGGTCTGCTACGAAAACAATATATATATGGGCTACCACCGCTATGTACAATATTTCGCTGGTATAGAGAAATCGGTTCGAAAAGCCAGGGCGTCATGGGAGAGCGATAGATGGGACGGTCCCAACTTCATGGAATAACCACAAATGGGTCATCTTGATCGGTATTTGAAATACTTTGTACACATAGGATACGAACGGGCATTAATTGTCGAAACTACTCCACAATAAGGAAAAAACTACCGTTGCGAAAATGTAGAAGCATTTTTGCTTGGTGGTGATCATTGATTCTAATGCTAAGTGCTTTTGTTTTTCTCTTCGGCTGCGGCCCGTTTTCGGGCCAGATATCTTTCTCTTGCGCTCGAAATATCCCCTTCTGTCTTCTGGCTCTTCGAAGCCCGCTCTACCTCTTGGCGCTGAGCCTCCGCCTCTTCTCTCGAGCGCTTCATCGACATCTCCAACTGTTCAGCCAACATACGAGATTGCCTCTCGCGCATGGCCTGCTTGTTACCGACCTGTACGCCGTTCATATGCCTTCTTTCTCTCTCCGCGGGGCGCTCATCGTCCTTTCTCGTTGGTGCCTTCTTCTTCGCCCCGAGGTTCAGACCGCCCTTCAGAAGCTGACGCTTATCGACCACCTGCCCATCCTCATTCAGAGCGATTGAAGCTCCCTTCTCATTAAGTGCCTTGGCGCGATCTGCCTCTTGCTTTTCCTGGCTGACCTCCTCTTGCTCTGTTGCTTCGGTTGCCTTCGGCCCATCCTTGGCTATGTCCTCGGCAGCCTTCACGGCCTGTGCATGTCTTTGCTCGTCCTTGTTCAATAAGTTCCGGTAGAAGGTGGACATTCCTCCGCTTTGGTTCTTCTTCGCCTCCTCCTCCTCCCTCCTCCTCTCCTCCTCTTCTATTCTTTTGTTCTCCTCCTGCTGTTTGCGATAGGCTTCCGTGACAAACTTCTCCTTGCCCGCGTACTCCTCCCCTTCCTCCTCGCGCTCCCGCGCAATCTTCTTCTCCTCCGCTATCAGCTGGTCCCTCTTGCGTACCTCCGCCGCCTGCAGCAGGTTGCGCATGTACTTGGGCCGGCGCTCCTCGTCTTCCTTCAGGGCCACCTTCTTGGGCTTGATGGAGTCGTACACCGAGTCGAACTCGTAGATGGTCGGATCGAGCTCGGCGGCAGCCTCCGCGTTCTTGCGCGACGTGAGCGCACTCGATAAGTCGCCAAACTCGTCGCCCGTGGCGGCGGCGGCCCCTCTGGATTTGAGTTTCGGCGGTTCCCTCGGCGGCTCGCTCTTCTTCTTTGCGCTTTTCTTGCTGGGTTCGTCTCGGGTAGCCGGCGCCGCGCCAAAGTCATCCAAATCCCCCCCGATCTCCTGGACCTTCGTAGACCTGTTCGCACTGCTGGCGCTCGCGGGACCTTCGTCGTCGGAGTCATCGTTGCCTCCAAACACGGGCTTTCGTTTTGGGGGTGCTGGTTTTGATGCGCCCGGCTTTTTGGCCAGGCTCAGCCCGAAAGCTAATGGCTTGCTCATGGTCACAAGGGCGGCCTAGAGCTTGAGTCGCGTGCGCGCAGCTTCTGGGGCTATGTTACGTCGTGATAACGGAGGGTCGGAGGTTGAGATTGTTCATCTGTCAGAGTCACCTGTCGCTCGTAGCCAGCTACTGATCAGCAAAGGAGATTATCATTAATGTTGGGCATAGGTAGATCTGAACTGGTCAAAGTTTCCAAATGTTGTCTCTCTATCGCCCTTATCGGTCGCTTGGTCAACTACTTAGCTAACCTATACCGGATACTCACTCGCCCTCCTAAGGTTTATGGTGGCATATCAAAAACGAGGAAATAGATTTCGCATCTCCTAGAGGGTCGTGACAATACGCAGTATTAGGCATTCTCTTTTTTTAATGCAATTGCCTATATCATCTTGGCCTAGAGTACAGCATCTTCCACCTTGCTCAGGTGGTATGTTTCAGACTGCAGTCATCCATGTATGCCGCTCACAACGTCAGCCTGCTGTCGATGACGTGATTAGTCACCATCTGCCCCAAGTGTTCACCTAGATAAGGTACGCATTTGCCGATAGAGGCGAAACCGAACATTCTCAACTCTCGAACCAGAACGTGTAGTATTACCCAAACCATGGACTCTTGCTGCACCTGCGCGTCTATTTTGCCGACTGCGTCCTCGGAGAAATCTGAGAAGACTTCGCTCGAGAACCGACGGGTAGATTGTTGTGGTCGTCTGATATGTGGACAGTGCATTATTGTAGGCAGCTGGTATCCTTGTTTTTTCATTACATGTTATATTCTCTGAATCTAACACAGTCCCGGACCTAATAGAGCAATACTCGATTCGCCGAATACTGTCCATACTGCCAGATATCGACTGGCCCTTCTCCCTTGCCACAAGGCCTCAGAGAACCGCCCTCCTACTATTCTCTTCCGGCTGTAGCGGCATCAGCAATCAATCGTGCTGAGCCGCCGCCGTCATATACCCCATGTCCTGCCCCTATCACACCGCCGACACCTATCGACGAACAAGCCGATATCATGGACGAAAAGCACACGGCAGAGGATACCCTCCACTTCCTAAACCATGAACACGACAGCATAACTTCTCTGTCACTTCGTTACGGTGTACCCGCGGCAGCCTTGCGCCAGACGAACCAAATCACCAGTGACCACCTGCTGCTTGGCCGACGAACCATACTGATTCCTGGACAGTATTATAAGGGCGGTGTGAGCCTCTCCCCACGAGCCATAGAGGGCGAAGATGAGGAACTGCGAAAGACCAAAGTCCGCCGATTTATGACATTTTGTAAAGTCTCCGATTACGACGAAGCTGTGTTGTATCTCGAACAGGCCGATTATGATATCTCGGCGGCTATAAAAGTCTATTTTGAGGATGATGCATGGGAGAGTGCCCATCAAACGAAGCCCAGACAAACCAACGTGCAACGGAAGCGTGGATCTCCGTGGAGATTATGGTGACGGGGCTGATGTTCGTGGAGTTCATGGAGTTAGTTTCTCGGAGGTTAATCTTGTTGTTGATAATTTTATTCGGGTTGGTTTTCGCATATGTTAGATCCAATATTAACCCTCAGGGTCCCCCCTGAATGATAAATTAACAACCTTCCACAGGGCAGACGGGACCACTGCGGAAGTCAAAGGTTGCGTGATGCTCTCCGTCTTAGAATGCTGACCTAGTTCGGATATCCTAATCAAATGTTAGCACTGCGTAGCTTCATAGTCTAATGGTGGGCATGACTTACGGATATTTTTCGCTCAATCTCCCGAACTGAGCGATCCAATTCGCCAGCAATCATCTGCTTCTTGTCGTTCGGAAGAAGTGTATATCTCTCACAGAGGTCACCGTCGATGACACCCTTCACAGGAGCATAGTAACCTCGATACATCAAGTGATCTCGACCTGCAATAGGTGGATCCTCTGTTCTCAGATGTTGTTCCAGATTCTGGAAGAAGTCCGCATCTTCACGACTCACAAAAGGAATAAACACGCCGATGGTACCCATTATGCCGCTCCACAGCAGAATGTCTTGCCCTCCAACAACGAGACTTGTCTTGGTGATGCTGGTTGGGACATCCTGCGTGAAAAAGTGACACATTAGGTTCAGTCGATGTGAAGTCCCGTGTAAGTAATCCCGCGCATTAATGAGATGAAGACCGGACTGTTCCTCATCAGCCTCCTCGCTAGCCTTCGGTGGGCATCTTACGATGAACATGTTGCCAAACTTGTCACCCCCTGCAGTCGACTCGTAATCCACCATTGTCGAACAGGTGGTCCACCGTGCGATGGTGTCATCGACGAATGGGATGAGTTTGTTAGTGGATGGCTTGTACACTACATAGGTCATTCCTTGTTGCACATCGCCAACCACGATACGGTTCCCCTGCGTATTTAGGGACACGATCTGTTGAGGAGCAACATCGGCTTGGGCCTTGCGGAGCAATTGTCGCATTCCAAGATCGTAGACTCGGAGGGTCTTGCCAATACCCGCTGCAACTTTTCCTTGGAAAGGGAGCAGTGCCAGAGGTGGCTCCTCGACCTTTGTCTTGTGGATAAACTCCAACTCCTTGCCGCCTTCTTGGAACCGGTACACGTACAGATACCCCTCGGTGAAACTGCGAGGGCTCAAGACCATATCCTTGCCAGTTCCAACAACAAGAAAGCTCTCGTTGTCCTGACTAGCAAATGGAACAACAGCAACGCTTACGGCAGCCTCGTTGTCTTCAAGGTAAACTGTTTGTAGTACCGATGGGTTCTCCGAGACAGGATCGACAACACTCATACACGAGGCCCACCTACGATTACCTCGTGGGTGGCCAAAATCTTCAGGCGGCAGGGTATTGTGCCCCCCATTCACCGTCTGAGGATCAGCTAGAAGCTTAGCTTGCAAGTCAGGAGATAGGGTATTGTTGTCCGCCTCAATAGTGTAGAAGATCGGGTGCTCAGGATGCTTAACGAATTTCTTCGGTGTGTGTGAAAGCCGGATTGACTTTTGAATTAGGGTTTCCCCCAACCGATCAATGGAGAAAATTCTTGTGCATATGCATGTTAGCAATCTGGTTGAGATGCGTTATGCAAATAGATTGGGTGAACAAAGTAAAAAGAAAGTCCATATCAGTAGGAACAATTTGGAATAAAAAATGCGTAAGAACCTCATTGCCCGTAGGCGTAGGATCCCAAGTTCTCATCATAGGACGTGGCAATAGAAAGTGCGAGAAATGAGAAAATTAACATACCGTAGGGATTGGTCCTGGATACCGACAACACCCTCCTCACACTGCTCACTGCTGAAATTCCATCCCCAGTTCAGATCTACATAATCAAGCGGCGTCACTACGAAACCCTTCGAAATGGGGTCAGCGTAGCCGAGCCAAGGTCGTGAGCTGAGACCGAGAACACATGTGGTGCCCTGGACAGTGACCTGAAACAGCTTGACGGCCCTTGGACCCAAGAACTTTTGGCGGGTATCAGTCAGCTCACCGGTGATTTCATCCAGAACGGTCCGCAAGTAAACACCAGAATGCAATCCGATGTGCAGGTATAAGGTGGAGCCACCAGAAGAAGAGTCTTCCATAGCAATGATAGCCAGGGAAGTCGGTGCAGCAGTCAAAGCCTGTACTGACTTATTCTCAAGGGTGGAGTCGGGATCCAGGCTGAGAATACGAACAGTGCAGTCGTCGCAACCCACAGCCAAGAAAGAGCTTCGTAGTCTGCCTTCAGGGACATCACCCAAACTGAGTGACGTGACTGTCCCAGTCATCTCCTTCTTCTCGTCGTATTCCGCTAGAGAACCATCTGAGTCAGTTTCAAAGTAAACTATTTCACCGGAACTCAGCGCAATAGCGACTTGCTTGGTATTGGTGGTAGCTGCGACGATGGAACGATGTTGAGGGGCCGCCCATTCATTGACCTGCCCATTTTTTATATGTCTTATTCCTTTAGGATGAACCTGGATAAGACTATCTTCGCCCAAAAGTTGGGCAGCCAATGTGGGCACGCTAGTGAGGAAGCCAGAATCGCTTACCTCCTCGACTGTTTCACCAATGCTCAATACCAACGTCGCATTTGAGAATGAAAGTACGATGTAAGCATCATACTTATCGGAGCGGTCGAGTTTCAGTGTCCAGACTGCTGATGGAATACCAGGCAGTTCAGATGAGACAATCTCGTTGACCTCCAGCCCATGTTTCAGAGTTCTGAAAGAACTTCGAGCCCCGTTACCACAGACAGTAAAGATTTGTGGAGCATCTTCACCAGTAACATTCTCGACTTTACAGTCGACGACAGGGTTCATCGCTGGGATGTTTTCTACCAAGGCCAGATTTTCGGCTGGTCGAGGGTAAAAGTAGGCGGGTTCGTAGTGAGCATCAGGAGCGACAGGGTAATCATCGCTTGAAAACTCCAGCTCGTCGTCATCATCACCTAGCTTTTCGAATTGATAGAACGAGTAGTCTCCAAACTGGCTTGCAACATAAAGAAAACCACTTTTGAGAATGCACAAGCTGGATGCCACTGGGACTGTGTCAAAATATTTGACCTTGAGTCTTCTGACTTCACCAGTAGGAGCGCCCTCTTCGTTTTCAACCATGTCGATGGTAACTTTCAGCAAATCGCCATCTTCTGTTTGCAGCAAGAAGAAAAAGGCGCCAGCATTGCCCTTCAACTTGTGCATAACGCCTGCAACAATTGTTCGTTTTCTTGTGGGATCCTCCGTTGCGCCGCGACGGCGGGGGACGGGAACACGGAAGGCTTCTTGGTTCGAATGTCTGTACGTGATGTTCTCCTCTCCACAAACAAGGACGCCACTAGGTCCATCATTGCCTCCAGGCACTTGGAAGAGGACAGAGGCAGTGGGGTCCACGGGCTCTGACCACTTGCGTACCACGTGATTCAGACCAAGATCTAGCTCGTAATAAACGAGTTGTGTTTCTAGAGCCTCAAGGGCTTGGCCAGAAGGGTCTTGGTCCACATCCGAATAATCGACCTCGAGGGCAGCAAACACTGGATTCGCGTAGCCAACATCCAATGCCACCATGGATATCACGATAACACCGGGCTTATGAGCCTCAAGGGGAGATGAGATTGTCAGCTCCGCCTGGGCATTGCGGTTCAAAACATAGACAAGCTTGTTTTTTTCTGTTGACGCGATTAAACACGCTCGGCCTTTGGGATCGCAGGTGAGGTATTCTCCTGGGATGACCCTTCTGACACCAGATTTGCCGAAGGTTTCCAGATGAAGTCTGTGGAAGCGATTGTGGCTGGGAAGATACTCGATAATGGTGATTCGGCCAGAGTCCGTTGCCAGAATCAGGTAGTCTTCAACGAATACGGTTAGCAATTTGACTTCTAGAGAAGAACCAAACTGGGCTTAAATGTCCCAGGTAAGGCTACGCTTTGCAGGCCCTGTTGCGCCCTTCTTGATATCACTAAGTGACACTCGTAATATCGGAAAGTTGACGGGATGACTTACCTTTGTTGCTTCCTGCAAGCCGGAAAGGCGCGATTGAGCGAATAATGCCAAAAATGTCGTGAGATAGCACTGTTATGACCTTTCCCTGCTGGGGGTCGGGTCGTAGAAGAGTCAAACGCGACCCAGCCCCTGTGATGATGAGTTGCTCCTTGGTGCCTGCGAACTGACCCAGAACAGCTTGGACGACGTGAGTTGGCGGCTGGATCGTCAGCGAGTACAGGAACATGTTCGAGGTGGTCGCCATTGTTGCGGTTGGGCGTATTTAAAGCCTACGCGGCGGCAAAACGTGAATTGGCGATGCCGATGGCTTGTGAAGAGCGTGCCGCCCATGCAACCCACGACAAGATGTAGGTAGCAGAAGCTCTCGCCTGGGAGCTTGAAAAGTTTCCAAGCACCTAAGCTGGCTAAGGATTTGGGGTGGCGGGTTGCGGATTAATATTTTCGCGGCGCATATTTTGGCGGGTGGTCCGAGCTTCCTCGAACCACATCTGGATTCTCATGGTGAGGTGCAAGCAAGAGCTAGGGTTTGTTCAGCAATCTTGCCATTTGTTCAGTCCAATTGACTGGAAACCTGCCGGAATGGAACCATCGCTGCGGCGGGCTGCCTCGACATTTTGCGGGCGCTGCTCTGCCTCTCTGAGAAGGCAATTGGTGTCACAGAGATCACCACAGCACATCACAGCGGCCCCGATCCGCCATGTCCGAGCTCTTCACGGAACGGCCTCGTATCAAACAAAGCGATCGAACTCTCTGACTGGAAGCAGCGAAAAAGTAAGGGACTTCAGCTCCAATGCGAAACTCGAGGCTGAATCTGCGGCCGCTGCTGCCCCCGCCCCGCCCTCTTCTGATCCGTCCTCGAGGTTGAGTCCCGACAACTTGTTTCATTCATTTACCAATTCCCCGGTTCCCGAATTCCGACGCCGAGCAGCCTTCATGAGAGAACACGCATTCTGCCCTCACCCAGATCACCAGCTCACTAGGGTCCCTACAATTGCCCCCAAGGCCGAGGACCAGCCCGAGACAGGCGGATCCTCCGCTCCGTGTCATGTGGACTTTGAATGTCCCGACTGTGGGATCCCTGTTTACTGTAGCAAGGAACATTGGATGGATGATTACGAGAACCATCTCAAGGTTTGCGACACTCTGCGACAGATCAACGAGGATGATCATGATCTTCGATCAGGCCGTGTGTTCCACGAGGCAAACCTCCCTGATATCCAGATGGAGCATGCCATGGTCAACATGACGAATTGGGATACGTTCATGTATACCCGAGAGTTCGATGCAGTTGATACAGATCGCTCAATGAGGCAGATTACCAGGCTTCTGACGTACCCAATCACTGTTGGCAGTGTTCTTCATGAACTCAGTCCTTATAGTCTCAAGTCGGGCGGTCGTTTGACTGTTGAGGGCTTGAAGAGTTTTAGTGGTAAGTGATAACTGTCTCGTCTAGTGAGTATGAGAATATTGTAATGACACTCGCTCTAGCTCTAAGATACAATCTCCATCCGCAAAGGACCGGCGCTGGTTCCCGCGTTGATCAGCTACGCCCAGAACCTCCAGCTGTTCGAATCTTCGTACTTGGAGCTAGGGCCGAATCTTCTTTACCACGTGCCACATGGATCCAGCTCTCTCATCTATTCCCTGATGCACGGTTCCATCTCATCTTCATTGGCCCCGAGAGCATGGCGAACCGTGATGATGAGTTCCCCCTGCCTGCGCGCACACCCGAAAACCCCTGGGGCGCTGTTGTGGAGGACCGGGTCTGGTACAGGATGAAGATCAGTACCATCGTGGACTATTATCACACAATCCACAAGACGGGCTACTTTGCTCCCCACGATCCATACTTTGACTGTTTCGTGCTATTCCACCCTGGCCTGGGTCATCCTGCCAGCAGTCATGATTGGGAGGAAACTCTGCCATTGCTGTTGGAGACCAAGGTTCCCATTATCAGCACTGGATACACACAGTTCGACCTCGAGCGAGATGTTGAATGGGTTAAGAAGAAGTCAGGTGGCGAATTTGACATTCTTCTAGAACCTGGCCAGAACAGCTTCCGTAGTTTGCGATGGGATCTGAATGATCTCGACCCCCAGGATGTCAGCAGCGGCAACTGGGGTGTTTGGGCATTCCGTGGAAAGAGGTCAGTCCTAACTCCGTGATTCATCCGTTGCCATTGAGAAAGATTGCTAACGTCTGCATAGATATGAAACAACCACCTTCAACACTGAGCCGTAAATCCATGCCGTGGCCTTGACGAAATGCCGACAGGCTCATAGATAGTGTAACAATTTTGTACAGAATATATGTACTAGTATTTGTCATGACTGGATATAGAATCTCTTGAACTTGATCTGAAACGACTTTCTCCTTACTGGCCACCCAGCTCTGCATTGTAAACTGTTCACGTGTGAATGCTTCCTGTAGTCAACAAATACTTGAGTAGTTCACTGGTACACTCTCAAGACGTGCCATGTGGAAATTACTGGTTGGGTTCCCTGACCTTGTAGTTCATCAACAGTTCGATGTCAGAGCTGCTCAATATCAATTGACATCCAACGCGAGAAAAAATTCCAGCCGACGAGATAAATGGCCGAGAACGAAATGAAATGAGATTCGAAAGATAACCACCAAGAGCTTTATCTACTTTGGCATTTAATGTTGTTCTGGGTGGAATGCATGTGGACGCGGTCTAGGTTAAGCCGATAAGGAGGAAGCGATACGCAGCGCACGGTTCAGGCAAGTACATAGACAGAAATAGAGGAGCAGCTGCGAACTGCTCGCACCGCCACTGACCTCGACATCCCACTCACCGAGATCCACGACACAAGCACTGCGACTGCAGACCGGCGAACTGCCTCCCACAGAGCACCGTAGCTGTGTAACACCAAGCGAAGCCCCCGGCTGGGTCATGATTCCAACAGCGTTCCCTCTGGACGGCGCCGCTATCCTGATGTCATGACGACAGTCGCAGCACAACCACTCGGCACCCCTGCCCCTCGTCTGAGACCGCCGACTTCATCAGCCACCGACACCGAGTCCAAGGTGGCGGCAGCAGTGCGTCGAGCGCCGGCATCAGATCCGCTCTCTGCGCGGGCAACCTCAGCCCTGATACGGCGGACGCTATGCCCTCAGCAACTCGGTGACAAGGGCCGCGACACCCAGAAGCCCATAGAGGAGCTGTTGCCCCCCCTTACGAGCCGGAATGACGTTGACCTCGAGCTCTATGCCTTCCTGGCGATCATCCTAAGGCAGTTTGTCCAGAGCTGGTACGGAAAGATCACCTCGGACGAGAACTTTGTGGCGGAGATTGTGCACATCATCGCACACCTCACTCGCGCGCTGGAGCAGCGGTCCAGAAAGGTGGACTGGGAGAGCTTGCTGCTGGATCAAGTCCCGGATTTACTAGACAAGCACATCACAGGTGCGCTCTTCGAGTCACGAGATGGGAGGAAGAGGGTGATATGGTGAACGCCGCCAGCTAACGAGTTCCAGCCTATCGCGCTGCGCATCGACCAGCTGCTCAGAGCCATGTACATGTTGAGCCCAGGCAGGTCTATCATGCGCTTATTCCCCTACCTTCTCTATCCCCTGTTCCTCTAAGCGACGATGAGGCCACCGTGACGGAGCAAAAGGACAATGAGTCGGCGTACCGACAGCTGCTAGTCCAGGCCGTGCTCGCGATTCTCTTACCAACTGAGGATCTCGAGAACCCGTGCCTTACCGCCATCGTGGGGCAAATCTTTTCAGAACTCATCATTGGCAATCTGGTAGCCAACAGAGTAGCGCAACCATGGCTGATATGGGAAGGTCTCTGCATCTTGGCCAACTTGCAGCGGCGCAAGAGGGCAGAAGCCGCGGAAAGACTGGCTGCTAGCACTGGCGGGCTGCCCCGCAAGTGGAACGTTCACGGGTTCTTCTTATCCCTCATCAACCTCGTAATCGTCTTCATCACCTCGATCCGCCTGGTTGCGTCGGCTGTGGTGGCCTCATCCTCATTGCCGCCTCGGTTGGTGCTTGACGGTGACGAGAACGAACCAACCACATCCGCCAAGCAGGTTGATGAGGCCGCGCCTCACGATGATCCGAAAGCGCCGATTCTTAGCTTCAGCATTTGGTCATGCGCCGGTAATCTGATCGAGCTCCCCTCGAGGATGCCCTGGCTTAGCGGAATGCTATCCCTTGTTCTGCATGGATGTCTCAAGGGTCCAGGCCGCATTGGCAGGCTCAACGGTACAGTTGATAGGTAAGCTCTTCACCATTTCATTACGCCTCTATACGGAAAGAAGAAGGAAGCAAGCCCTTGGCAGCAATAAGTCCATTCCTATCCCGTCACATCACATCAGACCAGACCAGACCCATTCGCAGTGGATCTCGTCATTTATTTTCCGCTCTAGTGAGCATTGATTGACACCAGGCTGCTCCCGATGGCAGTTGGCCAACAGAGAGTTACCTTCGGCCCTCTGGCCTGGCCCCTGGTCCGACTAGCTTGGGTTGCGTCTGCGAAAGGACGATGATAGCTCACAGTGGTCTGGGGAGTTGCTCTATCAATTATGGGGATGAGCGAATATCCAAGCCCTGGAGAGATCGATTTGCTGGCGTTGTTTCTAGCCTGGCCAATTGGCGTGCACCGTTGCAGATTGAGCTTCTGATTGCTCTCTCAGGTGTGGCACCACGTTGGATAATCCAGCCAGCGACACCGCGGCTCTACGCGCCGACATTGACCAGGGTCTGATGTACTCCGACACTATCACGTCAAGTGGCTCGTGCAGGTACGGCAGTACACGATCAAAGAGCGAGCAGGCATCGGGGTGTCTGGGGAGACAGAAAAAAAGATCTTTGTCATACCGGTCGGGGTCACGTTGCTTGACCAAGACGCTTGTTGGTTATGCTTGCCGTGACAGATGTACATCACGCATCGGGACGGGCCATGTTAGTGTCGACGCAAAGTGCGTCTACCACAGCCAACAGAGCTAGAGACGACATGCCTCGTTTTCCCCGCCGTTTGATCATGTCTGACGTCTCCCGCGTGGGCCAGAGGCGTGCGCTTGCGGAATATTAGCGTAAAGCGCAGGCATCAGGCGATCGCCTTGCCTGCAGCTCTCCATCAGGCTCGCAGCGAGTGCTCAGCCAACGACGCTCACGAGGATATGTTCGTCTACTGAGGCCCGCCAGCGTTTCATCCACCAGTGGTCTCCATTCCTCGCAAGCCCACCTCTCGACGAGAGCACAAGGCGGGAACACGAGCATTCTTCTGTCCTCCCCCACACACCAGCAGCCAGCCAGCCAACCAACCATACACCCATCCCTTAGAGTGCTTCTTGATGGCTGCAGTTGCCGCCTTGAGTTTCCGCCCCATCCCTAGTGCAGCCGCCGACAAGGCAGCCACTCGTTTCCTTCCCTACCGCAATCTTGTTGTTTCGACTAAGGCAGCTTCTCACCTTGTTATCTTGATGGCCCGGAGTCCTACCGTGACTCGGCTTAGAACCTTACGCTAACGATGTTTGGTTCTTAGATTCCTATCCCATTACATCCAGTCCCTCATTTCCTCGTCGCACCTCCCACACCTCCTTCGGACCGTCCGAGGCGTGCTTTTCCCAAACAACGCCCCCGGGAAGTCCTCGTTGGTACCTCCTTCGTCGGATGAGGAGCTGCTAGCCCTACGTAGGCGAGCGGCTAGCGCGTTGTGGAGTCTGGTCCCTAGTACTGCCGGCAGACTGTACCTCGGAGGTCGCCTGCTGCACCGTGGCGGTGGCGATATCGACATGGAGCGCCAGGACGAGGACAGGATGGTCGACCAAGTGGAGTCCCTGCTGATGGTCTTCTCCGACGAGTACTGCAACAAGCACCTGGTGTACGGCGTGCTGGAGCTCGTCCTCGTGAAGCTAATGCCGGAGCTCATCGACAAGGGCGTCGAGGAGCTGTGGGAGGAGAGGCTAGGCGAGCGGTGAAAACACGGATGCAAATGTCAAGTTAATGATAATAGTTAATACAGACAGAAGCCGTTTATTTTGCTTCGTCCTCGTGTTGTATTTTTTCGTTTGTTATACATGAATGTATGTATACCTACTACCTGTGTTGGTAGTGAATGCCCGCAACCCGGCCCTCGGATATCAACGTTACGATCCAGCCCCCAATAATTATATAAAATCCACACGGAGAAAACAAGAGCCAAACACACGGCGAGAAGAGCATCTCAAGCAGGGGGGGTAGCACAAAGCGTCTCTGATATCCAGTCCTGTTCGCTTGGCAGCAAAGTGCAAGCCCAGCTTCGCTATTCGCCGGTTAAAATAAGACAAAAGAAGAAAAAACACAATAGACACTATGCCCATGTTGCTCTCCTGCGCCCCCGCCTTCCCGTCCTGTCACCTGCTTCGTGAACTAGCCCGGCATTAGAATCCAACACCCCCCCCTTTCCCCCGATGAACCCCGATGTGATAATGATGGTTGGTGATGACCATTGAACAAATGCGGTAGAATAACCCTGTAGATAATGATATGGTATGATAGAGAGCGAGGATTATGATGTGATGTGACAAAAGCACAGAGTAAAAATGCAGTTCCCGGAAAAAAGGGGAAAATGATAGTGGTAAAAAAAGGAGCAAAAGCCAAACAAGAAAAAACAATGCATGAACGGTAAAACCAAAATAGTGCAAATCCCTTTCTGCTCCTTGAGCTGTGAAGCTCTTTCCTCTCCCAAGTCTTCTTTCTGCGTACCTGTAAGCCCGTATGAATAACATCCAAAAAACAAAAAGATAACAAAAGATTGTAAAAATTTCACACATCGCGTAGCCACGGAATATGATTTGACACATCGTTCCGCCTCCCACCAACTTGGCAACGTGATGATTTCGTCTGTGGTTGCCCCCCTCTCTGTTTTTTTTTCTGCACATGTTTCTGTTCTCCATGGTTGCCTCGTCGCACGAGCGGTGAGTAGTAGGAGTACCGGCTCCTCCTGTTGTAGCCGTTGCCGGCGCAGGTTGTAGTATAGGGAATAGAAACTCAAGCCCGAGTGGCCATGATGCTTGCTTTTAAGCTTAATCTTGTCGTGTCGTTGGATGTGGCAGTAGGAAGTAGACAAGCGCCATGGAATCCTCTCCACCATTTCCAGATTCAAATCAAGCAAGCACACTGGTCACTGGGTACCATGATAGTCACATGGTTTCCATCATCACTTCATTGTTTGGTGCAGGCACCTCGCCGTCACCCTCGGGGATTCTGGAGAGGCCCCCCATGGCAGGTCGGAGAGACTGGTATTGGTGAACCTGCAGTTTGTTGGTCAGCTGCATCAGCGTCATCAGCTCGGAATTATCGAATTGGCCATTCGTCTTCATGCTGCTTTGGATGTAGCTGAGCAGTGTGGTTGCCGCGCGGCACGCATCTTCCTGGGAGGGCGAGACTGGCGACGAGTCTATGGATGCTGTTGGCATCGTTCCCCCATTTGTGATGGGCGTAGAGCGCCCCGTCATGCTCGAATTGCTGCTGCTTCGGTGAAGTTGTGGAGGAGAAGTCAGTGTACTGTCGATGCCAAAGGGGGCCGAGTTGAAATCGTGAACAGGCGATTCGATAGCCGAGGACGGTGCAGTCGATGGGATTTGGTGGCGCGGCGTCATCGGCTCTGAAGAAACAACCTGGTTAACGAGATCGAGGTTGAGAGACGGGAATGTGTTGCTTCGCTTCTCTCGCGGCTGGAGGTCTGAAGAAGGTGTGATGCTGGATGTCCTAATATCCGCCATTTGACTTTGTAAGGTTTGGTCCACAGCGAAAGCACCAGTATTGGGGTCGGGAGAAAACGTGAGGGTTCCAGTAGGGCTCATGGCACTGCTTGAGAAAGACGAGTTATTGCCCGCATCACGCAAGTTGCTGGATAGTGACGTGGCAGACTGGGAGGCAGCTTGGCGATATGAGAAAGCGCTAAAGTCGAAGCCGTCGTGTTGTTGGTCCTCATCGCTGCGGCTGTCCGAGAGCGGCGACTTCTGCCCTGATGGTGAAGTTGGAGAAATGATGTCTGATTTCTCCTTCTTTTTCTTGCTTCTCGATGTTGACATTCGGGCACTATCCGGTATGTTCGTCTCTGATGCACGTCTCATAAGTCGACCAGATGTGATTCCATGCTTTTGCTTGAACTTTTGCAGCCAGCTGCTGGTCAGACTTGACACGAGACTGTCTTGATGACCGCTTGCGCGGGCGAACAGTTTCGCCTGGTCCATAATCTCCTCGTCCTTGATCTCGAAACCGCCTTCCTGCTGTCTCCGAACATAGTTGCTGAGCGTTCGGTCGAAATCAGGATGCTTACCCTTGCCTCTCTTTGACGAGGAGGGCTCCTGTTCTTGCTCGCGTTTGAGATAGTGCTCCTTTTGCCGTAGAACTTTCGAAACCGTGCTAGAGCCGGCAGGTGTTAGCGACGACACACATGCATGCGCGGGGGTAAGATTCTGCTGCTGGGAGCTTGGCAACTCTCCCCAACAGGGTACCTACCTTCTCTCGACACCAAAGCGAGCCCCAATCTCTGCTTGCTTGGCTGACGGATTCTCTTCATAGTATAGGCACATCGCACGCTTTTGCTCTGTGCTCAATGTTCTTCGTGCCTTCTCCTGAGGTGGAGGTGGAGCGGGTGCAGGCTGTTGCCGAGGAGTCTCGACTGGCTGAGGATTCGAGATCGGAGCCATGGACAAAGGGGGCGCGGAGTAACTTCCCGTTGGGGAGGGATTTGTTAGCTGGCTCGGCCATGTCGTGTTTAGCATCGGCAGTTGATGGTGGGCCATTGGGGTAGGGGTTGGCTGCATCATCTGGTGATGGATTTGAGGTTGCGGCTGGGGCGGAGGCATTCTGGAGGCCATCTGCTGCTCAGTTTGCAGATTCTGAGGAATAAACCCACCCCAATTTCCATACTCGTTCATTGGACTGTTGTTATAAGGACTATGACTGTAGGGACTGATACTCCAAGTGTCATTTCCGTAATCATTGCTCTGGGTCATTATTGTATCGGGTGTCATGCCCGTCGAGCCCTCGATTGCGTTATTCATCTTCGTTCTCTTTCTCAACCCAGGACAGGGCAAATCTAAAAGAAAGATCGAATCAAGCGGGAGGTAAAATCCCAGAGAGACCGACGGAAGGGCCCAATCTGGACTTTCACTAACGAGGAAAAATCGACTGTTCGCTTGCGGCGAAGGCTTTTGGGGACACTAATATTGCGTTGCAGCCCCGATTATTAGACAGAGTCGGGTTGCGCTCATGAACAACTGTGAGTATAGAGACACATGATCCTCTTCCAAAGAACACAGCTAGTCGCTTCGTATGTTAGCAACCAAAGAGAGATGGACACCAGCCCTTGTTAGTTGCTCTCAGCGATAACAAGATGAAAGTATATATATCACACGAGAAGCGAGATTCCAAGATTGTAGTTGTTATTAGCACGTCAGTCCCGCTTGCTGTATATCCGCTTGCTTGCTGCCGACGAGGAAGTTGGGAACTCGTCTGGCTGTCTGTCTGTACCTGAAACCTATGGCGCGGGGGAGGCTTGCGTTTCCCCGCGTGTGAGTGAGACAACAGGTAAGCTCGGCCAGATAGTCAAGCTGCACTGCCGTTTAAGTAAGACATTGGCGCTCCGAAGTTGAGATGGGAGAAACCTACAGCTAGAACGGAGCGAGAGAGGAGGAGGAAGAAGAAGAAGAAGAAGAAGAAGAGAGCGGGCAAGAAACGCCAAAGCAAGCTCGGGAATAGAGATGGATGCTGCAGTGGCGGGATGCTATGGCGCGCACGGGAAGAGCAATAAACAATACAGGGCTCGGGCGAGAGAGTAGAAGAGAAGGAGGGCGAGTGCGCAAGCTAGACAGTAGAGAGCGAAGAGGTCTGGAGAAGTGATGACAGAGGGCCAGGGCAAGTTCGTCGAGGAGGTCCCAAAGCTTGTTTGGGACGAGAAGTCAGTCCAGTCTCGGGTGGAGAGTTCGGGAGGCCAAGAACGGGGTGACTTGAGTCTCTGCCTATACGAGTCGAGGGTTTGCCGCCAGCTCAGGACCCGGCGAGTCAGCGCTGTAAACCGAGGACAGCTCAAGGTGAAATTGATAGAGAGCAAGGTGATCTCTGACGGCGGGATATCGTCTAGATAACGCAAATGGACTAGAGTCACGAACGGGGCCAAAGGATACCAGACATGGAGAGCAGGCAAGTATGGTATAAGAGATGGATGGATGTAGTAGTGTGTATGAGGGTAGGTGTGTGTGTATGTATGCGCATGTAGGTACCGCTAGGCCTGTACCTATGTATGCATGTACTCCAAGACGGGACAAAGACCAAGCTACAACAGGAAAGGAAGGGAAGAAGTCACTTGCTGCAGGACGTTATGTTTGTACTCGCAGACGCACCCAGCCCAGCCCCGTTTAGCTAAGGGGACAATCGCAGGGGTCTTGTCTTGGGGGTGGGTAGCATGAAATCTAGGAAGGGGAGCAAAGGGAATGGATGGATGGTTGGATGGATGGATGGGGGGTGTACACAGAGAGAGGGTGCCGGAATGAATGTTGTATGTATTAATCAGTGAGCGAGTGAGTGAGTGAGGATCCGGGCTGGGGCATGGCCGGATGCCTACCAGGTAGGTACCTCGAGGACTGATTTGATTCTCCTCGCGCCGTCCTTGGCCCTATGTATGTCTTCCCGTCTGGATCGGTGGACATAGAGTGCATGCAGGCTCTTCTGGCAACCTCCGTAGACATGGACGAAAGGGGAGGATCGAGATGACCAGAAGGAGACCCGAGAGGGGGCGTCCGACGTGACAAGACGGCACATTTCTGACATTCTCGCATCGTCCGCCGACCGATGAGACCAAGGCAGTTTGTCCTCCCTCGTCCAAGCTTGCTGCCACTGATGGTGATCACTGGGAGCTGCCGGTGCCGATGCCGCTGGGCCATGACCTGGACTTGGCCATGGATGCGAAGGTCTTAAGCAAGCTGGGGTAAGCATGGCCCCAGCCCAAGAAGAGCCTTCGCATGGTCCCATGCCTCTAGCTTGCTAGCTTCCGTCTTCTCTCTCTGCTCTTGTCTGACTGGCCCTCTGCCCTCCCTGTCTTCTCCTCTGCGCGCCCACAATGACAGCATGATGAGAGACTGACAACCACCCAGACGCCATCATGTCGCGTGGGCGGGCGCCGCAATGTCATGGGAGTTGGCTACGGTGAACGGTCTACTCTGATTCCGCCATCGGCATTGTCGCTCCCTACCGGTCGGATTCGTGTCATGTGCTCGCAGGGCTGCGCAGGGCCCAGTCTGCTCTGCCCTCTGCTGCTATGCGACGCCCATATACGCGCGCAATGGTGATGAGAAGCCATGCCAACGACGATGATTGTCGCTGTAGGGCAAGGGCCTTGAGGAGATGAGACGAGATATGGGGCCTCACTAGTCGATGATGCTAGGCAAGGGCCTCGCCCACCCACCACCACACCTTAAAAAATAAAACCGAAAGAGAAACGACGGGCAGGCAAGCGACAGAGCTACACCGGTCAAGCCCTCACGGCCGACGCCCATGATACTAAGTCCGGCTTGCCGCCGCCGCCTCCTAGTCCTCTCGTTCCGTCTTCGTCTCAAAATAGTAGCAAAACGACACCAGAGAAGGCCTCTTCCTCTTGGGGGGGCGAGGTGCTAACTAGCTTTGTGAGGAAACCCCCCCGAGTTGTGGTGAGTGTTATGTTACAAGCTTTTATGCGACTGTACGCGGATGGGTACTTGGCCCAGCCCAGCCTAAAAGGAAAGCCGAGTGATCAGATTCCCGAATGCACTCTCGTGGATCAGTTTCCCAACTCAAGTCGTCCTCCGCACAGAAGCAGGAGGAGAGAACAAGGAGGGTAGAGGGCGGGTCGCTATGCTGAGGCAGCAGATTATGTGGTCTCATTGAGGCATTTGGCGGGACGATTAGCACACACATACCTTCATTTCTGTCTCTCTCCGCCGCTTGTTCGTCTTAGGCCCTTTCTTTCTCTCCCACTCCGGCCGGTCAGTGGAGATGGCAAAGGACCAGTTTTGATTTGAGAAGCTACGCTGGGCGTCAACGAGCAAGGGGGCTAATACTGGGGCCCTGGACCGGGGAGGGGGCGTCTATTAGAGCGGATCAAGGGGGGGTCGTAAGACGGTCTGAGTGGATGTGAAGACCCGTCAGTGATTTCAGCATCCGTACCTTGGCAGATCTTATAGGACGCTCTTTAAGGCACCATCCCTGTGATCGGGGGGCAAGGAGGGAAGCCGTCGATGTCGGTCGGGGAGCAGAGCCCCTTCAATTAATATACCTTTCTCGTCCTCGTCATCGTCGTTTCGCCAGCAGGTTCACGTCGGTTTACGCTGAGCCAAGTCAAGCCGAGTTGAACGATGCGGATGATTGCAGATGTGTTAGAAGCTGGAGAAGGCAAGGACAGCCTGGCAAGGGCCTAATTCCGTTGCCGACGCTTGCTTCGTCTTTTGCTTTTTCCTATCCCCCTACTAGCCCTTCCTTCTTCCGTGGTCCGTCTGTCACTGGAGTATCTCCCCGGACACGATCGACCGCCGGGCGAGGCTCACAGACGGGAAGCCCAAGCGTACCACACACGGACAGCAGGGGTGATTCAATCTGGCCATACTTGTTTGACCGTCTTGTGCATATCTAGCCTGACCGCAGGCCAAGGTTTGGGAAGTGCGTCTTTCCAGGGCTGCCTGCCCGCTTGCCTGTGTGTAATGTAAAAAGAAAATTGAACGCGCGGATAGAGTGGTAGCATGAGCGAGTGGATGAAGGCGCAGGGATCTGGTTAGTCTGCATTCCTCTTCTGGTGCTTGTCGTCGCGTCTTGCGGCCGGCAAGCGACATCAACTGCATGTGATGGATATCTTTCTTGCTTCATGTTTGCTTCTTCGTGGTATACTCTGTTATCGCTTCTCCTCTTTTCCCCCTACCCCCGCTGCATCTAGAGAAGTGAGGCTTCAACTCCATTCCTGCGTTGACACACATACAATTGCCATGGCTAATGGGATGGGATCTGATACATCCTACTATCATTACCACGTCTCCACATCGTAGGGCGTAAAGGCAAATCCCGGCAAGGATACTTTTTTGACCTTTTGCTCTCATTTTCATCCAACAAGAGAAAGATTGTGGGTATCGGACAGAAAACGAGGGAAATGGCTGTTGGTCGTGGCTTGTAAACTGAAGTCTCCGCGTGCATTACCAGCCTCGTACCCCTCGTTGGTGTAAGACTACTGGACAGTTGAAACAGGCCCTCCCAACCTTGATCCCTCTCAACGGCACTTGGAAGGGCCACCAACGGTTTTTCATGCAAGCCTGACCGTGAGCATCCTTCCATCGGGCTTAAATCTGATCACACCGATCGTACCTCGAAAGGCTCGCCGACATGACATGAGTCGCGTAGAAGCGCGCTGAGGAAGATGGTAATTGGCTGGTTTGAGCACACTCTTCAGCCATAGCAGCCCTCTGTAATATTGCAGTGTTTTATACCTTTCCTCACCAGTCCCATTGCGTGCGGCTCGAAGTATTTGCTGGCCGCGATGTGGCCGCTCAACGGCCGACCGCCCGTTCACAGCAGGTTCGCATTGTGCCCAATTTCTAGCTGTCGCCAGCTGCAGCAGTTGAACTATAGACAGGGAATAATTAATCAATCCCGTCAGTTGCATCCCAGATATAGTTTTTCTTTCTTTTCGGGGGTGGGAGGAGGGGGGGCCTTCGTATTCTGTCGCATCAGTTATACTGATTGGTCTGAAATCAGTACTCAGCTTGCCAGCCGGGCTGATCTAGGCGAGTGGAAGGCATTCGCTGACCACGCTCTTGCCAGCCAATATCCACCTTCTCATCTCCTACGGTAGTGGTTCAGTTCAATCGCGTCCTGTTCCCTCTTAGGAAGGACAGTCTTGGCCAGCGTAGCGCCGGTCTGGAGCCGAATTCTTGCGTCCGTTGCATGCAATCTCCGACCATTGGGCACCAAGAGATTTGACTTTAATTGTCATCATTTTGAGATCAAAGGGCGGGAGAGCGAGAAGCCGTCCAGGTCTCATGGGGGTGTGGGTTCCTATCCCCCAAGCGAAATGCCGCTGTGCTGATCCCGGCTGCCTTTCCAGTTGGTCAGCCTGTTCAAGATCCCTGACGCCGGCTCTCAGACAATTTGGCCTTGAGAGAGAGATGTAGTATTCTAGTAGGTAGCTTTGGTATGTATGTGGAGGGTCGGAGGGTGCTTTGCCATACTTGAACTGGCGTTGTTCTTCTCCGCAAGAAGTGATACGTACAGCAACGACTCAAATCAAGAGGACATGGTGCATTTGGCTCAGGAGCCCGTCAGGCCCTGCCGGCACCCTCCCGACCGAGATGCTCCTGTAGCCTTGATGCCCTTTGGTGTAACACACAGATTTACATTCGTGCACACTCAGAGGCCCAAGACGGCGAAAATATCCGCATTTGCTACATGCAACGTCGTTGGTATGGATGCCGGAGTGTGCTGCTCGGCCCAATGGAAGCCCCCTTTAAACTTCCACCGCATCCACGTCGACCTGGGCTCCAACCGACGAAGCAGCATTGCCAATGCTTCCAGTCTCTGTCTGCGAGAGTTCCTGCTGCGTCGCTTGAATTGTTTCTTCGATCTCTCCATCCCCATGCGTCTGTAAAGTTGGTGGACCCCCCGTCGACCCCCAAGGGCTAGGTGTTGAGTGGGCAGCCGAGCCCTGGTTCACACCCTGTAAAGCCCATACCCTGGTCCTGTCATGCGAGTGCAGGTTCAACAAAGTGTCGTCCCGGCTCCCGCAGGTCCCGCCTCAGCTCATGCTCGTCCCCTGTACGTCCGTCTAGGCCGGTTGTAATTCTCAACCCCGGCTTGCTAGCCCTGGATATGGACTGCCATAGCTCAATATCGGTCAGGTCAGGGAATAATAGTCTGTGGTAGCGTCCGCCTTTCATCAACCTTGCTTGAGACTGGCTTCCTCTCACGGCTCCGGATGGACTCGTCGGCTCTGAACTGGAACCGCTTGTTGATGTCACCGGCGCCCCTCGCCTTGCTCGACTGGACCAAGCCCGTCATCCGGCAGGGCAGAGAGTGGCACAAAACATGTCTGCAGGTACTGTAAGGTACCTATCAAAGGTACACGACTCCGCTAGGCGTGGCCCCACCATCACGATCTTGTTCGGTTGGTCACTCTGCTCGGCGGCAAGAGGAGCGCTGTGAAAGGCTCGAGCTACGCTGCGGAGCGGAGAGCTGCGTGCGCAAAAGCAAGCAAAGGGTGCCCAAGGCCCCCAATTGACATGATTGAGCGTAGTCTAAAGCCACTCACGCCACCACGTCTGACCCTAGTACGCGCCCCGATGCAGGCCAAGCACTGTGATATCCCTGCGAGCCCCTCCTCCCAGTCTGCCCTCCACCTTCTTCTCCGGACTCATCCATCCCACGTTTCCTTCTGCTGGGAATTTCTGGCCGCAGATCAAGAGGCCCTCGGCTATGCAGGTCGCGTTCTGGCCGCCTCAAAGATTTTCAATCTCTGCCTTTGACAGTGGATTTACGTAGATCAGTGAGTGATGCGCTCCGTGAGCTAAAGACGTCGTCCCACAGGTGACTTTGTATGTATCTTTTTTTTTGCTTCTCTTCTTTTTTTCGCTTAATTTCCTGTTTCTAGAGTGTGAACGAGGTTTATTTCCGCGACTATGTACAGAGTTGGAGACTTGTTGTCACTTATCTGGAGGTTCGTCTTGCAGCTCCGGCTCCCCTCCCACACTCTCCCACCCCTTGCACAGCCCTGGTCATCAGCTGCCGTTTGCGAACAGTCAATTCTTCCCTACTTGTCAAGCGTGTGTGCCCAATGCAACCGAAATTTAATGGCCCATTTCAGTATGAAGTGCTTTGTCTTGCCTTGTCTTGTACTATCCCTAGAGTTCCTGTCATCAGCCTCATCTAGCCGGTCCTCACTTTTGGACTACATGCTGATTAGCCATTGCAATGCCCTCAACCAACATATCCTAAACAGGCTACTCTACGGGCATACCCAGTCTGGTTCCCGCTCGCCAAGACGAACGGAAAGATCGAAACTAGAGTACACTGGACTAGGATACTGCGGTGTTGTTTGCGAAGCTTTCCACCTGCATGAAGGTGGCATACTGAGACTACAAGCCTCCCGTGCTTTCCGTCCGAGGATGCTTGCTCTCGCGACGGGCCGGCTGACCACTTGAACCTGAACTTCGAGGTGCATCGTACAATGTAGTTTAATTGTAGGCTCGGATTTAGTGATTATCGCTTGACAATAGTGACTATTCGAGGTTAGTACAAACATTCCTTTTTCCGTCTGTTTAGATGAGGATGGTGTGAAGCGGCAGGCTGCAGACCGCGCACTGCAGCAAAAGGAATGAAAACCACGCCAGTCACCGGCTAGTATTGATCCATGTAGATCTCCTTCTTGCCTGCCAGAATGACTGAAACCAGTCCACTCATCAAGGAATTTGCTAATACTTACCAACATCCTCATCCTCCAGTTCGTGTCCCAAGCCTACCCTCTGTGGCTGGTGCTTGACGGATTTGCCGTACACAATAGCCGTCTTAAATTGCTCTACAATCGTCCGGTGGATGGAATTACACTAAAAGAGGTTTTAGTTGGGAGTCGGTGAGGACAGCGGAGCTGTGTAACTTACGAAATCCTCCACAGTGCACCGGTTTGCTCTCAACACGACCGGGGAAGAATAGTCAGGCTGCTTTCCTTTGGGCTTTGTGTAAACTCGTTTCAAGCTCAACTTTTCCCACATGGCCTCCATCAGCTCATCGACGTTCCAACCATGCTCTGAGCTGATTGGAACAGCATGAGGAATCCGGTACAATAGATCCAGCTCCTCTATGCTGATGGCGTCGATTTTATTTAGGCAGTAAACCACAGGGATGTAGCTGAATTTCAATGAATTGTTAGTGATTGGCGACACGCTGATCACGACGGCCCAAACGTACCTTCGGCTCCTTGCTTCCAAGACATCAATCAAGTCATCAACAGTGGCATCACATCGAATAGTGATGTCTGCTGAATTAATTCTGTATTCGCTCATCACAGCTTTGATCTCGTCGTGGTCGATGTGACTTAATGGCACTGTTGACGTAATGTTCAGACCACCCTTGTCCTTCTTCTTGAAGGTGATGTTTGGAGGCGATTTGTTGATCCGAATACCAAAGCCTTCCAGTTCAGCCTCGATAACCCGCTTATCCGTCAAAGGCTTGTTCACATCGAGGACGATGAAAATCAGATGGCAGGTTTTGGCTACTGCAATAACCTGTCTTCCTCGTCCACGGCCATCCTTTGCGCCCTCGATAATACCTGGCAAGTCGATAATTTGTAGGGGCGCACCTGCACCAAACAATGGTTGATCAGCCTTCTAATCCAACAGCGCTCCCAGGCAAAACTTTCTCCGTATATGGATACCCACCGTTGTAGACAACCTGACCTGGAACGGATGTCAGGGTTGTGAATTCATAGGCTGCAGCCTCTGAATGTTGACCAGTCAATCGGCTCATGAGAGTACTCTTGCCAACAGAGGGAAAGCCAATGAAGCCGATACTGGCCACTCCGGTCCTGGCAACATCGAAACCAGCACCGCCGCCGCCGCCTCCGCCACTGGGAGTCAGAAGCTCCCTCTTCAGCTTGGCCAACTTGGCTTTGAGCTGCCCCAAATGATACGACGTCGCCTTGTTCTTTTGAGTCCGAGCCATCTAAATGGTGTGTCAGCTTTGGCCTCTCGATCGAACCATGCCACGGGACTGTTATCGCTAAGATACGTACTTCGGACTCGATCTCTTTGATCTATTGGACGCGCGTTGTGGTTAGTCCCAAGTGTTCAAAAGTGTGCTCTCGAACTGCGGTGCGACGAACCTTGTCTACTGTGGTCGACATGTTGGGCAGCTATGTCTTTCAACTAAAGAATGTGATAAGTTGAACGCCTGTTGGAGATTTCAGCCTGTATAGAGACGATAGCACGGGTCGCTACTGTGTCGCAAAGTCGTCGAGTCGTCGTCGAGTGGGTTTTTTTTGTTTGAAGTTGGTGAGTTTTGGTGCCTTCAATCTCTGGTGGGGTAAATTTTTTACTAACCGAACCGCCACTTTCAGTGATGTCAGTTTGGGAGTGGGTAGCTACTTCCTTCACAACCCCACCACGAGTATTTCTAGGCAGGAGAGCCACCAGCACGCGTATTCCAAGAAGATACAAAACAGTAGGAAGAGAAGTACCTACCTACGCGCGCCAGGGGGGGTTCGGAGTACAAGTATTTGGGGATACTCGCAATTGAATGCTATAGCCTGGCATATCTTGCAAGTTAAAGTCTCTTTAATTAAAGGCTGCTAGCAGGAGTAAAGCATCATTTCAGAGGCCGATAGCTATGTTCAAATGAACATGATGTTCAGAAGGAGGAAAGGAAAGATGGTAAGATTATGTGGAAGGAGCAGCCCTTGTCATAGTTATCTCGGCTGCTAGCATAACCACAAGAGGATGCATGTGTTGTGAAACCCCCAACCGCCTGCTACTAGGTACCTAGGTATTGATGAAACCTCCTCAAAGACTACCTAGATATTCAGTGGGCATTAGGTGAGTTGTTAGATAATGGATATGTTGCTAGCCCCTTAATATTGGGTTATACTTCATACTTATAAGAATAAGAGCAGTATTTTACTGGCGCAAGAAGGATAGAGGGAAATCATCCCATTGAATTCACAGGTGGGTGAACAGCCTATTCTGCATATAAAACTGGTTCTCCACTCATTTTGATGAAGACTCTCGTTATTTCTCCTTTTTTTTTACATTATAGTTTGAAAAGGGGTTATGTAATGTAGGCTTGATCTCCAAACAAGAGTGAATACCACAGTTCAGTGACAGGTTTTCATCAGGTATTCTATTACAAAGGACAACAAACGTGGTTTGGCCGTGGTCATGTCATCATCAAACAAAACGAAAGATTGCTGTTCCCAAGTCGCTTCTCCTACAAAGCTCCAACTGCCGCATTGATGGCTTAAGCTGAGCCATTGATTCCATTGATCCCATCGCCGTTAATCGTTGAGTGATGCGTTTCGTGGGCGGCCTGGGTTCCACTTTGAACTTTAGTTTCGCCAGTCTCTGTTGAAAAGATGCCGGCGGGAGCATCTGCATGACTGGCGGGTGGCGTATGGACGCCGTTTGGGAGCGATGGGCTTTGCTTCCCATTCACCAAATGCTCAAGGCCCTGTTCCATACATAATCGTTCATAATCTGACTCATCAGGCATCACGGAAGCCAGGCCGCCACGACGAGGAACTCTTGGCGGGTCAGGGAACGGTGTCTTACTCGTTTCCGCCCGCACGGGTTTGTCTTCGCCAACAAGCCTCCCATCAACATAGTATTTGTTTCTGGGAGCAAAATGACCTCCAAAACGGTCAGCATCCGGGTCCTGCTTCCATTTCTGCATAGGACGGCAAAATCGCGCCTGTTCCTCAGTCTCAAGTAGCTCACGGTACGTCACCGCAATCTTGAGATTGTGAAGATGAGGTATTGTAGGGATAGTATATAACAGGTCCGATACCTATTGCACAGCATTAGCATCGCGGGATCGACCATGAGACCTCAACAAAACCGATCGACATACCTTGACAAAGAACATGTCTAGCTCACGGAACCTATCCCAGGCCTCCTTGCGCAGACGCTGAATTGTATTGTGGCTTAAGCGTGTTGCGTCTTCCTCTCCATAGTATCCAGGAAGCTCTTGGCCCAGGTCCAGCATTTTATCAATGGTAAGAGAATAGAGGCCGTTCTCAATCCTCCACAGGGACGTCTTAGCAAGTTCAGAAACCGAGGCGCGCTCCCATGATGTGTCTGGTAAAAATTGTGTCAGCCCATGAGTTTGATTACATCCACACGGCGATCGCCGATGTGATCACGGGCAAGGTTCACTTACATCTAGACAGACTGAGGTCTTTCTCGCCGAGTAGCAGGGCAACATGCGTGTTCAGAACCCACTGCTCTCGGCCTTCCTCAGTACGGTTTGTGGAAGGATTAATACAGTCGTATCTGACGCCTTGCATCGTCTTGAATTTATCAGCGAAATATGGGGTTTTCGGGTTTGAGCATGTATCCAGCCACCGTAGTAGTGGCGGCAATTTATCCAGGCGAGCTCGATCTTGCTCCTCGCGGATTTTGCGTTGTTCGGCTTCTCTCGCTGCCCTTTTTCGTTCCATTTCTTCTCGTTGGATACGTTCGCGGTGCTCACGCTCCTTGCGTTGTTGTTCCTCTTCTTCCTTCCGGCGTGCTTCTTCCAAGGCTTCTCTTTCCTTCCGAAGCCTTTCTTCCTCCTCCTCCCGTCTCTTCTGCTCTTCAGCCTGGCGTTTTCTTTCCTTTTCCTCCTCTTCCTCTTGCTTCCGCCTTGCCTCTTCAGCTTCTCGGCGTGCTCGTTCTTCAGCCTCCTGGCGGGCTTTTTCCTCTGCCCGTCGTTGGACTTCTTCCTCCTCCCGGCGCTTCTTCTCAGCTGCTTTCTGTTCCTCTAATTTCTTCTTCTTCTCCGCTTCTTCAGCTTCCTTGGATTTTCGAGCTGCCTCGACCTCGGCCTGGCGCTTCTTCTCATCCAGCCTCCTCTTCTCCTCCTGTCGTTTCTTCTCCTCCTCAGCCTCCGCACGCTGGCGTTCCTCTTCTTCCTTCGCCTTCTTGGCAATAGCAGCCTTCTTATTCTCGGTGTCTTTGTCTTCCGCTGCATCATCCGATCGTGGCTCGTCCTCTCCCTGGTCAACATTGATCATTTCAACATCGATGTCTTCTGACTTGATTTGGATGCTATCCTGAATTTGGTTGGACCGGTTAGAATCTTTGCGCTCTCGTTGAGCATGACTTGCTTTGGATTCTTCAGAGTCTCTTTTGTTCTTGGGGGCCAATTTGGAGCCCTCATGGCTTACGCCGGATTTGCGCACATGTTCATCTGAAGACAAGCGCTTTTGCTTCCGTTCCAAAGCTTCGCCATCTAGACGTTGTCGCTTGGCCGGTTTTTCGGTCTCTTCCCTATCCCCATTGCCAGGTCGATCCGGGGTGAGACTGGTCCGGTGTCGCTTTCCTGTGCCATCGCTGGATCCAATTGGGCGGTCCTTTGATTCGTCACGCTTCAAAGCCTTTGCCCTATCATGATATTTCTCGGATAATTTCTGCTTATCAGTAGAATCATCATGTCTTGAATCGTGAGGGCTCGAAGGTTCCTTGAAAGAAGCATTGGAAGCCATACTCGGTCGTCTATGTTTGTCGCGCTTATCGCGCTCACCCCTTAATTCGCCCTTGGAAATAAGTTTCCTTCTAGGCTTCGCCGTTTCTCCTTCGGACGACATGGCGGCTAGATCCGATTCGGCACGCTTCGCCTTGATAGACTTTTGGGAAATTGATGGGGACGCTTCCCGATCTGAAACTATCACAGAAGAAAGTTTTTCCTCCTTAGTTCGAACAGGACCTCGTTTCAATCTGGTCTCCTCGGCAGCTGATGGTTGTGGGTCGGATTTTTTGCGTTCCTTTGGACTGGGCAGTTTCGCTGACAGAGGTTTCTTGCGATGTTCGCCATCAACAGTTGGGCTTGAATTGCGCCGTTTCGAGGGACGGGCTTCGCTCCTTTCTTCCCGCCTCGCCCGCTTCTCCTCTCTCTCCCGATCACGTCCGCGCTTTCCAGGAGATTTGAGTTTAGACTTGTGTGAGTTCTTGTGAGCATCGTAGGCGTTTTTCAAGAGTTGTTCTTCTTCTTTCCAGTTTGTTCCTTGGCGGCGCTTGGCGATTTCGTAGTATGTTTCCCCTTTAAACCGTTTCGTAGGGTCAAAGTTTTGTTGTTCCAAAAGCAACTCCACTACATTGAGGTTTTCTTGGCCAATAGCAGCGAGAATAGGCGTCGCAAACTCTTCGGGCTGGGACGGGACGGGCTCTGGGTCGGCTTTGGCCCCTCCCAAACCCAGAAGTAATTGCATCACTAAGTCATGACCACCTCGGGCTGCTGCCACCATTGATTCCGCATCATCGCAGTTGTCCTTTACCTGAAGTATTCGAGCGACCGTCTCTTCATCGCCTCGCCCGGCAGCTTGTCGTAACGTCTTGTCGTCCAAGGGCATGTAAAGTAAATCATTTCTCGTCTTTGTTGACCGAACTGTACCACCGCGTCTGTTGCTAGCCTGTGTCGACAATTGCCGAGGTGACTCAGGGGCATGAGAGTCGCGTTGTTCATGAGGATCGTGATGGGAATGTCGGTCCTCCGAGGTCTTTGTCCGTCCACCAAACCGTTTTTTCGCTTCTATAAGCGCAGCACGAATCTCGTCGGCGTTATCGGTTTCTTCTGTCACTCGATCGATAGGCTCTTCCCCATTCACATTTGCTTTCCGAGGGTTCACGCCAGCGTTCAGAAGAAGCTTAACAACTCCAAGATGCCCATTGTCTACGGCGTCTAGGAGAGGTGTATCCTTATCATAGTTAACACAATCAAGATTGCAACCAGCTTCAATCAAGAGCTGAACGATATCCTCGCAACCATTAATTGCAGCAATTTGAAGAGGGGTATTGCCAGCGTAATCAGCGACATTTAAATCTTCAGGTCTATCCTTCAAGCGGAACTTAGCAGCATCGTATTCTCCTCGGGCACAGGCTCGAGCCAACAGAGTTTGGCCATGAGCATCGAGGTGCTTTTTGTGAGACAGAACCTTGGCAGGAGAGACAAGCGATTCGGTGGTAGACGGGGTTGTCAGGCTCCTCAGTTTTGCATTGCGCAAATGAGGGCTACCACTTGCAGATGATTCATCAGAAATGTCCTCCGGGGGTTGCAGGGGCGCAGGCAAACGCTTCTTCTTCAGGCCTGAGCCATTAGATGATTGTGATGGCAATTGGGTGGAAACACTTCTCCGGTGTGTTCGATGGGGTGGTGAAGTAGAACGATGATGGGCATCACTCTTCGAAGGGTGAGCTCGATGATCCTTCGAGGGCCTTGTCATCTCCATAGTTGCGCTTATGGTGCGAGGACGGCGGGGTTTGCGGTTGTCATCCTCATCGTCGGATTCGGTACGCGGCGCCTTGCGTTTATGTGGTAACAATCGTTCCCCCGACTTGAATTTCTCTCGTAGAGATGACTTTGACGTAGCCGCCTTCTGGCGATGATCTTCGGAATCAGAGAGCGACAAGGAGCTATTGAGAGAGCGTCGGCGTCGCGACTGAGGCTGGGGACGCGGCGACGTTGGTGCTGAGCTAAGACCACTTGAGCCATCCTTACTGAGCCCTGATCTCTCCTTTTCCTTCTCGTGTGAGTTGGATGGACGCTTCTTCTTAATATCCCTCGAGATTCCATCGATCCGGCCAGCGCTGGCATGGTGTTCCCCACCACCGTCGCGCTTGCGCGGTGGTCCATTGTCCTTGGATCCATCTCCGTCATGATCACTTCTGTCCTCTTGTCTAACCTTGCGAACTTTGGACGGGGAGTAGCCGTCCTTCCCCGGTAACACAACAGTCTCGGCATCGGAGTCGTGATCGCCGGCACCAGTATTCACGGAGGTATCTGCCTTGATCTCGCTGGCGGGTAGCTCGGGCTTTACCTTGAGGATGCTTTTCGGTGACTTGGGGTCAGAGCTTTCGCGCTTCTCGGGCTGCTTGGACGGAGATCCAGCTCGCTTTGTCTGGTCTGTATCGGCAGCATTCTGCGCATCCATGTCACTATTTATCTGTTGGAATCGCGGGCGACAGCCAACATCCTGGATGGAGCAAAGCGATTTGTTGTCGGAGACGAGGTGGCGGCGATTGATTGGATCGCGTCGTCGGCGTTGTCAGGATCCGCAGGCAAAGCTACTCGCGTAGCGATTCAAGGCCGGCGCGGACCTGAGCAAGTGGAAGGCGGATTGAGCAGCCCTCGAGGACTGCAACTGGGGAGGCCGTCAGAAATCAGGTTGGAAGGACCAGGCCAACACAGTCGAGGGTAGGAACGAGGGCAAATGCAAGTCGAGCAGGATCCAAAAACGAGAGCAAGCAAACTAGGGATATCAGACTCGAAAAGAGATGCCGCAGAGACTAGGAAAATGATTGATGCTTGGGATGAAATGCCGGAATTCGATGCACCATTCGGCTGAGGCGTGCGAGTGTGTGAAGGTTAGAGACTAGAGTTCAGTTGCTGCAAACGGGGGACTGGCCTGGGTTCGCCCAGACGACAGACGGCGAAACAGCCCAGAGGCGCTAGACTGCATATAGCCCGTGCCCATGCAGAGACAAAAGTCTGATCGCCACAGCTGAGCCGCCTGTGATTGGCCTGCGGTCCCGACTGACTAAGCACACCCTGCACTAGCCCCTCCCCAACCTGGAAGCACAACGCAGGAGGTCGCATTTCATTATTAGAAGAGGAGCTAGGTACTTGATCCAGGCGTCATCAACGAGGTACCCTGCCATTTAGTATCTCGCGACAGTGCACCTCTGTTCGGCTTCATCGCGATCTGGCAGGTACCAGCAGGCGTGCCAACACAGGTCCAAAGGGAGCACCGAGCACAAAACTCGCAGAATGAGCGGGCCATAAGAGAGAGGCCTGCCTGCGCCAGTCTGACTGTGCGGGAGAGCGGCTGCCTGCCCAAAAGGACACATGTTGCAGGCTGCAGCAAGGCATTGCTACCATCTCTCGGTACTTCCTGCATACGGTACCCAGGAAATGAATGCACTGTATCTTCCCGTCACCGTCGCTTTCTTGTAGGGACAATGAGGGCCGCCGGGTGGGTTGGCCGCCACTGCCACCTCCACTTGGCAGCCGGACTAGAGCCAGCCAGTGGCCCCTCGCCCCTCCTCGGCCCTCTGTGCTATCAACAAACAAAACCAACAAAAGCGTGTATCCTTGCTTGCAACGCCTTTTTTTCAGCTGAGGTCGCATTGCATTCGAGCCTCTTCCATCCTGCTGCCTTGGCTGAGCCCCCCTCCTCTGCCTCTTACATAGTGTCTCCCCGCGCGCCGCTCCCCTGTGCCTTATTGTGACCGGCAATGGATGATCAGCAAGATTTTCAATTACCACCATCGCTTGAGCATGCCAGGATTGCTGACCTCCCCGAGGCCGCCTTCTACCTGCCCAATTTTATCAGCAAAGACGAGGAGCAGGCCTTGCTCAGCAAAGTATGCTCAGCGACACCCGAACCCGATGCTCCCTTGTCCTCGCCCTCCCAGGCTAACGCGCGTGTGCACGGTAGATTGCTTCCGTACCAAGGCCGAGATGGAAACAGCTCACGCACCGGAGACTGCAAGCCTGGCCCTCTGAGCTAGTACAGAATCGACTGTTGAGCGCCTCTCTTCCCTCGTGGCTTGAGGATCCCGTCATTCCAAGGTTGCTGTCGCTTCCCCGTTCAGATACAGAAGCAATTCACCTCTTTGATGCAAGCCCGCACAAGCGTCCAAATCATGTCCTCATTAATGAATATTCACCCGGCATCGGCATCATGCCGCACAAGTTATGTACCTGACCTTTCTGCCAAATCTCCAGGGACGACGAATGCAAACGACGCATCATGCTGATCTACCACAGGACGGTGCAGCTTACTGGCCGGTGGTATGTACCGTCAGCTTAGGAGCCAGCCTGTGTCTCAACCTCTATCGTAGTAAAGAAGACGGCGCAATCGATCCGGAACCCGTTTGGAGAATATTGCAGGAGCCGCGTAGTCTTCTTATTACCACCCAATCGCTCTACACTGACTACTTGCATGGGATTGCCGACATTAACGAAGATGTTGGCCTCTCGCCCGAATCCATTGTCAATTGGCCCTTGCTCAAATCCCCAGATACTTTCGCGGATGGAATAAACATCCGCGAGACACGCACTAGCCTCACATATCGGGATGTGCTGAAAGTGTCCCGCCTTGGACTCAATCCACTTTTCAAATCTTGAAGAACTCTTTGAAGCTTTTGAGACAGAAGAGACTACCTTGATTCCTTGCCCTTTAGCAAGAGGGCACTTGGCCCCCAATTTTTGAAATTGAAGAAATCTCGGATGTGACCTTGGCCACAGAAAGGAATGCTGCATGAGTCTTGCCTCGGCATTCGGCATAAGGCGATAGACAAAGAAACGAGATGGAATACGAAAAGAAAGAAAAAGTCAAATCTCGTGGTTAAACAGGAAGCAGGCCAGATATGTCGTGCATCTCTACATTCGCTACATTCCACCCCGTGTTGTCCCGCAATACCAATTGCTCGTAGACGGCAACAGACTTGAATTGACATGTACCAATTCCTCAACGAAGTAGTCTATACTCGTACGAGAGATCGAGGCAAATGCAGCAGAACTTCAGGGTGATGACGACTTTGCCATGTAAATCATCGACATATCTACCAGACAAACGGAATCATCCTCCACTTGGGGTCTACCTTCTCAGAACCGAACTTCAGAGCATACCATTCCTTTGTGCCCTTAGCCGTCGTACCCAGGTTGATCGCAATAAACAAGAGGCCCAGGAGGGTGGTATTGTTGAAAAGCTGGCCCGCAGGTGTGGCCAAAACACACAGACCAAGATACAGAAGACATTCGCTGGCGTAATGGGCGCAGACGATGTGTTTGAACCAGCCTTGCTCGGGAAGCGTATATTTCTTGAGGCTGGACAGGTACTTGTGGCACTGCTGCTGCTTCAGCCACCCAACGGTGAAAAGAGCAACTCCGAGGGCAAGTCGCTTTGGGGGGCGGAAGATGACCTGTTCGTCCTCCCACGAGTTGAGGATCGCGCCTTTTGTGTAGAGGAGAGTAAGCGTAAGCCTGGGCCCAGGTCATGCACAGTCGCCATTGAGGACTTACCTGAACCCTCTATCCAGACAGAGACGCTCATGGATGCATAGTAGAGCAAGCCCAGCAGCCAGTGAAGGCTTGACATTGGCGAGCTCCCAGATTTCGTCACGAACAGACTCTCGTAGAGCCTCCGAGTCCCCTGGAGGGCCATCAGAGCCCACGCAACATACACCTGGGAAATGTCCATAGAAGGTGTATTCCCTGCAGCGACCTGGGCCGACGCAATATCTCTCAGCACAGTGCCCCTGGTAACATACTGCCAGCCCCAGAAAGCGGACAGGCTCACTGAGAGGATGTAGAAGTGAAGAAACCACGAATGGGGCACCTGGAGGCAATCCAGAAGCCGCGCAAGAAGGCTCTGTCTGGAGTCCTTCTCTAAACGAGCTCCATAGTCCATCAACGCTTGGCGGTAAGTGGTAGGTAGAGTTTGGATGGTGATGATTGTGACAGATGCAAAGACGAAGAAAACCTGGCAGATTTGAGACGGCGGCACGCCTCTCAAGGCCACTATCAACTCTTGAATCCAGTCCATTCTTTTGTGATAATGTTACAGTAGTTGAATGAGAAAGTCTGATATGCTGGATTCGTGCCGAACTATTTTCCAAGCCTTGGTTGTCTTGATCCATCTGTTACCCTATACCGGCGTGGTGCGCCTGTTGGTATCAACCAACAAAGCAATTTCCCATCATGCAGCCTTTCACATGTATTGCCCGCTGAGTGGATTAAGGTGTTCATTCTGATTGTGGCTGGAAACGAAAATCTTATTCGTATTTTGACTTGGCTTGCATGTTCTCGTCATTCAAGATATTTCACAAAGTGTCATGATATGATACAACCCTTTAGGACCATCTGAAAAGTTTTGTAGAATTATCAAAAAATGGAAAGACAAATTTTGCTTATGTAGAATGCGACTACTTCCTTTTTTCCATTCTCACGGGCTCATTCCTCATTCAAGGTAGACTATACTGAGCTCTAGAATACATCCACCTCAAAAGTGCAATCATACCTTTCCGGAAACGCCAGTGCATACCTCATTCATCACCCTAACCTACTGCTTGTTTCGCAGGTGAGGGGGAACCCACTTACCAGCAGTCCGCGAGGGAGGCAAATTCTCAGACGGAGCAGGAGGCTCCGCCCGGTTGTTGTCGCCCCGGCCGGAACCAGAGCGGTCCATGGGAGCTCCGCCGCGAGGCTCGAACCTCCTGGGTGGTGGTGCGTTGTCAGAGGCGCCAGCCGGGGCACCGCCGCCAGCAGCAGCCTTTGCGGCTTCACGCTCGCGCCAGCTGGGCTTGTTGCCGGCGAGCTGCAGGCGGGGAGGTCCACCGGAGGAGCGCTCGTTGGAATCTGTTCGCTCGATAGGAGCTGGACGAGCGGGGGGAGGGGCGTCTTCAGCCCGCGAAGCTTCACGGTCACGCCACTTGCCGGATCCAATAACAGCAGGTCTTCGGCCTTCGGTAGCTTCGCTACGCTCTGGTACACGGGACGGGGCTGGAGCAGGCTTCTCCCTCTCAGCCTTGCGACGGGCGAGAGCTTCTTCCTCACGACGTTGCTGGAGTGCAGCCTTCTCGAGCGTCTCCTGTCGCTCCTTTTCGCGCTGTTCCTTAAGCTTGGCAAGTTCGGCCCTCTTGGCCTCTTCACGGAGACGCTGCTCCTCCTTCTCGCGAGCAGCGCGCTCTTCAGCCTCTTGCAGCTGTCGTTCCCTCTCTTCACGTTCCCTCTTCTCACGGAGCTTGCGATCTCTGTGCTCCTTCTTTCGGAGATTGATCTGCTTCTCCAATTCACGCTCGGCATCCCTACGACGCTTCTCAAACTCATCGCGGCGTCGCTCGTGAAGGGACGATCGGAAGCCCTCGTAGAGAGGAACCAGACGGCTAAGTCTGTGCTTGAGCTCAACACTGGCGGCGTGCTTCTCCTCAGCTTCTTTAAGGGTCTTGGCCTTGACTTGTTCGTAGATCTTTCGGTCTTCGGCGATTTGCGTCTCGTAGTCAATGTTCAACTTCTTGGCTTCCTCCTTACGTAAAGCACGCTCAAGATGGTCGATGCGCTTGCCAGTGATGCGAAGTCTTTCATTGACATCGTTCTTCTCTCTTTCAAGCTGTGCAAGCTTCATGGCTCGGAGACGGTTGGTGTCCAGGTTATCCAGGTCGTCAAGATCAATGTCAAGGGCCTTGTCATTCATCTTGAGATCGGCAATCTGCTTCTTAAGCTCTTCCTTGCGGACACGATCGTGCTCAGCCTTGATACGCTTTTCTTCACGCTCCTTCTGCTCATCAGCCAGACGCTTGTCCTCAGCCTCCTGAAGCTGCTGCTCACGGAGTCGCTTCTGGCGGGAAAGTTCCTTCTCACGTCGAGCCTGAAGTTCAGAGGCTTCTTCCTTGCGCTTCTGAATGATTTCCTTGCGAGCAATTGTGTCGAGGTGCTCCTGCTCCGCACCCGCCTTTGCTCTGGCCAGCGCGGCATTTCGAGCCGCCAAGCGCTCCTTGTTGAACTCAGGATCGATGTAGTGGCATGTAGTGTAAAGACTGCGGGCAAGTCTGGTGAGTTGAGAACGAACAATCTCGGAAGGAGTGCTCTGCAGGCGTTGAACGGTGCCTGTCTCAGACTCAGCAGAGCCTGCTCCAGAACCACTGTGGCCAGCCTTGGCTGATGAGAACACGTCGTTATCGAAGCTCAAGACACCAGTGGCGTGATCCATACGAATAGAAAGATCACCCTTCTTGTTACCGTTCATAATGAACTTCTCGATGGTGCTGCGGGACACTTGGTATGGTTCGGGGAACTGTGCCAGGCTCTCCACGAAGCTCAAATCCACGGTATCGTACACCTGCGACAACTGCTGGAACAGTCTCGTGAGAATGACTTGCTGTAGAGGCACGACATACCTCTCCATCTCAGAATCGGCTCCAATCTTTGTCAGAATAGGAGAAATCTTCTTGCAAATGGAAAGCGGGTGGAAGTCAACCTCAAGGATGTTGTAGAGGTCACGGATCTCGGGACGGGCACGCTGAAGAAGAGACTTGGACAGAGCATCCTTGAAGAGACGGGAGCGGGTAGGGGCCTGGTTCATGCCCAACAAGTGTGTCAAGCGAGAATTCTTGTTCTTCCTGGCCTCATCGAAGTCGACCATGGCGCCTCGAGATCGCGAGGTGCTGATAACCGGGATGGCCAGAGCTGACAGAAGGACAAAGGAAGCAGCCTTCTGCAGATCAGCATCAGAAGCGGGAGGGTTGTCAGCCTTCTTGCCCTGGCCGGCGGCCACCAGGGCTGCAGATTGGCGGAGGAGAGTGTAGTATCGAGACCAGGCAGCAGCGTGGAAGAGGTAGTTCTCTCCCACAAGGAAGATACGTGTAAGTTTCTCGTAATAGTTGGCCATCATGACGTTCTTGGGGGGTCGCTTGCTGAGGTTGAGCAGAGTGTGGATATCTTCTACACTGCGGAAGGCTTCCTGCCAAAGCTCCAGCTCGACGGCCACGTTGAGTTGTTGGAATCGAGTCTCGAGATGACGCTGGAGAGTATCTGGGTCGTTGAGATTGATGGCATGCATCTGGGACGAGTATTTTGCTGCCGTCTGCACATGGTTTCGGAGAAGTTCGCAAAGTCTTCGGAATTCAGTCTTGCGAGTGTACTTGAGGCAGAAGTCGAAGGCCTGCATGGCGGTACTCTGATATAGGATCTCGAGCCTGGCATTGTTGCGGAGAATGTCCAGGACAGTACGGTAGGCCTCCCACAGGAACTTCAACCAGGGAGTAACGATGGCACGGTCGGTACGGTCGCGGGACTGCTCACCGGAGACGGTGGCGAGGAGGATGGATTCGGGGGTCTCGGTAGCCTCCAGGTCGTCGACGTTGGATGTAGCGGTGGTGGCTTCGATCGTCGACTGGACTTCGTCGGCCTTGGCCTGAGCAGCGGTGACCTTACCCACAGCGAGCTCGATAAATTTCTTGAGAACCAGCTATACCTTCATTAGTTCGTTGTTGCAAATTCAACCCTGGTTTTCAATTCCATACCTCGATGGTGCCAATATTCGTGTTTTGGGAGATGTTCTTGTACTGATACAGAGCATCCTTGGCTAGCTTTCCCTTCTTCTGCTCGACGGAGAGCTCGACCAAGAGAATCATAACAGGTTCGAGCGATACGATCGGGACGCTACGAGAGCGCTTGCTGGTGATGTGCTCATGCAGCAGGGTCAAGGCCGCAGGGGCCTGGTTGACCCCGATGAGCTCGTGGGCGCGCTTCAAGACATTTTCGGGTTTTTGGTGCGGCGGAGGAGGCTGGTGGCATCAGATATCAGCAAAGTTCAACAGACATGAAATAAAATGTGCTCTAGGGAGGGGTAGTTGAGCATATCAAACTCCATGACCCCCTAGTAGGAAACATATATATCATTACATACCATATTGGGCAACCTCCTCAACGGATCGACTCAAGCCTGACAGAAGTATCTTCTGGCGATGGTTGCGCCGTGGTTGAGTCAATGAGTGCACAGGTTGTGCCGGCTGTCCCTATCAAAACGTGGGTTACAGGCCTCACATACTCGATATCAATTTTTCAAATTCGTGTGTGGCGGGGTTAACCTGAATGAAAGAAGTCACGTGAGATAAGGATTACCTCAGCAAGTTTTCGCATTGCTCTCCAGAAATTGATTTCATGCCAAAGAACTGACAACTCACTTGATTTCCATTAAAGAAGCCGATACCTCGAAAATACTGGGCCGAGCCCTTATTTTTGCATTTGCATAACCGTTGACTTGCATTTCATTCTTTTTCCCTATTGGGGTCTCATTTGACCTGGCGTTTTTTCAGACAACACAGCCAAGCTGCTCGTTGCATCACGTGAACTCAACAGGGACTTGAAAAGACCCACTATAATTCCCGATCTTGTTCTCAGCCCAACAACACCTGATGGCTAGATATTGAACGTCTATTTAAATTTTAGCAAAGAGCTCTTTTACTGCTATCAACACTTCAAGATCTCTTACGAAACAAGAAAAGTTGAAGATGGCGGACGATTCGCGACGAAGGTCGCGTTCTCGTTCGCCTGCGCGTCGCCCACCCAAAGCCAACCGTGGATTCAGGTGGAAGGAGAGTCGCTCGAATGATGGCGATAGGGATCGACGAGACAACGACCGACGACGAGATTATCGCAACCGGTCCCCCCCTAGATATCGCAACTCGTACCGCGATAACGATCGCGACAGAAACGACCGCGATAGAAACGACCATGAGAGAAACGACCGTGAGAGAGATGGTCGAAACCGAAACGATCGCGAATCTTTTCGCCCATCACATGATGACCGCCCCCGAAGGAGAGACAGGGAACCCAAGGATGATTCAGAGAAGCCCGCCAAGAAGGACAAGAAACCCCCGGTTGCCGCTGCAGCTCCAGGCCAGGAGATGATTGTTGTGAACATTAATGATCGCCTGGGTACAAAATCTGCCATCCCATGCTTACCATCCGATACAATCCGTGAGCTGAAGATCATGGTGGCCGCACGTATCGGTCGCGAGCCAGGGCAGATTATGTTGAAGCGCCAAGGCGAACGGCCATTCAAAGACCAGCTTAGCTTGGAGGATTACGGAATTTCAAATGGCGTGCAGCTCGACTTGGAGGTGGATACTGGAGATTAAAGCACCTATATGCTGGCTTGCAGCACGATGATAACGAATTTCACACACTGTTGCTGTTGCGACTTATGCGAGGTTGGTGCTTACTCTTACAATACAATAAATGGCTAGTGTTTCACGAAGGCTAATCTATGTCCTACCATCAGAACCATGATCTGTAGAGGCAAATATCGTCGGGGTGATGTAAAATCTCTGGTAACTTCCGTCAGTTCTTCCCAAAGTGACTGTTCTCAACTTGGTAAGTGGTATCATAGCAGCCGTCCTCCAATTGCTTTCATCCGAATGGGCGACGAAAGCTTCAGGTCTGTGCGTTCAGTCATTTTCCATGGGGCTAGATACGCTGTGAATGTATTCCGTAGCCGGCCTGAAACTCAAAATAGCCGCAATTATTTTCCCCTTTGCTCACAAAATCGCAACAATTCACATTCGTTCGCACTACAGCTCGTAAAGGATCACGTTATAAGCCCAGTGGGCTATGATCGACTGGGAGCTTGAAGATAAGCTACGCGGCGTTCGACCAGCTATTTCACGTGACTGTAGAACACGCCAAGATAGCAGGCAACTTTTCCCCCTAAGAGCACCAAAACGGACCCTGCCGCCTCAGGAGGGCAGACTGGAGCTAACTGGGTGGGGTCGGATCCTCTGGGAGGCAGGTCAGTTCTCGGAAGAACTGCATCCCTCAATTTCTTTTGCAGCACGTAAGTCTCTCGGCGCAGGTCCTAGCTTCACTATGGCTCCTGGCTCCATTTTTATGGGTGCAAATGCCCGTTGGGGCGACTTCATCTGGCCCTGGTCAGTTCAATTGATTGAGGGGGCACAGGAGCGGTGGTGACGCTAGAGCTTCACTGGGGATCCGTAGTCTGGCGCCTTTAAGATGAGTATTGGCAGATGGCGGATCAGCGCTCTCACAGATGCACGTCAGAAGGGGCGGTGATGATATCTCAGGAAGACGCAGGAGGAATTGCAGTCCTTTCAGAGAGCCAATCTGGGACTGCACAATGAGAGGGAAAGGCCAAGGATCAGCGAGGGGGCTGGAGCCGACAGGACCTGGCAGCGTTCCAGTATGCGGCAGCACTCCCCTGCCGTGCAGCACTAAACCCCTGGAGTCCGCTGTAAATCAGCCTTTTAAATTAGCAGTAGACTGGAGTCGGTGGCTCCACTCCACCGGTGGTTGTGAGTCGCCGCCAGGTGAGCCTGGTCCGCCCCGTTCCTATTGGGAAGGAAGCTCTGTTGTGCTGCTGTTGCCGTATCTCTCTCGCTCCCTCCACATCCTCACACCCTCTCTCCACCTACTCCCTCCCACGGCTTCCCACGACTCTTCCACTCATTCCGTCTCCCCGTCATTGAACATTCGCCTTCCAGTGTCTTTCGACGACAATCCTCATACAGGCAAAGAAGTGTTGGGTAAGTCATTGTATTGGTTTCCTTTTTGCTGTTTCGCCTGCACAAGCGGTCTCTCCCTTGGTGCTGGACGTACCCTGGGGACCGGAAGAGAGCGAAAAAGGGGACGAGCCTGGATGGCACGCGCACGCCGGATCAGGACAACCAAAGCGACGACACTCCATGGACTCGGGACGAAACATGCTCTGCTTTCGCATACGACAACAAGGATGCTGCATCATTCTCTGGCAACATACAACGCTCTTCGGTCACGACGGATTTAATCCATGCATGGCGCCAGTCTGATTCGATGAGAGCGGCCAGGCGAGACAACCACAATAAACTGCCGCCGTTTCCTTCGACGCGCTTTCCCGTGCTGCCCGGCAATATACTCGATTCCCCTCAAACCGGACTCGACCATCGATACTAGCATCGTTGCGCTCTTCCATCCTCATTGGCATGAGAATCACCAAATACGGAGGCCTGTTGATGAACCCTATTGCTGACGCTTGGACAATTTGCAGATCGGGCGTACTCGAAAAACCTTAACCACCTTCACGTTTAATACCAACCTACTTACCTTCCTTAATATCACCATCACCATTTATCATAATGCCTCAGTACACCTCCCGCGATGTTGGCGACCCGTCGCAAATCAAGAAGAACAAGCAGTCGATGGCTGATCTGAAGCTGCGACGGTTGACCGAGCTCAACAACCGCCTGCGGGAGGACCTCGACCGCGAGCGCATCCCCGTGAGCACTGCTGCCAAGAGGTAAGGCATATGTCTAGTTGCTACGCCCGTGGATTACAACTAATCATTGATCAGCATCATCGCGTATTGCAATGGAACGAGAGATTACATGGTTCCCTCAACTTGGGGCCAGGTCCCCAAGGGCGAAGACCCATACGCGCCACAACAATCGGGTGGCTGCTGCGTGATCATGTAAAATGGCATCCGCTTAATTTTCTTCTTTCCTTTATCGGCAACCTGGTAGATCTCTAGGGACGGACCGAACAATCAAAATTTACAACATCAACGGATTAAATGGCTAGGGAAACACGACCGTCGATGACGATTAAGCTAGCGTATGTTTGCGGAGAGGACGACTCCAGTTACTTCTTCTCTATGTATTTATCTCTTGGCGCAATCTGTCTGCGGAAGCACGATTGCGACCTGTTGACTCGACGTATACCTGGGTGCTTTTATGACGGGGGCGAGGAACGGGGGTGGGACAAGACGTGGAGGTTGGTGTCAGCGGCATCCGACGAGGGACCGACTGCTCTTTATTTTGCCCAAGCATTGTCCCGCAACGGTGGAATTGGTGAGAGGGAGTGCTCTTTTTTGCGGTCTGAACGAACCGGGACACCCGACCGTCTAATTATTTCCCTTTCTCACATTTTATTTCACTTTATTCAATGTCATGTAACCTTTTTCTATTTAAATATAACTGCTTCAAACGGTGTCAATTTCATCTTAAGCCTTATCCAGGTGTTGATGCTGGCCTATGGTACATTTGGACGGTCTTGATGGGTCACCTCCCGCCGCCCACTCTAAGTCATAAACACCGCGTGCTTTCTCAACCCGATGGCGGCCGGCGGAAAGTCTATCACTGACGATCAACAACGACAAGGCGACTGACGAATTGAAACATTTCCCTTCTGGAACATTGGAAGCAACATAGTTGGTCTCAATCCCGCTACTCATTGATTTTACCCAGCTATTTGATAATTACATTATCTATTTGTCTAGTCTATCATTGTGACGACTACCTTGACAAACCTCAACCTCCAACCAGCCCATTCTCAAAATGGCAGACACCAAAGCCGCAGCCCCAACGACGGAACAGAGCGTCCCGGCTCGCCTCCCCAGAGTCACAATTGAGTTCTGCACCCAGTGCAAATGGCTCCTCCGCGCTGCATATGTAAATCCCCCCAGCCCAAACACCAACCCCTCCTACCCCTCTGGTTTCGCAAACCTTCCCCCCCCCCGTGTTTCACCATTTTCCCACCACCCCAGAACCCATATTTCAAAAACCACAACCGCTGACAAGCGCCGGCCGTTTCAGTACGCCCAGGAGCTCCTCTCGACCTTCTCCCTTGCCCTCGGCGAGGTCGCGCTGCAGCCCTCCACGGGCGGGACGTTCATCGTCGCCATCCACCACGGCGGCGAGGCGGGCGAGAGGAAGGTCCTGTGGGACCGGCGGGCCGACGGCGGGTTCCCCGAGACCAAGGAGCTGAAGCGGCGGATCAGGGACGTGGTCGAGCCTGGGCGGGACCTGGGCCACGTTGACCGGCACGGGGGTTCGAAGGCGGCGGCGACGACAAAGAGCCCCGAGGAGGAGGAGGGGAAGGGAACCAAGGGGAAAGGTGACGAGGGTGCTGGGGAGGGGAAGGCATGCGAGGATTGTCAATGATGATGGGGGGACTGCTTCTCACTCATAACCTTGGAGGGGTTGCGTGCTGGGCTTTGACAAAAGAATCGAAGAGCAATTTAGTTAGAGCTCACGAGAGCCTGGAAAAGCAGTGGAAGCACACCCAGAATAATCACCATTCGATACTAACATACTACTTCCATATTGTTTCGTCATATTCTTGCAATTGATCCTCTCCTCAGACTGCTGAGATCATATACGAGCCTGCGCATCCCTACCCTAGGTACCATCAATCTAACATCTTTCTCCGGCTTGAGGTGTCTCGTCTGGACTTGATGTACTGCTCTTATGTAAATATATAACGCCAGCTACTGGAGGTTGGGTATCCTGTACTTGCTTGGGAATCCTGATTCATCATATCGAACTCCTATGTCAATCCTGGCTCATACATTTTTTAAATCATTCGTGGGTGTCTATGTAGGACTGGCTAGGGATCTTGGTTTGAGTAAAAAGCTAGGTTTTGGTAATTAGATTTTGACTGTACACAAATATTATTCTACATTTGCTAATGTTATTACCTACCTACTTAGGATAGTATACTGAGGCTACAAAATGGGCGTAGTCATGTCAGCAGTGGATCACACCAGAGACTGAGAATAGGAAAGATAACCGTCAATGGACAGTTGAACCCTAGTTAAAGGTGTAAAATCATAGAGTTTTGTGTGCATATTTAATCTGAGAGCTAACAAACAGCCGATTGTCGTGATCAAGTTTGCGTATGAGCATTAGTGATCTTAGAGCCCGTCGAGGCATTACAGGTATGTTTCGACACGCTCGATATTCCCACGGTCCGAGGGAAACGCCCAACAACAACCCGGATGGCAGACCCGGCGAGGGAGCGAGGCGGCGAAATTATGGCGAGACGGAAGAAGCTTCGCAGAGACGAACCAGTCACAGTCCAAGGAAGTGGTGATTAGGCCTGCAAGGAGAGGAGCTGTCGCTTATCGTCGTCCGAACCTGGATGATGGTTAGTATATCTGAGAAGATCTCAAAAGAATAGGAAGCCTGCTCGACAAATCGGATCGACAGGCGGGAGGATTAGAGACTTACTTTTGTTTCTTCTCAGCAGGCTTCAAGATCTGGAAGGAACAGAGCAAGCTCTCGTCAACGCTCATCATGGCACCTGCGTTGTCGAACTCTCCACAGTAATTGGGCGCGCTGAACAGAGTGACAAGCTGTCGCTTGGAAAAGAATTCGTATCCATCCTCAACGACCTGATGGGCACGGCAAATAAGATCCATGTCGTGCTTCTGTAAGAAGCGGGACACGACGTCCGGGCCGAACGTGAAGGAGACACCTCTGTCGTTTTCGCTCCACCCGGTGATGTCCTTATCAGGGTCAGACCAGAGCAGATCGCACAGCAGGCCGCAGTCAGGAATCTAAAAGATTTTGTTAGCATGCCTTGAATAAACATCAATGGCACAAATTGCAAGGGTAGTTGCATACATCAGTGGGTCGCATGACCCGGCGGATCTGCTCCATGGAGTTCAGATCAGGGCTCAGACCTCCGTGCATGGTGAAAATCTTCTCGTCGATAATGGCGGCAATTGGCAGGCAGTTGAAGCAGTCTGTGAATGTCTTCCAAAGCTTGATGTTGTATCGGCGCTTGCATTCGTCGTAGAAGCCGTAGATACGGTTGATGGAGGCGCACTCGTGGTTTCCTCTCAGGACAAAGAAGTTTTCGGGGTACTTGATCTTGTAGGCCAGGAGCAGGCAGATGGTCTCGAGACTCTGTTTACCACGGTCGACGTAGTCACCGAGGAAGAGGTAGTTGGCCTCCGGAGGGAAGCCACCGTACTCGAAAAGACGCAGCAAGTCATAATATTGTCCGTGGATATCGCCGCAGATCTGCAACGTGATTATTAGTCACCATCTACGTACATTGCGGATTACCCGGACAGGGAAGGAGGGGGTAGGGTGGTGATGAGGGGCAAGGGAGAAACGCACCTTGATAGGTGCCTCGAGTTCGAGGAGGATAGGCTGAGAAATGAAGATCTCTCGGGCCTTGGTGCAGAGGAAGCGGATCTCAGCCTCGAGGAGCTGGACCTGCTTGCCGGGTCGGCTGCCTCGAACCTCGAGCAGCCGGTCAATTATTGAGTCAAGATCAACCTCGTGTTGGTCTGCCATTGTGTTGTGTGTCCTCGCTTATGGGAGTGGCTCGCAAATACCGTGGAGGGGGGGACGACTGCGCGTGGCAGGGAAACAACCAGATCTCACCGATGCGCAAGATGGAGTTGCAGCAGCGGGGGAGATGGAGAAACTTCGTCACGCACAGGGATTACGGGCTGCTGATGGGCACTCAGATGATGCACTTCGAATGGGGAGGCCTGCAACTGAAACGAAGACGAGAAAATAAAGCGAGTCAGCTATTTGCAAGCACGAGGATTGATCGAAGAAACGAGAGAATAAAAGAAGACAAATCAGCGAGTAAAATGCCGACAAAATAAAGCTCTGCTTAATAAAAAAGCGAAGTGTTATGGGCGGCGAGGAAAGGCAGAGAAAATTCGGCTGACAATGAATGACATGGTGGTTGAGGTGGGAGGGGAGGAGGGGCCGCAGCAGCCAAGGCAGGCTAAGTCTGTCTGGAGTTTTGGGATGTAGCGGGTAGCAGAGGGCGGGCCAACTCACTCTGAAGCGATCACAGCTCTGGTAAAAGGGGAAGCCTCTCGCCGCGCGGAGGAATCAGCACAAGGGTGGGCAAAGGGAAAAAAAAATTACCCGGGCGCACTCTGGTTCAGCAAAGGAGTGTTATCCACTCGGTTGAGATGGGCTGGCGACTGTTGGGTTTCGTAGGATCACGACAGGTTCGCGGTTGTCGTGTCGTCGTCGTAGTTGCCACGGCGGCCTGCAGAGGGATGCTCAGCACAGCGTCGACGGATTAGAAATCAGTGTCGAGGAGGTCCGATAAAATGGAAATGAGAAGCGTCTGCTGGTCGTCTGCAGACGTCGTCGCCTGGTCTGGTCCGAAGGCCAAAAGTCGCTCGCTGGGGAAGATCGCTTGGTGTTGCTTCGCTTTCGCGTGCTCAAAGGGAGGCGGCGCACTCGGTTGATAGGAGTCACGGTCGCTCGCTCTTGTCTCGCCGATAAGGGGTAGTAAATTCAAATATGAATGCACTGACCCGTGATAACAAAATCGTTGTGGGAGATGGCTCTATGAGGATTCTCCGTCGGGGACACTGTATTGTGTCGGTCGCTGTGCTCTCGCTTGTGTTGCGGGATCTCTTGTTCGAGGGATGTTATTTTTTTCTCTCGCGCGCAGAGAGATGAGGGCAGAAGGATTTGTCTGCCCGGGACCAGGACTGATGGGGCACCACCACTAGCAACGCTGCCGTTCTAGTGGCCCAGGCAGGAGAGGCACCCAGAAACGAGGCCCCAGGCTTGCTAGGATGCACCTAAGTGTTATAATTAGCGCTGCAGGCTAGAGCGAGGGTCAGCCTCTAGGCCTGTGAATGGCTGCCTTGGCCCCTACACGGTCACTGGGCTGCTGCATCTTAGTGGCTTGAAGCTCCCGAAAAAGGAAGAGACATAGCGAATGATCCAAGAAAACTCCAAGACCCCTATCTCTTGTTCCCACTTTCCCACCACGGCGCACTCTTCACTTGCGTCAAGACTGAGTGACTGGCTTGAGAAAGACCAGCCGTCAATCGAGTAGCGTGGACGCGCAAGCCCAGACCTTCCACCACAGCGGGTAGCCGCCAACTGCTTCGTAACAACGTCAGTCACCCCAACCCGCGGATGCCATGCACTGCCCTGTCTGCCTGGGCGGCAGCCCGTACCAGTATCCGTAACCGTACCAGAATTACTGCCCTACCTCACCTTACTGCTGCCATTTCAACCACCACCCCTGGGCAATTGGGTATGAAGGTTATCCGAGGGCAGTCCTTGCGCGTTGGGCCATGTTCCGAGCTGTCCGAGCTTTGACCTCACCCCTAAATCCTCATTATCCAGATGTCTAGGTAGTTTTTTGCTGCTCAGCCTACTGGGTCGCCGCCCCTCGCGGTAGAGTCACACTACTGCCCAGATGGCCGTAGTGCTCTGCAAGTGAGATGCTGTTCTTTTTGCCACCTTTAGACTGGAGCTTGTGCCAGGCACCAGTATGTGATTACAAGAGCCTCTGCAGCAGCGTACTGTATGGGGAAAGAAAAGGCGCCGACCAGACTTGCCCACGATATGGTCAAATGCAAGGGGGGCGGGATTGTGTGTCAGGTTGGCAGCCAGTCTTCATTTTGGCTCAGCCTGCCTGCCTCCGCCCAACCGCCCACATCCAGCTCCAAACTCGAAATATTGTCATCTTTCTTTGTTTCAGACTGGCTGCACATAATAACTTGGTGTTGGCCCCCGGTTCGAATCGGCCCAATCCGATCGCGAGACATGCTAGACGGTGGATGTCGCAAAAGCTTGGCCCAGCGCCTGGCCGCAAAGCTGTCCTCTGCCGCATGCTACTCGGTATTACTAGATGTTGAACGAACATGGTGTCCCCCGCCCTCGTATAAGCAGGAAATGCTTACTCAGCCTTGGTCGTTCGCCGTAGTCTCTTGACCACAACTGCCAGTTTCTAGGGCCGATGGGACAACCTTTGGTGGCTTCGCGCCTGTATCCCCGCACCGATAAGGCAACCTTGATTCTCTCACCGGCGGTTCCCTTCACCGGTCCAAGAGAGGGGTGTCGTCGTTGGGGTTTCTCAACAGAATTATTAGGGCCATCCTCCGAAAGCCTCCAATAAACGTCGCGGATCGCCCTTCTTTGTTCCCAGCTCGCCAGCCAGCCCCCCCCAATCGCAACTTGGGGCAGCTGTCCTTCGAAGTAAGTCATCGATCGATCGACTTGACTATCGGACAAACTCGAGCTCGTCGCTGGGCCAAGCCTGATCTATTTGATGCACCGTCCTTATTATGGGTATGCCCAATGCAGGCCTGGACCAACAGAATCGTCCCGTCGAATGACAGCTTCGTGTGCCCGCCCGCTACGCCATCCTAGTGCCAGCAGATCGCCTTGCAGATCCCAGTCGCTTTCTTCAATTGAAGATCAAGTAGCGATGCTAAGCTAGTCTCGAGTTTAATTCTTGCGAGGCCGGCGGGAATTTCAATGCCGCATACCCAAGGTGCATGACATGGAAAGTATCAAAATAAATTTGCACAATAGTTAGCATCAAAACAATAACCAAAATTAGCAGTTTATTTCATACTTATTGATGTGCTAATATGTGTCAGATTGCACATTCGACCGACAGTATTGCTAGAGGCGAGCGACATGGAAACCAACACACGCAAGCACTCCGAGCTGCTTCTGGTATGAAACGAGCAAATGTGAAGAGATATCTAGCCTGTCCACTTTATTTCTATACCTTCGTTCCTATACGAGGTATTCATCATCAATACAACTTATCGTTGCTGTTTCTGCTCTTTTGATCGACGCTCATGGCGAACTTTCTATTTGATGTGTCACTAACAAGTTGATTGCGGCCCAACACCAACGTATGACTTGATCATGATAAAAGGGTGACGGAAAAATCATTTATGACCATCGGTAGACGATCGGCCAATAATATGCATAGATTGCATGCCTGACTGGCAGAACAGCAGAGCACCATTCTATAATGATAGCTACGATGTAATTTCACTTTCGAGACTAGGACTCACATGGGCACCAAGGTACAAGAGGAAGCTATGGGTATCAGATGTTTTATTTCTGTGCAACTGTACATACATCGTTTTGCCGCCGAGACAAGCGACCGAGTCTAAAAAGAAAAAATCATCCGAGACATGCCATACCTGATCAACCACCGCAGCAAGCCCCGGCCATGATTAAATATAAGCCATCTTGTATCCTCCGTGAACGCCAAGCTTCCTAGGAAAAGCAAAAAAAATAAAATGAAACAACACACCGGGAGTCCAAAAAAAAAAAGGAAAAATGTAAAAGGAACAAGGAAGCAGAGCAAGCAAAGAAAAAAAAGAAACACCAGGATGACCAAGCTACCCCACGTTTGTTGTGCTCCTAGAGAGGCACCGAATCAAAACGTCCATGCTTGAAAGACCCAAATTCTTTACTCCAGCCCAACATTGGTGACTCATCCGGCTCCCCCCCTTTCGAAGCCCTCATCTCCTCCTAGTCGATGTCCTCCGCTTCCGGGGCGACGTGGTCGCCCGCGATTTTGATACACTGAGATATGTCACGGTCTCCTCAATCTCCGTGTCCACCACCATGGAGGTGGCCCCATTGACGTCTGCGCCGAGCCCCTTAAGCTCGTCGTCATCCAGGTCAGTGAGGTCCTCACTCAGCATCCGGACCGCATCTCTCCCCGCGGCCCAGAGGTCTCCCACGATGGAGGTTCCACGGGGCTGGTATTCTTTCAGATACCACAGCACACCACCTTCTGCAAGAGGGTCAGACTCCTTGCCCAGGCTACCGTTAGATTGCGGCGGTGTTGGGGGTTCCTTGTGCCTCCTATTAGTTGTCCGTACAAACGTGGTACTTCCTGGAGGAGTCTCCGATTGTGGATCGAGCTCCAGCGTTATCTTGTCCTCGGAAACCTCGATGTCACCATTGGTGATGCCGAGTCCAGATGTATTCACATCTATGCTCCCGCCATCCAAGCCTCTCACATGAACTGTGATGTCCATAGCTTCGACATCGGTATCTTGCGCCTCCTCCGACTGCCGTGCCTTCACCGTAATTTCTGATGGTGTCGCATCAACCATGATCGTATCGTGACTGTCATCTTCTTCGTCTTGTTGCTGCTCCTCCTCTTCTTGTTCAGGCTCCTCCTCTTCCTCTTCCTCCTCCTCCTCTTCTACCACATTATACTGGCTCTGAACCACAATCGGTGGCTGTTGATGCCCCAGACTGGTCTCGATTCTAGCCTCCAATTCTTTCTGGAGTGTCTCAAAGGAGACATTGGAGATCTCGCACTCAATTTTGAGAGCAGCTTCAAGTTGAGGTTGAATTGCCTTCAAGATACGCTTGCCCAGCTTGCGACGCTCACGAATATCCGCGAACACATTCTTAGTTGGGGAGGCATCAGGTGCCTCCAAATGATCGGGATTGACGCGGGTCTCAGGGGGCGAGAGTATGCCTTGAAGGATAATATCACCAATGTCCTGGGCAAACGCGAGGATCTTGACGTAGTGGCGTTTCTCCACCCTTTGATGAAGCGTTTTGAACCCATCGATGAAGAGGTCCTTGTCGAGTCTATTCCTAGATGTTAGCTTTGTGTGTTTCGTCATTAGAAAGAAGTTGGGGCAGATACTTACGAAATAGCCTTATCCACCGCCGGCAGGAGAAGTTTGGCGATGGGGAAGTAGCATTCATCGACGAAATCCTGCTCGAGCTCAGCTGCGTCAAGCTTGAGCTGCTCTCTCTCGACCAAGTTTTCAGAGAGGTTCTTGAGTTGTTCGAGGTCGTTGAGGAGAGTCTGAGCAAACTCAATGCGGCGAGTGAGACGCTCCTTGCCATCAGGGCCCATGGAGGCAAAGTTGCGCCGGGTGAGTTCCATTGAGGAGAAACTGTCCAACTGCAACTGCAGCCGTTTGAGCAGAGCGGCACCACGTCTGGATTCACGCTTCAATGTCCAGTATCGACATGCTTCGCTGAGGAACTCCTTGCGCTTTCGCACCGCGAAACGCTGCAGCGAGGCATCAACGACTTCAAAGACGGCATGGGGAATGACGGGCGCCCCCGAGGGCATTCGCCATACATTCTTTGGCGGCTGCCCCTTCTTCTTGTCGTTGGGATTGCCACTGTCCCTCTGTCCTGCCAGCTGTACTTCATCGGTGAACTGGTCTGGCAGTGCGCTGCGTTGCTGTGCTGCAATGACATTGGCCACGGCGTGATTGTCTGCCCATATGCGGCCTCTCATGTTGCGCTTGTAAAACTTCTTGGCTGCTTTGGTGGCCTCGCGGACCTTCTGTTCCTCCGTATAGTCGACTGGGCAGTGCCTGTCGCAGAATGCCTTGAGGATCACATTGCCATCCAGGACGGCCAGAGTCCCCGTGTTGGTCTTCATCTTAAGATAGAGCCTGGCTCGCCTTGCACAGGTCACATGGAATGCCTGGTAGCAGTTCTTGTTGCTGCACTGGATGCAGGCTCCCATTTTCTGGTGGCAGATGTAGCAGTTTAGTTTCCACCTCGTCCTCGGCACCTTTTCCACATCCATGACAGGCTCCATGAATGTATGATTCCCGAGACAGACTTCGGGTATCCACATGGCACAGAGAAGGTGAGCCCATTTAGAAGAGTTGGTTTGCTTGAACGCGCCATCCGTGTTGGGGCAGAAGATGCATGTCTATATCCATATGTTAGTAGCCGATTCAGGCACCATTAGGGCTGGATTAGAACACAGGGGATGCCGCTACTCACAGGCACACCTCGGCCACACAGCTGACACTTCCTGCATAGCCATTGGCCCTCGGGAATAAAAGGCACACCGTAGCACTCCTGGTGGACTGCCAAGTTGCAACCATCACAGAATACAATTGCATTTGTATTCTCACAGTCGCCGTCATCGCAAATGGCACACTTACTGTCGGGCTCGTCGCCCGCTTGCGGCTCGCCGCTAACGGCCACAGCTGAGCTTGACCTGGGTCGATGTGTCTGTGGAGGCTTGGGGTTCGGCTTGGGGATCCTCTTCTCCAGTGCATGCCATTCCTTGTCAATTTTCGTCATTGCTATTTCAAAAATCTCCCGAGTGATGGCCTCGAGCTCATGGTTCTTTCGCTGAGCATTATGGTGTTCGAGCCACATGTCATCCTGCTCGTCCATGTCGTACTCAACGCGGCCGAGTCTGCCATGCTGGACGTTATCTTCAGGCTTCATCAGCGATGGATCAATGTCTTCGTCTATAGTGGTCTCGGTAGCCTTGATTAGTTGTCGCTCTGGGCGAATGAAGTGGTCGCTCTCCTGGTACCCGACATTGCTCATCGCCTTATCGACATAACGTGCTTGGCCAAAGGTCTTGCTTTCAAACAATTCAACGCGATTTGTTTTACGATATGAGGGTAATTTCAAATCTAGTCGCTCTTTTGCTGTCTGGTTCTGGATCGGTAACACCTTGGGAGTCTTAGGCGTCACAGCTGTGGAAAAATCGAGTGGTCGTGTGCTATATACACTGACGACGTCGCGTGTTGGTCTGCGAGACCGTCGTGAGGGTGTTCCGTTGGGGGCATCAGCCGCGGCCGCCTGTTCTGATGTGTTCTGCGGATTTGGCGTGTTCCCCGTAGAAGCCGGATTGGGTTGTTTAGAAGGAGTCAATGACCCATTGAGAGGTGTTCCTGGTGCCTGTACGGCTGGGGTGGCTGATGGCTCGAGAGGAAGCCCGTCCACCTCTTCTGCCCGCAGGACGAGCAGGCAGCGGTCGATGTCGAGGTTTGGATGGAATTCCTCCCAGCCGCGCTCCTCTCGGGGCTTGTAATCGTCCACCTGCTTGACCGAGGCAGCCATTGCAGCAGCGGAACCAAATTCTATCTCGTCGTCGGCCGTTGTAGCCCTGGTGCGCGTGCTTCGCGCTCGCTTAGGTAATAGTGATGGGGAGGCTTCGTTGTTGTTGGTGGTGTTGTTGGAGGTGTCTCGGGCTCTCGATCGGCCGAGCGAGGACGTCTCGTTCGCGTTCGCGTCCGGATCTGTACCGTCCATGAAGCGGCCTCCGCCTCCCTGGCCGCCAGGAATGTAACGGCGTCTCTTGGGTGGTGGTTCCGAGGCGGCAAGGAGGGCCAGCCTTGCGGCGCGAGCAGCGTTGGTTGTCCCCGGAGGACGGCCACGGGGCCGACCAGTCGGGGTACGTCGTGAACCAGACATGATCGGTACCATGAGGGATAGGGTGTTTAGGATACTGGTTGGGTGAGGGACTGAAACTTGATATGATGGCGCAAGGGTGGAGGAGGCGCGAGAGCTCAAGGTGGGGATCGCTCCTCTGGGGGCTCGTTGGTCACCGAGAACGCCTCAAACGATTGGGCTGGGCGCAGTGATGCATGGAGCAGACTCACATGCCGACATGAAAGATCCCAGCAGGCGAAGGGTCGATGAGCTTTCCAAGTCTCTGAGGAGGGGAAGATACGGGCTGGCGTCGGCGTGCGGCTCGGCGCTCACTGGATGCGAAAAAACAACCAACGCGTGCACAGGCAGTCCAATGTTGCCCCCTTATTACTTAGCCGGCCAGTGCTCTTCAGTGCACTGAGCCCCATCAGTGGCCTGTATTCACAGCCTAGCCTTGGACGTCGGAGATTAGTCAGCGGCCTCCATCCGCCTGGTCCCGTTTGAGCTTGGCGCCGACTGAGCCAGATGCGATTCTGGGGAAGGAACGATCTGAATGTTCAATCAATCATTGCTCGAAGCCATCACATCCACCCACCAAGCCATGTCCGGAGAATGCATGTGCCAAGATAGCTGGGGTCTGGGGCTCCTGCCTCACTTCCGTCAGCCAATCTCATGACCCGTTCTTTTTTTTTGGGTGCTCTGAATGCAAGCTGTCCCAAACAGGCCGTTGTATGAAACGAGTTGTGTTGTTGGGAGCCGGCAGTTGGAGACAGAGAAATGCATCTTGACTGCCGATTCTAGGGTTGTAAGAACCATCAGCTGAAGCACGGGTAATCGCCGACAGATCCGGGCCATGTCGCTGCATCAGCTCGCACAAAGATGCCTCGACTCCAAGCACGGACCAGACCAAGCAAACAAAGAACCAAGAGGCAGGCAAATTATTAGTGAGGTAATGATACAAACGTAGATTGAAGAAAAGAGAGCCTAGTGTCAACGACTTTTCGAGAATATATCTAGACCTTCCCCAGAATGGGCGCATCAAGACGAGCGCTAGGCTAATAAGCGAGATCGATCTACACACTTCAGAATAGGGGATCAAGGTTAATTCCTCGGTCCACGTGGGGTTTGGCTGGCCATTATTGATGCATTGAGCAATCCAATTAATACGCTATTACCCATGTCCTTCAAATACGCTCCTCTACCACGTCAGTCACAGACAAGCATCTTTGGTTATCAATCGCGGAGTCATGCCTTGCTCAGGACTCTACTGTTTTACTAATGACTGAGATATATGAATCCAAGAAATGCTATTATAAAATCGAGAGAGACAATTGCAGGATTGTAAGTTTAATTGCTAGGAAATTTAGCATGAGTTCCGTTTCTTGAGCGCTACCTTATTATTTACATGGTGAGTTGATTGGACACGTGAGATAATACGCCTTTCGTAACCCTTGTTTCCAGACCCTCCGCATGCACTGTAACTTTCAACATTGCATTTGTGCATACTGTATTGGTCACTTTACTGGAGACGGCTCCCTGGACGAATAGAGATAATCACAAGTCACAGAACATAGGTCGGCACAAATGAGGAACAGATTTTGGTGGTACGCAGCGTCGACAAAGCGTCGACATTCCATCAATTAGTTTCAACTCGACTCTGCTGTCACGCTCTGCTGTGACACCTGGCAAGTCTATATCTAAAACAATAAATGCCCCAGAAAAGCAAAACAAAATCGTGAGAATCAAAGTGAGAAACCCTACCAGCGCCGTTCCATGTCCAAATACAATGAAGTGCAAACAAAATCTAACAAGTTCATGACGGGGATAAACAAAGACTCCAATCGCGAAACTCCTCCTGGTGTGAATTTTATGTCCTGATCATTGCCAAAGGTCTAACGCCACTCAGGCGCATGCTTCTGAAAGCCGAGACTTCTGGAAAACAAGGGGAAGGGGGTGAACGAAGACGGAGAATGCGGCCATGCAATCAAAGTATTCATCGACTCCCGAACGCCTAAGACGCTATGCTCCCAACTCTCAACTCGATAATCAATATGCGCAACCAAATCACAGCCGGAAAAGAAGCCAAAGCAAAAAACCGCCTGAATGAAAAACAACTAAAACACTGCAAAGTCATGCAAAGCAACGAAACAAAACGGAAAAGAGTAAATATTTGAAAAGAGCAATAAAGGGGTATCATGAGTATCATCGGGTGATCCGTGGTGCTTCTTAGGAAGCTCACGAGCTCAGTGGCTGGCCCAGGGTGCGTCCCTCATGTAGAGGGGAAGGCGAGAAAGCATGATCAGGGATATGTACTGGAGAGATTGCTGAGGAAGAAGGACCTGAGTTTGAAATAAAGCTGGTTGGGTGTCTTGGTTGCCAACTCTCCTCACTCAGGACACTCAAGTAATCGGTCCCGACCTTGTCCCGCAAGGCCTGAATTTTCAAGCGATAGGTCTCGCCATCCTTTCCCCAGTCTTGGGTCTTATTCCAGGTTGGATCAGAGTCTTCTGCAATGGGCGGTGGCGTCGCATCCACATCACCGACTACATCAGTATCGATGCGCGGTATGGCCGCTTGAGAAACTACCGAGCTTCCATGGCTATCTTGGAATTCGGAGGGTGAGAGGAGTTGGGTATGTGGCGTCAGGGAAATGAGGTAATTTGGTTCCGTTGACGTTCTGAGAGGTGCAAGGCGCTCGGTTTTGAGAGGAACCGTGCGTTCGGTTGGGGTGGTATTCTTGTGAATGTCGATGGCAGTGGGCGAAGGGGGGGTCTCGCCCGAGGACAAATCGACGATTCGACGCTTGGGGGTTTTGCGGCGTTTCGTCGCGCCAGTGGCGCTCTCGCCTACAATAACCTTGGAGATTGGACCGTCATTGCGAGCAGAATTCTCTTTCTGTGTACCGTATACAATCGCAGGCTTGTTTACCTCGACCGAAGCCATCTCAGGAGCCTTTGGTTTCACGACGGAGATGGGCTCCGGAATGGGAACGCGATCAACAAGGAGGCGTTTCTCGGCATAGCTGGGACCAGTGCCATCGATCAAAATGTCCTCGGTGTACCCGGGGGTTTTACGAAACAGGTTGAAGATTGAAATCCTATAGTCACGATGGGATCGGGTGAAGTTGTTGCCTTCAACCCAAATTTCCCGCAGATCTGGAATACCCGTCAACCGTGCCAGTTCCATTGGGTCTGTCAGACGGTTGTCTCGCAAGTCTAGCCTTTCGAGGGGGTATAGCTTTTCAATGCCTGCCAGGGACTGCAGCCGATTAGCTCGAAGATTGAGGGCTGTAATAGCAGGCAGTGGGTTCCGAGTCAGCGAGTGGAGGGAATCAATCATGCAATGTGACAGGTTCAGGGCGCGGAGAGCCGTCAGCGTTGCTAGGCTTTCCGGTACCTGGCTGAACAAGTTGGAAGACAAGTCCAAAGAGTAGAGCGTGTTGGATAGGGGTTGTAAGCCAGCAGGTGGTATCGAGGTCATGGAATTGTCTGCCAAACTCAGATGTCTCAAAAAGCGCCACTTCGAAGAGGGCAGAGTCATCGTTGCCATGAGATTTCCAGAGCTGTTGCGAGAGTGCAATGGCCAAGAGTCCGCGAGACTGGAGTAGGAGCTCCCTGAGCCAGATCGGCGGATGCGCTCCGACGACCTGGTGTGGCTGGGTGGATGGCGAGCACCTCCCATGCGGGAGGGCGAGCTACTCCTTGGTCTACCATCGTGGGTCAAAGGCTTTTGGTACTTGCGGTTCTCGTTTCTCGATGGCGTTTTGGCGCTATCTGATGCACTGCTGTCCTCAATCGCATGTTCGCTAGGCGTCAGAGAACCTACGCGGAGGTCCCCGGCAGAGTGCCTAGGATCATTAGAAGGGGAGGGGGGAGGCAAGGCAGACGGCAAAGGAACGGTCATTGAGCGTTGGAGCTCATGGTGCATGGTGGTTGAACCTCGACGGGGACTGTTGCTGTAACCCAGAGTAGCGGTAGGTGATGCCTGAGTCTTGGACGACCTTCGGCGTCTCTGATCCATGTCATCCAGCACGATGTCGATGAGGATATCGGCCGGATCTTCGATGCCAGCTCGTTTGAGGGAAAGAGAGCGCAACTGGTCAGCGAGGCGGTCCCACCCAAAGAATTGCCTGAAATCGATGCTGCTGACTTCCAAAGACTGCAAGTTTTTGAAAGCGTACAGAGGAACAGCAGAATCGAATGGGAACTCCTCGTACCCGCGAATGAGTCGGGCACGCCAGTCGGGGGCCAGGCGGAGGCAGGGAATCTTCGTGAAAGCTGAGTACAGGTATTTCATGTCCGAGTCGAGCGCTGCCTTCTGTCGTTCCGTCCTGGCCGCTGATATACTGGCGCTGATGCCTAGGCTCGCCCATAATGCTGACATGCTTGACATGACGCCGCCGACACTAGAGACGGAGCGGATGGAGCCCACATCGGAGTCACGACTCCTGGAACGCTGGGTATTGCTAAGAAATGACACATAGTTGGCAGAGGTGGAACTATCGTGAAGGTTTTCTAGCCGAACTTTCATGGGCCCCACGGCAATACCGAGCTCTTCGAATCGTGAGAGCAGGTAAAACAGGTGGTGTGGTGTCAAGGCCAGCTTTGCTGACTTGACATTGTTCGAACTGAGGCCGAGACCCCCGAAGGAAAAGGCGCTCCCCAAGGAGCTCGAGGTTGATGCCGATGTGGCGGGTCGGTCGGGAAGAGTTGGTGTTCTGGGCAGGCTCACGGAGCTCGTACTCTGGGTCGGTCGATGTCGTGTGTCACGGCGCTGCAGTTGCAGAGCATTTGCAAGGGCCTTTTCGTGCGTTCGCACGAAGCCAGCAAGGTGCTGTGGTTCATATGTTAGCCAGGCGGCGCGGACAGAGCCTAGATGCATCCTATCAATACATACTTTTATAAACAGATCTCCGTCTTCCGAATCCATGTTAATGTACCGATGCACATCAAAGGTGACTAATGGGAGAGGAGAGATGGTTGCACGAATTCGATCGGCGGGAGAGGGGAGTTGGCCAAGGCCGTGTGGTTTTCTGGAAGATAGCGAGTCGACTCAGCAAAGAGCCCCTCTGGATTTTTGGTGTTAGTAGAGACAACACAATCAGATACACGAAACGAGATCGGGCGAGACGACAAGAAATACAATGAAGCAATGTGCGAAAGCCGCGAGAACAGACCCAGTCTATATACAATATGCTGGGGATGCTTCGGAGACAGAAAGAGCAGCCGGGTCAGATATCACATCACGCACAAGACAAGTCACACGCGGCACGGAATGACATCAAACGCAAACACACTGAAATGGTCGAGAGTGCAGGAGCGCACACGGGGAAGGGTAGCCGAAAGGGGGAGAGACAGATGAAGCAAAAGTGCACTGGAAAGTCGAGGGCTCGTGGCAGGCTGCGGGGGTGATACTCGAGTATAAGTGCTGAATGAAACTGGGTGGAAGGAAACGGCCGTGGATGGACGGGAGTCGGCCCAGATAGCAAGCACAGGCGAGAGTAACAGCGGGTGCGGTTTCGAGGGCTAGGCACCGACAATAGGGGAGCAAACAGAAGAATAAGGCAAACAGAAAATAAACAGAAGGCTGAGATGCTTGAATTCAAATGTGCAAATAGACTGACTCACCCGGCCACAGTTGCCTTGAACCAAGCGCCCGCAGGATATATCGGCAACTTCTCGCAGGCGTGCTCGCGATGTTATTATTATTCGAAGCGGCCGGTCGTCGGTATCGCGAGGCCTTTGCTCACGTCGAGGGTCGGAAGGCCGAAAAAGAAAAGCAAAGGAATGGAATAGAAAGAAAAAAGACCCTGTATCTCCTCCGTGTGGTGGCTTGCTTCTCTTGTCGGAGAAGATGCAGAAGCAGAAGAAGGGTCCAAGGCGGAGGGGTCTGGTCAGAGGGACCCAAATCCTAATAAACTGGCTGCATGTGCGTGGACCCCGAGAAAAGAGGCTGCTTGGGGCCATGCGGCATGCCACAACGCCCAGGGCCATCCACCAGACCCCCCTCCACCCGCAGCTGGGAGTTCAAGGTCAAGGGCGATGGGCGCCTGCAAAACCCACTAGACGCCCCCCTGCACGCTGCGACTCAGGCCCACCTGCGGGTACATGCCTGCCTGCAGCTACGACTATCGCCTCCACCCATGATAACGGCAGCCAGTGGACTGCACTAAGCCATGGATCAGACGCTGGACAATCAATCACCACCAAAGGAAGGCCCGCGCAGGGCTCTTTCTGCCATCTCGCAGGCTTTGTCTGCTGGGGGACAATGCACAGCGATTCGAGCTTTTTCTTTCGTTGTTTCTTTCCCAAGCCTCACCCGACACACCACCGCCCCTTTTCAGTCTCAACTACCAAGCCTAGACTTGACCTATTCCTCACGCTCACGTCCGCCTGTGTCAGCTTTTATCATCTCGACTGTCATCCGGGCTCACAATGTCTCGCTTCCCAGGTGCCCCTGCTTGGCCACCTGATTGGGGAGGGTCACAGGCGTAGCTATAGTATGTGGACGTGCTCTGTGGACGCGCAGCGACAAAATAATAGGTAATAATAATAATACCCGTCGACTTATAATTTCCATACACATGCATGCGCACCAGAGCTAATTACCGGGCTCCTCCTTGCCTGCTAGCTTGCGCTACTAGCTACGCACTACGGATTCACCACTGCACGCGACGGCCGAGAGACTGCTTCAGCCGACATGTAGTAAAAGCAAATGACGATGAGAAGTGACAGCCGGGGCTCTGCCACCAATGAGGGTTTGATGCGCGGGCTTGGAACGTGAACCAGCGGCTGTGCTGAATGGAGCCTGGCGACGCCTCTCCTCTGTCTCTGTAGGTATGTCTCGTCCATACCATGCGAGGACGAGCTCTAGCGACCCCTACATTATACTCCCTCATACCTATCTTGCTTGCTCCCATGTGTGCCGAAACAGACTCGGGCCAGGGAGTATGTACCTGGATGTAGTAGGTGGCTTGTGGCGGTTGACTTCCCAGAACAGGGCCCGTCGTTGGCGGCGTGGCCTGTCTTGGATAGGTCCAGATGCCTCGCATGCCGAAGCTCGACGTCAGTTGCTCTGATCGTGCTTCCCTCCAAACGAATCGAGCGCAACGTGCTGGCCCTGCCAGTGACGCAAGCAGTTGCACACTTCTATAATCGAGGTAACATATCAAATGCGCGTTGACGATGATAGTGGGGTCGAATTGGAGATGGGCGACGAGGAAGAAAAAAAAACCCGCGCGCAATCAGAAGCATAGCGGGGTCCTCACCTCACAATCACCGGTTCGACGACGCCAAGGCTAAGCGTTGCCAGAATGATCAGAAGCACATCAGTCAGAGGAGCCAACGGCCGTCTTGGGTAAGGTGTTCGGGAGCCTCTTGGTGGAGTTGGAGGGAGCCATGTGGGGATCTTGGCAGCCGAGAAGGAGTTGAGCGAGCGAGATAGACGGCCTGGACCAGGGAAGCGAAGGGGACGAAAGCTGGCAGCATGACATGGCAACTGACGATGCGATCTTGATGCAACTCGCGGCTGGGACAGTCACTCACTCTTGAGAGCAATCGATCGATGCTTGCACGATCCCACGCAGCCAAGACACACCTGCCGTTGTCTTGCTTTCCTTTCCTTTCCTTTCGTCCCTCGTCTCGTCATCTGAGATGATGTGTGGACGACTACCGGAGTGTTGATCAGTTTGTTTACTTTACTTGTTGGTGCTAGGTCTAAGACACCCCAGACTAGGCTGGTGTGTGGTGAGACAGGAACCATGTAAATACCGATAATTGAGAGCCAGGCCGGAATTCCCATGTTGGACTCGGTCCAGGCCGTTGCGACATCGCCGCCGCCGCCGCACCGGATGGGATTGGATGCGCAGCGCAGCCAATCCTCGCTGGTGGCGGCCGTTGATTGTTTTTGACTTCATTTCGTCGTGCAGGACCCAGCCAGGAGCACGGAGCCGGGAGACTGAGCATTGGCCAGGCGTCGATATTGGCGACGGCCACCAGCTGCCTCTGGCTCTGCGCGACGTTCCCCATGGAGGCTAGGCCCATCCGCTTGCCGATGGCTCACTAAGCCCAGCAGAGGAGGCCAACTGCACCGCCGGCCAGGGGGCCAGGATCCAACCTCCTTGGACTGCCGTGCCGACCAGCCCTCCTGGCCCTCGGTCGTCGAGACATGGGATGCTGAGCACGCACGCACCGCAGTTGCCAAATGGAGATATTCCTGCTCTCTGGGCAACCGTTCGCTGGTCCTGAGAGGAAACAATCTCTGTCTGGCCATTGTCTGGCCTCGCGATGGACCGTCACAACGTGGAATGGCATCACTCTCGACATCGAAACCCACCCCGATACCACGCAACGACGACACCCAGCGCCACTCGCGATCAGCCGCCCATCTGCTGCCGGTTCAATCTCGTCCATTCAACCATCAGCATGGGCCCGTCTGGCAATGGCATCTCTGCTTCGAGCTATGTCATCCTCCCCACTGCGCGCAGAGCATGCTTCAGTTGATTGGGGGCATCATGTCATCTTGCCTGGTCAGCCCCCCGCGCCCCTCCTCCCTTATCCTCCACCTGGATGGTATCCCCCACTATTAATCCCAAATCCACACCTACTGCAGAGACAGCCAAGAAGATGGGGGCACCTCTCGTCGACGCTCCAGCAGGCGTTTCAAGGTGTTAAATCGTGTCACGCCTGCTCAGGATTGGCTAGCTGGCTGGTTCTTCATCGTCCAAGTTGCCACACTCGGTACTACACCCATTTGATACTACACCACCACCGGCCATCTCATCCCATGTCGGACCAAGGAGATGTATGCATATGTCACCTTGGTATCGTCGAACAGCTGCTGAATGGACCAAACTACTGGGTCGAAAAGACGTAGAGGTAAAACAGTAGAGTGAACGAGAAATACAAGCAAGAGACGCAAGAGGAGGGGCGAGGGAAAGGAACTGCAGCAAAGGTACTCTATACATTGCGGTTTGTTTCAAGATCTACCTAGACTTGCCGCTCTGTCACATCACTGCAACTTAACGCAGTGAACTCTGGGGAGAGTTCACATTGAAACAACCATTCTGATTGATCTCATATCGCTGAACCCTGGCCAAATAAGCGCTCCCAAGTGGATTGCAGGTGGCTGTCGGTACATGTCGATCCGTCTAACTATGTTCACCAGATCAAACAAAATTGGCTGTGCTTGAATGGAAGCGCCTGTGGTGATCCTCACCGCCTCTCATCAAATTCCTAGCGCATGTCGTGACTCGGCAGGCAGCACACCACCTCGCGATTGGCTGATATCTTCTCTCTGCCACCTCCATGCTACCTACACGATACTTGGATGATACCTCCGTGATGCGGAAATGACTTGCCTTGGACCACTTTGGATTGTCTTGCAGGATCATCGTATGTCTGTCAAGCGGATGTCCACATGCCGATATACTCCCGGCAGCGCACAATGCATCGACATCTGGAACATGACAGAAAAAAACTAACAAGTGAGGAGAGGGTGGGATACAAGCAGGAAATACCACGATCCCTCAGCCTCTACCTAGATGCCATGCTTAAATTCTCCTGCGCTTGAGGTTGCATCGCATCATGTACATGGTTGACGAAACCATTGATATTACCATCAGCTACACCATTCCACCACTCGGCCAAGCCCGGCTCTCCCTCCTTCTCTTCTCTGACTGGTAGTGCAGGTACTATGTAGGCAAGATTGATTTTCATGTGCATACATATGGACGTGTAGGAGTGGTAGTGCATGGATATTCCGCATCTGGTGATTATTCCCTCTCCTTCAGCGACGCCATCTCACTTGGCACCAGCTGAGATGATCCAGAGCGGCGAGATGGAGGGAGGGGTTGAGCGGTGGTCATTGGCTAGCTCTATCCCAAGCGGCTCCTCTCAGATCCTCGGTCTCTCTTTTTCAATTAAAGCCACCATCTCCATCTCCCGGCTGGAATACGCACCTGGCAATGGCCCGTCGATCACTTGTGATGAGGACGCGCCAATCTAGTAGGGACCACGGTCATCAGGGTCCTCTTTAGCGGCCAAAGTCGTGAAGTCTGACTACTTACTCCCCACAAGGGACTACTATATCATCATAGCAATACCCAAAATAACCCATGCTCGCCCGCCATGGAGGCAAAAAGAGGGTACGACGGCGGGCATGGGCCAGCCCAGCCAGCCTCCGCTTGGCACACTCGGGCGCTAAAGGCGCTTTCCATGGGAAACACATGAGCCATCTCTCCCAGTCGAGAAGTCCAAGAAGAGGGTCACTAGCCATGTACGGATACATCATAGCCTCCTCTTGTGTCCACGAAGCCTTCTTGACCTCTTGACTTGACATCCAGCCAGCCACGGGCCCATCCCTCTCCACCACGCCCAGCCCGCCATGACGCACTAAGGCCCGCGTCTGACGGTTTATAGGACAATTCTTGCCTACACGAGAACATGGGACTTGGCGAATAGCAGATGGCGGTTTGCCCTCGAGAAATCTTCTTTTCGCCATGATTCCATCACGGGACTACAAGATTCCCCTTTCCCCCGCCCCCTCCTGAAGGTAAAAAAAAAGGAGACGAAAGGAAAGGCAAGACATTAAAAAAGAGGTTAAGCGCGATACGCCCCCCGGTTCGCCGACTAGGTTGGCGAGATCTGTGAGCCCTCCTCGCAGCAGTGGCATGCGGGCTCTTTCACACCGCTGCCTTTCCCCCCTCCTCCATCCATCCCCCCGTTCGCTCCCCTCCCAATACCAGCTGGCGGAGAGAGAGCGTGTGCGTCCCATCGAGGGCAGGCCGGTGGGTGTCCTTTTCTCATGCAAGACAGAAATGGGCCTACGCAACCGCGGCCCCCCCGTCTCCCCAATCAGCGCCTGCTCGGACGACGCCCGGGAGATGGATGTCCACCAGGTTCTTTTTTTTCTGCAGGCTGGATGATGGCAACGCACGAATGCGATGCAGCCACTTGCTGGGACTGGGTTATGAATTGGCCAATTCGCTCTCTTGGCCTGAATCTTGCATCCCGGATCTTTCGTGTGCGCGTCCGAGGGGCGGTACGTACCTCAAGGTCGGTCAAAACTCCACACAGAGGATGTGGGTGTCGTTGAATGTAGGTTCTCATGTGCATTAACGTGCACTTCTTACCTGAGAGACTTGGTTTCGCCTGGGCCTCTCGCTTCGCCGGCGAGCTTCCCGATAATCTATTTTCGTAAGCCGATCCATAAAGTGCTGTTTGGTGGCTTTTTATCGCTCCCAAGCTTCCGCAGCCACCGTGGAGCGAAACATCCAGATGTCTATACAACTGTCGGGTATCAGGTGGACGTGCGTCACTGATAGAGCAGCGACTGGCGATGTTCGGCGACTTTCAATGCACGCTGTAAGGTAGGTCTCGAGAGTGATTATTGCCTGCAATGCAATCCGTCCCCAGTGGGAGGTGCCATGTACCAAGACGGGAGGAGCAGTAGAGATACACGGCACAATCGAGGTTGTCTTGCTGGCCGAGTGTCTCATCGCACACCATCTCCCGGAGAAAAGAGGCGTTCAATACCATGCAACCCACGCCTGCAACAACCTACATACAATCTCGAACGGGCGTGGAGGGAATCTCACCGTCTGGCCGATGCAAATTTTCCACCTCCATCATGCACATTGGGCCAGTCCGACCTGCCAATCACCCTCCTCAAGCGGCTGGCGGTGCATTGCGAATCGCACCGCGCGCGCCAGAAATGCTACAGGTCACTTGCTTTTTGGCCTGCAGACGCGCGTGCAGGTACATGGCCGCGGAGGTACATCCATCATGCAATTGTTTGATTCCGTACATGGGAGATGGGCCATTTCAGCATAACCTTTTGTCGGTGTCTTACGATGTCTGAGACCAGTCTCTCACACCACCACCGGCGAGCGCGCGCACTAGAGCATCCCAATCTTACAAAACCTCCATTGTACTGCTGCACCTCTCTCGAGCTGCATGTCTCCCAGGCTGCATGTTCCGTGTTAGTGCAGGTCAGCATGCACCCGATCTTACTGACACCGCCATCAAGTACCTCTACAAAGGACTTGATGAAATTTTTTCATCTTCTCTTTGCTCCTCTTCCAAGTATCATTTCCTCAGCCCACCTCAAACACACGCGCTGGCTCGTCATGCGCCTCAGAAAAACCGCTTTAAACAATGACGCATGCCGAGCGTTAAAAACTGCATATGCTAACTCTGACAGCTGGAGACCTCAATGCAGCCCCATCCTCCACTTCCTTCCTGGCAAATTTTCCTGGGGACCTTTTATTAGGATTTCCTTGCGGGACCTCTCAAAGAGGGTCCCCCAGAATCGCTCGTTTTCCATGTCGAAACGTATGATCGAGCAAGTCAAACTCGATCACGGCCGCCATCTTGCCCCGCCACTAAGACGCGGAGCGGAATTGTTGTCGTGAGATTTCACCACTTGACTATGAGCCCCTCAATATGGATATCTTTTCTTTCTTTTTCCCCTCCTCGGTGATCCTTTACACACCCCTCGCGTAGATCATGTTTTTCCCTCGTCCATGGGGAATTTTCACCGCTTCCATTTTTTTGCTTTACACGACGGAAAAGCTGCTAGTCCGATTGGAAGGTGCATGACATATGACGATCACCTCTGCTGATTTACCCTCCCATCTGTCACTTTTCTATCCCGTTCGGGCAACGAGGGCTTTTCTCGCTCGCGGGGCCCTTTCAGCAGCACGCGATGGGTGACCTGACCGAGAGGAGGAGAGGGGGGGAGGGGGAAGATGCCGTGTTTGCTGGCTTTTCGTGGTCCCCTCCCAAAAGATGAGTAGAGAACTTTTGTTGTACACCGCATGGTGTGCGTTGGTGACCTACTCGATCTGCTTCCTAGACTACCTCACCGTGGATCGACAGGTACCGAGGACCGGCGCTTGCTCATCGAGATCTCTTCCCATCGTCTTGCTCCCGGGCGAGAGCAATATCAGTCAGTCAGCTGTGTTAGACAGAAGGGCACATGTCGTAGCTTGGTCAGTGGACGGGCACGTTCGGTTTGCTCTCCCAAAGTGTGATTCATACAGCGAGACGAGACAGTTTGGCTCGTTAGCTCTTTCGTTCCATGCCATTGTCCTATGATACAGCTAGTAGAAACATCCCTTTTGTACAGTTCCGGTCGAGTATATTCCCCCAACCTGGTGAGTTTCACCTCGTTTGCCCAGTCCAGTCCAGTTTCCCCCTTACTTCGGGTCGATGGGCACGATCCTCTCCAGCGTCCTGAACCCGTCGTGCGCGAACCCCTTCTCGACGTTCACCTTGTAGTTCTTCCCGTCCACCGTCATCACTCCCCAACCCATGTCCGTCCACGCCGACCGGACGCCCCTGAAGAGCGCCTTGAGCGCCCGCCCCATCCGCCGGAACGGCATCGTCAGCAGGTGCTCCATGTCGAACCTGCGCAGCGCGATCTGCTCCTGCTCGGCCCTGCGCGCCAGCTCCTTGCGCCTCAGCTCGGGGACGTGCTCCTCCGGCAGCGAGAGGCGCGACTTGAGCGACACCTTGTCCAGCGGCACCCTGAGCACCTTGGGCTGCAGGAGGGGCACCATGCGCTGCACCGTGACCTCCATCGTGGGCGCTGCTGCTGCCGAGGGTGCTCGTCGGGCTGCGGCGGCGGGGACGTTGGCCGGCGATGCCTTTGCTGCTGCTGCTACGGGCAGGACCCGTATCGAGCTGACAATGTTGGGCGTCTTGGAGATGAGGAAGAAGCCCATGCCGGTGAGGAGGGCGTAGGAGGCGCCGTAGACCCAGCTGACCCACGACGGCACGCCCTCGGGCTGCGAGATGACCGAGGGGGCCGTCAGGCACGTCCACGCGAGGATCGTGATGCCGCTCGTCCAGCATCCAAAGTAGAACCAGAAGTGCGAGGCGCCCTCGTAGAGCACAGTGGGGGTCGGCTTGGTGGCCAGGGTCTTGATCAGGGCATAGTTCGTAAGGCCGCTGGGTGGTTTGGGCGGTTGGCCTCGCTGTGAGGGACGCGGCGGCGGCGGCGGTCTGCTCGCTTTGGCTGGGGAGGAGGAGGCGGCGGCGTGCCAGCAAGGGGACGTTGTGAGTAACCGGGCTGCTGCTCGCGGGGCAGATAGTTCGGAGAGGAGAATTCGCGGGCTCGAGAGCGGCCGGAGGGAGTGCCGTAGCAGCCCCCGGGAGAAACTAGCCATTGCGGAGGTTCTGAACTCCAGGCCTAGGGGTGCAATTGGAGTAGAGCTGTATGTGTTTCGGGTAAGTGGACGGTCACCTTCCCAATGGCAATGGCATCGCCAGCCAATTCTGTCTGTGTAGTCTGGACTGGCGTGATGGCGGGAGCTATCAAAAATTCCCAATGGCTCGTGGCTCAAAGCGACAGGGATCGGTTCAAAGTACAATCCACTTAAAGGGTACTACCGGAAGGGTAGGCGACAATAAAAGTGCGTCAGTTTCCACGCGTAAATCAGAGAAAATATTTTTGTCGGGCTGCCCGGTGTAAAGCAACTCCGACGTATCGGGACATTGCGCCCAAAAAATAAAAAAGTGGATCCGCGTCGTCCGTTGGATGGAGCATATTCCCAACAGCTTCAACCTCGCCCGAGCTTTGCAACTGCCGCAGAAGCACCTCGACCCTCCTCTCCATCACCAATCCTCCCTCTCTGCAGTCTCGGACGCCCCCTCAATGGCATCCCTCGCGGCAGTGTGCCGGGCCACAGCTCGCCTCTCGAGCAACCCCGCTGTTGGGGCCCGCGGTATGATCCCCTTTTACACCACCGACCCTCTGCCATCAGACCCCTCCTACCAGCGCCGTTTACGGAGCGGCAAGAAACCATTGGAGCATCACCTGCTGACTAGATATATTCCATGTAAACAGCCTTTACATCATCTTCGCGATGCCTCGCCGCCCAGAACTTCACCATGCCGGCCCTGTCCCCGACCATGACTGAGGGCAACATCGCGGCATGGAACGTCAAGGAGGGCGACTCCTTCAGCGCCGGCGACGTCCTCCTCGAGATCGAGACCGACAAGGCCACAATGGACGTGGAGGCCCAGGAGGACGGCGTCATGTTCAAGATCCTCTCCCAGGGCGGCGCCAAGGGCGTCCAGGTTGGAACTCGGATCGCTGTCGTCGCCGAACCCGGCGATGACCTCTCCTCCCTCGAGGTTCCGGCCGAGGAGAAGGCCTCCCAGCCCGCCGAGAGCGCCTCCAAAGGAGGTGCCGCCGCTTCACAGGCCAGCAGCTCCGGCTCCTCGCAGCCCCAGTCCAGCGCGGTAAAGACCTCAGGCGGGGGCAGCTACGAGCACAAGCTCCCCCTACTCCCCTCCACCGGCCACCTCGCCGCGCAGAAGGGCCTGAGCCAGGAGGATCTCAGTAAGATCAAGCCTACTGGGCCCAACGGCCGACTGCTGAAGGGTGACGTCCTGGCCTTCCTCGGCACTATCGACGCCGAGACCCCAGCCGCCATCTCATCCCGCTTCGAGAAGCTGGGCCACCTCGACCTCAGCAACATCAAGGTGGCCGCGCCCCCCAAGAAGGAGGAGCCGGCCAAGAAGGAAGCCGCCGCTCCCGCCCCCAAGGCACCCGTCGTCGAGAACCTGGAGATCAACGTCCCCGTCTCGCTGTCCAAGGTCGTCGAGGTCCAGAACAAGATCAACGACACCCTCGGCGTCTTCCTGCCCCTCTCCACCTTCATCAGCCGCGCCGCCGACGTGGCCAACGCCGACCTGCCCCCCGCATCGCGGCAGCCCACCGCCGAGGAGCTCTTCGACCAGGTCCTCGGCCTCGACAAGGTCAAGGCCGCCAGGGGCACCCGGGGCGTCTACCTGCCCCAGATATCCGCCATCACCCCCTCCTCGTTCGTGTCCGGCCCTCCTTCCAAGAAGTCGGACATCATCGACATCCTCACCGCCAAGCCCAAGAAGCGCGCCTCCCCGCCCGTCATCCCCACAGTCCCCGGCCTGTCGAGCGGCGCCAACGTCTTCAGCCTGGTTGTCCCCAAGGCCGAGGAGGAGAGGGCGCAGGTGTTCCTCGAGCGATGCAAGGCGATTCTGGAGGAGGAGCCGGGACGGTTGGTGCTGTAGGATATGTCGGATTCCCCTTTCTCCCCCTTCTTGTAACTATGCTCCTGCCTTTAGATTGGAGACTATACCTGGGTTCTCTCTACGAATAAAAAATTAATTTCCTTGCTCTACATGTTCCATTGTGAATGAACCCATTATACAATTAGTGCTTCTTCTAGATGGCAACAGTGTTGTTTGTATTGTCTAATAGTATCCTATCTGAATTACTCTGATGTGATTTTCAATGTCAATACTTGTCACCTAGCAAACTCGATTATTCTCCATCCTTCATCGTAAAAGACCCAGACCTATCCCTCTCATCATGCAGGCCAGACCGGTCTGGGAGCCTTGCATATGACTCTGGGGCCCTGAAGGGTGGGCCATGGCTTGGAAGTGTCGCCATCGAACGAGCCTTTGCAAGAGGTGGGTGGCCGGGGCCTGAGTTGCTGGGCAGAGGAGTGATGTTCCAAGGCTGGTCCGTTGCCAAGACATCCGCACGAGACAAAGGACTGACACCGGGTTCGAGTTTAAAGGTGCTCATCATGCCGCCGTGAGGGTCTAGATGGCTACCTCGACGCTGCATTGGAACCGTGGTCTCGTCGGGTCTACCGAATGTCTCTCGATGCTGCGTTGCGGAACCAGGCCTCTTGAGTCCCGGAACCAACCCTCTGGCAACGTCCAGCTCTGGTACATTCGTATCAGGAAAAGAAGGGGGTTTGAGACCCTGGCTTTGTATTCTCGTCATGCTCGCAGAGGACTCGGACGACTTTTGCTTCTGGACAAAACGGTGAAAGGAATTAAGCACCTCGGAGACTCGTTTTCCAAGGGCATCCGACCCGGCGCAGTAGTTGGCCATCTCGGTGGCCTGTTTGGCTAGCTCGCTATATTGTTCGTTGCGGTATAGTCCGAAAGATTCATTGCTGTGAACTACGAGGCTGGCGGCGAGTAGGAAGTTGCTTGTGGGAAGTTAGCTATGCGTAAAAGGGGCTCTGGTGTTCTAACTTACAGGATAAATGTATTTCGCCGAGGTAACCAAGAAGACATGTACGCAGCGTGCATCAAGTGGAGAGTCCTTTTCGCCACAGCTAAACATGATTCGGAAAGCATGCTCAGATCCGAGTTTGTGCGAATCGTAGTCTCGGGTGCTTTCGAGGCTTCCTTCTGTGTCTGAAAAAGAACAAATAGGAAATAGGGCCTTGTCAGAAGCAGTTGGCAGTGCAGCTCGACTAGGTTGATGTACAATACGGCGATGCCTTCATCGGGAAGCAACAATTCCTTGAAAAGCCGGCTGGCTAAGAGTCTTGGAGACAACGCCTTCACTCTATGAAGACATTCGTCGAATAACTCCTTTCCGACTTGAATCGGAACCCGCCGAGACTGTCCATAAATTTCCCTGAGAATCATGCCCATCCCTTGGCACGACTTGACAGTTGCATTGAAGCTCTCCATATGCGCGGCTTCGTTTGCGCAGTGTCCATCTTGTAGCTTCGGCGGAATGAGCGCGCTTGGAGAGCAGTCCTCCTCCGAAATTGCTGAAGGGCGGCCAAGGAACTCTGAAATTAACTTATCGAGAACGAATAGGCTTCTCCAAAGACTCCGTCTATGGGCCAGCGCTATTTCCTGGTTTTGGAATATGCCAATATAGTCGTCTATCCGGTGTAAACCCAATGCAACCGCGAAACTGACTGCTTTTGCTATATTGATGGTTAGACACGATAGTAAAATATAATTCTCCCTGTTTTAGAACATACCTATGGAGGCATAGGCTGCGTTCCACTTTGACACGGAGAACTTGTACATGGCTATAAGGGCGTGAGCTTGAATAGACCAAAGATCGCCATCTGTAAACTCTGGGAGCTGTTCTCCAAAATACATTGCGCTTTTTAGAAGCGCTTCGGCTTGTTCGATCGACCCTATTGAAAATGGACCAAGTAGATAATCAGCTTCGGTCCCTGGCGTAGGAACCACCATTACCAGGCTAGTCGCAAGTGTCAGGTATATGTTGCAAAGGTCCGAAGGATGTACAGAGGCGGGATTCATGTAGTATGCGTTGATTGTCATTTCTAAATGTCGGCGCTCTATCAAGTCGACGAGTCCCCTAGTCTTCTCGCCTATTAGTAGTGGAACACTGTGTCAACGTAATTTCAACCTACATTGGTAAAAAAGAATTGGATCAGTGCGTCCACTGCTTCCCTCCCCGGCAGAATCCAAGGCGATTCTATGTCTGACGGTATAGCCGCATAGTTTTCCGGTATTTTATGGCGAATAGGGTCACCTGTAAAGGAAGATTGCTCTGTCGGGTTGTCTACTATTATCCTCATGAATTGTAGGTACGACAATGTAGAAGAATTGCCGACAAACACTAAAGCTCGAGGTTAGAGTCAACAGTTGTCGAGGGCTATGTTGGTAGTTCCCACGTACAAAGTCGTCCATTCGAGTCTTCCAACATTCTTACATCGCCATACACGTCAATATGGTCATCATGGCCCAATACAACTGTTTCCTTGTTCAGAGAGGCCAACGTGCTTGCGGGCGGGGGGGGGTTGTCTTGGCCATGGAGTACTTGGGTTGGAATGGGCTGTTCTGTGCCAACGTAATGCAAATCTCCCACCATAGGGCTGCTCCATGCGACTCCCGGCGTGGAAATAGAAGAGTTACTTCTACTTGGCTGCGTTGATGGCCCGATTGCGAGCAGATCAAAGGGCTCATCCGTGTTGCGTCGCTTCGTTACCGATCCAGCACCGGAGGTGGTATCGCCGTCATGGGAAGGACCCGGGGTATACTGGCATATTGAACTTCGTTTGAGGCAGGTGCTGCAAGGTTTCAGACCGTTACACTTGACACAATGATCAGTCAGCTTCGAGATACAGGTTCTTCAGCCCAGTATCCCGTCAGAGTATAAGAGCAACACCCGTCTCCATCCTGCAGTCCTAGACTACTAGATCTCCGAGGACCTAATGTTCACACTTGTGAGGATAGTAATCAGCATAACAAATCGAACCTCACCAAGGCAGATGCAAGCGCAGAAGAGGATTTCTATCCCAGCCGCGTCAATACAAAAGCCTTCACGAAGGGGTAGCGAGCCGACGGCTCTTTTTTACATTAGGCCTTGTTTTGGTCATAGATTGTTCTGCGGTTAAATGCGTGGGTATCGGGTCATAGCCACGGCTAGATCCCGGTAGGGCTGCACAAGAGGAGCCTCAAAAGAGGAAAATACTCGCGTGATAACACGGCCATGGTGTTGGCTGGGGGTTTCTCAACGATTCGGATGGGATTTGAAGCCATCAGCGTATCGAGGGGGGGATAACTGGCATCAAACTTGGAATGAACCTGGAGATCTGATTCAAACAGTACCAGGTTGACGGAAACGAGTTTCGAGGACGGGAAATTTGTTGTAAGGAGGAAATAGAAATGTCAACAAGGAATCGTTTGCTTACTTACCTTCTGTTTTCGACGCTTGCACGTATCACAAGCTTGAGCAATTCTTTGCCTCCTCTCCTCTGGCACCTTTGGCCGGGTCATTGTGAATATGACTGATCAAGGATTGCCACGGACAACCGCAACATCGGGAGCAGTTTGATTGATAATGATCGATCCTTAGGTGGGTAGCACGGAATGTAATAAAAACCCCAATATGGTGATGAGTACGGGCACAATTTTCACCTCTAACCGGGGTGAAACATAGGTTGACTGGAAGATTTTGGCGCTTGTACTGTTGATGGAAAAGGCGCACCCCAGGAGGTGGGAAGAGAACTGGGGCGAAGCCCTGTGCTGGATGTTGCTTGGCTAACAGTTTTTCAAGGGAATAGAAGGGTGGTTTCCCAGACCTACAGAACTCTGCAGGTTACCAGCATAGGCAACCGCGTTAAGGACCTATTAGTGATTGGAAGATCTCAGCTAAACAAGCAGGACCTCTTCCCTAATTGGAGGATAAGAGGCCACTACGGTCCTAGATCCATCTGGAAACGATACATATTGGGTGGGAATTCTTGAGGTGAAAACAACCAGACTGTCGATGTCACTGGGAGACAAGCATTTCCTAAACCCAATTTTCAAGATGAGGCGTTCTTCTTGGCGGCACTCCCGTGACAAGCATGGTTGGTTCAGCTCAGGGGAGTCCGGAGGGGAGTACGGCCCGCCCTTACAGTTAGGTGGCCGTTGATGATGACCAAACAGCTAGCCATCATCCCCATTACCGTCCTTACACAGTGGTAGGTCACCGCGAGAGCGGGCGCGTGCGCCGGCAGGTCGACTATCCGAGCCTTGTGCATGAAGCCCCATTGAGTGGGTTGGGAATACGGAGTCTGCTTGCTTCTTCCAAGCACAACATGAATACAGGTTTGAGAAGCTCCATGGGGGTAGAGCATGGGCCAACTATCTCGTTGACTTGGTGAAGAGTAACTGCGCTCGCTTCTGTAATTCTCTCTGCAGGAGACACCCACAACGAGATGAATTTGTTTCAGTTGGGGCACACCCCTCCCAGGGTGAAAGAGGCTGTGGAGTGTAAGTAGCAAATGATAGCCAGATGCTCGTACGTGTCAAGCAGGCGGTAGGTAGTATTAGCCAGCAGCCTTCTATCACACCGAACAATGCCTACCCGAGGAAAAAGAATGTAGATACTGCGGTGAGCGGGCTCGGCAAATAAGGTAGTGTTACTGGTAACACAAGGACGGGCCAGCCGTGTTGCTCCCCACAGAAGCACAACCCGCAGAAAAGAAAAACTTCCTTGTTCGTTGCACCCGGGGTAGTTATACCAACTAGGACTGCGCGTCACATCGGAATCCCCGGTTACTCTCATCGAATGAGAATGGCCCATCGAGGCGCCGAGCCGATCTCATTGGATCCCACGAGCTCCCACCAGAACGGCTCGCGCCCCTCGTCAGCCTTCCTTTAGAGCATTCCTTGAGCACAGTGCCTCGGTCTTGGGAGAGCCGTAGATGGGCAGAGTAGCACGAGGTAAATGTTGAGATCCGGCCCCTCCAACAAGGAATGGATCGTCCGGGACATCGGAAGTTATCCCGGAACTGGGTGTGCTGTGGAATGGATAGAGAGCAGTAGTGAGTACACTGGCTCACAGGCTGGCAATCGGTTTAGTAGGTAGCTCCCGTTGTGGGCCCCTGCTTCGACGATAGAATGCTCACGAGTCTCTTCTCCCTTGCGCGGCGCTTCTCAATGGCCAAAGCCCAACGACATTGCTGGATCTCAAAGCTCTTTGTGCGACCTCAGCGTCCACAGCGCCATGTCCGTTGTGAGACTCGTATGATTGCTCCGCACTGTGACTCAAGTCAGGAAGGTCTTGTTTTACAGCTCCCAGGGAGCATCACACACCATCTGCAAGCTTACTTCCTCTAGTGTCGTGAGAGAATGTGTGCAAGCTACAGATGAGAAATTCTTAATACGCACATGCATCCGCGCAGTTGCCGGTTCTTTCCTCTTCTCCCCCCTTCCTTCCCAAATAGGCGCTGCTTCTCCAGTTCCTTCCCCCCCTAAAGAGAACCTTGGTAAGCTAAGGCAAGGTGGTCATACTCGAGGAAAGTGATAGAGCGAATACGGCCGGGCTCTCCTGCCTTCTCACAGCATGTTTCTGGGTAGGTGCCGCCCGAAGTCGCTGCCTCTCTGGGCCTAATATTGCACCGAATCGAGGTATTGGGCCTGTTCTCTGACTCCTTTGGGAACTGCGACCCGCCAACTTGCCTGTACCTGGACAACGACGCCCGACCTAAATCTGATATTCTCACCAACAGTCACATTCGCCATGTACACTTGAACAAAACGAGGACTCCAGCTGCGGCCCATCACCGATTCAATCGCAAGCATTAGTCTAGACCCGGACCTTTCTTCTTGGCTCCAATATTGCCATGTACTGCCAAGGTGTTCGGCCGCCTCCGCCCCTCTCCTCTCGCACTCCTCCCTCCCTCTTCCCTCCAATCTCCCGCCCCCGCCCCTCCGCTCCTCTTCTCCTACCAGCGCCGGCGGTACTATCTGTCAGAGACCATGCATCCCTAGTCAGGGCTACATAAAATGCCGAGCACACCGAGAAGGACCTCGCTAGGTGGTTGAATCCCAGACACCACTTTGTCTGTCTTGGATGTTATTTGATCCCTCCGATGCGAATGATTCGAGAGCTTCTCCCGACGGCCTAGTCCTCGGGACCCATCGTGGCCCCATTACTTCACACACAAGGTCTCAGTTTGCATGCACGCTCCTCGGATTTCTGTCAGGTGCCAGACCGACCACCAGGGCCAGGATTTGTCTCGGTCTGCATCCAACGCTAGGATCCCAAGGGGGTGTCGAGTTAATCTGTGACCGATTATCTGTCAGGGATTTTCAGCCTCTCATCTGCAGAGGACATGGCATAACACGCCTACCCAAGCTACCATCGCCGTGCTCTGGTATATTTAGCCCTGTTTTGATCTGCATCGGGGATTTTCAATCTCATTATAAACCTATCCTATACGAGGTGAGCTTTATGAGATAAGCGACTGAACCCAAGCGCCAGGGTAACATTCAAGATGCGGTCGCTAGTGCTGAGTTGAGCAGGCGTCACACCGATGCAGCGTTGTAGCCGAACCTACCTAACGTTTCTTTTTTACGATGCCAGCCCAGCACACCATCTCATTCCTGCGGATCGAGCTTATGCGGACAGAATCGAAGACGGTCTATTCGCCAGGATTATTTAAATTGGGTAACAAATATATGTACACGAAATAAGCTAACACAGCTTGTTTTATTTTCCCCCCTCCTTATGTTTCCCCTTCAGGCCCATTTTGTAGGGCCAAAGATTTCGCCCGGCTTGACATGCTCTTGGATGGCCGTGCGCTTGAAGTCCAGGGTGCCTGTGACAACATTGTTTCCCCACCAATTCGGGGGCTTGATGTGGTTCAGTGTGAACGCGAAGAAGATCACCATCGTCGCTAATGCGAGGCCCAGGTCTAGGCCGGACGAAGTGAGGAAGTTCAGCCGGCTCCACCAGCCAAAATGTCTCTTCTTAATCCAAAACTGGAAGATAAATCCAACAATGCCCCAAGAGAGGTAATTGAGAGGCGTCGCTGGCGGGATGGCGCCTGCACCTCCAAAGATCAGCGGTGCCATCAGAAACCTGACCCACGACTTGGGCCACTTCTTTATCGAAAAGTAGATAATCACGGGCAATATAGCCCCCATGATGAAAAATACGAAAAGGCCTGAGTAGATGCGGCCCGGTGAGAACATGCGGTCAGGGCCGATCAGACCCCAGATCACGGACGCGGCGAAGAACACTCGCCCACCGGGGCAGGTGAAGTTGTTGGCCTGGTGAATTTCGCAGACGTCCTCAATGTGGTGAAGAGCGAAATTGAGGACTGTGATCTGGATGAAACAGCTGAACGTAGTAGCTACGACCTGACACATGAACATAGTTCTGGGAGGGATCTTCATGTAGTGCCCGAACTTGAGGTCGGAAATAAAATGGAGACTCTGAGACATTGTGATGTATCCAAAAGTCTTAAAGCTGCATGGGAGGAAAAAAAAGCGCAAAATGTCAGTAACTGGGTAATGGAAACGGGATATTCGGTGCCGAAACGGTATCAAAGGGGGGCAAAAAAGGGGGGGGCTCACATCATTAGGGCAAGGGGCCTGCCAGGCTGGATGTAACCGTAGATGAATTCGGTCAAGACATTGAGACCAATACGTTTATTTGTGATGGCCTCGATGATACCAATTGGCAGAGCAAACGTGAAGGAAATAACCACGGCGAGCAGGAAAGCCCACCAGGTGAGGTTGGTCGGATACGCAAGCACAGCGAAGAATCCCAGACCCAGCATCTGGATTGGTCAGCGAGTCCGTAATGGAGGTGGGTGGGGGAGGAGAGAAGCGGTGACTTACAAGAACGAAAAGAGACATGTACCACCAGGTAGGGGCCTCCTTGTACTTGCGCATGAGCTTCATGTGAATATCGGGCTTCTCACTCGAGCTGCTCTTGTACTGCGACATGATCCTCTTGCCATTGTGGAGGATGGTGTAGACAATGAGGGATGAGATGGCAGCGAATGACAGTCCGTATGACAAGGCAAACGTGGTGCTGCAGTTGTGTTAGCTATATTTGGCCGGTGGCAGGCTATATGGGAGGGGAGAGCGCGCTAACCTGATGAACAAGGGAGAGTACGTCTCATACGCCGTTTCGTTGAGGGTGAATTGAGGAGTCAAGATTCGAGTGGTGTTGTAGGCATGGCCCGTGTTGTCGTAAGTGGTGGAATCGCTCATTGGCAGATACTTGCCATACCATGCCCCATTGAAGTGCAGGAAAGCAGCACCGAAACAGTAAAACACGACGACACCAATCAGTGTGTTGGCAATAGCATGCCTAGAGGGAGAGGAGCCTGTCAGCAACACGCATGTGATAAACCCCTCTTCGTTGAGTATACATACCACGGGGGAATGAGAGGAGAGCCATGGTAACCAGCAATTTGACTCCAGTCAAAAGTGATGGGAATCAGCGACAGACCGGAGTGTCCACCAAACAGCTGATTCACCATCACATTGTTGGGTGCCATCCACGTAGCAACGGCGAACACACTGAGAAACTTGGCGAGGAAACCAGGGATGAAATAGTAGACGGCGGAGCACAAAACCATAAGGCCGAACCATCGGAATCGGGGCATTTTACCTCCAATAACCTTGGGGTCTGGCTTCTCATTGACCTCATGCATGGCATTAAGAAGAGTAACTCCGACCAGGTTTCCTGGCCAAATCATGGAAGACGGATAGACTATCAAGGGGGGTGAGTTGTTAGCTTCGGGTTCTATAGAGATGGGGTGCAGCACTCAGCGTATCCTTACCAAGGAATTTTCTCAGCATTCCAGCGATACCATAGCCCAAAGATTGAGTAGATATCGTGAGGATCAGCTGGAAAATCAGGCCAAAATCCTGCTTGTAGAAGTGGACCTGTGCGAGAATGATATCGGTCGCATATGCGACTGAAAACGACACACTGGCCATGACGACAATAATGGCGTGTTCCTTGACATTGAACGGCCCTGGATTGAGCTCGATGCACGTTGTCTTGCCCAGGGGGATCTTCACGTTGGGGAAATATTTGGCCCATCCGTGGCCCAGAGGCCAAGCGACGATTTGGGCGATCAGGGGGCCGATCGAAATAGAGGGCCGCCGCAGAGAAAACAGGGTGTTCATGGAAGCGCCGAAAATGACCAGGAACATACCAATTGACCAGGCGCGGACCGTGTTGCAAGGCATTTCCTCGTCATAGTTCTTGACTGCGGCCCGGACTTCGGGGTATGGCGAGTTTTCCTCCTCCTCGCCCCGGTTCTTGACCGCACCGCTCAGCAAACCCTCCTCCACGTCCGACCCAAGTTCCTCATCTTCGTCTGGGAGATTGGGGTCATTCATGAGCTCATACTCGGATCCCTCGTCATCATCATCATGATTTCCTGCCAATCCGGCAACGCCTTCCCTCAGAGCCCCGTCCGGGGAGTCAGGTCTGTCGTGAGCGCCAGACAGCCTTGACGCCAGAGAGTCGTCAGGCAAAAGCCCGCTAGTCTCGGCGGTTCTGGATCGCTCATCCTCATTCAAAAGACTCATGGTGACAGAATCCTGTGAGCGGCCAACCGAAGACGCTGACCTTGTGCGAGGCTATCAACGCCTCAAATCCGGACAGTCCGCTGTTCAATACATGTAGCGTAAGTTTAAACCCGTGCGCTCGTGCAACCAGCCAATTTGAAGAGAAAAATAAAAATAATAAAAATTCCACGAGGAGTTTAAAAATTCTAATCCGCGAGAAGAAAAAGCCAAATTGCGGTGCAATTCGGCTGGCTTCAGAATGGCGTTGGTTATCGTCTGACGGCCGTCGCAAGAGAAAAGGAGCAACGGTAGTAAGCACTACCGATTCTAGAGCAACGCAACGCTGAGAAAGGCACCAGTTAAGGAAGCTGAAGCGGGGGAAAAGAAGGAAAGACAAGGGAGATATGGAAACAATTCAACAGACAAGGTGGAAGGTTGAACAAGACAGAGAGAAAAGCAGAAGAATCCCGCTAGCGAAATAAGAGCCAGGAGAAAAAGAGCCGTCCACCGAATCTTAAATCACGAATCTGGCTTCAACTTCTGATAAGCAGTGCAGGTGTCGCGACAAGGAAGAAGGGTGCTGCGCCGCACAGTAGACGAATCCTGCCGGCACTATGTTTAGCAGCGGGAACGGCGGCGCGCGCACAGTGCGAGCAGGCCACGCATGACGGCGGTGGACCTGCCCCGTACAGGGGCTGAGCCCATTCGGTACTAAGGCTGTTCTTTAAATAACTTCGTCTGCCATCCATCGGCGCCCTGCTCCATGAGTCTGAATAATACGCTGACTAGCCCTTCTAGCAACATGGAAAGCAACAGTTTCGCCCACCGCAAACCCACCAACTAAATAATTGAACCGCGTTCCTCCTTACCTAACCTTCTGACCGGCAGAACTGGCTCTGCATCCAGCCTGAGCCCCCCCACCGCCTCCTCCCGCCTCAGTCCCCGCCTCTTGCTGTCGTCCCCGGCTCCTCGCTTTCTTGGGAATGGAAACAGGAGCATGCGTCGAGTGGTCGTGACTGGGCTTGGGGCCATTACGCCTCTGGGGGTAGGCATCCGGCGAACTTGGGCCCGGCTGCTCGCTGGCGACTCTGGTCTTGTCAGTGTCCGGGGTCTGAACCCTGCTGATCAATGGCGGGAGCAGACCAGCACTGTGGCAGGGCTTATTCCTTCGGGTCCCCGACAGGATGACTGCTGGGACCCCACAGATTGGCTGAGAACTTCGGACCAGCGTCGCATGTCAAAGTTTACCCAGTACGCCGTCGCTGCAAGCGACATGGCCCTGGCCGACGCCGCACTGCTGCATGAAGCCTCAGCTGAGGACCGCGAGGCTACCGGTGTCTGTCTGGGGAGCGGGATAGGCAATTTAGAGGACATGTACAACACAAGCGTCGCTCATCACGATGGGGTAGGTAACTCAATACAACCAATTTCAAAACACATGGATTCAGGAGCAAAAGGAGATGAACTCGACTCCACCCTTTTCCTTCTGAACAGGCGACAACCAAAGCAACGCCGTCCAAGCCGAGAATCCCATCATCATGCATTCTGGTCCACTAGATATCTAACATGGTTTTGTAGGGCTACAGGAAGGTCTCCCCGTTGTTTGTGCCCAAACTACTCATCAACATGGCGGCGGGCCACATTGCCATGCAACATGGGTTCCGGGGCCCAAACCACGCCGCCACCACGGCCTGCACCACCGGTGCTCACTCGATAGGCGATGCATCTCGGTTCATTGCTCTAGGTGACGCTGATATTATGGTGGCCGGCGGTTCGGAGTCCTGCATTCACCCACTCACTTTTGCAGGATTCGGCAGGGCACGTTCCCTCTCAACTGCTTTTAACGAAACCCCGCAGGCGAGCTGCCGACCATTCGATGCCCAGCGTGATGGATTCGTAATTGCTGAAGGTGCCGCAGTCTGCGTACTGGAAGAGCTAGAGCATGCAAGAGCAAGAGGAGCACGTATCTATGCTGAGGTCAAAGGATATGGGTGCAGCGGTGATGCTTACCACATGACAGCGCCACGTGAAGATGGTAGCGGAGCGTATCTTGCCATGAAAAGGGCCTTGAAGAATGCAAAGCTCAAACCCTCAGATATCGACTATATCAACGCACATGCAACTGCCACCCAGGTTGGAGACGTAGCCGAAGCTGCCGCTATTCGTCAGTTGATGCTTGGCGAAGACGGTGTCTCGTCCGAGTCGCAGGTCACCGTGAGCAGCACAAAAGGCGCCATGGGTCACCTCCTAGGTGCTGCTGGTGCTATCGAAGCCCTCTTTGCTATACTTTCTATCCACGAGGTAAATTTCATCCAATCGGCGTTTCAGATACAAGTAATAAGTGCACTCTCTAACACTAACACAGGGCGCTGTACCACCAACTTTGAACCTGGAGAACCCTAATGTAGGCTTCGACTTCAACTTTGTCCCTTTAGAAGCACAGGAGAAAAAGGTCCAGGTCGCATTAACAAACAGCTTTGGTTTTGGAGGCACCAATAGCACCCTGGTGTTTTCCAAGCTTTCATAGTCTCGGCGAGGCTTGACGAGTGTTAAATGCGTGCCACCATCTACATACTGTACTATATTACACCATACAAAACTGACCATGTATAACATGTAACTCAACCAACTCAACTAGCATAAAATAGACGGCTTATTATTTCCATATCTAAGCCAATTGGCCTCTCTGACTTATTTTAAACCCAAAAATGGTGTGAAATAACTGCTATTCATGACATTCCACATTATTGAAAGTCCATGACACTCAGACCCGAAGCCGATAATTTGCCGACCGCCTGATCGCCCATCACACATGTAGAATTTCTTCACTACGGACGGCCGGTATCCATTGCACGAACTCCATTCCCCCGCCATTCTCTCTACGAGCTGGCTTCATAGATTCGAATTCTCGAACTTGATACGGCCCCTCGTCAACCCAACACAATGGCATGCGAAACGTGCCGCTCCCAAGCCCGGACCCTCCTCCGGGCTGCAACCCGGAGGGCCCCTTCGACGACAAAGCGATATGCCTCCAGCGTCGGCCCAGCTGCTGCCGCCAGAAACGCCTCCATTGGCAGCCAGTACCCCTCCAGGGAGCTGCAGTATCGAACCTTCAGCCAGACGGCCCCGGCCAGCGCGATGCCCAAGTTCAGCGCCGCAACGAGCGGGCCGTACTTTGTCGTCGGAGCGACGGAACGGCTCTACAAGGTCTGCGGCGAGGCCGCCAACTACCACATCACCGAGGAGGAGCGCAACAGCGACAAGGTCGTCCGGTTAGACGACGGCGAGGAGGTCGGGACATCCATTGCCGCCACCAATGTCTGGCACAAGAGTAATTACTTCGCACTCAAGCTCAAAAAGAGAGACAGAAAAGAAAGAAGAAAAAAACTAACGTGAGAGCCCAGAGTTCAAGCTCCGCCCGACATTCAGCACATGGTCGCACGTCACCATGCTGCACCTCTACCTCCTCAACGCGCGCGTGCGCTGCTTCGAGCGCGACGTCTACCGGCGCTGGCAGCAGCAGCTCATCGACCACTTCTTCTTCGAGGCCGAGAAGAAGATGCACGTCGACCACCACATCACCTCGTCGGCCCTGCGCCAGCGCTACCTCAAGGACATCTTCGTCCAGTGGCGGGGTCTCCTCCTCGCCTACGACGAGGGGCTCATCAAGGGCGACGCCATCCTCGCCAGCGCCGTATGGAGGAACCTGTTCAAGGGCGACCCGGACGCCGACCCGCGCGCACTCGCCGCCATCGTCGGGTGGATGCGGGCCAGCCTCAAGGCCCTCGAGGCCACGTCGGACTACACGTTCCCCAACAGGGCGGCCGAGGTCCTGTCGGTGCCCGTCGAGAGCTTCTGGAGCACGCTGGAGAAGGGGTTCAGTGGGAAGCCGCAGGATGCATCAAAGGGGACGAAACCGGTGCCAGAAGCTACCGCATAGGTATGATCATGACGAGCTAATAAACCCAACCGATGAGAAAAGGCCGGCGGGGTTAAAATTGTATACATAATGTACCATACAAAAAAACAACACTCTTAGACGGGAAAAGGGGGGTCATGGCGTAGCCGGTCATTGCATGTGTAGATTCTTATATATCTAACTTGCTACTTCTTTAGCAAGTCCCGTGGTTAATCTGGCGGGAATACTCATATATATATGTTAATCTTCACGCTCAAATGTCCTTCGTATATTTAAAACTTCAGATCCCGGAATCTTCTCCCACATCTGGAACTCATACTTGATCCCAGCCTCCTCCTGCCCGCCCTCCTCCACCTGCTCGCCAGTCCACGCCTCCAGCGCCGCGCGATCCATCCGCCTCCAGCCCAGGGGCGGCAAGGGGCTGCAGGTCAGGTGCAGCGGGAAGTGCGTGTCGCACCCGTACTCGCGGCCGATGCTCGTCAGCAGCACCCGCCTCGCCTCGCGCCGCGCCAGCGCCGCCTCGTAGATCTGGGCGCCGCCCATGACGAAGACGCGCCCGTCGCCGCACCGCGCGTCCGCGCACATCAGGGCCCGCTCGAGCGACGACACGCGGAGGGGCTCCGTGAGGGGCAGCGTCTTCGGCGGCAGGGGGGTGAGCAGCGTGTCTCTCGCGGAGCGGGTGACGACGATGTTGAGCCGGTCCTTGAGCGGGCGGAATTTTGGGGGGATCGAGTCCCACGTCTTGCGGCCCATAATGACGGCGTTGACCGAGCCGGGCGCGGCCTTCCAAGACCCTTTCCTTAGCTTCTTTCTCACTTCATTCTTTATGGGAAAATGCGGCAACTCACCTCTGGTGGCAGCCTGGTCGTCACGCGTGCAAAGTACTGCATCTCCTTGCGGAGGCCCTGCCAGGGCATTGAGCCGTTGGCGCCGATGCCCATGCTCTTCGTGGCGGCAACGATGAGTGTCAGTTCTTGCGACGACATTTTCGTTGGGTTTCCCTCTGAACAAATATTTCTTTTTCTCACTCGTCAGTTGGATGAGAAGGCGAAAAGGAAGAGGAGAAGCAGCAGCTCAAGGCCGGTGGATGTGTGGAACAACAATGTCTCAGAAAACCCCGCCGTGTCCGTCATAATCGGGTAGAAATTCTGCACATTGCAACTTTGATCAAGTCACTCCTATCATATGCAGCCATTTTAAATTTGATACGCTCAAAAGTCCTCTAAATTAATCAGATCCAATCCGGTTTTCAGTCGGCGGCAGCAAACGCCATCCGTCATTACTCTTGGCTTCTTCACATGCAAGTGAAGGAAGAGCACACCTCTGGCTTCATGCAAAATATATTTCCTCTTTATCTTTTCCTGAGCACAAACTGTATGTGTACTTTTTTGCCTTACTCAACTTCAATAGCGCCTTGCTTATACACTGATACTCAAATCCACCGACGTGCCCCCTTCCGCTGTGTCCTAAACTCCTGAGCCAAATAACGTGAAGGAAATAAACACTGTTAAAAAATAAAACATGTGTAGAGGGGAAAGTAACACCAAACCCGGCCCTCGCTTGGGACCTTATTTCTAAATGATTTCACACAAGGCAGACCGGCTTCTTTGATCGTACCGAAGCTTCGTCACGTCGTTTCCTTCGGGACACCCTACACCTAGAGTCCCAGCCTTTTTTTGCCCTGAGCTGCCCGAATTCCCTTCCTAAGAGACCATACTAGGGCGCGTCTGGCTGAGCGGGCCCATCCCTTGCATACGCTCGATGTCATCGATCGTAAGGTTGAACACGCTCTTTACGTGATTGAGTACCGTAAGGCGATTCCACTCATTCCTGCTACGCCAGATCTCATCCATGAGTTCTCGGTTGATCTGCTCGAGCTGTTCAATGGTGCATCCTGATGTTTTGTCTGTCATGAACTCCAGGAATGCGTCAATGGCAGGGTCGAGGCCAAGCGGTTGGGAAGATGAGTTCGAGTGACGAACATCATCTGACTGAGTGTTCAGTATATCCAACACACCAATACCGTGGGATTTGGTGCTTGAGGGGGTGCGCTGAGCAAACGACTGCGGGGATGGCGGGCTACCGCTCGTCGTAGCGTGAGACTCGCCAGCAGCAACATTGCTTCGTAGGGCCTGTGCTTGCGAGTGCACCCACACGTCTTCTCCGCTGGACGTCACCTGGCTTGGCATTGGGGCCGTGTCGGGAATATCATCATCGTGGTCTCCCAATCCGCTTTGGTTATGTTCGTCATGATTACCGTTCGTCAACTGCGTACTCCAGTTTGAAGATCGGTGCGTTGATGGATCAGATGTCTTGGTCGTGGAGGCATCATTAATAACCGCAGAAGGCGATACCCCAGGAGGTAGCGAAGTGACCGCTGATCTCTGGGAGATTTGCGTCATCCCAGTTCCAGCCGCCTTTGGAGGGGGCATGCCGGACGTCTCGGACTCTAGTTGAGTATCGTCGTCCACCCCACTCATCTGGACATCGCCATCTGCAGCATGCGAGGTGCCATTACTGACAGGTTGAGGGTCCTGTTCAGCTGAGACAGGCGGGTTGACTAACGGACTTCTCACCTGGAACCGAGCCGTAGTTCGGGAGCCTGGTACAGACTCGCCCAGGGTGACAGGACCTTGCGAGTCGCTGTCATTGCCGTTGCCACCAAGGTCTGACTGCACCCTGTCAACGAGCAATTGCATCGCTTGCCTCTTCCGCTCCTTCTCGGCCTGCTCCTTGGCTCGCAGCACTTGTCGGGTATAGAGACCTTCCCAGTCAATGGCAGATGTACTTTGTTCGATGCTAGCGACATCAACCTCTACATTGCTCAAAAGCTCATTGGCCTTCAAAGTGCGTTCCTTGTCTCCGATGTTCTTGGCGTCCTTTGACAGGCTTCGGATATCAAATAAGAAATCTTTAGGGCGGGCGTAGAAACCGTTGGACAGTCGCTCCTCGATCGTCGTCGTCTCCAAATTGTAATATGTCTTTTCGGTTGCAGTGTCCATGAGGACATCATTGCCATGCTTGTCCTTGACAATCGTGAAGGGTCGGTGCAGACCTTCTGTGACGTCAGGACTCACAAAGTTAGGGTCCGATTCAGCAAACAAGTAATCGATTTGCGTTTGCGGGATCACGGGCTGTCTGAACTTCTTGTACTTCCGGTTGATCTGGTCCATGATGGGCTGTAGCTGAATCTTCAGCGTGTTGAGCAACTGATGGTCCTTCTTCTTCAAGGCCTTCATCTCAGCCTTGGTAGGAGGCTTTGGCTGTGGTGCAGGAGCCACTGGAAGAACCTCCAAAACACGCTTTTTACGATTCTCGGGGTCAGGAAAGTCTGCAGGCTTCTTCTTGATGAAACCAAGAGCCGCCGCAAAATACTTTCTGCGATTTATCTAGACTCTAGTCAGCCCTCACTATTCTCAATAATAACTTCGACATTCCACTTACAGCTGTAGGTCGAGGTATCTCCATCCGATTTTTGCGTGAGAACCCAAAGAAGTCTCGGAACAATTCAGCTGGAAGATCATTCTGTTCGCACTCTGCTGTTGCGAAAACGAGCACGGGGTCCGTTGGAGGGATTGACCGCAACATGGTCTGGAAGGTGATCATTGCAAGCGTTCCTTTGAGCGACGCATACCAAGCATCAATATTAGGAATATAGATGACACTAGGTTTATGGCGTCGAACCTCTGTGAAAAGGCCAACAATCACCTGCTCCATAGCCTGCAATATGTCAGAACGTGGACTCAAAAACATGATAGCCATTCAGGGGGAGGGGGGGTCAAAGAGTTAAAAAAGCATATTAACTTACTCGGCCGTCATTCAACAAGCTAGGCAGATCAAAGTTCTGCACGTGAACACCTTCAAGATAGTGCAGAATAGCTGAGGCAAGATATCCTTGGCCCATGCCGTGCGCGCCATGAATGATGAAGCGAGGTCTGAACACACGCGATCGCTCAAACTCTTGGTGCAAAACCTCTCGTCCAAATCCATGATCCGCATCGTTAAACTGCTCATACATGGCTTCCTCAAGGGCTGTCATCTTCTTCTTCCGAGGGAGAACTTCATCCAGTGCCTGCTTTGCAGCTTCGAACTGATCAGACAGCAAATCATGAATGGATTTTGGAAGTGGCTGAGCACCAGATGTCGCAGATCTCTCAGAGGACGGGATCAGCTTCTTAATCGCCATCATGAAATCCGATGCGTGAACGCTGATTTTATCAGGGTTGACAATGAGTTTCTCCTTGGAAGAGTAAATCTGAGGGTATGTTCGCTGGATAGCGTTGAGAGCGGCCTCCGTAGACAGAGCCCGGAGATCAGCACCACCATAACCCTTGGTCTGTTGTGCCAGCGCATGCTTAAAGTCATCAGCGAGACCCCAGTGCTCGGTGTGGATGTTGATAATCGAGCGACGGCCATCGATGTCTGGCAGAGGAAAGTAGAATTCTCTATCAAAACGACCTGGTCGTCGAAGTGCCGGATCAATGTTGTCGGGTCTGTTGGTGGCACCAATCACAATAACCTGTCCACGTCCATCCATACCATCCATCAGAGCGAGCAAGGTGGAAACAATGGAGGCATGGATCTGCTCTTGTTTACTAGATCTCACAGGAGCCAATCCATCGATTTCATCGAAGAAGATAATACTGGGCTGTGTCTTCCTAGCCTCCTCGAAGAGAAGTCGAAGCTGCTTTTCAGCCTCACCAACCCATTTACTAAGAGCGTCGGCACCCTTGCGCATGTAAAAGGATATCTTCTTGCCACCTGAGCCAACAGAGTTGGCAAGGGCTCGTGCAAGAAGAGTCTTACCGGTACCGGGCGGTCCATGGAACAGAACTCCTCGAGGGGGTGTAACATGAAACTTGGCGAAGAGTTCTGGGTACAGAAGTGGGAGCTGCACCATTTCCTTCAGTTGATCGATGTGGCCCTGCAGACCACCGACTTTGCTGAAATCAACGTTCATGTCAACTCCAAGGGGATCAGCATCAGCCAGTGCCTTGCGATCCTTAATTTTTCCGACATTAGGAGTCTCAGCGGCCAACCCCTGGCCACCAGGTAAGAGGCCACCAGCGGGGGCTGCGGATGTTGGGGTCATTCCAATGTTGCCAGCAACGTTGGAGCGATGCACCATTTCATCATCACTGCTATCCGAATCCACGCCACCAGTTGCTCCGGTTCCCCAGGGCCCAGTGAGAAGCGAGCCTCCTCCTCCGCCTCCTCCAAAGGGGCCGAATGTGGTGTTGAGGTTGCGCTCCCAGTTAGTGGCAGCAGCCCCACGACCACGACGAGACCTCCCTGGCGTGGGTGCAGGGTCCTCCTCCTCCTCGACAATGGCAGCAGTGAGCGGAGGCATGTAGTAATTGACCTTGTTTCTGGAACGCCTGTTCTTCTCCTCAAATATGATGGGAGATTCCTCACGTTGTCGTCGGCGGCGAGGTCGCGAACCAGCTCTCAACTCGCGGGCTTCTTCATTGAGTTCGTCCATGTCGAAATCGGGCTCCTCTTCGGCAGAGTCAGCCCCGCCACCGCCGCGCGACGGGCGGGTTCTCCTCCCTGCGCGTCCCCGGGGGGTGGGGCTATCCGGCTCATTGTCTTCGTTTTCCCCCTTTCCGGAGAGAGCGGCATCGTCGTCCGACTCCTCGCCAGGATCAAAATCACTACTAGGTTCCGCTGCTGATTTCTTCTTGAGAACCGATCTGCGAGTAAGCCGACGGGGTTGGCCGGTTTGTTCGGTGTCAACAGCGTCACCCTCGGCATCTTCAGGCTCGGCTGGTTCTTCCTCAATGTTGGCGCGTGAGCCTCTAGTTCGGCGGGTAATTGGGACGTCATCATCTTCGTCCTCATCCTCGGCGGCAGGTTCTGCTGCAGCATCGGCCTCTTGATCATCGGCGATGGGGATATCTCCTGAGACCGGCTCCAGCGCCTCTGCTTCTTTCTTTGCTTCCTGGTCGGCGTACTCTTGGGAGAGTTCGTCAGGTTCATCAGCATCGGGTATCTCTTTCGAGCTGTTCTCTTGGGTCGCCTCCTCTATAGTAGCCTCGGGCTTAACAACAGTCTTAGCGGAGCGAGACGACCGGGCACGGCGAAGAGCTTCGGGGCTCTTGCTTCGCGAGGCGCGCGAGGGGATTGCATGGTTGCCAGAGTTGGAAAGCTCAACAAGTTCCTCAGCATCCTCTGTAGTGGCGCGTGTCATACGTCGTGTCGCCTGAGGCTTTGCTGGGGTAGGTACTTTGAGCTTGACTAGACGCCGAGCTCGTGTTTCTCTCTGTGGAGGGGGTTCCAGCTCTTCAGCGACATCATCGCCCTCGGCATCGTCTGGACTCTCTTCTCCTACTACTTCTTCATCCTCGGAGCTTTCTTTATAGTTGTGTTGTTGAGTTGTGACTTTTCGAGCTCGACGGCCAGCAGCATTCTTCGGGGCGTCCTCGTCCTCAGACTCCTCAGACTCTTCGTCATCGAATGAATCTTCCTGGCTGTCAGATAATTCGTCGTCGTCGTCATCGATGTCGGATCCTCGATAGCGACGGCTAGACTTCTTTCGCGAAGGCTTCCCCCTCCTTGAAGATCGAGCTTTTCGCGAGGTTTTGCGAGGACGAGCTTCGGTGGGATCGAAATTCTCATCCTCAGAATCAGACTTGTTCGGGTCGAAGGTCTCGAGAAGGTCTCTCTTTCGCTTGCTGGACATGTTGGCGACGGGCGTGTGCAAGATGCGACGTGGTGCTGATGGCGCAGGGGCTCGAATAGATGGATGCAGAAGCGTGAAGAGGAATAACGCAAGCTTAGCCCCCCTCTAAGATCTAATGTGATTAAGAATTGTCAGAGCTGCGCGAGTTCGGAATGGTGGAAAAATCGTTTGAAGTCAGGGGAGGATGCTGGATTTGTTGATGGGGGCGTTGGGTCTTGCTTTATTTTGGGGGGATGTAGTTAAAAACGTGGTGGTGATCTACCACAGGAGTACCTACCAGAAGATGTGAACGGGTTTTCGAGCCGACATGAGAATCAGCCCAGGCCGACAAGAAGGTCAAATGAGTGCACAACAATAATCACGAGGCAAACAATATGATTGTGTGTGCCATTAGGCGGCACAAATATCGTCTGGAGGTCGCGATAATTAAATGCTTGGCGGTGCAATGGGCAGAGACGAGTCGGCCATCAGTGAAGCGCGCGTCGTGATCGCGACTGTCCACTGTCTTCCAACGGGGGATTCAGGCGCATCTCACGTGCATGCAGGGTGGTGAGTCAGCAACATCTGGAAATTTGGCACCATCAGCCAATCGCGTTGCTGGGGTTCCACTTTTTCTGCCTCTCAGCAAGCTCACAATGCCCAAGCTTTATTGTCTTAAGAGCTTCACATTGGACAATTGCATCATCGTCATTGGCATTCACATGCATTTCCATGCGTCCATGAATAAGATTTTTTCTTCTCTTGAATGGGTAACTTTCGTTTCAATCATAGAAAACCCGGTCAATGGGAACTGCCAATGACAATAGCATCCAAAGCACTAAATGAATTGCCAATTTATCACAATCACTGCTTCCTACCAGACGGTAGATTTTGTCAAAATGATGAGAATGCAAATGGCCTATGAGGAAGCTATCCAAATCGATCCGACCCCACGATCTTAGGTATGCGATCTGGCACTAATAAGGGGGTGGCACAAAGATTCTGCTGGGGTGTGCTGGATTTTTTAGGTGCCGTGGGTCGCGGCGGTGAATTTAACTGTCGATGGTGGTAGTACCGGCCTCGTAAGACGTGATTGGATTGACTGCGGGTTCAACTTGGTTTGGCCCCTGAGCCCATATAACTTCGCTCAAGGCTTGCCACTCCAACACAGCTAACGCGATTCCTTAGTATTCCTATTGGTTATTCCCTTTAGCCTGACAATTAGATGGATTTCCTAAAAACGCACCTTCACAGCTTAAATACGCTGTGCCGTTAGCCAGATATCCGTCCATATGGTACCCACCACGTGCTTGTTGTCCTCCCCAACTCTGCCCCAGGATGAATTCCCTGCCATGAGAGATTTCAGTAATATTTCAGGGCCAGTAAGGTCATTTACCTGGAGCGGCTGGCTATCATACATTGTTCTTCGATATTTTCTCGTGTCTCTTCAACTAATCTTTGATGGTCCTCTGGCAATAGGCAATGGACATTAGTGCAGGACGAAAAGGGAAGAAAAGGCCAGGAGCCCTTCACAATTAAAACTCCATATCGAGTGGCCGAAAATATGAGGTCATATTCTCCTATTGAAACGTCCATCCATGTCTGAGCTGGCGAGGCAGCGGGATTGCGTACAAGGCAGGTTACCCTATACCCCTACACAGATGCTGTAATTGAACTGGTCGGCAACTCCTTCTTCACGCTTGGGTTGGACTTCTAGGATGAAGAGATTATTTGGTTTTTGTTTATTATACTAAAAGGGATAAAATGAAAGGGGTCTATGAAAATCCATCGCGCTTAAGCTAATTATCTCCCACGTACTCTTGTCACTCCTTCTTTGACAGTTTCCCTTTAGGTACGGTTCATGAGAAGTTCTGCTTCTTGCTACAATCGGAATATGTTAAAAAAACAACCCACTAAAGCCCGAACTGAGTCAAAGAGATAAAAAATACTCACGCGACACATGTCAAGCAGTCATCCGGTGCTTGGGACACGGAAATGATCGTTCCACAACCAGGGCAATTCCAAACATCGCTAATCATGGCTTCCCAGGAAATGAGTTTGCACCGGGAGTTAGGTATGGATCTCAGTCCAGTCATGAGGCTATCTCACGATAAAATCGCTTTTGAAAAGGAAAATCATTTAATGAGTAAAATATCCAGCGTGGCATTGAAGCTGAAGAGATCCGGGTTCTAGATAAACGAGGAGAACGAATCCTTATACACCCATGATAAGCAATGCGCCCGGGCAAGAAGGTCCTTGATATTAGATTCCCCAGGCACAACAAAGTTGTTTTCTCAGATTAGGAGGTCATCTGCAGCAGTGTTCCATATGTGGTCACAAGGGCAGGGAAGGATTCCCAGCCTTGTCGTTATGATTGCCTTGACGGCGAGCCAACAGCTTCAAGGTAGGCACCTGGAACAATTGATACTTACTGGTGACGCAGGTACATATGATTTTTATACAATTCAAGAGGCTTCAGTGCCGATTTAAATTCCAAACATGAAAGCGAATACCACTGTGCTTGATGAGAAAACGGTGATCAGCTCTCTTTCACCTACCAGCCGTGGCTCTATATCAACCAACCGCACTGACCTCTATTTCATTTTATTTTAACACTGTTATGGCAGCATATGGCTAGGCTACAAGGCGTACTTCTGTTACGATCTGTCTACCTTGCTGTTGGCTGCCTTTGGGCGACCGGAGGCGGCCCGGTTCCCGTAACACAGCCTCTCTGCAGCCTCACTCTCTATTTGGGAGCTAGCGCTATCGTATTCACGACCGAAATGTAAAAATACGTGTTAGAATATCGTCATTCATATTTTCCCCTTCTTTTTTTCCTCGCTTGGTTGCGTCCAGTCATGGGTCGCAGCTCTGATGAAGAGGGCTAATAATATATGTAGGCAACTGGACATCAAGAAAACGATATCTAGTTCGCCTTTTTGCATAAAAATGACAAAAAAAAAAGATATAGAGAGATAAATGGCAGATTTTGGCTGTGCACAAACTACCGCCGAAGTGCTGTGTTAAAAAACTGGACTGTTGCACCCTATGGCAAAAACTACACAAGATCGGGCAGTAATGCCTGCAGAGCGGCTGGCTTAGTGATTATAATGAGCTTTGAACTTGAGTTATAAGTAATCATCACGCTTGGCGTTGGAAATCTGTAATAAACCTGGACGGCGTGTACCACTGTGAGAGCATGTCACATATCTAGGTATGTTCAAGTTGTACTTGGGCCTTACCTCTCGACAGAGACAAGCAGCGCCACCTTTGGCAATCCTTCAAACGAAGCTGGAGAATCTCAATGTAATAAGTTATGAACATTATGTTTTGCGCAAAAGTGTACAGTTTTCTCTGTGCTTAGGGCTTACGATTACGTAGAGTATTTTAGCCATTCCAGCCATCTTTCGGATGAGGGTCGTGAGGCTGAGCACATGAGATATATTTCTCACTACTTCAACGTGTATTTTCCAGAGAGATAAGAGCCATTAAAGGAAGGGACATTCATGTTTTCCCTTGACGATTGCGGTTCTCTGGCCCGAAAGGCAGGCAGCCTGTGTCACTGAGTAAGCAAGTAAAGCAAGAGTGCTCTCTCGAATACATATTGTAGATAATGTGGATTGCTACCGCATATATACGAGTACACGCTTGCCAAGTGATCAGTGGCGATGTTGCAGGCTCAAGGATTGTTCGATCTCATCTCGAATACCGAATTTTTGAATATGAATTTCGGTCATGGTTCAAATCAGGGCCTTTACCTGATCTTTCGCCTCCTCTCAAAGCTAGTTGAGGCTATTAAGCGAGTTTAGGCTATTCGCCTCGTTTGACAGACCTTGTCCTGGAAGCCTTAGAGTTCTTACAATGGGGTTTCATCTGCTTGAAGTCAGTTAGGAAGGAGGTTCTCTAGTCATGGCACGTTTGGTTGTCCCGTGATTTGGCTGGATGTTCCAGAAAGAATAACCGTTGGTGAAGTGTGATTTTCTCATCCAAACCCAATTTTCTCGGAGGCAATCGCATAGCCAAGTCTGATCTAGAACTGGTATTCGCTCGCAGCGCTGACATCCCTCGTATTCCCCTTGTCACCCCTGATCCTTGAGCTTATGGCCACCTGCCTTTACTTTGAGATCCATCCTCCGTCCCGGATTCTGCAGATTAGGTTATTAGCGCCAGGGGTAAGAGATCCTCGAAAAGAATGAAATGCGCTGCCTAAAGCCACAAGCTTCTCCTTCTGCATGGAGGCAGAGATTTACAGCGGGCTCCTCGGTCCCAACCGAGGGAACATGAAACACGGTAGAGGCATGCATTTGATCTTGTGTGGGCCAAGAACGAGGGCCCCACGGCATGGAATCTTTGAGTCGGTCTAGACCACAGACTCTGTTGGATATTTGCTAGATAGCGAATTGAACATAGGCAGGACTGCTGGTAGATGCACCTGCTGCGTATGCAGTAGTGTGTACGACACATGATAGGGGGCCAATGACTCGGGAGTACGCCTTGAAGAACCACGGCTATGGTTTCTGTGTGTTTTTCCTTTCCCCAGGTCTTACCTATGCCCCTTTACTGACTAGGGTGCAAGGATCTCAAATGATGCTCTCTGGGGTGATGGGCTGTTTCCATTGATTATCTTCAGCGAGCACACGAGAGAGGCCTCCATCACCATGATCTGGATGTCTTTATGAGACAATGGCTGGAAGCCCGAAACGAAAAGCACAAACGACAGCAATGCTTAACACGCTTGGTATTGCTCCACAGGACCTCTGGTCGCTATGGAAGACGAGAAGCTCAGCTCTCACCGTGAGTCGAGCGACCTGTCGCACTCGCTCGTGTTGCATGAAATTGGCGTCGACAATGGCGTCTTCAGAAACGCAGCCACCGCTTGGCCTTCATCCTTCCTAGATCAATTGGGGATAGCCAGCACGTGCCTGAGCTTTTTGTTCGAGGATGTGGGGAAGGAGCATGAGGGTAACTTAGAGTGTACCTGTCAAAAGAAAAACTTGAGGTCCTGGGAAGTACTGATCATGGAGAAGGTGCGCTAGTTTACGCACAATTGCCCTGCCAAATTACTTGATGAGTACCTCGGCTACGCACTAGCTCTCGTCCCGCACCGTTAGAGACTCGAGGTCCAGCGCTAGGGCAAGACCGAGAAGGCCAAGCTTTCTCCAATCCGCAGTTTAAATTCTATGGTTGAGAATTTCTGTAACACAGACATGCGGCAGCGAGCCAACAGAATCAGTGAGACGTGCCAAGAGAACCCAGCGCTGCAGCTCGCACCCGTTTCGCCCTTCTGCCTCTTCGTCCAGGCGAGTCTGGACTCTCCTTGGCCGATGCAACGCCACTGCTGAGCCGTCAATGCGCAGCTAGCAGGTCTCCCCAACTTCAACCGTTGCTGCTCCACCGGCAACCCACACCGGTGTCCCCTGGCAGGCAGGGCTGATGGAAGATCTCAATTCTCAACGGTCGCTAGAGACCCCAGAAAACCCACAGATACCGTACGACCCTTTCCCTCCCCCGCTTATCAGCTTGATGAACATCTTGCCTCCTTTTCGCATGCAATCTCCGCTGAAGTCCCCAAGGCCCTTTGCTTCGATCATCCTCGGCCCAAGGTAAGTAACCGTTATACTATGTCTCACCTAAGGGAGCGGGTAACATGGCGAGCTAAGTGATTGGCATCGATGGCGTGTACGCCATGAATTAAGGTTGCCTCCGTCATGCGCAAATCCCCAACTTCCTATGTTAGTGCTTGTGTCACCCCAGAGAAGCCCTTCTTCCCTCGACACGACTAGCGTGCCAGGTATATCTCAGCCTATGCAACCCTGAGTGTCAGCACATTCGGTGGGCCATGGTGGTCTACTCCGCCTGGAGAGGAAAGGGTGGTGCTTCCGATGACAAGTACAGTGGAGAAGAACGAATGATTGTGATGTAAGTATGTGAGTGAATTTTATCCTGTCGTTACTCCTTCCTTCTCTTCTTAGCTATCGTGCATGAAACGAATCCCTGAAATCAATACTCCGAGGTTCATTAGATGCAACATCCCAACCCAACTTGTAAGACTAAATGACAAAAAAAAAGGGAAAAGTAAGAAAACGCCGCTCATCAACTATTCGTCCAAGAGAAATACAAACTCCTATCGCCCGAATCCCTCGGCCCGAACGGACCAAAAACCAAAACAAGATAAAGAATATATAGTATTACAAACGCCCTGCAAGTCGCTCGGTCAAAAGCCGAGAAAAATGACAGACCCAGTAGAACGGGCCGTGAAGATGAAGAAGCAAAAGGGAGCTGAAACAAATGTCGTCGAGCCCCACAATGCCGTGTCATATGTCAGAAGCTTCTTCAAGGGGGACTTTTTTTTTCGTTTCTTAGGCGCTGAAGGCTCGCCTGCGGGTGTTCAGCGCAAGCCTCGCGACGGTCCTGCTGACGATCTGCAGGATGTTCTCCTCCCCGGGCTTGTTCTGCGTGAAGCGAGAGTTGAACTTGACGATGCGCTTGAGCTCTCGGTACTTGTCCGCGGAGACGTAGATCGGCTTGGCGGCGACGTTGAATGTGACCTCCTCGGAGCAAGGGGGCGTGGTCAGGGACCCGCCGTACTGGTAGACGTCGGAGCGCCTCAGGTGCTCGCGGAGGCCCGCGAAGTCGAGCGGGCTGGTGACGCCCTGCTGGCCCGCCTCGGGGATGGCGGCCAGGCCGTCGAGGGCGCTGCTGATGACCTGCGTGGGCTGGTCGCCGCCGCCGACGATCTCGATGAAGAAGCCGATGACGGCCAGCTTCTTGTTGCCGTTCTCGAAGACGAAATGGACCTCGCCGGCGAAGTGTTCGCCGTCGAGGTGGTGCTCGCTCGGGGTGTGGAAGTGGAACTGCCTGAGGACGTAGGAAGGGTCATTTAGGATGGTCGCTGATCCGTTGACGGTGGTTTGGACGGTGGTGCCGAGGTTCTGGATGGGAGCACCGTAAGGGTAAGAAGGGATGTTGAGACCATAGGATCGGCCGGGGACGATGGTTCGCTCGGAGCGGACGACGTTGATGGGCGACTGGGTCTTTCCAGTGGCACAGAGCTTGTTCTTGTCGTCAAGGGCGTGCCAGTTGATGGCGCCGTTGAGCTCGTGGTATCCGAAGCTTCCCTCAGCTCGCTCAGCGAGTCCAAGGTCGCGAGGTCCAAGAGATGTGCCGTAATGGCAGATGGCAGTGGCCACTGAGGCAAAGGGGAGGAGGAAAGTAAACGATTTCATTGTGAATAAAATTGGTGGAGGCTCGGGAGAGAGACTGAAATAGTAGCGTATTGTGAGGAGAAAACGGCCAAGAGAAGAAATTGGTTGGTAAAGAGCTTGTACAAGGTCTGGAGTGTTGGATAATTGTTTGGTGTCTGATGCTGATCGAATTCTACCTCTTGAAGGGAGGCATCAACCGGTCTTATAAGCCCAACGACATTGACGCCCTACCGTGAAGGTCCGGATAACTGGGAAGAATATCTAGACCCAATAGCCATGAAACGGAAGGAAGAAAGAATGTGATCCCGCATGGAGCGCCAAGTATAGCGTGTAGAGGCTAAGATGCTCGAGGCAAGTCGGCGCTCCGTATCGGCAGCCGTGTGGTCCCAGACCTCAAAGTCCTGGTTCCTCCATCATAATCTTTCCCGTTGCAACTTGCCAAGCATGGCCTGTTCGCCTCTGGATGAGCCGGGGGGACCCCCTTGTCGGTAGACCGCGGGATATAAGCAACTGGCGTGGTCCTGGTTGGTAATGATTGCAGGGTCCGAACGAATAAAATGACGGCGACCAGAAGTCCCACCCGCACACTCGAGCCCTGGTCAGTCTCGTAGGCGGTCGTCTTCTCCTCGGTTAAGATAGCCCTGATACTAGTCAACTTTTTGTAATTCTAGTAATTGAGAGACCCGTCCTCTGGAGAAAAAGAGGCGAATCAGCAAGATTGGAAGACTGCGTTCCATAGGTTTCTGGTTGAATTACCTTACGTCTGTTTATCCACGTACACCGCCCTTCACCCAACAAGACGAAAGCCAGCGAGGAACTTGCGTAAATTGAGAAAGGATGGAGGAAAGTCACGCAGAGTCGCTTATGGGTAATTGCTGTGAGAGCTGCACGAATTGCCAAATTTAGGCGGCTGGCGTTGTATAGTAATCTGCCCGACAGCCTCGCCTCACCCTCTTATCTCATCGTGCTCTGCATAAATTGACTGTCCGCCGAGTTATGGAATTGAATAGTATTTTGGAGGATCGAGGTTGGCGTACAGCTCTATCTGGTGTATTGGCTAGATTAGGACCGGGATGGCGACATACGACCTGCCTGGACCACTCTCTTCATGATTTCTTCTCCCGAGTCCACGGGTCTATTTCGTATTGGCAGATTTCCGAGCGCCGTACTCTCTTATCAAATTTGGGGTGGATGATCTAGCAAGCAAAGCAGAAAGTTTGATATACGAATACTGGTAGATTTTTGCCAGTCGGACACCGGCGATTGGCCACCCGCCAATGACAACGAGAAGTCTTTCACTCAACCTTTTTCTGAACATTTGGCTTCACACTAAGATACCTGGCTCGCAGGAGGATGCTTGAGCGAGCTAGCCTAGAGCATGCTGCCTATGTTCGTCTAAGTCCAAGCACAGCGATGGATTGTTCCCCAAAAAAAGAACACCACGCGTGTGGGTATATTGCAGAGAGTAAGGTTGAGGGTCCTGGATTCAGTTTCCAAAGTCCCTCCACTGAGCAGGCACAAGTTTGATGTATACCAGTGCTATTTTGCGTCGCGTTCTCCAGGCTTTGAATTCAGTGGTTAGTTTTCTCATTTGATTGAACTTCAGTTCTTGTATATTAGACCAAAGAATAAAAATAACCCTAAGGATGCTGTTCGTGACACATCGTCAGCCACTTTTCATCCCAGGATCCTAAAAAGTCGACTCGACCGCGACCCATTATACTAATAATATGACTATACAGTACTTTCGTCTAGGCTTGTGGCACTTGAGCTTCATTCAGGGACAGATCCGTCGGTTGGTGCTCTTGCGACTCTTCATTTCATAGCCCGACGGAAAAGGGAGCATGAAAGGGTGTCAGCGTCCCTAAGTTCTAGTCGCTCTCAAAGAGCATCCGAGAGGGTCTCCCCTACTCGCACTTTCCAACATCCCTCACCACAAGCGTATCTTAGGCAGGAAGCCAAGCTAGGAGGTATCCCTCGCGTTTGCTCCCATCCGTTGCCGCGATCCGTACTGAGCAACCTAGTAGGTAAAAGTCAAGACTCAAGCGTGCAGCGCTGCTCTCCATTGGCTGTTACGACGTGAAGCAACCATCCGATGACCTTTCTCCCCACAACGGGAAGATGCGAAACCGAGGCGACTAGTGGTAAAAACCGTCGTTTCTAAATGCTCATCATGCTTAGCCGGCAGTTAGCTTAGGCTCATCACCTCACCTCACTCGGCCGTGGTTTGCTGGGCGAGTGGCAGCAACCCTTCAACATGTGCGTCGTTGGCGGTTGTCACTGTTCCACATGGTTCCTCGCTACATGCCGACCTTCCGCCTTGGCAGCTTGAGCCTCGACCTTGCACCAAAAGTTCGGCACATCCTGCCCATATTCGCCGTTCATTGGCTGGTTCCCCTGATTGTGGAGTGGGACTTGATATCCCTGTGCGACTTCCCACGAATCACTGCGAATGTTTGCCCAGTATGCCTCAAATAAAGTGCCTCGAGTACCGAAAGTCCACATGGAAATGATTGTGCCACAACTGGGAGCATTATTCGGCACATTGACCCCTTCATGGAGTAGTCCGTCTCGGCCAAAGGATGCTGCTTGTCTTCTTCATGTCTACCCCCATGAGTCAAGACCAGCAGACCTCTTTACGGAATGCTTCCAAATGTTTGCTTATTTGCCACTTGCCATCGCCAGTGAATATTTCAGATACAAAAAGAGGCGGCAACTGGATTAGAGACTCCACAGGACTAAAGGGTCCCGCCAGGCTGGCCCAGGTCAGATTGACAGGGCCCCTTGCGCCCTCCCAACGATCGCCTCGAGCTATCCAAATGGCTTTCTCACACGCACGTAGCGGGAGTCTTACATCAAGGGTCGCTAGAAGCGTTTCGACCATCGAGCTCGTGCATCATTAGCGGGGTACAGATACATATCTTCAACCTTATCTAGTTGCCTAAATTCGACTGCGATCGTCGTGTCGTCTGACGGTCCTTCTTTAGCGCAGTGTACAGCTCAGGGTCAGGCACACTTGGCATTAATTACACGGGAAGGACGGGATGCCCGGGTTCAATATTGCGCGAGCCTAGCAAAGCACGAGGTCTTTAAGCGTGTGTAACTGGACTAGGCAGACTCCAAGCAAGAGCATCTACGAGAATCGTCTCGGCAAGGGTACGATTATGCTATGTTCCTGGCGGAGCTACCTTTCGAGTTGAGTAATCCTTACATAGCTCTTATCCTAATTGATCAAGCCGTAGGCAGAGGTCGGCGTATTTTATCTGTTTCGTCCGTGTCTTTGCAAAAGCAAAGTCATCTTCATTTGGGGATATCCCATCTTTTCCGGTCGTCAATGACATGAGCTGCAGGGGGGGCAACATTCAGATTGCTAGTTTTCAGATGCAGATTTAGCCGGCTCTCGCTCTCCAGCTGAGAAATGCTCTCATCCCGTAGAAGGCCCGAACCCTTCGGATTCGTAATGTGACAAGATCTCTCCGCGACGATTGTGACATTTCAGGCTTACCAACATCTTCATCACCAACCTTGATCCGAACCTACTCGATGGATGCAGAGCACGCTAAGATACACAGATACTCGGAAAGGATGCAGACACGAGGTCTCACTAATACCGCCAATTGGCCTACTTAGGGAATCTTTTAGCCTCTTCGCTGCTTACCAGTGGATATCTCTTGACATTCCATCTACCGACAGGTTAGTCGGGACCTAAAAGCTGATGGTGTGCCAGGTAGTGAAGATGGCTGCATCTTCTTCCTAGCGCAACCATCCAGAACAGAACAGGAACAGGCAGTGAGGTATATCAAAAGGTCCATCTTCATCATAGCTTACGAAGCACCATCAAATCTCGCTAGCTTATTCTGAGCAGGGAAATACTTACATGCCAAGTGTTCTTCGTACTTGTATCTCCCGCCCCTTCCTCACTAAGGTGCTCCTCAATAAGCCTTCCTCCAACCGGTTTGCCTCAAACCGAATCCGAAGGATGCGACTGTTTAAGCCTAACATCCCGTTGTATCCGGCCACAATTTCTAAAAGCTTAGAAGCTTCTTAACCTGCTGAAACTAGATGGAGATTCGAGCTGGTAAGCGCTAACTAAGAAGCACGGCTCTTCTCTTATACAGGGGATGACTAGGACGCCACTTCAAGCTTGAATCCCCTGTCGAAGGCAAAGACCTTGCATTAGCGTCATCATCAATGTCTACCGTCCTGCACTTTCCCTGGAAGATCTGTTCCAATCACGCAGAGAAAGACTGCATTTTGTTTTTCGCCAAACGTCCGGCTTGCCTGTGGTTCTTAGGGTCTATTTAAATCGAGGCTCGTGATGACGAATCGTCTTGTAACGTCACTGCCGCACACATTGTCAATCAGAACTATGTTTTTGGAGGTCACGGGGTGACATTTAAAGACAACCAGGCTTAACAGCGTAGTCGTCAAGTTTCCCTATCAAAATACATGGTCTGTTCGGCGACTCTATTAGTCGAATTTTGTAGAACAGTCAGCAATAGCGATCATCTCTGCCATTTCTTGATAAGACAGTAATCTTCTTCCGCGAAATTCACATTGGCTCCCAGATGTTTCACTTCGGCTTTGGAATTGGGATTCAATAAATCAGCTCCGGCTGACTCTTGCTTTCTCGGTGGGAACTATACTGTCCTGTAACATCCAGTGAAAACTCTGCTTCCAAAAACTAAGCAATCATCCTAGCTTGTAATATATCCGCTGGCTAGTACTTCCTGTGATCGGTTACTGCCCCAGAGCCCTAGAATGCAATTTAGACTGACTTACTCCAAATCTTCAATGGAATGCGTCTTAAGACATGAGAGACTCGAAATCCCATATGCAGCAAAAGAGGGCCTGACGGATTAGAAGACAAAAGCTTAGACTTATCTTTATGCCTTAATCAAGAATCCGGGTCCTGTACCTCTGATCACACGCAACAAGCCAGCGCAGCAGCCACAGAAGTCTTAGAAATATATATAAACAAGACCACCGTTTCTTCCGGTGTCTATTCAGTCTACTTCATATATTAGCATCACGCTTGATACACAACTATCGCCCTCTTTCAGGGCGCTGGAGCCAGGTTTCCCGAACCATTTCACTAACATTGTGATGATGGATTCCCGCCTGAACTATGCTACAGTAACTCACAAGTTGTTGGGGTTCGGACGCGAACGCAACCTGAACTCGTCAAATTATTTTCTGCCTCGCGTCACTTGATTTTCTTGTCTGTAGCCACCAACTCACCTGACTCCTTGCCACTTCTGCCGTGGTTTGGGTGTTACATTAGCCTTATATTTTATCATTCCTCTGCACAGCACGGCCTTGGCAGCGTGGGCGAGTATGGATTCTCTCTTGGCGTACTTCATCATTCAATGGGCAATGATTTCTCAAAGGCCGTCCAAATGGTTCCGGTCTCGTGCCATGCCTACCGCAAAACAACCAGGGAGGGAAACGCAAGTATAAACCCAACCAGAAGAGAAGAGGGAAGGGAGAAATTAGTCCGAAGTGCATGCTTTTCCTACTGAGAAACGAGATAGAGAAATCCGTAACCGTGGCATTCGCGCTTCACGTCCTCGACCCTCCTCTCCTCTTCAATTCGCCAAAAAGAAACGTCGCAAGAGCGACCAAAACCGCCCGCCTACAGTTTAGCCTACCGAAGTAATCCTCTGCTGAGACGTGTTGATTCCATTTTGCTCTTCGACTTTGTCAAGAAAAAAATAGCTAGACTCGCATACATTCTAAACCAAACCGGAGTCCAAAGCAGCACCCTCCAGCAAAAAGAACCTCACGCGGGACTCGAACCCGCAACCCCGAGCTTACTGATAGAAGGCTCGTACGCTAACCATTGCGCCAGTGAGGCATGTGTCATTTCGGTGCCCCGCAATAATTACTTGAACACTATAGACTGTTTGCCACAGAAACAATGGAGAGAAGAAACCTCGCTGGCGATGAACCAACAGCTCTCCCTCCTCTCCAAGTTGGTGGAACAATTGCTATAATCTGTCTTGCTTTAGAAGAATGCAAAAACTAGACTCCTCATCTTCCTCGCCCATTGCTGGAGCGCAGCATAGCAGACGCCACAACCTCCATAAGCAGGGGCCGGGCAGATACAACTCAGCATCAATGGCTATCTAGAGTTGGTTATGGCGTCCGCTACCGCATAATTTCATGGGGTTACCTTGTTTTAGGGCATTTTTGGAATAATATTGCCTTTTCGTCATGTACAATGCTACTTGTGGTAATAAATGTAGCATCTTGTTGGTTCCTTTCTCTTTGAGTGTACAAACGCTCGCCAGGCGCATGACTGTCTCTTCAAGTAAGGTAGTAACGTATATTACAGGAAATTAACTTGGTGCTTTCACTAAATGCTCTCAGCTCTTCTTCTTTGAATAACTATCGCTGCAAGCGAGAAGTCTCTTTGTGGCTGGTAGGCATAGGTATCCCACACGAGGCTGTCTGCTGTTAGACGGAGCCATCGCTATAAACCTCACCCAGCTATCTCCGCAAAAATAAATTAAAAAGTCTCGGAAGAGCTGACGAATGAGGAGTTACCTCATATCATTCATACTTCATCTAGGAGTTTGTTACAAGTTCCAAATTGCCTGGTAGCTTCAACAATCCCGCGTCATGCCCATGCACTGAGCTGGTTAGAGCGCCAGTTAGAAGATAATATAGCCAGCCCATTATTATAATGAAGAAACTCAATGCGTTAAATGACGCTTGGAATGTTATCAGATTCCCTCTCGGTTCTTGAATAACGCTGTTGTACTCAATGGGGTTAAGTACTTTCCATCCCACCCAGCAGTGTTTGGAACATCCAGGTCAGTATCTCGCTTCCATATTTCCTGGCAATATTTTGTTTCATGCCCCAGTTGCGACTGAGGCCATTGTCTCCATCGTGGGAGTGTTAGTAAAAGTACCACACCACGTCTTATACTGCTCCTCTAACATCTTTGTAGGATACCGTAGCGGACAGGCGGTGCTGGGTGTAAGTATCCAGAGTCCGCGTATCTCCATCTATGTACATTAGAATTTGGCTGACTGGCTTTGCCCAAACAGTAAGTAGAGGCAGACAGCTCGAAAGTACTCTAGATCAACATTTTTTTGACGACAGGCTAGTTACCTTCAATGATCAATGACCAAACATCGAGCAGTTATCATTCAACTGCAGCACATGTCTCAGCCCAGCTCTTGTTTTCGCAATGGAAGTATAGCCGCCGTAGCATAAGCATCCGGGATCTGATTTTATGCCATATTTTGCCTTCTTGCGCCTCAGAAAGGATGCTAGCTATTCATGCTCACATTAGAATTGGCTGTTATTCTCGGGCAGCGAAATAACTAACATCCAGGCTTACGACACTCCCGGCAACAACTCACCATTTCATTTCCTCTTCTTCCCCTCAAAATAACACGCAAATACACATGATATCCATTATTTATTGAAACAACAGCCCCCAGGTTCACCATTATAGACTGAAGCCAGTGTCTCCATCGTGGGAATGTTGGTGACAACACCACCTCTTACCTTACTCCTCTATCAACTTAGTCGGAGGGCGCCAAATCAACTCAGTCCTAACCGTTGCAAGTTTTTCCTCCGCTACTTGCAATAAATCTGTGTTCTTTTACTTTGTTTTGATTCGTAAAAGAATATCATATCGAAACTAAGTTGACTCTTGTGTAGATTCCATCGCCGGCGATGAGAGCGAATCTCATTCTCAGCTTCCAAACTCTACCAATTAGTCTGCCATTCTTCATATATCAACCAGATCAGCTTCCGTTAAATTAGCAACTCTGGTACTCGACAACAGGCATTGCCAAACTCAACTTAGCTTGACTTCCCGCAAATAACTCTAACCTTAGAGAGAATACGAGATTAATTAGATCAAAGTGGGCTGGCTGGAAGAAACAACACATTGGTCATCCTTGAACTCGGAGCTTGTGATACAATTAGGGTTCCTAAATGTGTGAAATCCGATCCAATCCAACAGCCAGACTGGTGTGACATATGCTGGATATATATAGAGATTGATCAATGGTCTTGTAGCATTTGAATTCTCCATTTCACTTGAAAGTGACTCATTGTATCTTTTTATTCCTCGCGTTCGTGCGGTGGAGCCCTTGTCATCGAGTTATCGAACTCACAAAATGAACACTGATACTTCGTGGCACAAAAGTTAGGTCGCTCTAGTATGGTGGCATTCTCCGACTGCTCTTCGCTGAGTCTTGGGCCAAGATGCGTGAAACTCGGCCGAAAAGTACGATATACTCCAGGTAGCTGGTGCCGAGGCACAGAAGAGTTACTGGAACCTCAATCGGGTGGCCTTTGTGTAGACAAATGGTGCTGCTCCCAGTAAACCAAACCAGGCGCAACATATAGACCCTCATTTTAATATTTCACCAATACATCCACATTACTCAGAAATTATCACGCAGTTTAACACTCGCAAGCTATCTGCCTTGATGCCTTATGGCTTGAAACACAATGCCAGCGTTGGTCTGCTGTTTCAGCGCTCAGATGACGCCTTGGGTATCTCTTCCTTGACGCGCTGATTACATGAGGGGGTCTCGTGTATTTATACCGTTTGAATAAAGTAAATGTAGAGTTGCCTAGATCAGCCGGTTGCGACGAATTCATTGATTTGCCCCTGACTAGTGTCCAGCCTCATACCAACCTCAGTTCGACCTAGTCCAGGGTTAAGCTTTCAACTCGTGTCTGTTTTCAGCCCCTGAAGATAACTATGCCGGATGGAAGTTTAATCAAATGCCATCTCTGGTATAAGTCGTCGATACATTCATTGAATGCTGTGTGTCTTCTGAAAAGCGCACCTGCTGCCTAAGAAAATATCTTACCCTAAGCCCGGATGGCAAGCCAGGCTTAGTCCGATTACCTCGACAGAAAGTAGCCAGGCAGAGTTTTCACTGTCATCTCCAGCCTAAAGAGTGGGTAGCAATATGTCCGTGGGAACTTAAGAGCCATCTAGGCTTCAGGTCTAGGTATAGGTCACTGTCTGCTAAAGGAGAGTGACAACATGAACCTCCAGCGGCTGGGACATGGTTGCTGGCGATCCCAACCATTCACCGCCTTAAATGAAAGCCCTAGGCGTACGATAAACCTGAAGAATTTCGTCGATCAGAATGGAAACCCCCCGTCAAACACGAGAGCTGGGTGAAGCCGCTCGCGATATTTGGATCCCAATGACGTCACGGCACCAGTCCACCAAAACCTCGGCTCCACCTCAATGTTGATTGCCAGATTTGGAAAGAAAATATCGAATCTCGATTCCTGCTGACTAAGGGAATCTGGGTCTAACAATTGCACCAAGCGCGCCAAGTTGAACTAAGGTGTGTCTCGCAGACCGCAACGGGCCATGAGGGGTCGAAGGTTGGGTTGCAGCAGAAGGCTTACGCTTAATCGAGGGAGGGGGGGGAAGAGGATGGGCATTTGCCAGGAATTCGGGAAGCGCGAGTAAAAATCCCGTCATGGTTTTTTTCTTCTCGCTTCTCTTCCCTGCTGGAAGGGAACTGCACTTTCTCGCCCAACAGAGAAGAACCCCACCATCGTACGAGTTTGGGTCCCTCCCCCCTATCTTAACCAAAAGCAGGATTTTCCCTTAATCCAAGGCATGAGCCTGTCACCACGGTATATCCGGAACCCTATAATAATACCGGTGGATTTTCTTTCCCTTGTGTAAGGGGAGAATTATCTGGCTTTGATCATGGCATAAACCGATTCGCCCTGGCGGCTTGGAAAGTGGAGGGTAGCTGCTGTCAGAAAACTCGTGCTGCAGGATGGTTGTAAACCATGCCGTCCAATCATGCGAACGGCAGAATGACAAACAGGAAAGAGGCCGAGGCCCGATGCTTCGGTTTCCATTTGGCGGTGGAGGATAAGCGAGTTGCATGTACTTCAATCAATATGGCAGGTCTCACGATGCTTTTCGTTTCGGGGGTACATTATACAAGGGCACGGGCGAGATTCTAGGGTGGTAAATACCACCTCGGCTGCCGACGCATTGGTCCTAATATCCTCTCCAAAAAGCGGAGAACCTAAGCGCGCGTGGGGGGGAGGAGAGGAGACATAGATCCAGACAGACCTCGTCACCCCTATACGTGAGCAGTTAGTGTGTTGGAGAGATAAAACAATCGCTGGAAAGCACGCCAGGCCGTGCGCCTCAGACATCCACGATGCCAAGCAAATATGACAACCAGATGAAGGGCCCAAACGCGAGTCAAAACCCGTATATTTGTGTACCACGTCGGGTCGATCCGATCGCTCGATGACATAACCGAGTCCACAAGCTCGAGACAAAACAAAGGCCAAGATATTGACTGTTGAAGTCAAGTTGATGCTCTGGGTCCCAGTAAGTAGGGCTGGATAGGCCTGTGATACTGGGTCTAGGGTAGGACAGAGGCTTGGCCACGAGAGGACGGACGCAAACGTGCATCTCGGAGCTGGCTCTACAGAAAGCCACTTGCTAGGATTGGTAGTCTAAGGTTTAGACGTTCGTTGGGTGCTCTCTGGCCCCGACTGATACTAATTCACGTCGTGGTTTCAACTAGGAGAAATTTTTGTCGCGAAGGCATTCTGGAAATCCGCATACAGTCTAGGGACGTCTTCCTAGAAATGGGTTACCGTATGCTAGTCTGGTCCTGCTACAGACTAGCTCCGGCCTATCGTAGCTTAACAGAGGCACAGCCGTTTTCAGTTGGCACTATCAAATACGTTGGGGATTCGTAAGGGACTTGCGTATGTGCTTGTCTGTCTGAGCAGATTGATCGACTCGACGCGCTTGTCCGCTTCGCCGATTCTTTAGGTAGGTCACTGGCGCCAGGTAGTCGAGGTAGGTAGGTAGTAGTCAGCAAAAGTCGGGGCGATTGGCTGCGTCAACCACACCGGGATCCGAGACACGATCCTCTCGACCCATTTCCGAATTGAGTTTGCTGGCAGATGCAAAGAGGGGGGAGACCAGGCAAGGGGTCCTGTCCTGCTTGGACCAACACCTTGGACAATGCAGAACGTGCCGAGCATTGCGGAGGAGAGTCTCGCTGGGCTAAAACCATGGTAATTTGACAGTCGGTAATTGTTTCATTTGACGTGCATCTGTGACTGGCCAACCCCAGAGGCCAAGCTGGTCAAAACCGGAGAGCTCGAGAGACTAGCATACTGGTAGTGCCATCGCACGATCACTCGACGCTAGGAGCTCCGGCTTAGGGATTGATAGATACAGGCGCTACTGAGAGGGTTATCTTTCATGGGGCACGGGCTATTACTCCATATTCCATACCTAGTGCTACCACGGTATGTCGTGCTGGTAGATCCAAAGGGTCTATGCTCGGGGAAGGAGTAAGAGCGGTGACCAGGATGATGCTAGTGCTTCTCACCTGAGAGGTGCCGACGATCAAAAAAAAAAAAAAACCCAATTGATGCAGAGTCAGCGCAGCGCGGGACAGACCAATGCGAATGACTTGTGGCGACGACCTGAGGGTGGCGTGCTGGTGGTGGTGGTGGTGGTTCATGCATCCTTGCGGCTCCTGCCTTTGCGTGATTAGCACCCTGGAATGACTGTGCGGCATCGCATCGGGGGTGGGTGTCCCCGGCATGGGAAACAGAATAAGAGCGCCCGATAGCCCTAGTGCTATGTACATGGTGATTAGTGTCGATGAACATAGGCCTAGAAGAGTTTATCGAGCGGCCATCATGGGCGCTTTGCGGCTCGGATGCTCATATGGTCCATCGGAAGCCGCTCAGAGAATCTAAAGGCTGCGTCGAGATAGCATGTGTAGACGCTAGTCATCGGATTGCAACAGCCTCATATGCACAATCCAATCCATATCGATCGTCAAAAGGCTACGGCGGGTGGTGGTGGCGGCAAAGGACGGAGGGATGGATGCAAATGGGAGGGGCGTGGCGTGGCGTTTTGGGGGGGCGGCATTGGACGGCGAGACTTGGGTCAAAGCAGCTAGATGGTGATGGGCGATGAGAGACATAGGGCAATTTTAGTCAGGACAAGAACTGGTTCATGTCTTGACAGGCACGCGTCAGCAGGATAGTGTTGATTTATGCAAGGGAGATCTGTGTTTTTTTTAAGGTCCTGCAGCAGATGTACGTGTATCTGCTCGTCAGACCTGAGTTTACGTACATATGCATCGGGGCCCAGGTGGTTTCCATCGCTGCGAATAATAAAATCACCTGCGCGCGTAGCGCTGTGCCTGAGATGAGGGTTGGCACGATGGAGGGGGGATGAGCAAGGGTGGTGCTGGATTAGTCGACCACTGCCTTATTAGTCGGCCGAAAGTACGGAGTAAGTACTCGGTACACGCTCGAGCGACCAGGCCAGGTGAGGCCATCAGTAATAAATTACATGGACGGTCGATTGGCCTGGCGCAGTCCATGTCATGCCCTGCCAGGGAAACTCGCGGGTATGGATGCACGCACATATAGGGAGACTCATTTGCCTGGATCACGGCCTGGATCCCCTCCAAGGAAGGATGAGAGCATTGTCGGTGTTCATGGGGGCCCTCCGCTAGTCGTTGATGCACCGCTGGGTAGAGCCCAGGGCCCCAGGATCATCGCGACGGCAGCGTCGCATTCACGCTATGAGCAGGTTAGGGACGACAGGTTGTGGTACGCCTACAGACAATGCCGTGTAAAGATCCCACCAGGGCTGGTCCTTGAAAGTGACGGTGATGTGCCGTTGGCTCCGTTTTCCTCTGCTTGAAGCTGCGCTAGTTGAGAAAGGAGATATTAGTCCGTACTGCATTTCCTGCAGAGAGCGAAGAGCACCTGCCGACGCCGCCGCCAACCGACATGGGCAGAGGGAATCAAAACAAAAACAGCCCTCCAAAACAAAACAAACAGATCACAAAATCGATGTCGCGCCCATGTACGAGAGAGCGATCGTCTTGGGCGATGCCACTTACATGATATGGAGGCGCCACTGCCCACCTTATGGTGGCATTATGAAGCAGAACCCAGGGCGCATCTGCCTATCTTGTCGTGCTTCTCGTCCTCTTCCCCAGGGTCTCCTGATAAATAATAGGGGACCATGCTTATCGGTTACGGTGTCTCCTCCACATTACGGCGAGAGTGGCCATGGCCATGGGTTGTTGTTTTAGCGCAGGCAAGGTGATGCCAGGGTGAGGCGGCAACCCAATGAAATGCGCTTGCGATCCTGCAACCCCTGCACCACGGGCGCAACCAGACAGTCGTCGTTGCATCCACGAACGAAGCTGGTTGGTCTTGAAGACGCAGGTGAGATGGGGCCTGGTGCTGCAGAAGGGAAAAGAAGCTGGCTGAGATCATTGCCCCCGTGGGATCAAGAGCCTGGGTTGGCACGGGGGACACCCGAGTCCGGGCAGGAGCTCGCTGAAGCTCAGGCCCGACACGGTGAGATCGTGCCTGACGAGCGAATGACGGGCAGCAGACCCAAGGGCTCGCTGTGCCTGGCAGACCGGCCAGAAAGAGAAACCGAGCACTTCCTGTGCAGCAATGCCATCTATGCTCTTTTGAATTTTTCTCGCTCTCTTGTAGAACCCTTGTAAGCAATGACGCACATTCATACCATTCCCAATGCAAATTGATAATATTAATCCCAAAATGCATCCGAGCCGTCTAAACGGAGAAGAGCACGGCCCCACAGGCATGATGTTTAGGGGGTCAGCTCCACTCGCCATTGCCCGCTAGGACGCTGCTCTGCTGCTGCGTGTAAATTATTGGGAGGAGGCCTGGGAGGCAGCTGGGTGGTGTGGCCAGGGAAGGAGCGAGGACGGGAGCGACATGCTAGGCCAGCCCAGGGAGGTCCCTAGGTACTCGGTACAAGCACGTCCCTTACCTGCAGCGCACCTTTCACAGTGGACGGCCAGCAGGTGAGGAGCCCGTCCCGCCCTGTCCTGAGCGCCAAGCTCTCGACGTCCAGTGCCATAGCCTCTTTGGGACCGCGCTCTCGTATTACTGAGCGACAGGCAACCTCACTAGCGGGTGAGCACTCGCTCACCTCGCTCGAGTTTCAGTCCCTGGCAGCCCTTCTCCTGTCCTTCTCCAATTGCTTCTCTCCTTGCCTCCTTGCCTTCCAACCTCCATCGCCGCCTCTTCTCTTCTCATTCTACTACATCATCGTTGCATCTTCTCCTTTCTGCATTTTCGTTCTTTTTTTCTGGTTCTTTCTTTTCCTTTCGAGTGCCCCCCTTTTATATTCCCACTCTCCATACTCCCTTGGCCGCCCCTGCGTCGCCCATCTGCCTCACTCACGCCCCTGAGCCAGGCCACGGTCTCCTTTGTAACTCGACCCCCCTTTCCCGTCGACGTTTTACAAACGAACCCTCCGACCCGATCATCTTCGGCCTCTCACAACGGTCAGAAGATTGTACTGGTCTACTTTGTAGACGCAGCCGTTGTCTCCATAGCCCCCATTGTTTGCTCGATCTGGCCTATGTCGTCGTTTGCTTGACGCGTTTTTATCGACAGGTCTTCTTGCCTGCTCGACCCGTAACCGACGACCCCAAAACCCTAGCCGTTCGATACTATACCATTTGAACCTTCGACGAGCAATTTACGCGGTATTTTGATTGGCGATTCCGAAACTTGGCCTTGATTGCAGAGTAACTCGTGGTAGCAGCGAGTTCTCATATCCATCCACCCAAATATTTGCCTTAATCCCCCCTTGGCCGCTGGCGTCCTCTAGCTCTCTCCGCCAACACTTTGCATACTCGCTGTCTTTCCGTCGACGTCAAAACCAATTAGACGAATTGCCCCAAAAAAAAAGAAGAAAAAAGAAAACAAGCCAAAACCAAAAACAACAACGAAACCAAACACTCCCAAACGTTCCCCACAACAGGTCGTTTGGTATATTTGCGAATCTTGATTGAGTTTGGTTTCGTCAAGCCCATCGCGAGCATCATTGTCCCAAGCTCCATAGATTGAAGCTTCTCGCGGGCTCTTCACCTTTCATAGACACACCCTGAAGACAAATTATGGCCGCGTTGGTTCAAACATATACAAAAGAGACGGCACCAATCACGATGTTTCAGACTCGACCTACTTCGGCCACCGGCCGGATGCCATCTGGCCAGCAGACTCACCAGTACTCAGGATCCATGGCACAATCACCGAGAACAGCGACCCAGTTTGGTGCTACACCTGGCTACCGTGGCTCAACCCCGATTCAACAATATGCCTTCACGAGCACCCCGAGTTTAAATCAGAGTAATCAGAGGCAAGGGCAGAAAGGGAGCACATCTCCGGCACCACAGGCCTCGCCTGCTCCACGTTCTCCTTCATCCAGTGTATCTGCTGGATCGACAGGCAAACCTGCCCCGGAGCGGTACAGGAGAAACAGCGCCCAGGCAAGCAGCAATAATCACGGTCGATCCCAAAGCGCCACGTTGCCATCGACAGCGAACCTCCCCAATACTTCTCAATTCTACGGAGTATCAAACAATTCGAAGACCGCGTTGCCCAATCGCCCTGCAAGTTTCTACGCAACCATTCCTGGTGGTTCAATGGATGACATGCATCTCCATCAGCCATCCCAAGATGCGAAAACTATGCGCCGACGAAGTATCCAGAGTCTGGAGTCGCTGACTGCGTTCAAGCCACCGTCATCGGAGCCGGTGAAGGTTGTTAAGGATGCGAAGACTCTCCGTCCTTCCTTGCCAAATACTTCAGTTCACTCTCGCAGCGGAAGCTCAGAGAGCGTCGGTTCTAGCCGTAGCACCCACTCTCGTCCTTCTGTAAGTCTTGCAAAAACCGCCAACCTCCATTTCATAGTATGCCTTCCGCTAACAAAGTGTCAATCGTTAGTCTGCAAGTCGAACATCCGCCAACCACACAAGCAACACCTCTTCGACACCAACCGAAGAGACGTCGAAGCAAGAACAGCCCAAGTTGGCAACTGCTCCTACCCGAGGAAGCTACTCAGATGCTCTCAAGCGTGGCCACAACCCCTCACCTTTATCGCGACCGGTCACTATGTCTGGCGAAGCTGCCGAGAAGTCAGCTGCTCCAACCAGCAACTTGGACAGCCCTGCAGCGAAACAGCTGGCAGCAATTAACCAGAAGGGCGCAAAGGGCAAGAGCAAGACCTCCAAGTTGCGGCGAGCATTTTCCTTTGGTAGTGCCTCCGAATTACGAAAAGTTGAGGAGGAGAACAACGAGAAGAAGGAAGCAGCTAGCAAAATGCAGAAGAAACAAACCCCTGAGGAAGCGTACGAGTCTGAGCAGGCCCGGATCGCAGAAGCCCAGGAGGCTGGCGGCATTGGAAACAGCATCTACGGCGGTCGTTTCTTTGGATCCACAGATAATCTCTCGATATCCTCCACAGCTTCTTCGGCTTCCATCATGATCCGCAAGATGGGAAGGGGGATGAAGAAGGGCACCCGCTCACTTGCCGGCCTCTTCCGCCCTAAGTCTGTCATTGGTGTACCACCTCCTGAGCCCCTGGCCCCCGAGACGAGTCAGACAGCTGTCTCCATGGTCACCGTTGAAGCCGAGACGCAACGTGTCAACGTATCTGCTGAGCCCAAGACTTCAGATAACTTCCCTCATCTTGAGCGAAACTCGTTAGACGCTTCTCAGATCCCTGACATGGTGAATGAGAGATTGGGCAGCTCGGGAACTGACAATTCGAATTCCCGAAAGAGTATTGTGGGAGGCGACAAGGAGCGAGCTGAGGCCCTTGCTGCTGTGCGCAAGGGTATCTTGAAGCGTATGTGTCTTGCATTTGGTCCCCTTGCTTGTCTTTTTGACTAACATTGCCGATAGGATCTGGAAGCCCAAACAATCGTGGTGCTGAGTCTGGACTTGAACTCCCCAATGTCCCAGCTGTGTCTGATTCGCCAAATTCAAGTGCTCCTAGCACACCAAACGATGACCAAGGCCATCGCAGAACCGGCTCGATTGCTTTAGGAAATGAGGACTATTTCATGACTGCTCTTCGCCTTCGTCAGGACACTAAGACCGCACCTCCCACTCCTCACGCGAAGCGCAATGCCACATTCTCTCCTCGCCTCATCTTTCATGATACCTGGCCACCACAAGAGTATGATAGACGAGGTGAGATTGCTACTTGCAATCGTCTCACGCCTATGCTAGCTCAGCAGATCAAGGAAGAGCTCAATACCTTCAAAATGGTAGGTTTCTCCTCTGTAGCTTAATCACCATTGGTTTGCCAGTACTGACCTCGAGTTTAGGAGATGGAAGTCCATGAGACCTCGAAGATCTACACTCACTTCTTCTAATTGATGCCTCGCTCAGTCAAATTTGCCGACTGTGACCAAATCTTGGTCCACATAAACCACCGGCTCGCAACATTATGTACTCACAACCAAAGGAACCATCCATAGGCGTTCAGGGACAGCATTGTAAGGTGTCAATGGCGTTTCGTCATTTTGTTTTTTTCTCCCATTTGTGGAATTTAGACCACCGGGTCGTATATCAAGTTAATCTCGAGGCAATTTTGGTGCAGTGGACCGGGATATGCTCACGCATTCTATAAAGTGGTTGGAGACGAATCGCCAGGTACAGGGCAGACTCTCTTTTCATTGCTCTGCTATTACCAGGTCACCCATTCCTTTCTCTCTTTCTTTTCATTTACTCTTTTCCCTTATTGTTCGAAGCGACAACGTTGGCAAAGCACATATTCTTATGTACAGGATGAACATGGGGTTATGTCTGAAAAGACAAAAATGCTGACCACGGAATGGAAACAAGACATTGAATATGGCGACACCGATTTGGGAGGCAAGTTGACCTTGCATGGAGGAAGACTTCTTTCCTCATTAATTTGGGATGTCATGGTAGAAATGGTCTTTTTATTTATAGCTGGATCAGTCAACGAAATAAGTGAGACGTTATAGAGATGTTTCCTCTCTACAAATATGATTATCGTCATGCTGAATTCCGAATGGGACGTGAATTATGCTAGATGCGTTTGTTTCAAGTGACACTGTTTGGGGTTTGCATGGGAGGGAGCTGCCAAGCAAGCTCTCCAGATCTGAGCAAGGGAATTGTTGTGGGTTCGGGCAAATGTGGAGACCGTTGTCCCCGGCTCCTTGGCGCTTCGGTTAGTAGTTTGTTTCAGCCACAACTAGACCCACCAGCCACAGTGTTGTCATACCTTCAACTTTTTTTTTTTCTACCCCGGTGGCTCGCCTCCACATGCAAGTAGAGCGGAATCTCAAACCCCACGACTCTGCTTGAAATTCTCGGGCTGTTCGAGACGGAAGGCGGTTCAGCCAGGTCTTCCTAGGGATTTATCTATGTGGCTGGCTCCTCGACCTTTAAACCGTCTGTACATTGGATCTTCGCTCTATTCCGCACTACGAAGGAATTTCGCGACGATGGCGGCGACCCAGGAAAATGGGGCTGCGAAGCCGACATCGACCCCCAGCGCTGCGAGTTCCAAGTTGCATGGGCGGGAGTTCTATGAGAGCATTGGAAAGCCCAAGTTTATTGTAGCCCCCATGGTAGATCAATCTGAGTTTGTGAGTCCCCTTGCGAAAAAGAAATCGACACTCATAGCCCTCGTTCGGCTTTGCGCCATGACTTGAACCCTTTGGTGCCCCCAATCATCACCTCTTTCTAAGACGACGTTGTTCTAGGCCTGGCGAATGCTCACGCGATCCTTCATACCCGCCTCGGAGCAGTCGAGCCTGCTTGCGTACACGCCCATGTTCCACGCGCGACTCTTCGCCCAGGACGACAAGTACCGAGCCGCACACTTCCAGGCCGTCAGGCCGGCGTCCGAGTCCGAGCCCAAGGAGCCCTGGCTCGACGGGAACCCGTCCATCGACCGGCCGCTCTTCGTGCAGTTCTGTGCCAACGACCCGGAATACCTCCTCGAGGCCGCCAAGAAGGTGGCACCGTACTGCGACGCCGTGGACCTGAACCTCGGGTGCCCGCAGGGCATCGCGCGCAAGGGCAAGTACGGCGCCTTCCTGCAGGAGGACCAGGACCTCATCTTCCGGCTCATCAACACGCTGCACAGGGAGCTGCCCATCCCCGTGACGGCCAAGATCCGCATCCTCGAGACGGAGGAGAAGACGCTCGCCTACGCCCGGAACGTCCTCGCGGCGGGGGCGTCCATCCTGACGGTGCACGGGCGCAGGAGGGAGCAGAAGGGACACCTGACGGGGACGGCCGACTGGAAGATGCTGCGGTTCCTGAGGGACAACCTGCCCCCCGAGACGGTCATGTTCGCCAACGGAAACATCCTCCAGGGCGGGGACATCGAGAGGTGCCTGGAGGCGACGGGCGCGGACGGCGTCATGAGCGCAGAGGGCAACCTGAGCGACCCCTCCATCTTCGGCATCCCCCCTCCCGCCGGCGAGGAGGGCAGGGAGTACTGGAGGGGTAAGGACGGCAAGGGCGGCTGGAGGGTGGACGCCGTCACGAGACGCTACCTGGACCTGCTGCACAAGTACGCCCTCGAGGAGCCGTCGTCGCCTCCCCAGAGGCGGCCCCTCTTCGTGCCCGGGGACGACACCGCGTGGCTGACCGAGGCCGATAACAAAGAGGCGGAGGATGAAGACGGACCCCCCCGGAAGAAGCGCAAGCCCACCAAGCGCCTCGAGACGTCGCCCAACCTCTCCGCCGTCCAGCCGCACCTCTTCCACCTGCTCCGCCACTTCGTATCCCGACACACCGACGTGCGCGACATCCTCGCCCGGAGCCCCCGCGAGGGCATGGAGGGCTACGAGCGCGTCCTCGCCGCCGTGGAGCGCAAAGTCGCCGAGGGCCTGATCGAGTACGAGCGCACGGGAGGGAAGAGCTACGAGGACGAAGTGCGCGAGCTCTACGAGAAGGAGGACGGGCCGGAGGGCGAGAGCTCGGTGCCCACGCTGAAGCGGTGCAAGAGGCCCTGGTGGGTTGTCCAGCCCATCATCCGGCCGCTGCCCTCCGAGGCCATGGCCAAGGGGGCCATCAGGCCGAGCAAGAAGGATCTCAAGGCCGGGGAGAATGGCCAGCAGCAGCAGAACCAGAAGGAGACGAAGGAGAGCAGCCAGGTAAATGGGGACGGCGTAAAGGGCGAGACTGCGCCTCTCCCGGCAGTAGCTGAGGTCCAGCTCACTGAGCAGGCGAAAGAGATTGCCTCGCGTGATGAGCTGGTCTCGGGTTGAATTGGGGAATGATTGCCACTTCGTTTATGAGAAAAGTAGATACGTGTCCTAGATGATATAGACTATAATGTATGCCGTCGAGGCAGAATAAAAGATGTAATACAAAGAGACCCTAGAGGTTAAACCTATCTGTCGATGAACAATCGATGTTGAGACTTGGCTACGGACGTATTTCACGGCAATGAGGATTTGAGGGTTTAGAACCGAAGCAGAAGACGTGTATTTATTGTGACAATTGACTCCTATATTTGAATCAATCACCCAAACTCCGATGCTATGATTGTATACAAAAAGAAAAAAAAAATCAAAGGGTATTGAATTGAGTAAATGCAGACAACAAGATCCCTAGTATTTATCAGATGATTTGAGATTTATGGGGTTGGAAATACGGTTTGAAAGGAAATGTTCTCTCCCCCAAGAAAAGTGCCCCAATCCAATTCATTGAATGGATCATCGTACCAACCGAACATGTCTAGGCTTCGGGACGTGACGGATGGCGTGGAGAGTGCTTGATCATATTCGGCAGTCAAGGCATCGTAGAGGGCGGACACAATATCTGGGGAACGGTCAGAAGCCCTCATCCAAGGCCGCATCTCAGCGAAACTCTCAAGGGCTTTGGCCAAGCTCGCCCTGCACATGGCAACACGGTCGACGGCGGAGGTTTCCATGTTCTTATCCACGGCAATCGCCAATAGGGGAGTCATGCAGGCTTGGAAAAGATACCACGCAGCGTTCCAGACATGAACCCTGTTTGGGGTCCAGTAGAGCGCGATTGCATCAATGGTATCGCTTGCCACCGAGCAACATGAGTCCAATAGCCTCTGTGGTTCTGGAGGTAGTTCTGTGATATTCTTTCGGTGACCGTGGGCCACATAGAGGAAGGACGACCGTGTAAGTAGCATTCGGGCGTTGAGATATCTCGTTCGCATGAATTCTCGGGCAATTTGAAAACCTTGACGCGAAGAAGATGGCTCGGTGATGCAGGGCGGTAAGCTCTCATACCACTGCACGAGTTCCTGATCGAAGGAGATGACCTCTTCCAGTGAGAGTCTGCCTGATCGGGCGAATCTTTGCTGCATCCTGTCGCAGATAAGACAGAAGCTGGAACTGGCCTGCAGTGAAATAATGGCGTGGTCTTGAGGAGATGAGGCTGTGGGAAACTGGGTGTCCATTGTGGTATTGTCCCAGCGTCCGCAGGTTGGTCTGCCGTGAGTCATAGCTCCCCAAGTGTCCAGACAAAAGAGGCTCCACCAAGTTCTTCGTCGAGTCTGGATGTGTTTTTGGTGGATTGCTTCTGTTTCTGGGTCGTCGCCCGTCGACTTTTGGCGAGGTTCACGATGCAAACCAAGGGCTATGGCTATACGGTGGGCAGCACCCAGGACACTGTAAGCCATATTGGGTGAGTTGCGATAGTGCAGGTAATAGCCACCAAGGAGACAGAGAGCATGCAGGCTGTCAAGGTTGCCTGCCCCTAAACTGTCGAGATTGACAAAAGACCGAGCCTGGTGGTAGTAGTATTCGTGAAGACTGTCACTTCCCGATGCGATAGAGCCCATGACAAAGACCATGTTGAGGAGGCCTTTCCATGATGCATCCTGTCGAGCCCCAGAAAGATAATCTCGGCGAAAATCTTCTTCATCAAGGAGAGGGGTAATGGAATGAACACTATCGAAGAAGAAGTCAACGCAGCGTTGCTCCTTAAGCCTATCCCTCTCCAGATAGGAAACTGGCGGCAGGGGCTGTGACGGGATTGCAGCCCAAGCCTTGGAACATCTCACTGTATGTTCCTTGGCAGCGGGGCATAGACGAAATATACCCCTGATTATGGCGCTCATCGAAGTCATTCCCAGATAGGAACGAATTTGACTATCCGTTGTGAGACCAAAGGCGTTGACATCGTCGCTGGCCACGCTGCATGGTTCCTGTTGCGTTTCGTCCCATCGTCTCACTACAGGTGGCTCGCCATTTTCAGACACGGCGGCAGAGTCATCCGCATCTGCTTGATGTGGCACTATATCTTCTGGTCCTGCTCCTCCTTGGTTTAATGATATTCGCAGACTATCTCTGCGAGATGAATGAATAAATGCAAGAGCATTGGTGTTAGTAGTGCTGGGAAGGAGATTCAAAAGTTCAAGAGCCCCTTTGCCTTTGAGATCCGACAAGGGAATGCCGGGGAACAGGGTATCAAGGATTTCTTTTTGAGTCCGTAATTGTTCAGAGGCTTTGTCGAAAGTGCTGTGATTTCTGTGTTAGATCCAAGATGGAACCAGACATGAGGGCAAAGCTCTTCTCGCGTAGGCAGGGGGAGGACGGCTTACCTCCTGCTTACAGCGTTTCTCTTCAAACGTTGACGGTAGGCGCAAGAATCTGGTGACCTGTAGTAGACACAGCTGGCACAGGGAAGACGGCCATCGCACTTGACCTTGCGTCTTGTGCATTCCAAACAAGAACGATTGACCCTGCGGGTGGACAGTTCGGGGTCTTGGGATGATGCTAAGGAGCTCCCGTGAGGGGTATCGGGGGGCTGAGAGGGCATGGCTACTGGGTGGTGGGATGGTTCTGGTTGCCACCGCACGCAATGACGGTCATTCCCACGGCTGCATCAGAGCGATATTGGCTGTCAAGGAATAGTTGTGTCGGCCGTCAGCAGAGCGAGGTTGGGCATGATTTGTGATGTGATGTGATGTGAGTAGCGCACGACACCACATGGTATGATGGATGTGGAGAAGGAGGACCTGCAAATCACGAGGAATCCGGGGGAGAGGCCTGGAAGGAGAAGGGACCCACCCCAGGCTCAGGTTTCGGCCAGGCTGGTTTCCGCAATCCTGGCACGATGCAGAATACTAGGTACTTGGAGAGTGAAAACTGGGTTTTCGAGAAAGTGTAGTAGATTAGTTGCCGTATACTACGCACAACTCTGGAAACCATCTAGCGATGCCATTCTGTATCAGTTCGTACACTGGAGGTATACCTGAGGCACGACATCGGAGACTCCACAGTGACGGCCCGAAGTGCCATTGACTGACACTTTTCCGGTGCCTGGGGTGCACCTTCTTCAGCGGGTTCTTCAGCGGGGAGGTACGTGGGAGTGGAGAAGGAAGGTGCGCCGGTGCCAGCCACTTGCGCCTTCCAGCCCGGAAATTCCCCAAAAAGGAACCGGTGGCCACTTCCTTTTTAATCCCATCCAGTCTGCCTTGTTTCTCTCGCAGAGGATAGATGAGCCAGAGCTGGTTGACCTTCACTGTTGGCCCAAGAGCATCGATCAATTGGGATGTGATATTCTTTTTTTTTTTTTTTTTTTTTGCTCATGAGCTATCGGCTGGTTGGTTAGTCAAGTTGTCAATTCACCACCGAGTATCAATAAGTTCTGCCCAGGGCAGGACACTCTTGACCTTTGATCACCTACAGTTCGCTATGACAATCGACGAGATTCTGAAAGCACCTGATTGTCTATAGGTAACCTGAACAATGACGATGATAAGAGAAGGTTTTGACGGAAGCACGGCGAGTGCGAAAAGGGCTGAATTCCGGATCTTGCCACACAGAGCAGAGGAGCCTTCGGACAATGGCTGGATCTGTGGGTTGAGGCTGCAGAAGATGGTAGGATGCCTCGGTGGGAGAGAGGGCAAGACTGAAATAGCCCTAGATTCTACCCAGTGTTCCTCAAGCAACGGCGTCTCGTACATATGCAGATGTAGCAATGTCAAACATGTCCTTTCTGGGCAGAAATGTCACCACCTCCTGCCCATGTGGATCTGGCGAGGGTGATAATGTTACCGGAGAGACAATTTCTGAGACACACAAAACCCACTGTTTGACAACAAAGACAGAGTCAACGGGTCGGAAGATGTAGGTTTCATTCTGTGCCATGAGAGCAGCAGACTCCCTTGATGATCAGGAGTGTCGAGCTATGCTGGTGTGAGCTTAACCTGGAACTCGTCTTCCCTTGCGAGTCGACGTCGAGCTTGTTAAGCAGCTTATTCTTAGTCTTATCTGTTTGTCTTACGAAGTACAAAAAGTTTAGATAGCGATAGTTTGCAGAGGAGCGCACGGAACTATCCTTGGTATCTAGACCCATGACTGCGATTGTCGAGCTGATTCGATTGCTCTACTATCCTAGAATCTTCCTCAAACGCCCAATATTCAACCGGAAATACTTTAAATCAGGCTCAAATACACATCAATCTCGCTCCTCTACCACACCGGAAGATATTTCTCATTTTTGGGAGGCTCTTCGTCGATGGAAGAAGCCCGGCCATGCCGGCACCCATTCGGATGATGAGAAAGCAGGAAAATTGGAGGAAATGTAGAAGCAATTCGGGCTCACAACAGAGGCCTCGCCTTAAGTACTCGTTAAAAGACTTGCGAGGGCGAACTCGAGACGCCGAGAGTAGCTCATATATTAGGGCCCTGGGACTCGTTCACGAACTGCGACCTGGCCATTCGACGAAATATGATCGCCAAATTGCTAAATCTATGAAGACGTCGATATCTTTGAGACATTCCCTAGCAGTGCCTGGTATTTTTGGATCATCACGACGCTCGGCTGAATCACGGTAACGGAAAGAGGAACCGGCTCGTACATTATACGCCAAAACAGTGGAGGGTGAGAGACAGTCGGTCAGAGTGCCTGATTTGCTGGAAGAATCCAATGACAACGATACCTTCGAGTGCCCTTACTATTGCCTACAGCTAGAGTCAGCGCTTATGAGAGAAGATAGGAACACTTGGAAGTAAGCAACGTTTGATACACATTGACAAGCTTAATAGCTGACTTGGTCCTAGGAGCCATTTTGTTTGAGATCTTATTTAGAAACGGGGATAAACTGTATGTAACTAAGGGTGAGTGGATGTATCACGAGATGCAAGTTCATCGGCACCCTTAGAACTGTAGGAATTGCAACTTAACAGTGTATTCTCCAGATGACATGACTTCTAACATCAGTCCACCCTCAGTCTAGGAAGGAAATACAATTCTCTGTGGTTTTGGAGCTGTACGAGCGACCTCTGGATGGCTTATGTCCCACGAAGCGGCCCTTATGTCACTATTCAGTCTGGCTCAAGCCCTCCTAGGCCACGCGGGAGAACACATGGCAGGGCTGTCATTGTCCGTGCTTCCTCGCTTGGGATAACGAGAATTAAAACGCAGACAGCTCTGCAATTATGTAGACACTCTTTTTCTACAAAGTCGATCGCGTGAGATATCGCGCCTGCACAGCGGCCTCTCTCTTGAGGATCTCGGACGTCTCGCAACATATACGACAAATTTACGTTAAGACTTCTGAACCTTGAATGTTCCAGATAGTTTGCTGTTTTCAGATGAAGCTCTTGGCTAGTAGAGCATCAGTCGTGTAAGAACCGTGTGTAAGCTAATGGACCAGAGCATCTCTCCCGCCACGTACTGAGACCCCATTATTCGAGTACCTCCTGAAGAACCAAATGATGAAAAAAGTGGTTTTATATTTGGTCCTATGTTTTTCTAGACTCGGACCTTTCAGAAAAACCTGTATCCGGAGTCGAAAATTAAGAGGATCAATTCTACCTAATTATAGATCGGTGTAGATTCTGCACTTCGATCTAAGAGACAACCCCAGCCACTTCCATTAGACGAGAACGGCAACTGACAACTGTCAGAACGAAAATGGGATTCGGGAAACCCTGAGGGTTTATGACATTATCTGGAATATTTCGACCTATAGACTCCTCATCCTGTCTCCCGGTAGCGTATGCTGGCCGAATCCCACCTTCGATGTTACTTATCTCCTCCCGGACATATATAAACCCGCAAGTGTGCGTTGTGGCCCAAGTTTCTGTGGGTAGTTTACAACTAGTCCGGGAATGAAGCTGCATCGTGTTGATTTATTTCCTTTCGCGGTAAAAGGAAAAGATCAGCCGCCGAGACTCCGCATAGCGTATATTCCCGAACCCACGATGTTTCCATCGTCAATCAACGGCATTATATGGTCTAATATAAGTAGACTATGCTATAGTATTCCACTTATATATAGTAATTGTACCGCTTGCTGACTTGGAAACTAACATTCCCCTCAATCCTATCGGAACATTCGACCCGTCTCACAGTAGAGGTTGGAAAATGGCCACACACAACAAGATCCAGCTTGAGAGTGGCTGGGTCTTCAAGCAAGAAGATGATTCTTCATCAGATCCATGGCTGCCCGTCTCTCGCGTCCCCACGCAGATTCATATGGACCTTCTCGATAATAAGAAGTGTGTCTCTTCATACTTCCCTACGCCGTTATCTGGATGAAGAGGTTGGCTAATATCAGATAATCAATAGGATACCAGACCCATTTGTGGATCTGAACGAGCGCTCTGTCCAGTGGGTAGGTGAGAAATCTTGGGTTTACCGACTATCATTCAAACTCCCATTTGAAAGCTCCCCCGAACAGGCAGCAGGCGCAGGAGTGAGGACAGACCTAGTCTTTGATGGCCTGGACACCTTTGCCACCGTCACTCTAAATGGGACCAAGATCCTCAGCACAGACAACATGTTCGTCTCTTATCGGGCTGACGTGACAAACATGATCTCAGCTAGCAAACAGAATGAATTGGAGATTGTCTTCGATTCAGCTCTGCTCCGAGGGCGTGACCTTGTCAAAGAGCATGCCTCTGAACATAACTTTCTCGTTCGTCAGACAGAGGCTGGACGCCTCCCAATCAGAAAGTGCCAGTGTAATTGGGGATGGGACTGGGGCCCAATTCTCATGACGACTGGTCCTTGGAAGCCAGTTTACATTGAGCAATACACAGCCAGGATAGACGATGTCTGGACGCAACATGAAGTCAGTGCCGACCTGGCTGAAGCTTCCGGCAGCATCCTGGTTAAATTGGATGGGGACATCCGCCAGGGGTATAAGACCATCGTCACTATCTCAGCAGACGGCGGAACAGTTCTGGAAGCGCAAGCTCATGACGATGGCAAGGGCCTAGCACGAGCCCCCTTCAAAATCAAAAATCCGGAGCTTTGGTATCCTCTAACATACGGGAAACAGTCTCTCTACCAAGTCGAGGCAAAGATAGTCGATGAGCAAGGCAAAGTCATAAGTTCGTTATCTAAGAAGATAGGCTTTCGACGCACAGAACTCGTCCAGGAATCCGACGAGCACGGCAAGTCGTTCTACTTCCGCATCAACAATGTAGACATCTTCAGTGGCGGATCGTGCTGGATCCCCGCAGACACCTACCAGGCGAACATCTCAGACCAGAGATTCCGAGACTGGATCAAGCTCTTGGCCGACAGCAACCAGACAATGCTGCGGATATGGGGCGGTGGCGTTTACGAGCACGACGCCCTCCTGGATGCCTGTGACGAGCTCGGCGTGATGATCTGGCACGACTTTCAGTTTGCGTGTGGAAACTACCCGGTATATGATTCATATCTAAATAACTTTGAGCTGGAAGCACGACAGCAAATCCGTCGGCTTCGAACACACCCATCGGTAGTGATTTGGGCAGGTAACAACGAGGACTACCAAGTTCAGGAGAGGTACAAGCTGGAGTACAACTACGAAGACAAAGACCCAGAGTCCTGGCGTCGGTCAACCTTCCCAGCGCGGTACATATACGAATATCTCCTCCCCAAACTCGTCCAAGAAGAGGATCCATACATGATTTATCATCCCAGCAGCCCTTGGGGCGACGGCAAGCCTCTAGACGACCCAACCGTTGGTGACATTCACCAATGGAACAGTAAGTCCTCTCCCAAGCTTCACCAGCATCTATAGAACAGGTATTGAACTGCGTCTGTCACAGTCTGGCACGGCCTCATGAGAAAGTACCAAGACGCCAAGTCCATGGGCGGCCGCTTCGTCAGCGAGTTCGGCATGGAGGCGTACCCCCATCTCAGCACCCTCAACCGCGTCATCTCGGACCCTTCCCAGAGATACCCGGGCTCCATGCCCATGGACGCCCACAACAAGGCCATCAACCACGAGCGCCGCATGATGACCTACGTCGTCGAGAACTTCCGCCCGACCAGCCTCGACATCGCCACCTACGCCCACCTCACCCAGATCGTCCAGGCCGAGACGATGCGCTATGTCTACAAGTCCTGGCGCCGCGACTGGGGGAAGGTAGGTAGCCGCAAGTGCGGCGGCGTGCTCGTGTGGCAGCTCAACGACTGCTGGCCCACCGTGTCCTGGGCCGTCGTCGACTACTACCTCGTCCCCAAGCCCGGGTTCTACGCCATCTCTCGGGCCCTGCGTCCCCTCGACGTGGGCGTGATGCGGACGGTGCACGACTGGACTTCGACGCACGATTTCGTGGACGAGAAGTCTGATCTGAAGACCGGGCAGGTCGATCACACCCTCGCAGCGAGAAACGGGACGTTCGACGTTTGGGTCGCGAGTAGCCGCACCGAGCCTGTCGAGCTCTCCGTAACGGTCAGCTTCATCTCCGTTCGCTCAGGGGCCGAGGTCCATGACCAGATCAGGCAGACAGTAACTGCTTCCTCCAACGCCACAACAACCATTATCGACTCTGCCCCCTGTCCGGCCTCCATCCCCGTTCCTGAAGATCTGACCCGGGCCTTTGACCTGTCCCAATATGATCCCTACGTCATCCACGTGTCGATATCAGCCAACGGACAAGTCATCGCCACCGACTCGGCTTGGCCCGAACCCCTGAAATACCTCGACTTTCCCGATCGAGGCCTCAACGTTCAAGTTTCCTCCACTGGAAAGCAGCTCACCGTCCAGGCCTCACGCCCCGTAAAAGGTTTCGTCTTCGAGGAGACGGAAGGCTTGAAGCTGAGCAACAACGGGTTCGACCTGATGCCTGGCGAAACGGAGACGGTGGAAGTCAGCGGGAAGATCGCAGCGAAGGAGCTCAAGTATACGTACATTGGGGCTCCGGGACCTTCCCTCAGTATCTAGTGAACCCCTTGGGTAGTTAGTCTAGAGGCAATTTGCTAAGTGAAGGAACACTAAATATCCCAAACGAACAAATCACAAATGTCAGTATAGATTGGATTAGATATTGAATAGCATTCAGCAACTTGGCTGCAGTCGGTAGTTATTGATGTACATCCCAGCTTCTAAACAAATTATACTTTAAAAAAAAAGAACCCTCTCCCGCTATGATAACTCATTCTAGTTTCCCCTGCGGCCTTTCTTCATGGGCGGCGGTGACCTCGACACGCTGTTACTGTATCGCCTCCTCTTCCCTTGTATTGGACTGACTGATCGCTTCCTCGGCGCCCTCGAGTCGACAGACGCCGATCTGTCCCGCTCACCCCGTCGAGGAGGGGTGGGGGATCTGGAGTAGGAATCCCTCCTGGCATTCCGGGCTGGAGGAGGAGAGGAGCTGTTCCGTCTGGCCCGGCGCGGTGGAGGTGATCGGGAGTCGTATGACGGGGATCGGCTCACAGGTTTTGCGCCGTTTCGTGGGCCCTTGCTCACTGAAGAGCTGTTCCTTCTGCCCCTACGAGAGTCAACACTGGGGTCTCGCCCACGCCTGACCGGGCTCGCAGAAGACGAATTTCGTCGTCTCTTGGGGGGAGGAGATCGGGATCGGCTGTAAGAGCTATATGAGGCACTCCGAGCGCGACGAGGTGGGGGGGACCTCGACACACTCTCGCTAGCAGCGCGCTTCGGTTTTCTGGCTGGGCTGGCAGAGTACGAAGGGCTTCGACCCCGTCTGCGAGGAGGAGTGGCAGACCTTGAATATGACCTCGAACGCGAGCGAGAACGCGAGCGAGAATCAGAGTAGGACCGGGATCGTCTGTCTCCTCGCGTTGAGCGGGATAGCGAGCGTCCACGATCAACAACTCTGCGAGGGCTGCGCGAGCGAGACGAGCGAGACGATCCTGTATACGATGAATAACTTGATACCGAATCAGAGTCCGAGTCATCCCTAGCCGGGGCTGCTGGCAAGGCAGGCTTGGGCATGTTCTGGAGGTACTCTCGGGACTCTTCGGTAAGAAGACCCATGCCAATACTGGTAAAGTAGTTGATGGAGAAACGGATGTTGCGCGGGGTGTCCCTGGGGAATAGCCCTTCCAGGCTAGGTCGTACCATGTCGTCAGTCAGCTTTGCTTTCAACTTGGGCATGCCCGTCTCCTCTGCAATGTGCTGAAAGAGGATTTTAATGAAAATACGGCTACTAGACGTTGTTTCATCCTCGTTCAGGTGAATAACAGACAGCGCGTGCCAGCCGAGGGCATCCACGGCAAACATGTGGCCGAACAGCATGGCAATGTTCCGCAGCTTGTTGTTCTCATACCGATGGATGGTCTCGTAGTAAGTAGCAAATGCTTTCTCAAAGAGATCACACCATAGGCGGTTGATCTTGGCGAAACGCTCTCCAATCAAACCGAAGAACTTGGTGTACGTCTTCTCCTGAGAACAGCATTCGACAATCATCGAGGGCAGCTCGGGCTCCTGGCCGGCAGGCAAGTTGATCTTCATCAACTTGTGGACGGCTTCTTCGGGGTCGGCGCTAGACATGATGGTGAGGTAGATTGTTCTCCTCAGGTTCACCAAGTCGGCGTTTGTCTGGTCCTTGATCTCCATAGCTTTGGTCTCTTCCTCCTCCTCCTCTTCCTCGGAGCTTTCATCCTCGTCGTCCTCGTCGTCTTCGTCATCGCTACCCTCGCCGAGGATCTCAGCCTTGAGCTTCTTATACTCCTCCTCGTGCTCCTCCCACTCTGGATCGAATTTGAACACATTAAGACCGTCCTGGACATCGATTTGCCCATCGAGCTCGACGTTATGTGTCACCTGGTCCTCCTCCTCAACCAGATCAAGCTCCTCCTTGATAGCCGGGTTATCCTTGAACTTGTCCTTGCGAACCTGGAAAAGAACCTCGATCATGTACTGCGTTCGCTTGTCGATGTCGGCTTCGTGTAGGATATTTCGGAACTGGTCAAACACCACCATCGAGATCGAAGCTTGCATCTCCTCCAGGTACTGCCCGACCTCACGGCAAAACCCAACCGCAATCTCGACACTGTCATCAGACGGCTTGTTTAGTAGCGTTAGAAGGATCTGGCCAGCCAGAATCTCGTGTTGGACCTGCTGATTGATCAAGTGCGCCAGGAAGGTCGTCGACGACAAGCACACGGCCTTGTCGTTCCGCTTGTAGCCCTTCCGGAACTGCATGACCAAGCGCCTGATGAGGAGCTCGCCCACCGTGGGCAGCTTCGTGTTGACAATGGCCGCCATGGCCGCGTAGATGGGCGTGAAGGGCAGACTGGCCGCCTGCGCCTTCATGATGGACCGGCAGAACAGGCCCCGGCCGCGGATTAGGTTCTCGCCAAAGAGCTCCGGCACGATGAACTTGATGTTGGCCGTGTTGACCTTGTTGATGAGGCCGTTGATGCTCTTCTTGAGCGCCTCCCACGCCATGCGCTGGTACTCCTTGCTGGTCTTGTCCGTGATCTGGGCCTGGAGCGCCCTCAGCCGCGCCGGGGGGATGTAGGTGCCTCCGGAGCGCATGTTCAGGAGCTTCTCGTACTCTGCTTTCGCCGCGGCCTGCTTCTCCTCCTCGGTCCGTACCGGGGGGGGTGTTCGGGCTCGAGGGGCCGACGGCCTGTACGAGTCGCCGCCGTCGCGCCGCCCGCGACTGGGCATGTCGACCTCAGCCGACGCCATCGTCGCTGAATCCTCGAATCTGCTTTCGAAATGCTAAGGACGCGATCCTCTAGATGCTTGTTCGCGGTGCTGTGAAAGAAGACACTCCGATCGAAGAGGGCGATAGATGGCTTGGATACAGGGGATGCTGATCGCGAAGAGGAGGCGCATCACCAGACGGTGTTGCGTTGCGTAGAACCACGAAAAAAAGTTAAAGCACGGGCCAAGTGACAGATGCCTTGTCACCAGCCACACAAGGACCCACCACAGCACACGCCACACACGACCCGCATTTAACCTGCACTGTCTGTCCCCTGAGTCGCGTTCGGCTGCTCTGCTCGCGAATTTTGGCCAGCTAATGAACTAGAGCTGACCCCTGGCCGGCCCTGAGAATCGCATCACCACATACCTACCGTCAAACTACGTCGCCAGTTCCTGCCCAGCAATCCACCCAGGGCAACCCGTTCCGCATCAATTCGCCTCCCCTCTGTCTCTACAGCTCTCCATCTCTCTCAACAATGGTATTTCCCTTTACCGCCCCTCGCCTGTGAAACACCAGGTCTCCCACTCTCATAGACGAAGCCCCTCCATGGCTAACAAGTAACCACCCCTCGATTTAGTTGGACAGACTCGTCGGCCTCGCCATGCTCGTGGCTGCCTCCGTCATCTTTCTCTACTACACCGTCTGGACGCTTCTGATGGTTCGTTCACACCCACACCCACACCTCCACCGCCTCGACACTGGCTCTTCGTGTGCAGCGAAGAACATAAACCAAGGATGGGGACACCAGCTAACCCGAGCCTTTTCCGCAGCCGTTCGTCGATGACGACCACATCCTCCAGAACTTCTTCCTCCCCCGCGTCTGGGCCATCCGCATCCCCGTCATCCTCCTCCTCGTGGGCTCCGCCGTCGTGGGCTCCTTCCTCGGCGTCGTCATGATCCGCAGCAACAGGAAGAAGGCAGCAAAGGCCAAGGCGGCCGCGAAGAAGAAGGCGTAAAATGGGGTTGACGATCAGAGCCTCCCGATGAGTTCGCGGGACCAATCACGCCACCCGCCATCAAGTCGAGAGGTCCCTTTCTGTCCTTGGCGGACAGCTACATATCAAACAAAGCTGGACATGGGGTGTGAAACTCATTCATCGCCATGTCCTTTGAATTAATTGATAAAATCAAGTCACTATTCCGCATCTGGAACCTCTAGGTGATATATTTCACCGTGATGTGTACATATCCGAAGACCAAACAATCACACAGGGGGAACAAAAGTGGATAGATAGAGGAGCGTATTGCCACTTAGTTACCTACTGAGTCTTAATCCAAAAGATCACAAACCAACCCAAGAAAGAATAAGCTACGTAACACTTTCCCAAGCCGTGGGGTAAGGGGTGTTCTCTCGATGCTAGCCATCGATCCATGTATAAATTACTCGCACAACGCCTTCCAATAGCCGAGAACCCAGAAACGGAACCACGATAACAGTGCCAGTAAAACACACAAGATCCCGGAGTAGGACGATACGCCAGCTAAAATATAGACGGGGTTGACGCTGCCTGTTCAACCCTCAGACTCTCTGGTCAGCAAAATCAAGAACCTCGCAGTCATCTTCAAAGAAGCCGTCCCCCTCTGCATCACCTTGCCGAGCAGTCCGTCGCTTCCTCGTTGTGACTACGATTTGCTCCTGATCTCCATACTCCATAACACGCTCCATCGCCGATGGAGGGAGAGCTTGGTCGTCCAGCCCTTCGAATCCATCGTCGCCTGTTATTGGCAGGATGCCCAAGTCAAGCTTCACGACTGGAATGTCCTGCCCAAAGGCCCATGCAGACGCAATGCCTGCCTTCTTGATTTGATTGTTGGGGGTTGAAGATTGTTGCTTCCCCTTTTTCTTTTTCGGGGGAGAATTCTCTGTAATCTCGACGTTTTCAAGGTCGGCCACTAGTGAGTCCATGCCACCTGGGTCACCTTGGCGAGTGTATTCGCAGAGAGCAACACGCCTATCTGTATGGAACGGCTGATAAGGCGCACTGGATTCGATCTCCGCTTGGGGAATAGCTGCCTCAAAGCTCTGGTCGTCAGCTCTCATGCGAGGACGAGGAAGGGTTACAGTATTTTCAGCCTCCAGGTCCCTGTCTGACAAGTTGAAAACATCATCAGGCATTCCTAGGTCTAAGATCTGGCGGATGGCCGGGGCGATCACATCATCGGGCAGCGATGGCAGATTAATATCTTTATAGCGGGACACTCGTCGGGCTGGCTGGCTCGATGAACGTGGCACCTTGTTGGGAAAGATGCGAATGACACCGCCACCTAGAATATAAAGGCTGTGCGACTTTCGTCCCCTAACCCATCTAACACACGATGGCCCTGGTGGTGAAGGACTCGACGGCAGCGACACGCGATTCTCAGCTGTGTTGCGGAGTTGGCTTATGGCAGTTCCAGTTTTACCCAGCGAACTACTAATGCTGGCCGCAATGACTCTTCCACCATGCGCTGCAGAATCCTTGAATGTGTTTGCATTTCCTGTTGAAGGACTCGCACTCTTTCGTCTCGACCGCGCGACAAATGGGCGAGCAGCCTGATAAGCAGCGCCAAAAGCACCTGCAGCGATCGATACCGCAGAATTTGACGACGTTTCGGCCGTCTCTGAATTGGCCTCCGGGACAGCCTTGCGTCGCCTTGGCGGCGGCCACATGGAAGCACTGAAAGGCATTTCAAGTAGATGCACAGTGCCCCTTTCCGTGAGCACAGCGAGGGACTCTCCGTGAGGCTCGGCCCAAACAACATCCACTATCCGCGCAACCGTCATTCGAGAGAAGTGTGCGATCTGGCGAACCTGAGGCCCAGCACTCTCGCCAGGTGAAACGCTAGCCTGGATCGGCGATGATTTGGTGTATTGGATGCGGAGAAGATCCCACACATTCTGTACATCGCCTTTGCTGCTAGCCGTGAACAGCGCGAGGGAGGTCGGGGCAAAGGACAAGAAGCTGCACCCCTGTGGCGGCACAAAGCTTGTTATTGGGTGCACTGTCGACGACACAGCCAGAGACTCGGCATCCACAATGGATACAATTCCTGGCTCTTTAGGCGCAGATTGTCCTGGAGTACCGTGGGTTGGCGGGAACTGAGCTGCTGGCGGCGGTCGTGCTGCCTGCGACTGCGGTTGTGGGCTGGGGGATTTGTTCCAATAGGCATTCCACGCCTGCAGCCCTTGCTGACCAACCCATTTTGCACCAGAGATGAGCTCTTGCGTTGTCTCGCGCATGATCTTGTTCATGATACTATCTGAAATCAGATCCACAGAGGCCGTTGCAAGGGGCAGCTGGGGTGGTGTGAGACTCAAAGCGGTGTTTGATCGTCCAAGCAGAGGAACCGGAACGTGTGCCTTGAGCGATAGTTGTGAAGATGGCGCCGCAGGGCAATAGGCGATCCAGCGACCGTTGAGTGCAATGATGGGGGTTGGATCGGCAGATCGCGAAGGAAGGGCAGAGGCGTGTGTCTTATCAGAGCCCTCCGGAGTCTCCGTCCGACGCCTTTGCTGGGTACATGTCCAGAGTTTCCCGACGCATGCAAATATCGACTCGTTCTGGGGCTCGAGGAGCTGCAAGTACACCCAGCACTCACCAGTCACTCCCGAACAAACAATGACTGTCCCTGCATCAGCCTTGATTGTCAAGGAGCCACTGGGAGGGGGAGGTTGGAAGATGGGACTTGTCAGGGAAACGGCTGTGCTGATGGGTATCTGTGGTGATTGCAGCAAAGTGTCCACCAACTTGTTCGTTTTCAAAGAATATATCTGGACTGAAGTTTGGTACGCCTTGATTGATGCGGACGATTGCTGGCCTAGAAGACCCTCGGGCGGGCCAAATGCAGAGCGAGGACTGGCAGCGCCATCGAGTCGCGGGCTTGGGTTGTTGCTCAGGTCGGGAGCAGCTTCGGACGAACCCGAAGGGATCACCGGGCCGTGAAGAACTACTGCGATGAGGGGGAAGATGCCCCTTTGCTCGCCAGTGACGGTCCATGGTAGAATCTTGGCATGTACGACGCCCCCCCGAAGCCCCTTAAGCCCGGCAACAGGCTCGATGCCCTTCTTCGAGACCGCATAGATATCCAGGCCACCTTCAAAGCCCGCGATCACGACGTTATCTGCCGCACCCTGCACGCCACCAGTTACAGGTAGGCTATCAAATCCAAAGAAATAGCCCCGGTCTCCGGGAGTGATGCCAGACCGTGGTCTAAGTGTCAAGTCAAGATCCGGAGCTCCGTAATAGTGCGGTTGCGGCTGATGGGGGAGTGGAGGATGCGAGCTGTTGCGGGCATGCGAGAGCTGAGAGTGTAGAGAGCTCCTCCTATGGGCAGCGGACGACATTTGAGGCAGCGGCTCAGGATGCTGGTAATGGGCCTCCAGTTGGAAACTCAACGGGCGTCTTATGTTGTTTGGGGGAGACAGAGACGCAGGGGATGGAGTCGCAAGTGCTCTCTGAGCAGGCCAGCCACTAGGAGCGCGAAGAGACGAGTCCTCATACGAAGAAGGTTGTGTCGGGGGCGAGTCGCCCATGATGGAGATGAGGTTGCCTGGGGAGCCAGCCATACCGCCGGCCCTGGCCCAGTCATTATTCATGCTTGGGACAGTGCTTGCAGATATCGAAGCGTTGGATATGGCATCCAGCAGAGGCGACGGTGATTGTATCGCATTGTCAGTGACAGAAGTCGGCCTCAACACGTCAGGGGTGTTAATGGGAGGGGTCGACTCGGTGGAAGTGGGCAGGCTCGGGTTGGTTGAAGAGTTGCCACTACTTCCGTAGCTCTGGTTTCCGTTGGACAAGCTATAGTTGTGGAAGTTAGCCATCTCTGGTCAGCCAACCAAGGTCAGGGAGTCACGGGTCAGGCGAGATGACCAAGAGACCAAGAGACAAGAGTCACTCGGCGGGGGAGGGAGGTGCGGTACTCACGCGAACTTGCCAGCAGTCTGCTCTGTCACCGCCGCAGCGATGCCGCTATGGTTTTTGGCATGCTTCTTATCCTTCTCTAGTACACAGCCTTGTTAGTTGGAAGTTACATGTGCAACGACTCCCGTGGGAAGGAAGCAGGCGCGTCACCCATTCATGGCTCTTATCGCGAGCCGCGGTATTAGGCGATGGTGGAGGGGGAGTTGCACGTACTAGGCATTCAAGCGAGTGATTCACTCCAAGTCGGAGCAGTTACCTGCTCCCAAGATCCAGTACTGCCACAAGCGATGTGCAGCGATACCAGTCTTGGTTACTTGGAACGAGTGTTTCCTGTGTTCTGTTCTGTTCAAGGCGCGGCGTTTGGGGTTGACGATACGGCTTGGAGGGGCTCTCTACTTGGCGAGGGCGGAGCTTAATTAAGATAAGGGAGGCCGGTGGTCCAGTATCGGGCTGGTAGTATGGATTCGGTCGGGGTATAAGATATATGCTTCAGACCGCGGCGCAGCCACGGAGACGGGGACAGAAATTCTATGATGGATGCAAAAAGATACAAATGGAAAATATACAGAAGAGATATGAGAGAGAGACGCTTCCTAAATGCTGGGTTTTGCTGCGAGCTTGTTTGGTTTGTCTGGTTTGGTATAAGGAGGAGTCAGAAACGACGGAGACGGAGCAAGGGAGATGGTCAAGCTTGAATAATAGGGACCTTGCGGCCTGGAGGCCAAAGGCGGGGCGAGGCTTCAGGGTATCAGTCACGCCGGGTACAGTGGACAAGAGGCTGGCACACGCCCCTCCTCAGCCTGGACTAGCCCCCCAGCTGCCTCCTGGAGCACCGGCCCAGTGAGGTTGTTCTATCAGACGGGAGTGACACCAGACCTACAACACCCCTGGAAGTACCGCCAGCCGCCAGCAATGCGGGGGGCATCTCTCCTGGCGTCTTCAGATGCTTGTAGCACAGCACCTTCATGCTCATTATCCCGCAGCGGTTCCTCTTCTACGAGTTCCATCATATCATGTTGAGTGTTGCTCATCCCGCCATCCGCCGTACCAACTCCCAGTCCCAGCCCGGCAAGCGAGGCAGGTAGTATTCTGTCTTACATTAGTCGATGGCATCAAGGTACCTGGAGCAACATATGGATGTACCTGTTCCGAGGGGACGGGGGTCCAGCTACTTGGCAAACAATAACCCCCTTGATTGGCCTTAGACTAGACTGGCTGATAAGTGACAGGACAAGAACGGCCATGGGAACAAAACGCTGGAATCTTTGTCTAATCGCTCAGTAAAGTATATGACGGCACTGCCTGGTGGCCCTCCCACCCCTCCCCCCCTCCCGCGTGGAATCGTATCTCGGGGTTGTTGTTGTATTGTGTTCCTGCCAGGAACGCGCGGTGCCTTGCTTTGATCACCTCACCTCTATCTGCACATGGCGAACCTATCCATGCATGTGAGATCAGGACCAGGACGAGGCATCTGGGCCTGCGGTTGCATCCATTTGCTCCTCAGCGCGCAGGCCTGCTGCATGCCTCCCGCGCATGTGTGGGACCCCTCGCAGTGCTGCTGACCTGGTCGGGAAGTGCATACGTCCCATCCCTCGCCCTCATCAGACACCCCGCCAGTATCCTATTGGGATGGCAAAACGTGGGATGGAGGGCGGGGCCCAGCGCATCCCATCACGCCGCGACGGCCGTTTCGAAAGCTCGACACCACATCCGCAGCTGATAACTCTGGCTTCTTCTGGCGGACGGGCTAGAGATGTGTCAGGTGAGCAGCCAGGTCATGCGAAAGTGGCTTGGCCGCTACCGCGTGGCTGGATCTAGGGCGTCGCGTCGTTGGACGTGTGCTGGCGCCTATCTATCAAAACACTCAGCCTTCCAGCCTCTTCTACGTAATTTCGCTTGTATCTAGGTCCTCGGTTGGTTTAGAGCGAACGCCGACATCATTGACGCGAGACTGGAACGGGTTGACTAGAGGGCGTGTCATCATATTAGCTCAGCATGGCTGCCAGAAGCCTCTAATATTAGACCTGAGTATCAGGTACTAGTACCTGGTGCTCTTCCTAGGGGACCAAAGACAGACGGCAGTGTGTTGATTGTCTACAGAACGATGAGTACCGGTCCCCTGAAGCCAAGCTGGGTCCAAGTGGGCGAATTTCCGTTGCTCCCGTTCAGCCTCAATTGCGGCCGGGGCAGCACTATCTTGATCCATCATGTTTCCAGAAAAGGGACGTCTCGCATTCCAAACGAGTGAGAGAGCCTCAGATGAGGCAAATCATGCATTTGGCCACTGCACCCATCCGGAGATGACCAACCAATTCGTGAATCTTCGCCAAGTGTCACATGAGCATGGCAGCAAAGCGAGTGATACTGATGACGATACCATCTGCGATGCCCCGCCCAACCTTCCCGTCGATTCCCACCCTTGTTCTTCCATGATGGCTCCGTGGCCATCTGAGAGCCCAATGAGGGGACTTCCAGTACCTTCGTGTCATCATAATTGTCAGGAGTGTCGTCTCCGCGTGGAAAGCCCTTCCCTCGTCCTGGTCGTCATGCAGTACAAGTACAACCTTCTTCCCCACCACCCTCGGGCAAATAAGGCTGGAGAGAGCCGACTGCCTGGCAGAGAGACCGGTACTTGCTAGGCGGATGGCGGTATTCGCGCAACACGGCCCTTCCATCTGCCTGAGAATAACAACGCCACCTTGTGCTCGTAGCTAAACGCGGATAAAGTCTTTGGCGGCAGCAATGGCGGCCAGCAGCGCCGCTTATCGGAGCCCCTCCATCACCGCAGCGTATCGCATCTTGTACCCCGCCATGTCGATGGATGTGATGAGACCCCCACCATGTTTGCTCTTCCGTTCAAGGAACCATGGCGAACGCAACGGTGCTACTGCAGTGCAACCACAAGATAGGTAAACAACAACATGGTAGCTCAAGCTTCACCTTGCACTCATTCATCCTCACTGTAAATCCCTCAGCCTGCTGCCTTGCTCGGCTCCGGCTATGTCGCCGGACCCGGCATGAACGGCACTGTTGCCGTCGTACATGAAGCCTCTTCCCGGGCCAACACGGCCGCCGTCAGTCTGCCGTATGAGGCGCAACTCCCACGAGGTGGCAAGCTTGGTACCTTGTGCCGTCGAATTGTTTAGCTACCGATGGATTGTAATTTCTCCCCGGGCTTAATGACTCCTATGACGCTTCGAGGCGCCGCTGTGCTCTGAACTCTGTACCTATCACAGAGAAGTAGGAGGATAACATGACACGTAGTTTGAACCAAGGTTGGTATCAACTAAAGCTTTATTCAAAACCTCTAAAATAAAATAAAATCAATGCTTCACCGGCCCCTCTGAACTATCCTTATCCAGCCCGGCAGTCGCAACACTTAACGTAATGGTCTTCCTCGGCAGAGAAGATACTTGCGAAAGTAGACTTGCGAATTAATAGCTCCATGGCCCATGGATTTTCAAACCAGATGACCCGACGACCTAAAGATGGTCAGCTACTGGTTCTAATTCCCTACCACTGGCTCTATCAAAGCCGCTATCAAGGCCAAGAAGCATGTTGTCACAACCTCATACGTTTCCCTTGTCATCGATGAGCTGAATGCTAAGATCAAGGTCGCCAGAAATACTATTTTATTGAACATGACGGCGAAACGCGAAGCGTATTGTTTCCTTCACAGCGAATCTCATAACCAGGGTGGTTATCTCAGTAAAACCTGAGTCACACAGAACACTCCAGCAGTCTTTCTAAGAATCTTCAATCGCTTAATGACTTTTCGGCGCGAACCTCCAAAGCACATTATAAAGGTATCGTAACATGTACACGCGCTACCTTAGTCTCATTCCTTCAGCCTTATACCTTATGGTCCGCTTGAAATCCTCAACAAATTCAACTCCACGCTGCCATTTTAGCAATTTACTCCCCAACGCCTAGATGTCGCGATCTTGTCCTCATTTCCTGACTCCTCTCGCACTAACTTCACCCCTCTCCCCAATGTTCAAAACCCGGCGACAGTCCGGGCAGTACCATCTTGTTGTGCGCGCTGGGATCTCCTCCAATCCAACACATTCCAGATGGAACCATTCCCCTTTACAACCCTACGTAAACATCAGCAAATCAATCCATCAAAATCAAGAAAAGAGAAGAGAGAAGAACATAGTCTCTAAAGCTAAGAGGGACTTACATCAACATTATCACACTGAATCATTGTGCCAAAACTCACGCGATTACAATTACAGTAACGCGGCTCGTTTGGGTCAATGGGGTTGCCCTCATCATCTACATCCTCCATCTCTCCATCCTGATCCTTTTCCCTTCTCGTGCGGGGCTTCTTTCTTGGTGGTGCCTTTCGCTTACCAACGGCGCTGTTACCACCGCTTCTAGTAATGCTCACGACACCGGGGGCAGGCCGCTTGGGGCGCTTCGGGGGGCGAGACTCGGGCGCCGGGGTGTTTCGGGCGGTGCTAGCACGACGTGGTCGGTCAGCAGCTAGAGACTCTTGGCCGACTGATTTACCTCGCGATACCGGTCTGCGACCCTGATTCCCCTCGGAGCCCTTCCCCGGCGTAGTCGCTCGTGAGGCTGATCTCCGACTCCTCTGCTCTATTGTCGGCAGCTGAATCTCATGGGGCGGGACTGGAGGCTCGATGGGGGTTTGTGGCTGTTGTTGCAAACGTTTGGCGGCACCTCCGCGTGTCTCACGCCTGGAGACTTCACGTGAAGGCAGTTCCCGTAATGGCGGTGGGACTGGCGTGTTGGACTTCCGCCTTCCGGACCGAGTCATAGGGGCAGAAGTCTCTACTACCGGCGGCTTGAGAGACACTGAAGAGCTCTCCGCCTGGTTGGCACCATCTGCTGCGGGTGGGCTTGAAGGGGGTTTAGTAGGGGCTGGCGTGCTTGAATTGGAAGACGCCTGAGGTGGCATCGGAATCGGCACTGGGGTCTCAACATGTATCCCTCCTTGGACTCCAGGGGTAGGCTGCCTGGTTTGAGACTGCGCGTGGGATTGCGTCTCTGGAGCCAGTGCCTCGCTTGCGTTTACACTGGCCTGACGAGGAGTTGCGGGAATCGGAGGGGGGACTGGCGTTTCTGTCTTTGTTCTTTTCAAGACCGGGCGCGAGGGTGAGTCTGAACCTTCTGGTGTCTCACTCTCTACCTTCAATAACTCGGCATCCCGCTTGCGCTTAGCATTCGACCTTGAATTCGCGCGTGTCGTCTTAACTGATTTACCGCCAGATTCCTTCGGACTCTCTGATGGTCCACCCGAAGGTGTCCCATTGCTACCCAACAATAGCTTCGCTGCCTCGGCCATCTTCCTAGCTGATTCCTCGGCTTCTTCAGCGGCTTGCTTAGCAAGAGCCTCCCTCTTCAACTTCTTTGCCTCGTTCAGCTTCATCCCCCTGTTGCTCATTGGCAGCTCATCTATAGCCGCCGAGTCAACACTGATGGCACCCGCCGGGAGCTGCTGTGACCCCGACCCATCATCGACCAGTGCAGCTGGGATCGAGAACTCAAAGGTTTTGCCCTCGTTCTCGGCCTTTTTCTTGGCTTCTTTGAAATCCTCTGGGCCACGACCAAGCGCTCTCAGTTCCCTCGCCACCATTGTTTCGCTTGGTGTCCAGGTGGCATTCTTCTTCATCCGCTTTCGCAGCTTTGCCAACTCATACTCGGTGAGTTGAAGCCAGGGCGCATGGGAGCTACCAATGGGGGCATTCTCTGGTGGGGGGTTGAGCAGGGCCGCCGCTTGAGCCGCTACGGCCTCCGCGCTCGCAGGAGTTGTGTGCGAGGCAGGACGGGTAGAGCGATGGGAGGACTTGGGAGGTCTCGGGGTGCTGGATACCAATTTGATACGGGGCGTTGCAGATATGTTTTTCCGGACAGTTGCCGGCACATCGTCATCATCATTATCTGTACTGACGTCGCTCCCGTCGGTAAAGGTGTCGTATTCGATATCATACGGTGCAAGAACCTCGCCAGGAACCATAATTTTCGGCATCCGCTTCTGTCGCACCTTTTGCTCGCCGTCCTCCCCGGAACGACCAGCTAACTTGGCCCTGGAAAGTTGCGGAGACCGCGACATGACAGGGCTCAACGCTTGCTGCTTCTCGGTGGGATAGTTGTCCAACATCGCCTGGAGCTTTGACAGCAGCAACTTAGCCTTGTTGTAGTGGCGGTTCACGTTTTCAGACATGCGCAGCGACTCGGCATGAGCGAAGATGCGGGAGCTAACCGCCTGGTTCAGGTGCTCTGAGATGTCTGCGCGCAGCTGGACTGGCGACGGTCGTTCGTTCGCTTGCAGTGTAGGAAGCTGGCCCCATGTTTTAGTGAGCTCGTAGACCCGGGTGGACGAGTCGACATATTGGTGGTCGTGCTTCTCGATGAGGGTAAGGGAGCGTATGATATCTGACGGCAGGTACTCGGTAAAGTCGAGGAAATCGGTAACGGTGGTCTGCGCATCAGGGTCCGATCGATGTTCCTCGAACGTGGCCATCGTCTTCCTGATTTGCCTCGGGCTTGCGTCGTCAAAGCGATGGGAAGCCTGTTGTCTTGGAGAAAGGTCGGCCATCAGCGTGTCGCCCGCGTTATCAGCTGTGGGCTCGGCAGCCATTGTAGTGGCTTTCAAATGTAGAAATGCTAAAGAGAGCGAGTGGCGCGCGAGACGGCTCCCGTGCGCGGTTGAGTGAGCAATGCGCAAGCTCCTGTTGTGGCTGCTTCCGTTGTTGCCATCAAACAGACTCGCTCGTTCTCTCTGGGTGGCGCGTGTCAATCAGCGCTGGAACTCACTGGCGCGCGCAGGCCGCTAGCTCCAGGACTGCGCTGCGTCTGCGGCACCTCCAGGTGTAGGGTAGTTGGGTTGGCCAGCTTGCAGCACAATGATGGGTTCGCGGTGCAAGCCCAAAGCAGACAATCAGGTCGTCTAAAGTGGGTCGCGCAGCCAAGCCCAGCTCTCCTCACAGGCGGCGCTCATAGGCTGGAATCCCCTAGGCCCCCCATAGATGTCCCCTGTGGCCAGCACCCACGGGTGCCGGCGGGTCCGTGCACCCTTCCCACGCTCGCCTGAAGCTGGGGCGAGCCACCTACAGGTACCAGTGCGAGTACAACCATGTATGTCGACGGCAGCAGCACACGCCTCCGTTCAGCTGATGACCCAGATTTGAACCCGTACTTTCCTCCTTTCTTCCTTCTTTCTCTCTTCTGGTCGTTTACGTCTGATCGATATCGTCACTTTTCCTCTAGCCCCGAATACTTCAACGGTGTTGCATGTTGGTTTTGATTCCCAATCTTCTTTTCAGCTATCGACCCTGTCTCTTGCTCCTCTCCACCGCCCCTCAGAAAAAAAAAGGTCGCTCTCAGCTGTGAACCCTCGACTATTTGCGGGTTCCCACTGGTCCGGCCAGTAACCTGAACAGGTAAGGAAGAAACCCAAGCTCCCCTACATGAAGTGACACTTTCGTATGACTTCTATCCATCAGTGATGATGGAAGAAGGTTCATCAATAATAACACAAAGGTTGACCCGAGCAAGATTCTTGGTCTCTTACCCAACGAGGCGAAACAGTCTTTGTCATTCCCCGCACATCGTCTCGAGAACAGGAGCACCATTCGTTCGAGGCCGAAAAGATGAAGTTGATCCAAGGCCTGCCTGGCCTCCGAGGGGAATTGGAAGAGAGAACAAAGCCTAAAAGCGGCCGTCACCAATCCCAATCAGCCTCTTGATCACGTTTCAGGATAGCCCCCGCCACCTCTTCCGAGTTTTCAACATGATAACTTGAACCGGGCCCAATAAGTGTCAACGATCCATACAGAACCAAACGTTTACAATGCCTTTACGGATCAAGACACTGTCAGTAATTGTCTCCAAACGACATCAAAGGGACGAAACAGGGTGCACCTACAGGCGTCCGTTGACGCTGAGATTGCCATAGATCTCGAGTTCTTTGCCCTCAAGGGTTCCCACCACTCTCAGCTTCCCATATCCTTTGACTTTATCCCTATCCAGATCCGGGTCAGCAAAACCAGTTCCATCTCCACCGAGGGCAGCATCATACTCACTTCGCTTGGAGGCAACCATTGAGATCAATGTTGCCATACGCCTTTATTCTGCCCCTAGCATAACGTTAGAATACTTGGAAGACGGGGAAGCCAGGCTCGGGCGTCGACCTACTCGCTGCGAACATTGCCTTTAATGTTGATACCGCCGTATGCATCGATCGTATCTTGCACGATGAAATCACCGTCGAAGTTTATGCTACCGCCGGACCTCACGGAACCCCTAATATCAAGGGGCCCGTATAGATCAAGCTCGTTATCACTCTGGATGCTTCGCGAGCTCCGATATGTGGATTGCACTGGGCTCGTCTCTAATCCCACGTAAGGTGGGGAGGGGTTATGGGAAAACGCCATTCCAGACGCCGTTTGGCCTGCCTGGGTAGTTTCTGGTGAGGTAGTCTCACTAGGGTGTGCCTCGGGGTCAAAATCCGGGCTGCTCGTGGTTGGAGCGCTAGCTGCCGTCGTCGATGGCGTGTTCTCCGCGCTGTGAGATGACGCGGAGAAGAAACTCATCTTATAGCTTGAGCCAGACTTCCTACCACGACGAAACAGTGGAATAGTGGTCGCAATTATCACCAGAGGCTAACGGCATACAAAGGCATTATAGATATTGCAGCGAGAAGGGACTGGGTGAATACAACATTGGGCGTTGCCGTCATCACATGCCACCGCAGTACTTCCCCTCCGTTCAGTAAGTAAGGTGTCGTCTACCCTCTCTGATGGTTCCTTCCGTCGCTAGCAGTGGATGGAGACGGACCAAGGCGTCTCGAGACTGCAGGGAATGGGTGCGGCTAGGCGGTTCGACAATTGACGTGCTCGAGCCCGTTGCTGCAGGCAAAACTGTGAGAGCTTTAACAAATCATGCTCCAACGCCCCTCTTCAAGTTTTTGAAAGGGTGAGTGACAGGGGCCAGCGAACTCACTTGCTGGTAAGGCGACCGAAGTGGGCCCTGCAGTTCTGACAGCCGACAACACGGTCGGAAGCTATTCGACTAGCCCACCACTTATGGCAAACGATGGATTGTAGTTCGGCACGGGACTTTTTAAATGGAGGTGGGGGAAAGGGGGGGCCGTTGAAGGTGTTGGGTTCGTGGCCGGAACGAGGGGTGACTTGGACAGAAGAAGGATAAGGACAGCTCTAAAATTGGTTCTAGGATTTCCCACTGGGCTTGTTGAGGACGGAGGGAGGCGCTGTGCTGCCCCGCGATAATGTCCAGCCAATTTCGGCCAGGGATACCGCAGGAGATGCTACGACAGGTCAATTACGGCGCCAAGAGCAGGAATTCCTCAAATGCGCAGCCTGACCCGGATCTGCGTGGGCATTTTAGCTTCGTACAGAACACGAGACTTGGGACGCCAAAACACAAGCTGATGACCCGCATGGCGGGAGTTCTATTTAGATACAGTGCCATACCCACCCGCCGCCATGCCATGCCATTCGCGGGCGGTCAATGCAGTGGAGGCCGTTGGAAAGCTTCCAGGCGTCGCTCCAGCATCCGCAACATGCAGCCAGCCACAGCCCTCCTGCATGCAGGTATCATTTCATATTAGCCGGTGCTACGTCAGACCGCAACAGTGGTGATCATTCTATCTTTAACTCCAGAAGTATTTGACTGAAGGCTCAGCCATGAGACTAAAAATATACAAGAAAATGGTGTATTACGGCAGCCAGCCCAACGAAACAGAAGCTCTCCAAGCCTCCCTCATACCCACTGCTGACCCTCAAGTAAAGACCTACTCATGCCTAATAGTGATCCAGCCCAAGCCCCGGACTTTGTCGCACCACATAGACGCGCTACTGATATTACCGTGCACCCGCGAGACTAGTAGGGGCGGCAGACCAAGTGCAATAACCTCAAAATACCGCTACATAGGGAGAAAGTATGCCTTGGCGGATGCATCCGTCCGGTAGGGCTGAGCAGAGCTGTGGACCAGGCCTCCTCGAGCGATTTGATATTAATCTCCACCCACGAGGCCCAGGCCGACACCTGAGAACAGGGCTGCAAACACCCAGACGGCTGCGTAGACCGCGGCACCCGTCGGCTCGACGCCGTAGATTGACATCCTGCAGGACAGGTAGGTGCTGATGCCCGTCACGAGGGCGGCTATTGCCGTGCGACGGATGACGACCTTGGTCTTCGCGGTGTACCCCCACACATTCCACCAGACGGTCTCGCCCAGGCTGGCGCTCGCGGGGTCGAACTGGCCAATGCGCTCGTCCTCCCTCGCCCTGCCCGTGGTGGCGAAGGGCGCGAAGATGAAGTTGCTGGCCGCGGCGCCGAACGCGACCGTCACGGGGAGGAGGGTCGCGTACGAGGCCGTGTAGGCGGGTACGAGGGTCGGGAGGTGGGAGAAGTAGAGGATCAGGACTCTGGGGAGCAGGAACTGCAAGGACAGCACGATGACGACGGTGTAGATTCCAGTCGCGAGGGCGGCCGTGTAAATCTGAAGGCCGATATCCGTAAGCTCGCGGTTGGGGACCTTGGCGGAAGGGGTGTGGACTGCCGAGAGAGGGCGCAGGCCGTAGAAGGGCAGGGCAACAGAGGCAATGTCAACGAGCAGAGCGGATATGGCCGTCGAAGGGCTCAGGTTGTAGAAGGTGCTCAAGAGATAGAACTATATGAGAGAAGCGATCAGCAAGCCATCGGGACCAAATCGGGTTCTGGGAGAGGACCTACAACCGGTCCATGCGACAGGAGGTTCATTGTCGCAACATCAAGGCTATCTAAATTGCCAAACCAGCCGACAGCCAGCTCGAACCTGTCACAGAATGTTAGCAAGCCTCCATATCAATGCTACCCCAACGCCATGCCTTTGACATCTGACGCACGGAGGGGTCAAGAATGGTCGGGGCGCCACGCGCCTCTGGAGAGAGACCGCCAGGAGAAAACCAACTTACACTTTCCATCCGGCTAGAACTGCCACCTCTCCCCACGTATCCTGGGCCTGGGTCACAGCCGCGAGCTCGTTGTTCGTGAGCTCCCCCAGCACTCGATAGCCAATGCTGGCGGTTACGAAGCTCAGAGCCACCGCGAGAGGGAACTGGGCTTGGGTAGGTAGCGTCGGGCGGGCCGCATGGCCTTTGGCCACAGCGGTGATCTCTTTGGGGACTGCGAGTTCCGCCGTTTTGGTGATCTTTTCGACGACGGTGAGCTCGTTGCGGTCGACGGCCGGGCTGGCGTGAGGCTCAGCTGCGGCCTTGGCGCTTCGTCTGGAGGGTGCCATTTTCGTGTCGGAGAGTCGGTAAATCTTGGGTTTGTATGTCTGTAACATACAGCGGTCCAAGTGGTGTCTCAGGGAGGTGTGCTGGTCAAAGAAGACGGAAGGCAGGAAAGACAGAAAGAGAGTGGTACGAGCCGCCGGGAGCTAGCTACTTGCTGGGTACTAAGGTTCTGTCGGACAGGCAGACCTGGCCGGAGGAGGAAAACAATTACGGCTTGATAAATCTTAGTTTCCGGACAAGAGCCAGGCGGTCGTAACCAGAGAGGCGTTCGTCCTCTGGGTGGTGTTGGCGGGAAGCAAACGGGTCTGCGCAGAAGTGCGACGATAAGGCTGTCATGGACCGCTGCTTGTTGATGATGTGGTCCCGCATCATCGTCACTTGGTGGGGCTCTGCTCCCACAGACATCACTGGGGAAACCTCCTTCTTCCTCCTGCACCACACTGTGGCCCCCACTTGGTCGCCTATCACGGTCATTATCTCGATGGCCGATCCCACGCTGCATGCGATCGGGGAGAGAAGGGGGAAGAAGCATTTGGCGATGGGTGCAGGCGCTCTCATCTATTAATTAGAATCGTCGAAATCGACGCGTTTAGGCTTACCGGTGTTTTCTTCTTTTGTTTTTTCTCCCCATCTCCCTCTTCTCCTACTCGCCCCCCAAGATCTACGATCTGACTTACTTGTCACCTGGGAAAGCTAATATCATCCTCCCCGCTCGTTAGACTAATACGTTCGGGCGAGTTGGCCAAACCACCCCTTCCCTATCTTTGGGCTCCCTCTTTCGTTCGTTACCTCTCCATTCCCATCTTCTTCTTATCAAGCTCTTCCCCTCGTCAGCCAAATCTGACAAACCTCCCCGTGTTTCGGGAAGGCAGCCGCGATTCCTTCAGGAGGGCGGCCGATCACTTTCTCCTCGCTTATATCCCAACCAACAGGCCTGCTTCCAGGCAAAGGTCCGCCGAGCGATCGACCATTTGAACCCCCTCTCATCTCTTATGCCCGTCTCTATGCCCGTACCGGGAAGAGATCTGGTTCCAACGAGCCGACAACCCTTTTTCCACGATCTCCTGCCTTTTTGGCCTTCCTTGATCCCAGCTCCTGCTCTCTCGTTTACGTCACGCAGCGAAGATCCGGTGCGAGTCGACGATATATATCACCCCATACTGCCCCTCTTTCACTGTCGGTGAGTTTTCGAGTTCTTTATTTCATATATTTGGTGGGTGTTCGCTCGACGCCCTTCCTAATCCTCACTTTAACCTCGTGGCGATGCTATCGCGTCCATATCGATGTTCCCATCAACCCGGACGGGCCCTCCACTCTTCGGTGCTAAGGATTGGCGGCGGAGCGAACCACCTCATACAAGTCGGGGCTATCCTGATACAAAAAATGGAAAAATGAGAAAAGTAATAACAAAAAAGACCGAATCCTCCCGGCTAATGCCTATCAAATCCAACTCCCGAGTCATAAATGTGTGCCCGACTCCGAGATATGCCACCTTATACTAATGGGTAAACAAAAGCAATGATTATTCCTCCATGCGACCAAATACACCATCATCGTCCTCATCGCTCCGAGCACGGGATCGCAGATCAAATTCGTCATCATCCATGATTGAGTCAGCCTTGTCATCCATCTTCACATCCTGGCTTCCCCGTCGGAACTCTCCACGGGTGAAACTTTCTGGCTGTCGGCTTGGGAAGCTATTGATAAAGCCCGCGCTGCTGAACGAAGTAGCCTGATCAAGGTACTGCATTGGGACAGGAGGCACGGGAGGGGCGTCTGCGGGTAGTGTCACTGTGCCCCGAGAGCCATTGTTGCTCCCAAAACTGCAGCTCAGCAATTCCACAGCGGCAGCAAGATCCCGATCGTCTTGGTTAGTGGTATTGATACCTGACGATGTTGGTCGGTCGGTGCTGAGCTGGCGAGAGTGACCGAACCCGTGTCCATGTGGTACGCTCCCTGATGTGAGGTGAGCGGAGAGGGGAGCTGATTGGTAGCTCCTCGAGAGCCCAGCAATGCTGCTGTGACGCTTACTACGATACGATGGCGTGGTAAAGTTAAGACCTTCGGACATGGGTGGCGGAGTAGTGTCCGCAGAGCTTTGGCGATCCACCAGTTCAGAGTACCCAGACGCAGCAGGGGACGATGACTCTCGGTCGCTGGGGAAATCTTTAGCTGAGTGAGGAGGTGTGGGTGATCTTTCCTGCTCAGTGTCATTCATGGCCACCAAGACCGAAGCGGCCTCAAGCAGCTGAACTTGCTGATGCTTGGATATGAGCAGCTTAGAGGTATACGACCATTCAGGAGTATGCTCCCACCTAGCCAGAGAAGTCAACAAATGTCACATTGTCTTCATCCCACTCTGGGCAAATGCTGGACATGCACAATACGAAGTGGGGATGGGACCGCACAGGGAGATGCCAAAAGGGAGACTAACAAGTGCTTCGTCAGGCAGCTGCTGTGCTTGTACCCCTTACCACACTTCTCGCATCGAAGCTCAGCCCGGTTGCTCTTCTTGCCGTCCTTGGTCAGGGGCTGACCGTCACTAGCACGTCGGATCCGGGACTTCTGAGGGTTCGATCCATCCTCGTCGGCCGAGCTGTCGTTGGTATCATCAATGGCACTACCAGTCATATCACGCTTCACATCGACCATGCCCTTGTTTGGGAGACTGGCCGGCGGAGACGGAAGGCTGTTCTGCCCGGAGACAATGCGTGCGCCCTTGGACATTGTGTTTCGTCGAGACGAGGGGTTCGCAATCGGCACGGCGGCGGAAACATTGGCATCTCGAAGGGCAGCCGTGAGGGTGGCAATGTTGGCACTAGGGTTCGTAACCGACTTGCGGCGAGTCACACGGTGATTGGGGTTGAGGGAGCTTGTTAAGAGGGAGTGGGAATTGTTGCGGGCATGGGTCTGGCGCGCGGGAGGGCCATTCGACGGAGGGCTCGAAACCGAGGGTCGATGCGACAATGGCCTCACGGAAGGCTGCATTTCCTGTCCATTGGGAAAGAAAGACAGTCAGCACAGTGCTCGCTCACTCGCATCTGGAACAGCTGGAACCAGCTCTTGGAGGAGCCTGGGACACGCCGGGGCTAATGGCATTACAATCTGCCCAAGCCAGGCGTCTCAGGCTCCTCCTCTCTCCTCAGTCAACGAATGATGTAGAGACAGGTCATACCCGAGAAGATGCCATTGCGGTTGAGGGAGGATGTGCTCGAGGACAGACACCTGTCCGGACCGTAGCGTTCTCGTAGATTCAGCGGCGTAGGGGGGCTTTGAAGCACGGAGCCAGGCAAGCAGGTTAGGGACAGGTGAACAGCTAGGCGTATACAGTCAAAGAAGAATTTCTTGTCGAGCAAAATAATAGAGAAGGAGAAATAATAATTTTGGTGGAGGAGGAGGAGGAGGAGCGTTCGGAGCCACTGGAAGGGAGTGTGTGTGTGTGGCATTGCGGGGGGAGGGGGGCGTACGTATACACTGATGGGGAGACTTACAGCGGTGGTAGGCAGTAGCAATGGAGCCTGGGGAGGAGGTGACTTAGCGCAGAGGGGTGAACCAACACTGAGTAGCAGGTACCTTGCCTGGACTGGGGCCAGTGGGCCCCCCCTTCCCAAGTCTCGAGATACCTCTGTCTGGAGGTGTGGCCCAGGTGAGCGCGCCTGTATATCGCCTGGCTCGTCTCCTCCAACACGCGGTCACCTGGGAGAGTCTTGGTAGGTGAGGTGTCTTCACCTACCCACTCCCCTCACTGACTAATCCCAGGCTGATGCGTCTCGCCTGCGCGTGCGCCTCAGCGAGCCAGGCGACTTGTTCTTAGCCCCAGCGTCTGTAGCCACAGTCGTCGGCGATGGGGTGTCTGTCCTGAGTGGCTGTGTGGAGTTGAGCCCGTGTGGGTGGTGGATTCGAGATGAGCCCATTAGAGGTGTTCATTCCTCTGTAAGGTGCCTCTCGCAACGGAGTATTACAGCCATGTGTCCTAGAATAGCCACAGGGCAGAACCAGGACGACGGCAATTCCGGCCGCCACGTCTAGACTGCCAGGGACAGAGATTCTAGGCGTCTCTTCCCCTTTGTTTCATGCCATCCCGTCCTGTCGCCGTCGAATTGGCCAGACCTGGGGGAGCCATGGCGCTCACCTGGCCATGAATACAGAGGTACTCTTTGGGCCAAAGAAACCACTTTACTGAGGTGGAGAGGGTGTGGAATCATTAGCAGGTCGGGTGATCCTGGCTGATCATCAGACTGAAGATGGGTAAAGTGGACGCGGAGGCCTGCGGTATCCGGTACCTCTTTGGGCCCTCTCTCTCCCTCCCCCCTTCAATCTGCGAGTACAGGCGCCTCTGAGGGACAAAGTACCTGACCTCCCTCCCAGTGGGCTTCAGCGCAGCCACTGAACAGCAGGGGGAACCGGGGGGGCGTGGCCCCAAAAGTTTACTGAGACTCTGGCCTGACCTCACCTGGGGCTGGCCTGACCTGACAATGACGGGAATGGACGTACCCAGAGTGCGCTGTTCCCTAATGGGGGCTGTTGGGGCTGAGTAAAACCGCTAATTTACCTGTCCTTCCAAGGCAGCGTGTTGGGCCCTGTGCCCATTAATGATCTGAGTGATGAGCGCCGTCTGCCGGGCCGTGGGTGACGTTATTTTGCTTTTTTATGGGCTGTTTAGGGACGGCATCTGTCAGTCTTGGAGAAATTGTTGGGTGATTCAATGCTGTGTTTGCCTGTAAGTGGTCTCACGATGGCAGCAGGAGCCCAGCAATTGTATGCAGTCGTAGCGTGCAGTGATGGTGGTGACAGGTGGTAGGTGGTAGGCCAGCACAGGAACACATCGCGATGCAGCGTGTTATTTGTCTTGCGAGCTATAATGTCACAGATTCTTTCTCCCTGATCGCTGTATGCCAGACACCACTATCCGACCCGAGGATTTCGTCCTACCCTACCAATTGGTTGTCCGAAGGTACACATCATCAACCGAAGCTTCCAGAATTAGACAGCTCATATGCCCAGAGTTGAACCACAGTGGTACTTCGGTCGGGCACGAGGCCCTCATCTTTCCGTGTTTTAGGGCTACGTTAGCTCGAGCAAGGTTAGTGAGAGCCCATGGAGAAGGGCATTGCGGAAAAAAAAATATCGGTGATGGTTTGATGGGTGAACAAAATTCCTCCACCCAAAAGGCTCATCGAGATTCGCCTACATCGAGAAGAAACACTGCTGATCGATCACAAGGATCCGGTACGTCTCCTTTCTGGCCCTAACCTTGCAATCAACTAACCCCTGCCCACTTCTCCCAGCGGGGGAAGCAGCCCAAGCCAAACCAGGGCGAAATGGGGCCAAGTAAATAGCCTGCCACGGGGGCCATCCATATCTGATGCTCCTGCTGCACGCATGCCCCAAAGGAGTAGTAGTCGGCCGCTGGAATAGCCATTACTAGCAGTAGGCAGCTCTGAGTGCTGGGCCGCCCGCTTCGTCTCATCTCCAAGCAAGAGGGCTAGCTCGAGACGCCCGGCGGGCGAATGAGACGCCCGTGTTGGACCTGGTGGTGAAATTGAGACGCCCTGCTGCTCTCTGCCCCTTCCTAGGGTACCTAATTAATTATTGCCGGACCCAGAGACGACGCAGCCGCCAAACTGCCCGCCGAAGCGCCTATCTTCGGGCAGGCCAAGATTACGGCCGACCTGATCCATCCCCCCGGAATCTTGTTCCTGAGCGATCTCCCTTCACATCATCGATGGCTGGGAAACAGGGCAACCAATCGCCCGCCTCTGTTGGGCCGGTTGCCCTAAACCCCAACCCTAACGCGAAACCCTCACTCAACCTTTTAGCAACAGCCGCGTAACAAACCTGGAAGCCCTAAGCCCTCATGGCCCGTTTGGTGATATCGTAGCCGGATTACCAGCCGTGCTTACTACCCGCTGCGTTGTTATGAGCAATGTATGATGACATGTTCCTTCAGAATGACAGAATTCCAAGGATGGCGTCCGAGATCCAAGAGGTCTCCACAACCTCCGACTTCCGCGTCTGCCATGTACATAGCATGTGCTGCGGCCAGGTTATAGTAAATATGACTTGTAGACGCCTGTTTCTATTATTACGATGCGTATGAGTATTCCAAGCCCAGTGGGCCAGTTCCAAGCCACTCCGCTGTCTGCGTCATCTAGGTGATCCAGACACGCTGGAATGAGATCCAATGCCCATATTGTTCACACAAATTTCAAGCCGCGTTGGTCAAAAGCTGGAAGCATACACCCCCCAAAATGTATCTCGTCTGAAATCCTCATGCAAGCCAAAACAGGAGCGCCGCATCGGGAGAACGAGAGACAGGGCTGACTGAGAAGGGGGGGCGTTAACCCGCAACTCCCATTCGCCGCCCAGTAAATTGAGTTGGCAAATTTTCTTCCCCAACCCTTCCCGATATTGTCTTTTATTATCTAGGTTTCGACCATTCCGTGAAGGACGGAAACGTTGCCATGATCTTCACCAAGCGCCGGTTGGGTCGCCAAGGTGTGGGCAGGGGGGAGAGAAGCGGCAACAAGCCAATCAGAGTGCCGGACAACGTGTTCCAGCCGGTGATGGTGTGGGCGTATCACCCTACTTATTTCTGTGATCCCGAGGACTTTTTTTACCATCCACGCAAATCGGGGAATAGCTGAAGGTCTTAATGAAAGGGGGAGTGAAGAAAAAAATTTCAAAGCCACGATCACGATCTAGTCTCATATCATATGATATCTGTGCGCTTACATACCTGGCTTCCCGAGACCGTTCGTCGTTGTCCAGGTCACCGGAAAGTCAAGACAGTCATCAATGCAAGGCACGTTCCCCAAATACATGTAATAAAGTACAGTAGATGTCGGACGGCGCTGGCTCCCTCGCTAACAAGGCCTTAGGGATTGGCCGCTGCGAGGCACTAACATTCTGTCAGATGAAAGGCTAAGTAGATGTACACGAATGCAAATGGAACGACAGTCAAAGGGGCCTGTTATGCAAGGCCAGTCCTCCCTTGTATCGTCAGCAGGAAAATTTTCACGATCCATTGACTTGGTTTGTCTGTTCGTCAATTGTTTAGGAAATAAAAAATTTTTAACCCAGGCAGCTCGTGTTGCAATGGCCACTTCGATTGGTCGCGCAGGTAGCCATGTTGGATGAGGGCCCAAATTGCCACCGTGAGCTTATAGGCCAGGATTTCCGAGCGATGGACCGACGAGAGGGTTGCATACGGCCGGTACTAGACTACACACGAACAGATGGAGGGAGGGCACGGCGATTCAATTGCGCGTTTGGAACTGGAGTTAGTGCCACACAACATTATTGAAATGTGTTCGAGACTGTGAAAGTGGCCAGGCGGAGGGCCAGGGCACCGAGTCATTGACGATGTGTCCAAACTTACCGACCCAGGGAACGGTTATACACGACGGAAGGGCCCGAGCGTGCCTGAATATCACGGCCGTGTTCAAGAGATCCCGCGGCGGTCGCAGCAGGCTTCGCTGCCTTCGGCTGTTCTCCGTACGTGGCATAGAACGCAGTTGCTGGCCGCCGATCACTCCTGGTTTGCCAGTCCGGCTAGACCACATCCAATTGGCCCTCACGGCCTGGGGTCGAGGGCAATCGTCGGCTACGGGATGTACTATGTACTAGTACAGGCAGATCCTGGGGAAACGACTTCCAGGCTTCGACCGATTCAGCTACACATCCGCGAAATTATTCTCCCCGCTCGGCGTGCAATATCAACATTGTCCCTCATCTTCCATTCGAGTTATTTGTGTCTAGCATTAAGAGTCGTAGCCTGGAATCTTATGGTTTTTTATTAGATGAAACGTGACGCTGTTGTCAGTACGGATGCAAAGCCCCGGTGTCCACCTGTTGAAACGAGAACTGGGATGTAATAAATCTCCCAGCGGGACTGAACGGCCACATCGCAGTGCCCACTCAATTTGGTAACACTGGGGCAGAGAGCTAAACGCAACATACGTCAAAGCAAATGCAAATGCCATAACAAGCGAAAGAGGGGCAAAGAAGGATGCAATCGACGATGATGTGTGGATTCTCACTAAACACGCTGTTGCAGGGCTCTATGCGCATGAACAAGACTTGCCGCTTCATCTTCAATCTCATAAAGTTTCCCACTACACAATCAGAATCATAATAAGTACCAGAGCCCATATACGCCAGTAATATATGGTTAGCAGTTCGCTATTGTTCATAACTATTGTGCCTTAGTCCAGGGCATGCAGCAAATAGTCAATCGATCCCATGTCATGCACAATTCCATTCTAAGCAGGTGCTGCGTTTACCCGAGATCCATTCCACGCTGATGGAGTATTACTACATAGTATGGCAGATAACAGAGTATAATATTACCTACTCATTCCTCATTGTCCAGGTTGAGCAAGTGGTAATAAATGAACGTATTACGTCCTGCCTCGGCCGGATGATGGCCCCCGAAATCCATTGTGGCTTGCTCAGCTGAGACCTTACCCACGGCGTTGCCTCGCTGCGATGAGACGCTGGCTCGCCAGACTGCGACTTGGAGCGCCACCCTCGCAGGGCGGATGCCACAATGCAGCCCGTGTGAAGCAAATGGCCCTTGATGGCTTAGGTAGGATTGATACTTGCATGCCTGCCTGCTTTGCTGCTGGCGCCCAAGTACCCAGGCACCAGGGCAGTGGATGGATGCATAAGCCGCAGTGCTAACGTAGGTACCACAGATAACATGTGCTGACCAACATGACCAGGACATCAGTCAAGAAGATGGACCTCTTCCATTTCTCTAACATCCTAAAGTACCAATTCCTCTCCAAACATCAGCATACTTAGTTACTGACCTGGCAAAAGAGGGGGCTTCAAACCTCCATTGCCAATGGACATGCTACGCTCCGTTTCGCGATGTTCGCGTCACAGCATCATTCGTATCTTGAAAGTGGAAGCACCACTTTTATTTCTGGGTATGTAAGAAAGGTATCTTATTCCTCCAGTGTTGGCCCATCGAGCAGGTCCCACTTACTCCGACTGAACAACACGCTCGTACACGCCCCTCCCCCTGGTCGCTGCCTCTCCCCCTCCTCAGCCGGCTCTGGCAAGGTACATGCTTAGCGAGTCTGTTCTGCAAGACATCCCCAAGGTTGGTAAGGTTAGAGCACTTATCAGGTTACCTACCGTCTAATTACAGCGCTGTCTCCTTTCTTCCATGGGCTTCTACGGGCAGATAGTGCAATTGCCCGGCGCCAGTTTGTTCGGTGAGCACACCTTGCCCTCGACACCGCTTCATCCCATGAAGAGGAACCTACGTAGCCAGGTTAGGCGGCAGGGAAACGGGAGAGGGAGCCAGAGCGCGCTTCTGGGGCCATTCTGCTCCAGCATCAACCCATTTCGCCCATGGCCTTAGCATGTAGTCAATCGCCCGCCAAGCCTGTCGTTCCCCCTCATTATTTTTGGGGCACGAACAACCCACACCGCGAGAGACCTCCAGCCGGCCTTCACAAAAGGGAAATGGAAAAAGGCGATCTGCACAAGAAAACCCGGGGAGGGGATCCAGAAGGTGGTCTTGTGAGGCACGTCCACTCCCCCAAGTTTCTTTGATACGCAGCATTGGCGATAATACGCAAGTGACCTGAGAACACCCGCGTGCGCCGCGGGCACGACCGAACACGGTTCAGTAATCTTGCCAGGTACCTTACCTTACCTGCGTATTGGCGGCATCATGTGGCCAAGCGTCGGATTGCGATTGTTGGAGGTAGGCAGGTACCTTGACCGGGGATGGAAGTGTGACCCAGGCGCCGCCTCCACTCTACAAGGGGGTGTGCGCGTGGGCATAGGTAGCGGCTGGGGGGCTGAAGTAGGCAGTACCTGGGTACTTATGATGGGAACTGCAGAGGCGCTGGCGCGGATGCAATAAATAAATCCGTCCGTCCTTGTCAAACACACCCGGAGGGCAGCCTGTGAGCCATTGCGCCGATGTCGGACAATTTTTCTGAGCTGGCTATGACTGTGTAGGCACCTTTTGGGTGAGAGAGCACTAAAACAGCCTAGCTGGCCTCCTATTTCATTAGGCTGTGATTATTAGGGACTGGTATCGAGCTAAATTCAGCTCTTTGAGTGTCACAGCATGAACTCGTGGATCTGATAAGTCGGTGCCAGGGTCGATAATTCTCGCGTGATTTCCTCATAATTTGTTGATATTGAAACATATTTGATTGTGTGGGATGGGTCTTTGACAAGTCATCGAGACGGTCAGGGCGGGCTTGTTTAGCAATCATCCAATGTCATTGTTCACTGCCCGGTCCATCGTTTTAGCTCCTTGTTCCCCTACATTGGTGTATGCACTTACATATGCAGTATTTGCTGGGTGAATGGGGACGCTTTGCGGTGTACCTTGACGGTATGCCGTCTAATGCTGGACCCCCCATGCAGGGAGTGAATGCAGGTATCAATTCCATTGTGTAAACAGCAGGTGTTATCTCGTTTGATCGTGGCTCTCCCCGCATTCTGGAAATCATCCGACGTGCCTAGGGTAGGCTAGAACGAGGGATTCCGAACATGAAGCTTGCGATATCGCGATTCAGGAAACGGCAAGCCAGCAGCCATCCGCAGCCAATGTGTCATCAGATGCTTACTGTATTCATGCCATTAATGGATAGCGGCATGAATGGATGTTTCCCCGGAGCAGCTATCGTCGGAGTACGAAAAATCTTGTCCCTGGCTGAAACCGATATGAAATTGGTCCGTCCAAATAATGCGGCTTCTCCCGGGAGATCAGCGATCGAACCCTGCATACTCGCCGGGAGTTCAACGGCCCAAACATCACTTCCCAGTTTTTGGTCTTTTGCGGTGACATATACGGTGAGGCCCTGCTGGAGATGCAACGACTAGCAGCCCAAGTCGATTGTAGTAGCGGTCGTCTGCTAGCAATCAATAAACAGCATTGAACACATATAGAATGCAACACCATTCCAATACGTACTGCGCTCCCAGTCCTCTCAAATCTCCCATTAGATCAATGCTATATTCCGACCATTCCACAACGGTACTCAGGTTTCGAGTTCGCAGACCAGGGTTCCCAGAGCCAGCAATCTATGCCAAACCATGATGAACCAGCTACGGCCCTTAGGATAAGAAGCTTCCGCGGTGGCCTCGCTAAATTACAGAAACGCCGGACTTGATAGTGGGAGAATAAGTGAGACTATACTCGAATATAGTGAAGTATATAAAGTATGCCTGGACAATAAGGTTTATAACTGATGTTGTTATCGGCCACAATATCAACCAACGTTATTCGATGCGATTGCAGTAGCATTTGACGAACCGAGAGGGTTGTACGAAGTCATAGGGCGACCTACCAACTTTCAGCGCTTCAATTCTGGATAATCCCTCAAATTAGGTCACTCTAGATATGCCTCCCATACCTGAAGAGCAATTGATTCAGCATTTCGAAATGCTTCTATCCCAACAAACCTTGAGCCGCCCTTGCATGCTAGTCCTCGCACGCTAGATCGATGAGGTAACCAGAAGCGTATTCCTTACAAAAAGGAAAAGGACTATCAACTGATGGAATCTTAAGAAGCCGCCGGGAAGAAGGACGATCTAGCCAGTGTTAGCTGATAGCCAAGCAGGTCCCCGTAGCCCGCTAATCGCGCCCATCCCTTGCTTGTTATCTATCGCATGACGGAAAAAGGAAAGAGTCTCGTGCGGTCCTGAGACAGCTGATCGTCAAGCGCATTGCACCACCCCCTTCTTTGCTTTTTGCAAATCAATCGGGTACCTTTCTGCCTCCCGTCAACTTTAATTTTCTGTCCCGTTCCTATCGGACCTGTATAGAATTTTTTTTTCTTTCTTTCCATTCGTCGTCTGGCTCTATAGATCATCATGCCGCAAAATCAGGACGTCTACGTCAGAGTTGGCCGAGGCGGCGCAGGCAACTTCCATTCCTCCAAGCCAAACCCCAGCAAGGATGCAAACAAAGTACGTTCCCCTTGTCTGTACTCACCACCGAAGTTCGGAGGAGGACGTCTAATCCTCGGGTCTATCTGACCACGAACTTACCCTTTTGATGCTGGGAACTGGGATCGATCTCTAATAACCTGCAACAGGACCTCGAGGCAGCCAAACCGCAGCAGATCACCCCGCCGAGCCCGCCCCCTCCCTCGTCCCTCGCCCGCGCAGGCCGCGGCGGCGCAGGCAACTACGCCGACAGCAGCGCCTCTTTCAAGAAGGAGCAGGAGCTGGCCGGGGAGACCGTGAATGCCGTTGCGGCCAGCGCGGCGGCGCACCCTCGCGGGGCCCTCCTGGGCGGTCGCGGCGGGGCTGGGAACTGGAAGACGGACGAGTCGACGGCGCGGAAGCTGGACGAGGAGCAGCGCATCGGCCTGGAGATGGAGAGGAAGGCCATCGAGGCGGTCAACGTGGAGCTCAAGATGCCCGAGAAGGCGCACCACGCACCGCTCACCACGAAATGAGAGTGACGAGGAAAAGTTTGCTGTTGGTTGGCTGGGGTGTGTGTCTCTCTTTTTTTGCTCGTGATGCGGATCTGGTTCCGACGGCAGGCTCCGTCTGTCCTTGCGTTGGTCGCATCTGTGTAACTTCCTTTTTGTTCACTATATTTGATACCCAAGATTCTAGACTTGAAAGACAAAACGCTCACCACCAGATAGACCCCATGCTGTGATATAATGCTTCCCTCTCGTTCGACTCTAAACCCGCTACCCAACCGTCTATATCTACACGCCATAAACCATGCCCATATCGTTGCCCATTCGTACTACATCTGCCTTCTCAAACATCTCCCACGCGGCACTCGAAAGCTCATCCTGTGCTCTCACGCCCGGGGACTCAAAGAAATCGTATTCCGGCTCACAGACGGTTCCCGGCTCCGGGAGCGTCCCGTTCTGGAAGTATGCGCGGAGATACTTGGTCGTGCAGGTCGAGGGAGCGGAGGACGAGCAATGCTGGTGTAAGGGAAATCGGTATGTTAGCCAATGCATCAACTTCGAGGCAACACCACGAAGCCCGCTCTGGTACAACTTACTCCGTATGCATTTTGGGTGAGCACGACCGACCCAGGGAAGTGAGCAGAGTTGTTGTAGGCGGACTCTAGGGGTGTGATACTGTCGTACACGTTGTTGACAAATAGGATGGGATGGCTCGTCTTGGTCTTCGTGTCCTCTGGTTTAGTAAGAAAAATAAATGTTAGCATTATTGCCGAGAACGGCGGTTGGAGCATTGGCTATAATCGTACCGTCAGGAGCAAAGTGCCATTTGGGCCGTATCGTCCTGCCGACGCAGGACATCTTGAAATACATGTTGGAGGCGCCAGCCCACTTGCTCACCCGGTGCAGCTTCTCCAGGAACTCGATGAACTGCTCAGGGGAGTCCTCCTCTGGCTTCGCATCGGAGCATGTAATAGCCGGGAAGGCATCCATCTCCATCGACGTCTCCTGGGGCTCGGTCGCGGGGATATCCGCGATGGCGCACGCCTGTCCTACCAGCTTTCTTCTGTACCCGACCGAGGCATCGTAGAACGCCGCAGCGTCGCCGCTTTCAATGGTCGAATACAGCTGTGCGAGGAGCTGGGCACGCTTTAGAGGAGAGTATAGGATCGTACGGGTGATGACCTGGAGGATCGAGTAAGTGATAACTTGAGGCATCTCAGGCCCTGACTCCCTCACCTCAGCAGGAATGATGAGAGGGTTCTTTTTTAACTTGGAAAGAACAGCATCGCGGCGTTCTCCCACTGCTTCAGGGCTCTCTGCCCATAGCGAGCATACCTCGGCGCCAGCACCGTGACAGGCTTTGTCGAAGGCGAGTAGAATCGAGTCAGCATCTTGAAAGAACTGGGCCGAATCCCCCTGGAACCAGTTGGTGTAATCCACGTTTCCTACAATGTCGGAATCAGTTGAACGGCCCATGCCTGCCTCTATTGAATACAAGCAACGCCTTACCATCGCTCACCATCCTCTCGATCTGGTCTGGGTACATGGACGCAAACACTCCGCCAAGGACGGAGCCATAGCTCATGCCCCAGTACCTGAGCTTCTCGTGCCCACTCCTATTCATGATCTCGAGCATATCCCGAGCATGATAGACAGTGCTGAGATGCTCAAAGATGCCCGTCTCGTTGGCCCCGCTCTCGCAAGCTCCCGAGAAGGCCATTGAATGTGCATAAGCATCGTAAACGAGCCCTGGTTTCTCGTCAACAACGCCTGCATCTTGAACATTCCATATCAATCTCTTCTGGCTGTTTTTCCAACAGTCTACTCTTGGTGTCGAGACACCGACTGAAATCCGGAACAGGGAGTTTCGATTAGCAACGTCCCTGACTGTGGTCTGGTTGTAGGAAGTACTCACCTCCTCGTGGATCCCAGCTGATGATATCCTAAATGCGAAGACTTAGAGTTGTTGATGAAACTGCTCGGATTTGGAACTTACATGGTTATCCCCGGCAACCATTTGAATTGCTTGACTAGTCCGAAGAACGGCTTCGATGCCTGAACCTCCAGGACCCTAGCATATGTACCATTCTAGGTCAGCTCCAATGGGAGAAGCAGAGGGGAGAAAGACCTCTTGTAGATGGTATAAGCGCAACCTACCCCGGGATTTATAAAGAGCGGGGGAACAGGGTTATCCTTCGTTTTGGCAGCCAGCTTGATAACACCCAGCACAACTCGTTTCGTGTCCATTGGGTTCTGCCAGTCCATCGGTACCTACATTGCCAGTTAGAACTGAAACAATACACGGAGTCATAAAGCAATCACATCTAAACGGGCACATTCAAATTGGCCATTGTAGCAACGTTCCCAATCGAGGCTGTTCTTTGGTATCACCTATATACCTCAAGATCAGTGACTAGAAGAGGAGAGAAAACGTTTCTACAAAGTCTAGGGGGTAAGAGTTGAGTTACATCACGCCAGTTCCACTCCTTTGGAGTCTTATCCCCAAAATCATGGTAGTCTGCATTGTCGAGGCTTGGTCCAGCCAGTGGTTGTAACAAGCGGGCCGTATATAATAGCCCAATCACTGTTAGAAGCGACAAGACGAACCGTTTTATATGGGATCTGGGTGGAAAAGGCCGAACTTCACTGATATGCCGGCCCTTCTCGTCCATCGCGATATAGGATAGTCGCTCACACGACCACCAGTGGGCTTGGTTGACCAGACACCTAAGAGGGGAAAGCACACAAGACCGATGATAGAGACTTCAAATCAGTTAAGACAATGAGCCATTACATGTACGAGGCCGAATAGTCAAAGGAACGAAACAGATAAGGGAAGAAGCACACGACAGAGAAAGCCAAGAAGGAGCCGAGGACAGCTGGATCATGCAGTCCCCATCCCCTCCAACCAGACAAGCTAGGAATCACGCGAACACAGCAAAAGGGACCCTGGACCGGCTCCATGACCACCAAAATCAAATAGGCGACCCCTGAATGGGCGCCTTGCATGCACCACCCTCCTCACTGGCAGAAAGTCCCAAGTGCAACGAGTCTGAGTGAGTGAGAGACATTTGGCAAGTCAGGTCCGGGGCTCCGATAAGCCGGGGAGAGGGCTCGAGGGCGGCAGTAGCACGTTTTGGGCTTAGCGGCAGGCTTCTAGGGGCGCTGGGTTGACCACGAGATAAGCGTCCGGCCGCCTGCAGCAGCTAGTCCCCCACCTGTGGCCGAGTCAGGTCTGGCGGGTGATGCGCTGTCTGAATGATCGGCAGTTATACCTTGGTAGGTATGTATGCCTAGGTAGGTAGGTATCCATCATGGCCGATAGGGAGGAAAGGAGGGAAACCAAGTGAAGAAGGTCGTTAGCATTAATAAAAAAAGAATCAGGTATCTATCCTCCAAAAACAGCCGCTTCTGCCCGCCAGGGATCCAACATGCGCCGTATTTGAAGCAATGACATGCCGACCATGTAATTACCACCGGCTTGAAAAAAAAGAAAACATCACTCGCTTGATCCACAGCAAATAGGACCCTCCCAACTGCCAGGACAACCATCCCGGTGCCTGATCAATATCCGAGTTCATAGGATATCGATAGCCACCTCCTCCGTGGAACATTCCGTCGATCCTCAGAGTCGTGTCCCGTGCCCATAATGCCACCTCCAACCTTATTGAAAACCACGGCAATGACCAGCCTAAATATCTTGGTCTCGGCGAGAAACCTGAACAAGGGCATCGAGGACGTCGTCAATGTCGCGGTCCTCGAGGTCTCGCCCCATCAGAGCGATGAAATCCTTGAAGCCGAACTTCATGTTGTCCATCAGCTTCTCATCGCCCCTGCGACGGCTGCGGGTCTCCAGATCCCGTCGCTGGATGAGGCTTTCGTAGAGCATGTCGACGTCGCGGGCCGCGGGGACGCTGTCGCGGGCAACTTCGGCCCTCGCTTCGAGTTCGCGTAGATTGGTCGGGGCCGCGAGAGCCCGTCCGGCCACCGTCAGAACCACCAGGGCTGCGGAGAGGGAGAGATGTTGGAAAGCGACCATTTTGAATGAATAGATGTCGATTAGATAAATGCTGGCCGGCAGCGTATTGGTGATGAAGCGAAATGTAAGAACAAAAGAAAAAAACGGTAAGGAAACAGAGACCAGCTCTCAAAGTTGTGATGCTACTTCTTCAGTGTTGAGGCGCAAGAAAAGGCCAAGACAAGATTCTTTAAGCTGGGCGGGAAGATCGCCCATATAAGGCCATTTGGGCCATGGTCACCACTATCCAGGTTGTCGGGGTTGGACATGGGTTCGCATTGCACTTATGTGTGGGACTCCGGATTTCGTAGGAGTCGTGGCATGGGTTTACTGCTTTTGGGCATGGATCAAGCTTCATCTGACTGACTGCTTATAATTTTAGAAAGGTACTCCTAACTGACGATGCTGTCATAGTTGGAATTCCTGAATTCATCGTAGCAAGGAGAGAAACTCTTTCAAGACATAGCATCACGGCTTGGAGATATCGGGGACAACGAACATGTTCGCCCTAGGATCATTTAATTTACTTACATGTACGTCCATCACTAAGCATTTATTTCTTGAAAGGTGACGTAGCTGGGCCGTTAACACAAGGAGCCATTAGATAATATGCCGCTAGGCGGAATTATGCGCAAAATGGAACACACCGGAAAAATACCGGCTAGCCCATCTTCCCGGGCTTAGCCGACATCGCAAAACTTCTTTTGCCTTCGCCGGCGATAGTATTGCGGGTTGCAGGCAATCAACTATTGCACTCAACCAACGGTCACAGCCTTTACCACTACGCTCCCCCCATCGCACTTTTATCTATAATCATGGCTTCAGTCATGGCTTGGGGCGCCGGCGCTGCCGTTGCTGCCTTCCTAGTAAGCTCACCCGGTTAGACGAACAAGGGCCTCTACGATCTAACATTCAATCCTTTTCTTAGGGACGCGCTGGTCTTGTCGCCTGGCGACGCTCGCGCGGAGGTGTCGGCGCAATGGGCAAGGCCTTCTACAAGGGCGGGTTCGAACCCAAGATGACCAAGAAGGAAGCGTCGTTGATCCTGTCTCTCAAGTATGTTTGCCCGCCCCTCCCCCCCGGCGGCATCATCTCCCCCACGGCATTTTACTTACACGTTTGTTCCAGCGAGCGCAGCATCACAAAGGACAAGGTCCGCAAGGCCCACCGGACAATCATGCTTCTGAACCACCCCGATCGAGGCGGCAGCCCCTACCTGGCCACCAAGGTCAATGAAGCAAAAGAACTGTTGGACAAACAGCACTGATACGGGCTGGGCGGGGAGCAAAAAGACATATTATCCACACCGCTTACGAAGAATTTGTATACATATGAACGCTACGTCACCAGAACAAGCAATGGGGATTCCAGCATAATGGGCGGTGGGATACTGCACATGTACAATAATGAGTTTCATAGCGATGGCGTTGATCTGGTTGGTGCGAGAGCTATCCGAGGCGAAGACCGGCTCTTCGAATACACGCCAATGGGCTAATCTAGAAGTTGAAAGGGAAAAAAAAGAAATAGACAGGCTCACATCTGAAGCCCATTCTCTCCTCAAGTCTCTGTCTGCTATCTATGCGCCACTACATCACTACCATAGGGACCCCGCCCTCTGTAGCGACCTCCGTAGTTTCCTCTGCGGGACTCTCTGGCTCCTGGGCGAACATCTCCGGCACATATTCCTCTCCCTTCTCCTTCGCAGCTTGCTTGCGTGTATTCTCGATGGCGAGCCCAATCGAAGCACGCAGGGTGAACACTGCGTCGTTGCCAGCATTGTGCAGGTTCCTGCTCGAAATGCCAAGGTCCGACAGAACTGCGCTGAGACCACGGCCGCAGTCGAGCTCTCGCAAGACCTGGTGAAGGACCTGGCTGTCGATCGTCTTTTTGATGGAATCAATGCTGGCTAGATCGATGCCGAGACTGAAGAGGTATCGTATGTCTTGATGGATATCATGTCCCACCAGGGCAATGCTGCGGCCGCCTTCAATGTAGGGATTGAGGATCGAGAGAATCGCCTCCTTTGTCTCTGACTTGGTTGGGAACGTGCTCTCTCTGCAGTGTGGTTAGTATAGGACTCCATATGTTTTACCATGACAGAAACCCCTTGGTGGGGATTACACTTACCCAAAGTTGAAAGCATCAGGACACCCTTGGACGTAGTCACGGTTGACCAGCGCCGACAACTCCCTGACTCGGAGATGATGGGCCTTGATCAACGGCCACCATTCCTGGCCAGCAGGTCCAGGCACGGTCTTCGCGATGTCCCTCGTATCTAGGATTGCGATGCCAATCTCGGAGATGGGGTTCGGTGGCCTTTCAATGGCCTCAACATCAAAACAGAACAGAACGAAGTCTTCAGCAACACCGTCGGGAGAAGCAACCCCCAGCAGTTTCTGGGCATCTGCAGCCATCTGTTTCCGTTCAAGTTTCTTCCGCTGCGACTTTTGATTGCTCTTGTAACGGTCTTTCTTCGGGACGCGCTCCACCAGGCTCACAGTCTCCAGGAACAGCTTCTGCGCGATAGGCGTGGCCGATTTGAAGAGCTGGGCATCATCATCGCTGATGTCGGGCAGTTCCTCGAGAGAGAGAACTTTCTGGTCTCGGGACCGTTGGAAGTAGCGTGGTCTGGGCGTCTCGTTCTGGAACGTGATGAAGAACTTGTCCGTGCTAATGCCTCCCGGAATCGCCAATGAGATGCCCAGCTCCTTGTTGACCATGTCGAGAAAATCCTGGAATTGCGCCGTTGGCACGAGTAGGCTTGGCTCGTTGCTAGGCTTTGTAGGGTTGTGGATGCAGAAACTGTTCCGGTCAGAAAAGGATTCAAAAGAAGAAAAGGTAGCAAGATAACACCGCCGAGTAGACTTACAAATCCCACACTCTTCCTTCAGTTATCTTCGCCCAAAAAGGAGCCGCCTGGAATATTGTTAATACTTCTCACACATCAAAGGTCCTTCGTGACTCATTTTAAACTTACATGTGGACGGTTAGTTTTGCCGATAAAGAGCTCCCCGTAAGTGGTGACCACTTTCCAGGGAACAAACGGGAAATCCGCATCCAAGGGCTCGCCAAGTTGGTAGTTTTCGCAGTCGAATGCTCCAGCAGTGCTCGCGCGTGGTCCAACGTCATCGTTGATGAACAAACGAGGAGCTTTACCTTTGGGTTTGGGAAATTCAATAGCAGGTTGTGCAAGGTCATTTGAAGGAGGCTCGTTGAGATCCTTCTCCTCTGGATGGGACTCGGGCTCTGGCTCTCGAAGTGTGAAAGATTTTCCAAAGAGCTTCGACAAAACCTCGAGTCTGTTAGAAATGTCCGTTGCCTCCATCGTGGGCGGGCACTTGGCTTCTTCTTGGGTGATAATTGAGGAGAGCGCCGTAGGTGAAACAAGTAAATGACGAGAAGAAAGTAGCCCAGCGAGAGTAAAGAAAGGCGGGCACGGTTCCTTTTCTTATATCTTGAAGTACTGAAAATTCAGCACAAGAACAAAGGTGCAGGAGGGGAGAGAGGATGGCGTTTGGTGCCTGAGGAAGAGTAAGTGTGCGCGTTCCGCTACTCTTGTACGCCAACAACTGGCAGGTACAAAACCAACACAAGGCCTGGGCCCTTCCGCTCCCGAAATTGATACGATAAGGCGTTCCTTAATTTCACGCATTTATAAAACGCCGGGATGTTGCATTCGGAAGATATTTCTTCTTCTTCAGTGGTCAACGAGCTAGCTGATCGCATTTTCCAAGGTACTATCTCAATATACTTCATACATGCATAGTGTTTGCCTCCCAGTTCCGACGGGAAATATACGATGCCAACACCCGAGATCATTCGGCATTATCTCATTCCAGTCATAAAAGCGGGCGAAGATACTTGTCTTGCTTGTTTGTAGGGTGCCTGCATGTTCCCGTTCGTGCTATCTTTGTTTGTAGAACTACGGCGCGGTTAGCAAACCTTTGTCTCAACGCAAGGGGGCGGGTGGCTGCTTTCGGCTTACCTGGTCTGCATCATCTAAATTGACATCAGATGTATCTGCTTGGGTCTTGTCAATCAACCCGAGCTTTCCGTAGCGAATCTTAAACCAGAAATCTCTTCTGTCACCACCCAGAGTTCCCGAGAGCAATGCCTTCTTGAAATTGCGGATAAATGAGTTGAAGAATTTCGGCTCCTCGATGTTGATCAACTCTTCTCGCATTACGCCAATGCATTCCATTGCTTGGTCATACTTGCTGTCTCCAAAGCTTTCCGTCACAAGAGAGCGGATAATGTCTCCCATCTGCTTCGCGGCATCTTCGATTTCGCTCTCCGATTCAGTTGCTCCAATTGCATTCTTGAAGTCTGGAACTGGGTTTTCAGGGCTGATTGTGCCCTTATCATCGCCCAAGAGAGCATCTATATCTAAGCCAGAAATTGGCTTGACTGCGTCTCTTCGTCGTTTGCCCTTCGCCTTTGGCGGTACTAGATAGAATTGTTAGCAATGAATGTGTGAGCGTATTGGCGCCATTTCCAGCTTACCTTTCTTGACATCAGAAGCCTCAATTAAAGCCTCAATCGCGTCTTTATTCTTCGCTAGGAGGTCTTCAGGGGGAGACGAGAATTGTAGTAAGATTGATGGAATGTTCGGCACAGAGCCGTCTGGATGTATCGCCCTGTTCTTCACGGCATGATTGATACGATGGATCGATGGGTTGTAAGACTCGTCGATTGGAGCATACTCGGACGGTTCCCTAAATCGGTTGTTAGCACTATGGGTCATTGGGAAGGGACTCGCAGGCGGCTAATCTCACCCATCATCGCCAACCCCATAGGTCGAGATGTCCATCGCATCAACATAATCGCTCATGGCCAAGTTGAGGTCGTCTGAAGGCAAGAACCGATGTTCGCTTTTTAGCGTCTGTCCAGTAATAGTAACAACCCTGTCTAATGGTGGAAATTGATAGCTGCGGATGTCTTCGGCGAAAGGTAACGGTACGTCATAGAGACACTCCAGACCTGGCTCAACGTGTGGTGCCAATAGAACCAACTGGGGGTCCTTCCCATCCTTGGTTACAAGACGTGCGACGGCATATGACTCAACTTCGTTAAGTGCCCATACCAGGGAAGAAAGCGCTAATTCGGACTTCTCATCAAACTTACGGGCGTGGGTAACGCATACCTCGCCCATGTTGAGGAACAATTCATACTGGGAGTAAGGTGGTCAGCTGCCAGGAAACCCTCAGGAAGAAAATTGTGCGAGATTTACCTTGCTCCACGGAATAAAGCCAATGATTGTGAAGCTCTTCACAGACTCGAGCTTCGTGATATTGTGTTCGGACTCACTGATGTGGACTGCTGTTCTGCCATACTCAAAGCCCTTGGCGAGGGAATCGAATTCTACATCTCGCTTTCCGCCTGGCGCATCCGCATCATTCACTTTGTATGATCGGTTCTGCTTGACGGCAGAAAATTCAATGCCTTCCATATCACCGCCGTCGACGGTTTCGGTGGATTGTGACCCGCCTAGTTCTGGCTTGACCACAACTGTGCTAGCCGCCAAAGGGCGAGCCAGGTGCGTCTTGAAGTATCTCTCGACATTGATGTTCATGGCTGCTGGGAATTTTTCTGGATCTCCGAGAGTAAGAGAGCCGTCGTAGGTCTTATACGGCTTGACAGATTTGACTCTGGGTGTGTCGAGCTGGTCAATTGCCTCGCCAATGGAAGCAAAGACGCCATCAGTACAAGCATTGGCCAACGTTTTTAATGTTTGCTCGTTCTCAGCCTAATGGGAATCTTGTTAGACTACGTTCGCATGATTGGTTGGGCTTTGAACAACACCTTTTGGGGAGGCTTGTCTTCCTCTTTAACACCGTACTCCTCATCATCAAAATCCACACCCCTAGCAGGGGCCATGTCAGCGAGGGTAGCTATGGTCAAAGGCGCATTTGACTCACAAAATTGTCAGTTGGATGTTGGAGTCGTTAATCTTTTTGGCAATATCTTCAACGTCATCGGCATCCATAGCCCCCTGTCCATCTGTGACCAGGTATATCTTCCGAGTCCATTTGAGCTTCTTAGTAAATGTCGCCATCATGTCGACAGCGACAACAATAGCAGAAATTGCATCGCCCGTCGAGGTGGTGCTTGGCCCAATGGAAGACTGCAGATCTCGCAGAGCAGTCATGCCCATTGGGCCAAGTTCCTGCAGCACGGAGATATTCTCGTAACCTTCATCCTCCTGCAACTTGTTATTGGTCTCATCCGTGCGCAGCCCCACGACACCAACACACAACGTCTTGCGATTTGCGGCAACCGTGTCTGTGATTTTGTCCCACACGTATCGCATACTCCAGTCTAGGTCTGATTCTGAGCGTCCATGATTGCTCTGTGCCATGGACGAGCCCAGGTCAATGATGAAGATGCTGGCCTCTTTTTCAGCCATTGTAGCTAGTAATGATCAACTGAAAAATCAATCGCACGAGGATGATAATATGTGAAGAGGAGAGAACCGCTGAGAAGGCTGGCAATGGGATTATAAAGGAAGATCCTGGCGCATGTTCACAGCCGATGGCGCGCTTGCTGCTGACGTTTAGGCAGAAGTTGAACCCACATCCAGGTGCTTTGCAGGGTCGCATCCCAACACGGTTGTAACGCGACATCACGTGACAAGATCGTGGAAACCGCCTGATCATCCATGATGTCAATTGGGTATGCCGGGTACCCCGACTTCACTCCTCAATTCCTCAGCTCAATTCAAACACTACTTCTCAAAATATTGATTTGAGAACCGTCACAATGGCAGGCTCTATCCTCTTCTCGGCGGCGCCGTACCACATAATAGCGTAAGCGCTGCTGACCACAAAGCCAGTCAGAGCAACCCAATTGCTAATGCAGCCTCGGCAGATATGGCACCCTGGTAGGCACATCATTCTGGCATGTAAGTCTAACTAAATCCGATCTTGGTGTCGATATACATGCTTACCAGCTGGTAGTCCTTCATTGTCGGCCCAGTTATGTTCAAGACCGTTGAGCGGCCTGTCTTCTCGGCTGTCCAGAGCGGACTCTTCCCCACCTACTTTGGTCTGCAGACTGCAATCCCTGTTGTGCTGGCTTTGAGTTTTCCTGGAAACAGCCTTCTGGGCATCTCATCTGGAGTCTCGGGCCTTCTGGATGAATCTCACCGCCTTGGGTCGTTGCTCCCTATCACTACTGCCTTCCTCTCCGGTCTTGTCAACTTTGTTGTCTTGCTCCCTACAGTGAACAAAGTTATGAAGCAGCGTCAAGGCCAAGGTATGCCGCCCTCCGAATCGACCTTTATTCTAGCACAGGGCAACAGAATTAACTGGAATCAATAGCCAAGCGTGATGGGAAGGAATGGTACGCCGAGGGCCCTCACTCTGAGGAGATGCAAGCTCTCACCAAGAAGTTTGGCATGCTTCACGGTATCTCCTCTCTTCTTAACCTCACAACTTTTGTGTCCGCACTGGTATACGGCTTTACTCTTGGATCTCGCATCCAGCCTCTGGCTGAGTAAGTCATGTAAGATATCATTGAACATGTAAACGTTTGGATTGTCTGTTTTGAATCTCGTTACAACTCAATCTCCATACTCTCAATGCCAACCATGATCACCCCCTACCTCCCTTCGTTTGAGTGAGAAATGAAAAAAAAAACACCATGAACCAATGAACATTGAACATAACAAACGATGCGTGTGCAAATAACCTCGCAATGCAGTGAAGGAGATGACGAGGGAAGGGGGAAACGTCAAGTTGGTCGACAATGAGGTCCCTCTCGCGTGTGCCCTTCCAACTGACTTGTGGGTGAGGGGGGGGGAGGGGGGCAAACGGTGCTCTCGCCAGCAAATGGCTGTCGATTTAACGTGGAGTGGGAAAAGGTGACGAGTGTTCGGAGTGTGCTGCCCTCGAAATCAGCGGCTCTGCATCTTCTGATGCGATGCAAGGAGCTTAGCCTTGATTGCATCGAGGTCTTGTTTTGCCGAGTTGGCTTGGCTGAGGCTGATCTGTCGGGCTCTCTGCTGCGGGCTTCTTGCTCGATTGGCTTCCATCTGTCCAGCAATAGTCCATCGACCAGGTTGGCGTCCAAGAGCTTCGTCAATGTCTAGATCGCCCTCGGGCTTGGGGAAGTCGCGCATCATGGCAGGAAGAGGGTGCTGGTTGGGGTCTTTCTTCAGATCATCCTTGTTGATCTTGGCTTCCTCAACGTCGGGAGTGGAAGGGGGGGATGTGCTTGAGGATGTGCTTTGAGTGGAGGTAGGAGCGGGTGGAAAGTAGCTTTGCTTGTCGCTCATTGTGTCTTGCCTTCTTTTGTCTTCTTGTTTCTTCTCGGGAGGGATGATTTGTTGTGAATTTGATGGCTGGTCACTGTTGAGTTGAAGTTTCTGAAGAAGTTGTCGCGTCGAGAAAAAAACAAAAGGCGAGGGCACTTCGTTCTCAGTTCGTTCTCAGTTTTTAGGGCGCTCGCTTCCTCTCACTACCTCTCCTCTCACTGGCTTCTACCTACGCAGGGAACGCTACGAAGCTCAACGCACATCATTCACCGTCCGGTCTCATGCTTCGGATGATAAGATTGTTAGATATATCATTCGTAGGAAAATGACGAGAAATATCATTCTTTACTGTTTGTATTCCTCCTCCCTTCCTCGTTCTCTCCTCCTCTCGGAAACGGGCTGGCTCTTTCTCTCAGCCGCTAGTATGCTGCAGAAGAATGTTCGTCGAACCGAGTGAAAAGCAGTTCATTGTATGGAGCTTGAATAACAAGCTCATTTCAATATAATAATTCAAATACCCCTTATTTAAGAGTAAAAAACACGTTCATTCATAATACAGTAGTGCCGAACGTCAATTCCTACCTACTGGGCATATGCTCCTACCCTATAGTTATGGTCAAGGAATGCCAACAACAGTCACCGTCCAACTTTATTCCGGTGATTTTTTGTTTGATTAACTCACATGATTTATGAAAGAGAAAAAAGTACCTACATATTCCATGATCAAAAGGAAAGGGGGTTGCTAATGAATCAGTAACCAGCGTTGCTGTCGTTAGTGTCCGAGTTGGGCGGGACGTGACTGACTAATCGCGATGGTCATGAATTGGTTGCATTACATGAACATCTGGCAAGAACTGCTTGAAATCTCACCGTTGTCAGCAGTTTTTATCCTCGCTTTCTAAACCTCAGACTCATCTGTGAATATTTCTTACTCTGAGTTAAAAGATGGCAGCCAAGCCCCAATACCTTACCGGCAATATCGCCGCCATTAATGAATTCATCGACGAGTTTGATGTGAGCGATTTGTTGTGACTGAATGACTTTATTTTCATCTGACACTCAACCCCTTTTTAGGTTTTTCTGCTAGATTGCGACGGTGAGGCACACCTATCATGCGTGATGCATTGGAATGAAGCTCATTGGAATTAGGCGTATTGTGGTCTGGTGATCATGTCTTTGAAGGCATTCCCGAGACTATCAAGCTCCTCCAGTCAAAAGGTATTCAGCCAGCCCACCGATTGAGAGCCAATTTGCAGAAAGTAACTTTGGCTGGACCACAGGAAAAAGAACCGTCTTCGTGACGAACAACTCCACCAAATCACGAGAAGAGTATCTCAAGAAGCTCACCAAACTCAACATCCCAAGTACTGTCGAGGATATCTTTGGCTCAGCGTACTCGGCGTCCATTTACATCTCCCGCATTCTTCAGCTGCCTCCCGGAAAGAGCAAGGTTTTCGTCATCGGAGAGGTTGGTATCGAGAAGGAGCTGGACAGCGAGAACGTACCGCACATTGGCGGGACGGATCCCGAGCTCAGAAGAGACATCACCCCTGCCGACTTTGAGGGCCTGGCCAATGGCTCCCTGCTGGACCCGGAGGTTGGTGTTGTTCTGGCCGGTTTGGATTTCCACTTCAACTACCTCAAGATGGCCCACGGCTTTCACTATCTGAAGCGAGGTGCCAAGTTCTTGGCAACCAATATTGACTCTACGCTGCCCATGCACCACGACTTCTTCCTGGGTGCTGGGTCGTCAATGGCACCTCTGGTATCAGCCTGGGGCCAGCCTCCTCTCGCGCTCGGAAAGCCCAGCCAGGCCATGCTCGACGCTGTCGAGGGCAAGTTCCAGCTGGATCGGTCTAGGACGTGCATGATTGGAGACAGATTGAATACTGACATCAAGTTTGGAGTTGACGGGAAGCTGGGCGGCACTCTTCATGTGCAGACTGGCGTTGACAAGAAGGAGGCCTGGGAAAAGGAGGACGCCATTGCCGTCCCACGATTTTACGTTGAGAAGTTGAGCGATCTGCTCCTTGCTAAGGAGTAAAATCGACTATGCATTTTATTTTCTAGAAGAAACGATAGACCCTTGATAGAGAGATAGAGCCGCTCTTCCTACCTGATGAGGTTGAGAAGAGCGGGGTTTGATAGATAACTCTGTGGTGTCTCTGCAGAAATCGACAGTATTACCTTTACCAGTTTATCAATTCTGCGGTGCGTCTCCTTTACTTTGAAGACTGCCTGGACCCAGATATAACGCAGGGCGGTTATTTTTGTTTCTGAGTTTCCTTTTGTGTGATTTTGGCCACATTCTTGGGGGGTTTGTAGCCGCCAAGCGAAGTAGGAATGAACATGCCAACTTGCTTCTGGTACTCTGAATACTCCGGATACTTTCCAGTTGTGATGGCCTCCGTGAGCCAAGTTGACCCTTGGAAAAGCAAAACTAGAGCGCCAGCCCCGATTCCAGTCCAGCTGTAGACGTTGTTGGTTGCGTAACAGCTCCACTGGTAGAGAACCAGCCAGATGCTCTGCTCCGCAAAGAAATTGGGGTGCCTGCTGTATGCGAACAAGCCCGATGTGAGAAAACCACGATCAAGGTCAGCTCGATTAAACCCTTGGGGTACCTTGGCATCTTTTAGGTACTTGTGTTTGGCGGTTTGGTACGCTTGACAAGTCGTCTCGTTAGCGATCTTGACCTAGGAAGGAGGGATGAATGGATTGAATTGTTTTGGGAACATACTCCACATCTGGCCGTCACTGACGAATTCACTGGCGACGAGGAAGACCTCTGCAACGAAGTACAGTACATCTGGCGTTGTGATAGATGGTTCAAACTGGGTCGAAAGCAGAATGGCATACGCAGGTATGCATGAGAATGAGAACAGAAGGACACTCTGAATGAAAGAAATGAAGGTTATGTTGAATATGATCCATACGGGTCGAGGGAGATATTTCTGAACAATGGCCCTGGTAAACAAATTAGCTGGGCGAGTTCCATTCGGTTTCGTTGGGAGACAACCTACCATCGATAGTCCTCCGAGCCAACGGTGTAACCTCCCTTGCGCCAATAGTTGAAGGTTAAGCGTGCCTATGGAAGCATTTTGTTAGTACAGTACCGATCTCGGATAAAGAGAGCATTTCCGGGGTGTCCTTACGCTCCAAAGTGATGTGAATACGGCAATAAGGTCAATGCGGGAGTGGGGGAGACCAGCTAGCCGTGCCCACAAGGCGAGGTGGACGACGTAGAGGTTGGGTAGAATACTCCACAACCGATCAACCTGGGAGTAGTTTCTGTTTAACTCGGAGACGATGAAAAAGGCGACGCTAAAAGCAACTGAGGCTGCAAATGCCGAAACAAGGGGGTTTGTTTCAACATAGAGCTGAGTGAGGCCGGCGGTGTTGTTCAGCAAGCTGGACGGAAGTCCTATGAGCTGCGGAATGAACGGCTCGACGGTTTTCGCATAATCCCCGCACTCCTCGATTGTCTGGAGAGTAGGTAGAGCCATCTTTCGTTTGCGGTATTCTATGATATTCTTGAAATGTTTGAGGAAACTCTTGAGTAGCAGAGGAAACCAAGTAATCCAGCCTTTATGTTATCCCTCAAGGTTACCTGAAGGTGTTTGCGATGGGGAATAGGCGTCATAGATTTAGGGACTTAGCGGCTAGCGGGTCGCTAATTTTACCCGAGGCAGGGCGCTGATGCAGCGAGAGACCCACTATGTTATCGTTGATGTCCAGTATAAATCGGCGTGTTACCACTCTTAGTTGGCCTGACCGCCTTCCCGGATGGGGCTTCCTTAGAACGCGTTTGGTGGGGATCATTCACAGAAGAGAAAGTCGCGACTGCAAATTATTTAGCACACTTGCCGTTTCCTCGGGTGCAGCAAGCAATTTTACTACGATGGGCTGGTAGGAATGGAACGGGACATTCTCTGCCATATTCACACACACACTTCTGGGAGCATTTGGTGGCTCTGCACTGCAATGATCCAATCCTTATGGCGATCATGAATGACATTCTAGAACGTAGCCCCATACCGACGCAAAAGTCTGCTGCCTTCTCCAGGTGATTCCTTCCCAATGAGCTCGACCGTCGAGTCATCCTTGCGGTTCACATTGGAAACACTTGAGGAAAGACCTGAACACAGTGTTGCAAAGCCATGAAGGTTCTTTGCGTGGCTGAGAAGCCTTCCATCTCCAAGGCTGTAGCCGGCCATCTCTCAGGCGGTGGCTTTCAGACCGTAAGTTCCTTACCAATCTAACCCAGATTTCCCTCCCATTCTCAAACATCGTATAAGCACAACTGTTGCATGGGGCTGGAGATTCTAATAGATGGGTGTAGCGCAATACTCGGAATCAGTACATCAAAAACTACACGTTTAACTTTGATTTTGGGCAGTCTTGGGGTCAGTGTGATGTCAATATGACATGTGTGACTGGGCATTTGACACAAGCCGAGTTTACCAGCGAGTTCCGAAACTGGAGTTTCCCACCCCCGGAAGCATTATTTGATGCGCCGATAGTCACAAATGTCGTGGATGTTCGTCCCTTCTGAAGCACCACGGCATCTCTGCCATGCAGCTAGCTAACGCATGGACAGGACAAGAAAGCGATAGCACAGAATATTGCAGACCAGGCGAGGTGGTCGCAACTTCTTGTGATATGGACGGACTGTGATCGTGAAGGCGAGCATATTGGGAATGAGATTGTTGAAGCTGCATACAAGGGGAATGCCAATATCCCCGTAAAACGGGCCAAGTTCAGCAACATTGAACGCGCGTATGAGCGAAGCCTCCCGCACTTTTCTTGTGGAATGAGTCAAGGCTGACGGGTGGTCTGTGGTGTAGTCATGTCATATCTGCAGCAAAACGTCTCGTTGACCTGGACGAGAAGCAGGTGAGCGCCGTGGCTGCCCGTATTGAGCTGGACCTACGCATTGGATACGCCTTTACACGATTCATCACCAACAACCTCAGACCTCTTCGTGGGCCAATGGAGAACCTGGTTATCAGCTACGGTAAATTCCCAAGAACAGACAACAACCGACTTTTTCACAACTGATTAATCGATTGTCTAGGTTCATGCCAGTTCCCAACATTGGGATTCGTTGTAGACCGGTATTTTCGAGTCAAAAACTTCGTGCCGGAAACCTTTTGGGGCATCAAGTTGACACATTTAAGAGAAGGCAAAACGATCAATTTCAGCTGGGCCAGGCATCGGCTTTTCGATCGTATGGCCGTCGTCATCTTGTACGAGAAATGTCTGGTAGCGAAAAAGGCCAAGGTGACTAAGGTTCAGAAAAAACCAACCAGGAAGTTCAAGCCGCTGCCTTTGACGACGGTTGAGCTTCAGAAAGCAGCGACGGCGTTACTCCGAATGAGTGGTCAACAAGCAATGACTTTGGCGGAGGGTTTGTACAACAAGGGTTTCATAAGCTACCCCCGAACCGAGACTGATCGGTTCGATCGTGGGATGAACCTGAAAGCCCTCGTCGAGAAGCAGACGCCTGACTCCCGATGGGGCAACTATGCTCGTGGATTGTGCGATGGTGGCTTCCAGCAACCAAGGGAGGGCAAACATGATGATAAAGCCCACCCACCCATTCATCCCATTACATATGCCGCCCCGACTGTTTTGAGTCACGATGAAGGCCGGATATATGAATATGTGGTGCGCCGATTCCTTGCATGCTGCTCCGAGGATGCCAAAGGTGAAGCCAGCGACGTTGAGCTTCAGTACGGGGACGAGCTATTTAGTGCTCACGGCGTCATTGTTTCGGAAAAAAACTATCTTGAGGTGTTCATCTACGAGAAATGGGACAACACGATCGAAATGCCTAAATTTACAGTGGGTGAGCAATTCGAACCAACCGAGGCTATGATGACAGATGGCAAGACGTCACCGCCCAGCTATCTCACCGAGGCGGACCTGATAGCCCTGATGGACGCAAACGGTATTGGAACAGATGCTACAATGGCGGAACATATTCAAAAGATCCAAGATCGAGAGTATGTGGCTACCGTAGATCGAGGTGGTCAGCCAGCTGGCGATCCCGAGCAGAATGATAACGAGCCGGCACCGGCTTCTAGAGGCCGAGGTCGCGGAAGAGGGGGCCGTGGGGGTGGGCGAGGTCGCGGAGGTTCTGGCACGACAACAGGACGCAGAGGGATAAAGTTGTTTGTGCCTACTCAGCTGGGCGTCGCCCTAATCCTGGGATTTGATCGGATGAACTTTGAGACAAGTCTTGGCAAGCCATTCCTGCGGAAAGAAATGGAATTGAAGATGAAGGCCATATGCGATGGTCACACCACAAAGGATGTTGTGCTTCGCGAAAGCATTGCGCAGTACCGCCACGTATACATGGAGTCGCAGCAGAAGCTGCATGTCTTGAAATCAGTGAGTTTAGCGCCCTGTGATGAGCAGCACCACCCATAGCTTCAGCCACTGACAATGGAGGGTAGGCATGTAGAGAGTTCGTATTTGGCCAACCGGGAAGTTGAGTGTGTAGCTCCCACCCTCTAGTGAGGGTATTTTCTGCTGGATGGTCTCGCATCTATGGGGCCACGACCTTGCATAGCCGCAGGATGGCAGCTTCTTCTAGTCCCGTGGTGGCTCTACGCATTTCATGTACACCATTGTATACCGGCCAGCCGGCGAGTGTTGCCCACCCAGCAGACTGTCTAGGCACCAAGACGACCCCTGGTTCGGGTACGCATTGGGCTATCTGCATGGATGTAACCCTCAGCAGGTGGCAAGCGAGCCTGGGGAGATCTCAAACAGACGTCCCTCTGCTTCTCTTCAAGCTTGTGACGACGAGTTCCATCAATAAACTTGAAGAAACTTTGTTGGGGAAGATGAAATTCCTCTTCGGGATCGTTCGGGCCTCTCAACAGGATACTCTCCCGAACGCGGGAGTCCAGCTATGGCGATAGGATGACGGCAAGGCCACATGACTGGCTTCAATTCGCGGCCAAGGTTGGAAAGCTAGGAGTGGCGTTGTACCTGGCCGCCTGGATTTCGGACTTTCAGAATACCTGACGACGATTGCCAGTTTGAGGAGGGGGTTGGACTACAAAGTGTGGGCCAGCCACCCAAAACCAAAACCAACCTTGACCCAAAGCATAGGCCCAATCAGACGACTCCCCAGCCAACGTGAGTGATGGTTGTACAAAGAATTCGCCCTTCGAAACTGATGCGACACTGTTACTGAGAGTAGACTTGCGCGAATTGATACATCCAAAACTCAGAAGTTCTGCGCCTCCGGCTTTCTCAAGGCGACCGAGTCGTCAAGAAGGGGATAACCCCCCGCTAGCTCCTCTCCTGCATGCCCAACATGGTTCACTCTGCATCATCGTCAGCAAGGCACGGCTCTTGGCTACCCAAAGCCCGCTCTTGATGCACTGATGATGATGATGATGGCAGTGGAATCAGTCTTACAGAGACGCGTCAACCCCGCAGCGGGTCAAGCGCTCTATATTAGCTGCGGCGATGGGATGCTGGTCCATTACATATTTACGGCACATGCGCCTTTTCATCATCCTCATTGAGGCATTGGGCATGACCTGTGGATCGTATCTGCGGAGTGTCATCGCACTACTCGGCACTATCACTGCTACAATTATATACATATCTCATGCAAAAAAGGTAGCAGCGGAGGAGCACCGGGTTCTCTGAGTTTGAATATTGCGTACCGACGACTGAAGCTGGTGATAGATGGACCCCCACGCGGAGACTGAGGGACTAATCCATCCGTACTGATACGCGCGGGTCATACGCACTCACAACCAAGATACCACGATGGGTCAAGAGAAATGACAAGAAGAAAAGTGTATAAGTCTACGCCATTGATACCCACCTAGGGCAAAGACACACACGCACACACAACGAATTAAATGGGTGTGTAAGCGAGTGTTATTGTTGTGGTAAATTGTAGCCGCAAACTTGCGACAAATCTGACGCATCGACAGCTGAAAGTCCATGCGCCAATCTATTTTCACACATGTAAATTACCATCCCCTCCTAATTCTATTTATGTGGACACGATTGGAAAAACTCTGTAATTGTAATTGAATTGAAATTGAGGTGTGTAGTACCAAGGGGGAGAACATTGTGTGGCTTCAGCTGGCCTTCACGGTTGGCCCAGACTTACGATCACCATTCTCTCGTGTCAAATCGGATGAGGTCATTGAGCTAGAGATCCCACGAGCGCATTAAAATATCTCGTGGATGTGGGTGCTGGGCAAGATCCACTGTCCCCAGACGCGCTGGAGGCAGGCACTTAGAGATGCTGGCAGCGAGCAGTAGGAAGGCATTCCCAAGGCCACGTTCCCCATCAGCTGGTGGCAGTGGCGCCCTGGCAGATGGGCCTGCTGCCGGGCCGGGGGCGATCGTGGATTCGTCGTCGGCGCACGTTCATCAATGAATATTAATTAACGGACGGGGCCAAATCAATAGGGGGTAGAGAAAAGAAATTTTGCCCTGCCCTAAGCCTATTTACTAGCGCGCAAGAAGGCCAAAATTGATTTGGGGATGCAAAGTACCGTGACGTACCTTGGTAGTGGCATTTCAAGGCAGGTCTGATGATGATGGTTCTCCGGCGCCGGGCAAGAAGCAAGGCGCATGCATGGAGATTCATCAATCGGTGCGATCCATCAATCCCCGCGTGGTCGGCGAAAGTCGGATATGGGGAACTGCACCAGTGCAACACGTACATGGTACCTATGACTCCCTCTAGTCGGCCGCTATGGAATCCAGGAGGTAGGGAGTAAGAGTGCCACTGTTAGCCGCTGCGCTTTAGTGAATGGCCTTCCCCAGAGGCGTGCGCAAGGATGAATGGAGAGGGCGGGCGAACATCATCCATCCTCTGGCGCCTTATCTTGGCTCTGGTTGGAAACCAACAAACCAGGATCGGCGCTCGTCGAACGTTGGCACACGCTGGGCTCACTAGCTGCGTAAGTACATAATGAAAAGGCGGCTGCAGTTTGGAGATCTGTCTGTACCACCAACGCCTGCCGATCTGGACGCTGGCGAGCATTCCAGTGCGTTTCCGTGCCTTGCGCGACCACGGCTTATATCTGACAGGTGATGGGATTCCTTTGTTCCTCGCACTGATAAGAGCACGCACTACTACCTAACCAACCGCCCCTACCACTGCCACACTTGCACGCCACGAGACACTGGAGATACGTTAGGTCGGTGCCCGGGATGCCGGTACATGTGTGTACACCGTCCCGTCAAATACAAAGAAAGGGGGCCCGTACTCTGTACTCTACTGCGGGCCTCCTTCGTCCATACCTTAGCTTCTAGTTTGTCTACTCTAGTGTGGATGGAAGGCAGAGATCCCCAACTGTTTACGAGGCGGCCTGCGTCATGATAACGATACCCTCCTCGCATCTCCCTTTCCGGACCAGCGGGGGGCTTGGAGCATGTGAATGGAAAATGTGTCTAGGCACATGGTCAGGAGGCGAGCAGATGGATGAGTGAGTGTGAGGGGGTGGTTGTAGCAGCAGGCCAATACACACAGCTGGGACAGGAGGTAGCTGGTACCCACTCCCGGTTGCCAGTTTGGGGCAGCCAGCGATGTACCCAGCCGTACCTCTGACTTACTCGTATCTCACACTCCTTCCCCAATCCGGCAGCGGCCTCTGCGTTGGTCTGCGCTGGGCTGATGGATGACTGTTATTACAGCACCACGGTCCGGCCTTCGCAAACTCCCTTCCCTCCCCTTCTCTTCTCATCAACAATACCAGAACAAAGAAACCCAAACCGCACGATTCGTAGTGAAGAACTACTCGTCACAGTCACGATCATCGCGTCAGCTCTGCCAGACTGCACCTAGATTGCTTAGTCTTGCCTATCCACCCCGGCTCCATCTCTGACTCCCGAACTGTTTGGTACGTACCCTGTGTTTATCAACTCCTGACCAGGATGCTTTTTCGACGTGACTCTTTGGCGGTGTCGGATCGCTCGCTCGATGTGCGTGCCGGAGACGCTTTAAATACAGCAGATCTGCGCGTTGTCGATGCATTTCCTTCATCTCTGGTTGATCTACGCCACTCTCCAGCATCTTGCATATATACTGACGTCGACTTGCGGGTCCAGATACGTTCCGAGAATCTACATCAACCGGTAACCATGGCTACCTTGGCATCAGCTGCTCGCGATATCCCCCAGGCCTCCTTGACCCGAGACAACTTAGCTGTTGTAGCGGATCGGAGCACCTACGGGACTGTGGCACGACCTTTAGACCTCCCTACCCCCCCAAACTCCATATCCCCAGCCCTGCCGGCCCATGGCCTCAAGGCGCAACTCCAGAAGGCCAAGCTCGAGCCCATCGACTCTGATCTAGACCTGCGCGAGTCGTCAAGCGACCATCAGAGATCGGTATCGCCAGCGCTCGAGGCCTCGGGCGCCATCACCTGTGGCTTGCTCGCGAAATATCACCTCCCAGACATTTTGCTGAACCACGGGCCGCTGGCCATTCGCCACATAATGGGATACCTCACAACATCCGTTCCTGGATTTTCTGGTATCGCTCCAGCGAAAGCACGAAGGCTGGTTGTCGGCGCGCTCGAGGGTCGAGGCGGTGATGGGGGCGGTGTGGAGGGCGAGGTCGAATTTGAAAAAGTTGGATGGGGTCGGTGGGACGCGCGCCGTCGAGGGACCATGTCTCGCGACCGCCAGTTGTTGTCGCCCACTGGGTCGGCTTTCCCCGAAGGCATTCCTATCACCTCGACCGGAGCTGGCAGGGGAGACGGCAGACTCAAGGCCAACATGTCGAGTGAGCCTGATTCATTTCGGTTCTCCCACGACGCTACCCACTTCGAGGATGAAGCTGACAAAATGTCCATGGACGGATCCGCGTCCGCTTCATGCTCCGAGGCTCCAGATGATGATGATATCATGATGAATGACGACCCTGAGGATGTTACTGATGACGAAGACTGGGCCACGATGGGCGCGGCCGCTCTTCGTGCCGAGTCGTACCCCAATATGGCTGCAGCTCAGATGGACGGCAACCCTGCTGTGTTCCCTCCTGGCGGGTTGCGACCCTTCTCTGTCGCTAACGGTATGGCTCGTGCTCCACAACCGACAAATCTCAACATGGCAGCTTTCCCTAGCGCCTCCGATGCGCAGGAGCGCGAAGCTGTTGAGGCTCTTCTCCGCCTCGGTTCTGTATAATACCCTTCATGCATGCGTGGCGTTTACGGCGAACTTGGATCTTATTATTGGGGAGCGATTTGTTGAATTGGCTGGCCCATAAAATGCATATCGATGGCCAAGTCTTGAGGCGGCGACCTCCGGAGCATCTTTCCTCACCATTTTACTTTCTTACCACTCTATTACTCTTCAACTCTCAACTATTCTTATTTGGAGAATCAGTCCCCGCTTTCGGCTGACTTTCTTTTCGGACCCTCGAGATACCACCTGCCTGGATCACTTTGCTATGGCTTAATACTTGAAGAATCGCGCACAAAGGGGATTTTCATGGCGGTGGGAGGGATTTGCCTATTTTTGGGAGATTTGCTAGGAGCTTATCCTCTCTTTTTTGGTGCTCCCTTGCTTGACAATGCCAGGCCCCCTGTGTTGGGAATATTTGGCCATCGTTCTGGAAACGATTTGTTGGGCACAACATCACGACATCTTGAGCTGCGCTCACCGGCTACCGAACGAGCCGTATCTCCTTGAGACCAAGAAGACTGGTCTCTTCTTTACCTTCACGGAAAAAAAATTAGCATTCTTGCTGCATGTCGGCGTTTTGGAAGATAATTACTTTTTACACCATTTATCATGGACATTCGCACCTCTAATCTGCGATTACGAACATCTCTTCAACATGAATTGCGGTAGAGGAGAACGCGAAACAATAAGAAAAACATACTTTATAAATTACCCCAGCAGTTGCACCCCGCCTTCAGTGGATGTGTCGCAAAATGACACCTTCTATCTATGGGAGGCAACACAAAGACTTGGAATACAGAGGGATTCGGATCCCTAGTGAGCGGCCCAGAGGATGTCTGTCTTCTGGAGCCGAGGATAACGGTCTGCCAATGAGACGCAAACAAGGTAGATAAGGACAAGGACACACCCGCTGCTTGCATCGGCGGGTCATCTGCCTTCGTGAGGGTGTCAGATGGCAAACGATTTGTTACATGCGCCAAGCTTGATTGAATAGCAATGGAGGACCGTTGGTAGCACTCCCGCAGCGTTAGCAATTGATCGTTTAATGTAACACCAGGTGTGTTCCGTGATGTGATGTGATTTGATGTGATTTGCTTGTATGATGTGCTTGTGGCGAATGAGGTTGAGCGTATCATGATATGATAGGTTGGGCGGGTGTGTGTGTGTGGTTGAGGGCATCGGGATGTAACGTGCTTCAAGCGTCGCTGTCCTCGACTAAGATGAGGTTCTGTCAGTTGCACCTAGGTGTTTTGATGAACATTGTGAGTGTAGGAGTGTTAGGTTGACGAGTGGTTGCACAGTCTGGGGGGTATTTGCTGCAAATTTGACCAAGAGGAACAGAAGCTTTGTGGTAGAAGTTGGCACCATATTATTTCTACAACATTGCATTTCCAGTGATTGATTGATTGATTAGTGCTCAACGCTGGTTAGAGGCTGGTTACTTTTAGTGATTGGTAGAAACAGGTAGGGCTGTGGGTGAGAGGAGAAATGAGACACTTGATGGAAGAGTGGTTATAAACAGACTACTGTCTGTGATGAACAGAGAAAATCAGTTGTATAAACCGAATCAAAACGATAATGCCGTATTATCTTTGAAGTAGGTGTTATTAGCACTTAATAATCTGACAATACTGGTCACAGACTCGAAAATAAGCAGCTCAATGTTTGAGTATCTGACTTTATTACGACCTATTTGGCGGCCTGATACTGTTGATAAAGGCGCGGCATTTGATAATTGCCAAAAGACCCGCATCGTCTCCTACCACCTGTCACTCACACGAGATGTTATATGATACTGAGCCTATGTATTAGCGTCAGGCGATGGCAACCTCCGAGGCGGCCGACTGACAGGCATCGGCCAATCAGGCTAATCGACATTGGGAGATTTCATCTCTGGGCAAGTGCTTATTCGGGCGTGGAATATAACGTCACGTCAGTGTTGCCACGCGTTGCCAATAACCTTAGAAGAGGCGATGCGCTCTTGGCATTCCTCGCCCCCTTATCTGGGGACTTGTTCCTTGTGGGGAGGAAGAAGGGCTTGGCGAGCGGAAAGCTTGATTATCTTCTTGGCGCTTGGCGTCTTGCTTGAATCGAGGGTGGGGACGCCCTTTTGGCTTGCGAGCACGCTTCTGGATGGGTCACAAGGGACCACCAGCTCGCGGGATGGAGGGTGGCCTCGAGTCAATACTGACCTCTGGCGTCTGGCCATCCCGATTCAGGCTATTTGCCCATTATTGATCGCGCCGCCGTCGCTTCGCGTAGTCTGGATTGGCAGGGACGCGGACTCTCGAAGGGTGTTGGACTCCTTTGAGCCCGAACTGTCCTACCTACCTATTCAGACGCAAATACCTTTTTCGTGTCAGGTCTGTTCAGGCTGGGGGAATCGCGGAGGCCCCGGCCCGCCCTTTTGCGTCTTGTTCATTCGTCCAGACGGGGACGAGGAGGAGTACACAAAAGAAAAGAAAACAATAGCATGCATGGCGGAAATAGGCCCCGGCAGCACGTCGGTGATTGGCGTGACCGGCTGTCGTCATTCAGCGCGGGGTTCTTGAATGTTCTCTCCTGCTGGACAGGAGAGAAGAGAAAACGTAATGTGAACCATAGTTGTGGGTGCGGTTGGATTGGATTGTGATGAACCAGCCTATCGACGAACCTAATCACACAGCATATCACACAGCGGCGTGGCACAGCCATGATGGAAGGAGCCCGCGGACAGTGTCGTGGATATGTGGTCCAGGGTCCGCGATACTGTACGGACTACGTTAAGGTACCTGCTGACCCGAAAAGCTTAGCAGCGGCTGGAGCAGAGCGGGCGAACGAGAGAAGAGCGTGCGTGTGTGTGCCAATGCTGAAAAGCGCAAAGGAGGAGCCGATAGGTGGTGCACAGTACTCGGGTGGCCGCCCAGCGTACGGCGAGGCCAATGACAGCCTTGCGACGAGGGGCAATGCCAAGCCCGCCAAGGCTTGGCATATCTTGGCAGGCTCATATTTGCCTGACGGGGTGGTGTGTCTCTGTTAGTGCGGTACTTGTGTGATGTATGGTCGGCCGCACCGAGCCAAAGTCTCTTTTATGGCGCAGAACCTATTTCTCAGCGCCAAGAGCTGCCAAGGCCCGCCAAGGCCCGCCAAGACTTCCAAGAGTCCCGCTCACCCTTTCGCTCTTGCCCAAGCTGTTCGTGTAAATGTAAAGGGCGAAGAAGGTCCCCCCGGGCCTCCGTCGACGTTGTTTCTTCGTTCTCGTTGCCATTTCTCTCATCCGGAGAACTCAAGGATTTCCCAGTTTCAAGGTCTTTCGCGGTATTTGTGATCCGTGATCCGCCATCTCACAGCGCCCTCGGTGTCATTCGCCTCGCCCGGGCCACCAGCTTTCTGTGCCGAATCGCGCACTCGCCCAATACTCACCAAGCCCTATCTGCAACAAACCGTTAGGCTCCGGCCAGACTTTCGCGCATCATGACTCCTCCCCTTCCAGAGGTGCAACCTCAAACGTCGTCGGGATCCAGCAATAACAGCAATGACTCCAAGTCAGCCACTCCTCCCCCATCAAGTACTGCGTCTACTACTTCTGCCCCTCCTTCGACTTCGGCCGACGACAGCTTGATCTGCCGCTGGAATGCCTGCGGCCAGAAGTTCCCTACGCCAGAGAACCTCTATGTAAGCCGCCTTCTCTCTTATCTCCGGTTACATCTGCACCTTAATTTTGAGCATGTTATTCGCCGGCTGCTCTTGTTTTAAGTTGCAATGACGTACCGAGCTGCCCTGGTCACACTCGGAGCTATGCCGACTAACAAGATCCGCTGTATAGGACCACATCTGTGAGCGCCATGTTGGTCGCAAGAGCACAAACAATTTGAATCTCACTTGCCACTGGAACTCGTGTCGCACAACCACTGTGAAGCGCGACCACATTACTTCGCATATCCGTGTTCATGTTCCCCTCAAGCCTCACAAGTGCGAGTTCTGTGGCAAGTCGTTCAAGCGCCCCCAGGACCTGAAGAAGCATGTCAAGGTAGGTTCACCCTGCATATCGCGCGGCTGGGCGCATGTTTTGAATAAAGTTACTGATGCAAAAGAACCCGCAGACTCATGCCGACGACTCTGTTTTGGTCCGTTCCGCCCAGGACGCTCCACAGCCTCAGCAGGGTGGTATCAACTACCGGCCCCATATGAACAAGCGTACGTCACGACGTTTGAGATAACATGAAACGTAAATACTGACATCCCCCTTTATAGCTCCCGGCTACTATGATCACAATGGCCAGATGCGACCTAATTACCAGCACCAGCCGCATCCAAGCAGCTACTATGCTCCCCAGCCTTCTACCAACTATGGATTGTACTTCAACCAACCCACAATGAACAACCAGCGTGCCGAGCATCTTGGATATACCGCTGCTGGTCAGCCACCTGCGTTTGACCGCAAGCGCGCCTATGACATGGTGGATGACTTTTTCAACAGCGCCAAGCGCCGCGAGATTGACACCTCTTCTTATAGCCAGATTGGTCGCTCTCTCCTCCCTCTTCACAACAGTCTTTCTATTCCCAGCGGCCCAATGGCTGCTGCTCCTGAGAGCTATTTGCCCCAGCCAGCCGGTCCAGCCATGGCGCAAGCTGGTCCCTCGCCGTCCCAGAACCCTTTGGCCCAGCAGTACTATCTGCCGATTACACCCAATGCTCGAACCCAGAAGGACCTGGTCCAGATCGACAATCTTCTTGGACAGATGCAGAACACTATTTATGAAAATGCTAGCCATGCTACTGCTGGTGTCCACATTCACCACGGCAGCGAGCATTTCGGTGGTTTCCGCCATAGCCCTTCGCCTCCCACGATGCAGCGAAGCCCCACGGCCGCCGGCATGCATGTCGGCGCCGAGGCCTATCATCCTGTCTCGGCGGCAAGCATGGCTTCTCCGCTAACCGCCATCTCTTCCACCGGAACGCCCGCCGTCACTCCTCCCTCGAGCTCAATGTCTTACACCTCCGGGCACTCACCTAGCCCCTCGGCCTCTGATCTGTCCCCCCAGTCTCGTCACAGCTCTACGTCCTCGGTCATGTACCCAACACTCCCAACAAGCTTGCCCGCAGTAAGCCAGGGCTTTGGCCAATCAACAACCACAACTCTTGGGCCCAGCTTCGAGAGCAACGAGCGCCGCCGCTACTCTGGTGGTATGCTTCAGCGCGCCCGTGGTCCCCCTCCCCGATCCACTGATGACAACAATGGTGCCACCACTCCCAAGGCTAGTGAGCCTGCTGTTTCTGTCGGATCTCCGTCATCGGAATCAGAGGGCAGCGAGGCTACCCGCGAGAGGGAGGAGCAGTACGACCGCTGGCTCGAGAACATGCGCGTCATCGAGAGCCTACGTGAATATGTCAAGGGTCGTCTGGCACGAAAGGAGTATGTTGAGGAAGATGAGACACGGTCTCGAGATGGTGATGCCATGGATGTTGACGTTAGAAGCCCCAAGACGTCTACCCGAGAGCCCAGCCACCCCAAGGAGGGATCTTCGCTCTACCCCATCCTTCGTATGCCAGGTGCATAAGGGCGGGTATTGTGATTTGATGAATTTTTTACCATGTATAAAAATCAAGCCAGGGTTCATGGACAAAATGTTGAGGGTTCATGTGATGAAGTGGCCCATGACCGTTTCTTTTTTCTCTCTTTCTTTTCTTTCGACGTATATAGTGATGTGATGTTTTATTGCAAGCTGGACATAGGAATTAGTACCACAAAGTTTGATGGAGGAGCTTTGAAGGGAACATTGATCAATTATCTTGATTTGTTAAAGTAAAAGGTCTTGGAAATATGGAAATGTCAGTTATCACACTGGACGAATGCGAACAATTTACATGTGACTTTAATGAGCATAGAGCGTGATATAACATCAAGAAGACATGCAGACTTATCGATCAGCAGTGTAGTGACTTCACAAGCGACTGACATCAAACATGGCACATCTAGACACTTCAGCGTTTAATTTCAACACAATATCAGAATAACTGACCTAGTAATAAACACAATATCAAGCTAACTATCGTATAATAACTTATTGTTCTCTTATTGATACATTTAGTGTAAAAATGAGGACCCTGCCTTAGGCGAAAAGAGCTTTGGTGTGCCATGCATGTTTTATTTCACCCAGTTGTTTCCTTGAAGTGTTGGTTATTAGACACTGGCACAGTCTAGAGGATATGAGCCTCGCTTGTCCATAGCATATGAATCTACGGAAGATGTGGTCTAACGGAGGGGTCAATATTATATGTGGGCTTCGTGCTTGATTACCAACCTTATTCTGCTACCTCGCAACATTACCGACCATCGCCGTTCAATTGACATTCTCTCGTGCTATACAAACATGTCTTTCTCTAGATCAAGTATCTGGCTGCTGTCAATGTTGAACCCCGTGTCCCAATGAGGATACTTGTCGGTGAAGGTTTCGTCAAACCATATATGCCCTTCCTCTTCACCGCATGATTTGACCTCGATCGGCCCCAGGATGACTCTATAGGTCACATGGTCGGCGGTAAACTCAAAGCCCGCAAGGATCTCCAGGCACGATGCTTGGATGTTCTTGAGGTCCGTTTCGGTGAAGATGCGTGAGAAGGGATGAATGTAATCGTGGCCCACGCCGATATTTGCACCGAGGTTCTCCTCGAAGGTGGCGAGGGCTTCCGAGTTTGGTTCGCGCTCTATGAAGATGAAGTGATGCGCGTCGCAGCCGAAGGCATGGTGGAATTCGTAGAGCTTGAATGTCCGCCGTGGCTGGCGATGGGGTTGAGTTGACTCTAGAATGTCTACAAAGTAATGAGCATAGATGGCGCGCTTGCGGTCAAGAGACGTACCATTCTTGGAGGGGGTCTTATGAGTATTGCTGGAAGAACTCTGGTGCTGTTTGGAATCCATTTCGGAAGCTGGATAGGAGTTAGGTAAGGTAGGTAAATGGATGGCCGACTTGGTGGAAACATGGCGACTTATATATTCCTGGCTTGAGAACGTAAGGATCAGTGCAGGCGTGCCATTTGTCACTGAGGCGCCACTTTGGGCTTGTTGGTTCCGTCAGTGCGCGCTGTTGCCTGTTGTTGTTGTTGCCTGCTGTTGGTCCTGCTGGTAGCAGTTACCATCTCCTCTCAGTTGGGAAGCATTGAACGGCGCAGATAGCCTTTCATTCTAAACGGCTCAGTGTGATACAGATGGACAGTGATGCCTGGCATCAATATCCGGCCAAGCGACTGACATAAAACAGGGCACACCAAAGCTTCTTTTCACACAAGTCAGGGACCTTTTTTTTATATATATAAATTACTAAATATAATAATCAGTTAATTATTAATTATTCTAAAATATTTAGCTTGATATTGTGTTGATTACTGAATTAATTAATTATTTTGATATTGTGTTAAATATTTAATACTGAAGGTTCTGGGTGTGCCATGTTCTATGTTAGTCGCCTGCCAGCTTGCTCCCAAGATATGCGAGCTCGGGCGAGGAAACAGCAACGGAGTGAGATGATGGCCCAGAAACTTAACAGACATCAAAACTCTTGGGCTCAGAGCCTGGATCCAGTTTTTTTATGGACACTGCCGCTGATGCACGAGGTTCCCTGGCTAATTGATGTTTCAAGATTGTTAGTATTAAATTCCATCCAGGACGCAGAATGAAGAAGGCGGAAGAAGAATGAAGAACTCGTAGCGTAATTAGACAAAGCTTCCGCCTTTGCTTTCATCCTATTCACATCTAAATCATCTTCAGCTTTAAAGAAGGAACTATGGCTCTGCTTGGGCGTGATCTCGGAACCGAATACAAAAGAGTCGCTATCAACACACTGAAGCTGTTCCTGTCTGCCCCTTGTCGAAGTCCTAATCAGAAATAATATCCCTCAGTTAATGCGAGTGTGCAATTTTGCGATTTTCCATTCGGGGAAAGTGACTAAACGCATATACAGTTTCCTGCCATGTGTGCTGCTGTTCTTTGGTTTTTGGTCCTATTGGCAAAGGTCTTCCATGATCTAGGCGGATCGCGTACCTCTACAGCAAAAAGCGGGAATGGGTTTAGTTCCTGAATGCTCTGTAGGAAAGTATTCATTCATCGCCACCCCGCTAATGATGGAGGGAGAGAAAAAGGGAAATGTCACCATTAGTGGATGGTGTCTCCTTACCTGTTGTTAGATTTTGCGTTCTTCTGTTTCGTCATCCGGACTTTCGGCTGCTTTCCCATCCTCTCTAGCCAGTGACAGTATTTGAAAGGCAAGGAATGGAATGGGGGTAAATTGATAATTCTCAAGTAGTGACGACACACCATCGTCAAGGTCTATTGAGCCTATTGCTCGAAAGACGCTCGGTAGCCTCAACACTGCCACTTCTCTCGGCCCAAGAAAGAGGGGTTTGGCCATAGTCATCTATTGAATGAGGATCGACTTGGCCTGTTGCCAAAAGAAGCTCGATAATTTCGATACAGCCCCTTTCAGCAGCGAAAGAGAGCGGTGTCCGGCCAAAGTTATCTTTTGAGTCGGGGGCTACTTGATCTGTTTCTAAGAGAAGCTTGATAGCCTCAGTTTGGCCTCCTATGGCAGCTCGAGTGAGTGGGGTCTGGCCATAGTCGTCTCTTAAATCAGGGCCAGCTTGACCTGTTGCTAAGAGAAGCTTGATTGCCTCAGTTTGGCCCCCTATGGCAGCTCGGGAAAGCGGGGTTTGGCCATAGTCGTCTCTTAAACCAGGGCCAGCTTGGCCTGTTTCTAAGAGAAGCTTGATGGCCTCAGTTTGCCCCGTTGTGGCAGCCCAAGAAAGCGGGGTCTGGCCAGAATGGTCTCTTAAACCAAGGTCAGCTTTACCCGTTGCTAAGAGAAGCTTAATAGTCTTATTTTGGCCCCCTAAGATAGCCCGAGAAAGAGGATTTTGGCCGATTACGTTCGAAAAATTGATATCCCCTTTCCCATAATGAAGAAGAACTCTGAGCGCAGTCTCATGACCTTCAGCGACAGCCTTGTAGATGGCGTCGTCTGAGCTGAAATTTTGGTGGGAGGCTGGGTCTTCACTGTCTTGCTGGATGGCGGTAATTAAAAATATAGGATCCCCGTACTCTGCCAGATATGATACGAGTGACCTTTTCGAAGACGAAAAATTGAAAGCAGGTCTCGGCACCCATTTAAATTCAGTTTGCTCGAAGGAACTGAGATCTATCTCTGGAAATGTAGTTGATGCAGCAAGTCTATTTCGGACAACCTGAAGGATGTTGCGCCTTTCATGTATGATAGCTGCAAGCAATGGGCACCCACAACGCTCTGATCGTATCTCAAAGCAGTCCAAAATAGAAGGGTAAGATGCGAGAAGATTTGGGGTATCCTTTATAACTAGAATATATAGACCCCGTGTATCATCTGGATAAGGTTGTCGGTCTTTTTCTTTGTTGAGCAGGATCCATTGTTGTGTAGGAAATATAGAAATGAACTCTGGCTGTTGAATTCCAAAGCTTGCTGCTGCTTCTGCATGGAACAGCACACTTTCTGCCGCATATTTTAGAAAGGGGGAGATCGCGCCAGCTAATTCGCGGTTTGTTATCGCTAGAGAGATAATCCCTTGGCCTGTATTCGAAGACAGGCACTTAAGGCATACGTCTCTAAGCCGTAAGTGGCTGTTGCCTATTGGATTGCTCCCCAGTTTGGGCCACAGGTTATATAACCTATCCCCTTGGAGAAGAAAGTCTTTGACAGATTCATGAATGAATTGAACGGTGCACCTGGAGTGCCCTATTGTTTCGCTTAGCCCTTTAGAACACTCTATGAGGAATATTCGTGAGTCTTCCTCGCTCAGGTCTATGGGTTCCAGATTGTTGTCCTCGGCTTGTGAAAGGATAGCATGATGGAGCTCCTGAGGTGTCAGAGGCTGCTGCGCAAATAATATCAACTGGAAGCACAGGAGAGTCTCATCTTCATCCCCACTGCCTCGAGACAAAATATCGAAGAAAAGGTCGTTTAAGCTTTGTGGTATCTCTCGAAGCTTCTGACGCAGAGCATGCATACGGCCACGCTCTCGGTTCAAAATGTTAACGACAAGAACAGTCCACATAAATACCCCAGAAGCTTTCTCTCGGACCTCGTTTTTGATGTCCTGGGCAAGATTGCTGTGTCCTATCCTTAGTTCAAAATCAATATATTCCGCGATATCGACGTCATGGTCCTCTTGTTCGTCAAGATTGATATGAAGCCCGATCCCTTCTCTTAATGTGATATGAGGATAATGTCGACTGGAAAAGCATACGAGAAGCCCAACACCATTAGCGATAGCAAGCTCTCCCAAGCGTTCAAAGAAGGCCACCATATCTCGGACCTCCTCGTCTTGGCATTCATCAAGAGCATCGATAAAACATACCACAGATGAGGTAAGACGCTCAATTGCTTCCTCGATGAGCTCTTTTAGCAACTCGTCTGTCCATTTTGGCCGGGGCTCACGACTAAAATGCTGAAGATGACTTTTAAGGATAAGCTTTAGTTCGGGGTCATGGTTGAGAAGCTGAAATAGTATCGATCGATAGAGTCCGGCCGTTGATTTTTCCAAGTCATGACCCCGTGCGTTGAAGAAGAAACTAAGAATTGCTTGATCTCGTCTCTGCTTCCAACTACTTTCAAAAATGAATTTCATCATTGTCGACTTTCCAGACCCAGGTTTCCCTTTTATCCATAAAAAGCCTCCGTGTTGTCGAATCTTCCCCGGCTCCATCCAGGCCGAATATTTGTCAGTGCCTAGCAGCCAATTGCAGGTCCTAAGATGCGGTCTTTTAATTTGTTGAAATCGATCATCCATTTGATCAAATTCTAACGAGTTATACAGCTTCTCCAATTTTACTCTCAATTCCCTGTCTGAAACTGGTTCTTTATCCAGTTCTGCGCAAAAGTCAGATTGGTTGCAATGTTTGGGGGCGAGTTACCCACCAACAGGTGTAGGGCTGCCACCCTCCAGGCCTGGTTCCGAAGTAGGCTGTATGACCAAGAGAAGTTCCTTGGCATATGCTGCTGCAGTAGTTGCCGCATACTCTTGCCACTCTTTGCTTTTGTGCGAGTCACAGTAGTCACAGATTCCTCGAATAACAAGGCACGGAAAGTTGTCGATCAAGCCCGCGGCCTCCATCTCAAAGCATAAACAACCCTTTTCTGCCCAGTTATCTCTCGACTCGGCATGTTTCATAACCCTGTTTCCGGAGGCAATTGTTCCGTAATGTATTTGTGGCGCTGTACTTGCTCGGGGAAGACGCTCGATAAGCCTTGACTGATCGCATTGGTCACAATTCTCTATATTCAGCGCATGTTCATAAGTGCTGTCAAACAGACGATCTAGACAGTTAACGGGATTTTGATATTGTTTCATTCCTGGGACGCGGCTGTATACGTCTAAAAGAATAGCTGGAATTTGCGATTGTTCATATTCGTGGCTTGCTCGTAAGTCAGAGACGGCTGTCAGCATCTCTGGGGGAGGTTTGACTGGATCACTTGTGCAGTGGAACTCGCCTCCCTGAGTTGTCTTTCCTAGATCATATTGCAGAACGTTATGGCCAACAACTACATCACCGAGACGGATATCAATGCTAGGGATGTTTGGGACGCCACCTCCGATCCCGACCATGAGTCTGAATATGATCTTCGGAAAACTCCGGGCCAGATTGTTTGCTACCACTGCCGCGTTAACAGTGCCGTAGTGACCCGAGGGTAAACAAGTGATAACAACATTGTGCTGTCCAATATTTCCAAAGCTGTAGGAGTTGGTATCACCAGGGAGCCGCGGAAGGCCGTCGTGTCTGCAGTCGAGCATCGCCGTGGCGGCTGCACGTTCCTTGGGCAGAGCGCAGATCCAAGCTACAGTGTAATCTTTATACTCGAGCTTCCTCTTGCGCAAACTAGCACTACTAGCTCCGATGGCGTTAGGAACATCATCAGTCCGGTGTCTGGAGTTATTGCACCCTTGCCCAAGCCCCGCGTCGTCGTCCCTTTCTCTGGGCCTCTTGCGGCGCCCTTCAGGAGCAATATACGTATTATTCATAGCGAAGACATATACAAGGGTCTTAGAATGGGCTCTCGGGCCGCAAACTGGACTTGGCCGTTCAAAGATGGGAGAATGATGAAATGCGACAAGAAACTGTTCTGGCCTGCAGCGATCTGCCTACGAGTGAGAGAAAGCCTTATGCGTGCTGTCAGCAACTCCTGTAGGGCACCAATCAGGCGACGCTTTGATTTCTTGCGTTTTTCACGTGGCCCCATTGGTCAAAACAAATACCCCGACCTCTCCAAGCCCAGCCTTGAACATGGTGGTTTGGTGGTGTTTCTTTAACTCGGATTAAAGGACGCGTCTAGCCCTGTATTGGCCAAGACCGTTAGAGTGTCGCAAGAAGGAACCCTTCTTATTAGTAGGTAGCCTCAACGTAATCAGATACCTCCAAAAATTCCAACGAGGCATGCTACAAAAATATGAGAGCCTCATTGAAGATTAATCTTGAAAAAGGTCAATTCTCTGCATTTTGGAATCAAGAGCTCTGCTATCCGGGTTCTATAGAAATTGCCTGTACTACTTTTCGTAGAGCTCTTCCAGAAGGGTCGTGCCGTCTAATCCCTTACATCAGAAGTGGTGTGTGATAGGCAAACTGACGGGCCGGGTTAAGCTGTTAGCCTACTGGATCTTGCTGTGTCCACCGCGGTGTCTCATCTGACTCCAGTCATTTACTGTCAATTTCTCGCTTAAAGTTGACCACTGTGGTACTGATAAGCCACTCTGCTCGCCTTTTCAAACCTTGCCATTGGTCGTAACTGCCGTCATCGTGAGATAAATCGAAGCAGGTGCTACGTTCCCACTTCATATCTGTGGATGAATAAGAAGGAGCTTCGGGACAGCTCCCTTCTATATACCTGGCTCGAGAATGTTGGGAGCAGGTGCGTCACGCGGCCATGACGGGGCACCTGCCTTGCCCACGATTACCTGTCAGGGCACGGCGGGCATGAAGTAACAGTTGCACTTGCCAGTAAGTAAGTAAGGTAGCTCTGAATAGGTGGCCCACACCTCAACCTGAGGACAGAGAGGTGAAGTGAAAATGTAAGCCTCTCTGCCCATTCATCAATTCCAGATCTACCTACCAAGAGCGCAGTCAAAAGTGCCCCAGCGTTCGTCGATTTCCATCTCCCATCCTAAGCTGCATCAACGCCCCAAATTAAAGGGCAAAGCTACCATCATTCACCTGCTTGCTGCGCGTTTCTAGCTAGTTGTGTACAACTCGCTTCTGACGCCCATCATGAAGCTCACTTCCTTGACGGCGTCTATTCTTGCGGGTGCCATCGGCTTCGTACAAGCACTCCCAGCAGCCCACGATCAACAACCCACCGAGCTCGTGGACCTTTGTTGCTGGGGACTTGGCATGACTGACGACTCTTGCACGGGCGTCAAGTGTCCGGAACCGACTCTCGCGACCTGGCACGTTGAAAAATCCAAACCGGAGCTCAAGCCAGTTGATGACCAGAAGCCGTGCTGTTGCTGCGACATCTCCATTCCCGCAATATCATGCAGGCTCCGGCCTGAGAAAGATGGATGCATGTGCGCCATGGTCGTGTGTCCCCCTGAGAGTCCTACTATTTGGCCAGGATCAACTACGTCTCCCACAGCAACCCCTACTCCTACTCCCCACTGATGAATAGGACGAGAAAATAATGGTTGCTGCTTGACAGTTCTATTTTTCCCATTACTTGCAGCGTTCTATCGGATATATCAAATTCGGGGGGGTTGGAGTTCTCTACAAAGAGTATTACACATTCGAACAACGCAGGTAGCCAAACTTCAACGTCAAGTGAAATGGCTTGCCACCAAAATTCTCAAAGGAATTCATAGGGGAAAAGATGGTGTTGGTCAAAGAGGAACGATGTATAATGTTATTTGTGAGAGAAAATGCTGATGTATACTCAGCTCAGCTCAAAGCAGGATCATGAGATCCGATGGCAGGTGACAACCATCTATGAGGCTCTTAGTAGGGAGTGATCTTACAGAAACCAACATCAAATTACTCAGTCAAAATTTATTAAGTTCAGTGATGGCATAATCGTTTCTTTGGTGAGGTTGGAAGGTACACGACAAAAGAAGTTCAAGGCGGAATCGTCGCATAATCGTTGATCTTATCTCTGCCAGATTTGTACATTCGTTTGCTATTTACAGCTTGAACAGAGCCCATGTGCCATATATACGTTTAAGGATATATGACGGGGTCTTCCACCAATCCGTGCCCGATGGGTGGATGGCTGACCCCTGCCCATGGAATAACATTTTGAAAGTGGTATGTTGTAGATCCGGGAGCTGATACCAGATCAGGAACTAGACTCACTAGACCCGGCCGGCCTCCAAATCCATCTGTAGCTGGTAGAAATTTGTAATCATCCATGACTCAGGAGTGTGCGTAATCACGCGTGAGAGCAACGATAATAGGGCTGCGTTGCCGTCGGCCAACTTCTACCTCTATGCATGAGCGGGCTAATTCCGGTTTTCCGCGATGGGGAATTACGGCTGTCGGGTACATAAGCTCGCTCTTTGGCACGGGAGTCTAAGTTGTCGAGCTATTCGCGTTAGCACCTCAGTCTGGGCTACGTGCGGCCAGAGATGGAATGCGTAGCACCTGTCTGTTACAAGCGGGCCGTTGGCGTGAAAGCTTGCGACCACCGTCAAGCCGAGTAATGACCTACGCCTTCACCATCCAGGCATGCGCTAGGAAGGCGCTGGGGATGGCTGACTTAATAGTGGGAAATAGGTGGGCTGGTGGTGGGCAGCCCCGGGAAGAGCGCCAAGTCCGAATGGGAGCAGAGGCGTCGGGCCTTCTTTTCAGTGACCTTCTCCCCCCCACGACGCGATACATCCGCCAAACACGGATCTCGTCCCTCTCACCTGTCCCCAGCGACTGCCGACCAACATGCGGCTACGTGAGTGAGACCCCCTAACGTCAACCCAGCACCAGTACAACATCAGCAGGCAGGTGATAGATGCTGCAGACGTTTTGGCGAGGCCGTACTGCCGTCTGCGACATCTCACAACGGCTGAGCGGGTCGCCGGTGTCCCGCAGTCGTGATTGACGCACCCCAAACGAGGGTCCGTTACACAGAACTGACTGATGTCGACCACCCGGTCTGTCTCTCCATGGATCACCACCACCACTCGCCTCCGGCACCTGAGTTGGCATCGGCGTCGGGGTCAGGCTCAGGCTCAGGCTCAGGTTCAGGTTCAGGGAGCCAGCAGCTCTCTTCCGTCCCGCATCATCCCACCACGCATTCGCTAGCGAGAGGTCCACCAACCCTTGATTCTCCTCTTCCACCCAAGCGTAGACGGACAGCATCTCAAACGTCTACTCGCTGCTGCCGTACTTGCAGGCTACGCAAGGTAAGACCTTCTTATGAATTCTTTTGTTTGTCTTCCTGACAACACATTTGAGATTTCCTACCCCGTCATACCGCGTGAGAGACATCGAAGCTCGTCCCACTAGAGATGCCACAACGAGACTATTACTTGCCCTTACATCTCACACATCTGTGTCCCCTATCTGATACGAATACATCGCTTACTCAACATGCCCATAGGTGAAATGCACCGGCAACCCAGGCACCGGAGAGCCGTGTAGCAATTGCGGGAGACTTGAATTGGCATGCCCTTTCGCTGAGAAGCAGCAAGAAACCATCCAGATTCCAACAGGTAGGTGGATGAAAAGCCAGACCCATGCTCAGCGTTGGAGTGAATACAAGCGCTATTCTTCATCTCTCCCAAGGCGACCACACCTTGTATTTAGGTGAATGTCGATGCTAATATTGACTGACTTAGTGGACAAGATTTCGAGGATAAAGCCTTCACACAGCCATACTGAAGCGGGCACTCTTCGCAAGAGGGCTCAGCGGGCCTGCAACCAATGCCATTCACAAAAGACCAAGTGCTCTGGCGATCTGCCTAGGTGTAAGCGATGTGAAGCTGGCGATCTCAAGTGCGAATACACTCCCGCCAAGCGGCGATTTGCAAATGTCCGCCTTCAGTCAGAATCGAAGAGCGAGGAGCCGCCAGCGCCAACGCCAACGCCAACACCAACGACCGTTGCAGCAAGTCCCTCCAGCCCTTCCCTGGCTCCCAAGAAGGAAAGGAGTCCCTTTTTGAGCCCACGAGGGAAGGACGGCAAGCCTAGCGAATACTTTCCGTTGATGATCGACACTTCGCATCTAAGCTCCCAGTATGATGGGTCCTTTGCCTTGCTCCCCACTGTCTTCTCTGCTAACCACTCTCTCGCAGGGAGTTACTCACACGCAAGCATATCATTCTCCGCCATCTGGATGCATACTTCGAGCATATCTACTGGCTGCCATGCATGGGCTACTTTCACCCCGAAACCGCCCGCCGGCAAGTTCACGTAAGTTAATTCCCGATAGTGGGCTTAAACCTCACCGAGTTCGATATCTAACCATGACAAAGGAGGGCACATTTGACGCACCCACCGCAGCAGCTGTTTGTGCCATTTCAAGCTTCTTCGTCAACCCCGGCAACGGGGCCAAAGAGTTCAGCCTGAAGTGCCTGGATGAGGTAGAATTCTTCTTCTTCCGGAACATTCATAAATTTTCCGAGGCTGTACTCATCCCGTACTCTCTCATTATTTCATTTAATTTTCTCAACGGCTCGTTTGCCAAAGTCTGGCAAACACTTGGTATTGCCATTCGTCTGGTCACCGGCATGCAGCTGAATTGGGACTACGCCATGCAGCATCGGTCCTTCCAAGACCAAGAGCGATTGCGGCGGGTCGCCTGGCAGTTTTTTGTCTTGGATCGCTTGCTGGCTGGCGGCTACGAGGAGTATATTTCATGCCGGGCTGAGATAATGAAGATCCGCCTTCCATGCCAGGAGGAGGCATTCTGGGAGAACAAGCCCATAACCGCCGAGAGACTCCATGAGAGACCGGCAAGTTCTAAAGGGATCGGCCTCCATGGACTGAATGTCCGCCTTGCCGATATCAACCATAGGATTCAATCGTAAGCCTTTGGCGCTTTGCCACTCCCCTTCTCGCTAAGCCGGGGTGATATCATGCTAACTTTACTAGGTGGTCAAAAAGGCTCACGCAGCGAGTTTCTCTCGAGCCTTCCAAGGTAATGGAGGATATCAACAACTTCCAAAATGAGCTTACATGGTTCCACGCCTCTATCCCCAACGAAATCAGATTAAGTGACCAGAGCCTCTCAAAGTTCATGGCATCTTCTGAGCGAGTCGGTTACGTTTATTTCCATACTCATTTATCAGTTGGCCACATTGATTTGTATCGTTTTGCCCTGCCAGGCATTCTAGATTCAACGAAGAACGATATCATCCGCCGTCTACCTCCAGATTTCGTTCAGAGGGCCAGAAAACAAGTCGTTGCTCACGCTCTGTGCACTGGTCGTTTCTGTGTCGCTATACAGGACGAAATGGACCGACTCGCAAAGTCTGGCATCACTGGTTTCGCCGGTGATGCTACCATTGCTCACATGTCTACACAATCCCTTCGTGTCTTCCTAGTCGCCATACAACACGAAATCTATGACGATTTAACAGAAGGCACAACAGCGCCATTGTGGCGCTTTCAACAGCCAGATGAGACGTATATTCGATCACTCATCACCAATGGCCTCTTCCGTGTGTCTGAACCATGGTGCCCAGTTCTGGTAGCATGCCAACAGTCTGTGCGTATTAAATACAATTTGTCTTCTCTTCGTATATCATCTAACTAGTGTACAGCACGCCAGTAACAAAGCCATGTTCGAAGAGTTCGACAGAACCAGGAGATTTACTGATGCAAAAGATGCGTACCGCAATAAGCTCAAAGCTACCGACGGCTCAGCTCGCCTCCCAGGGCCGCATTACATTCTCGAGAATGCTAATCACGGTGTCGCCGAGCAAGATCAACGCGCCAGGGCATCTGAAGCAGCAGTCGCCAAACGCTGGTTTAACGAGCCAAAACAACAGACAGAGCCAATGGCATATCCACCAGCCGATCTTGATTTTGACATGGAATACGGGCCCCCAGGTATCCCCATGATGCTTGCTGTTGCCAGGAATCCGGACACGGGGCGAAGCGACGACAATATCAACTTCCTGTATGATGGTGACCGGGAGGCCACAGCCCTCCTGCAAGACAAGGTCTGGCTCAATGGTGGGATCATCGCACCTGACAGCGGCCAAATGGCTTATGTTGCAACTCACGCCGGAGTCCCTTTCATGCAGATAGGCTCAACAGATCCAAACATGATGTTTCCGCCACCACAGCCTCCCCCTCCCCCGCCATCAACCTTGCCTCATTCAACTACGGCACCATTCGTTCCTAGCCAGGCTGGTATATATATGGACACCTGGGCCGCGCCGTCATATGAAAACCTTCACTCCGGTCCGTACATGCGACAACCGAACTACAACTAACGAAATTCAAACGGAGGCAGCGATTTATTATACCTTTTTTAATTTACTCAACATCTTTCAAAACCAATGTACTGACCTCGCAACAGAGGCCCGTAGATTTGACATTTGATTGCAAAATCGCACCAATTATGATATCTTGTATCGATTTGGATAATTGATGTCCCTTTTGTTCATCATGAGAATACTAAAAATAGGAAATATATATTTCTGAGTACATCCATGACTTGAAGTCGTGTCATTGAATGCCAAATGATAGAATATAATCTTCTCTGGTTTCCTTCATGCATGCCGGCTCCTACTCCACAACAACCAAATAGGGTCACCTCGGCAATTTCCTTGATTGCTACAGGGGGTTTGCATTTCGCGGTATTCAGCACTAGACTGCCGGTTAAAGTGATTTCCGAATGATACTCCAGTCGCAACTCGAAATGACCGATGGATCGAGCGAGTGCGAAGAGCAGGAATCACAGAGCGTAGGTAATCAGCTGGTCGTGTTCTGTAGAATTTCACCAGACAGGACACCCTTTTCAGGGAATTTCGCATTCACGCCATCTTCCGCGTGGATTGCACTACTCAAGATCAGACCCCTGCTGTTAAAGTGCCTGCGAGGTCCTCGACCGGCCAAGGGACAGGCTTAACCAACCTCCCGGAGGAACAGCATTAGTAGGGGGTTTTACCCTCATTCCCAGTCGGCCAACGCCATCCCTTTTATCCTGCTGGACGGTGTTGCTTTCAAACTTTCCCCAATATACAGTGTGCATCAATTCTATGAACTCAGACAAACATGAGTGTGCAGCTATTATGCGGATTACTGTACAGCCATTGTACGGATCAAAACTTACATTGGCCGAGGAAAATGCACTCCTCAGTTCAAGCGTAAAGACGCGCGTGTAAGTGTGTACATGTACATCCAATACCCAGTCCCATAAGGGCAATTTGCCACGGTCTAGAATCAACACCGGCACCCATTTGAGTAGTGTTCCTTTGTCTTAGCACTGACAAGGGGAAAAAACAAAATAACGTGTCCAAGACATGCCTGCCCTGCCATGCGCTAAGACCAAGAACAATTAACAGGGGTTGCGGAGGATTGATATTTTGCCACGAGGAGAAATATTCTCTGGCAAGCCAGACGAGGGACACAGACTTGGAACGCGAGTACGAAGATTGTAGTCATAAAAATCATAAAGAGTGCACTAATAAATTATACACTATAGAATATACAGCAATGTCACTTAGGGCGTCGTCCGGTGAGGGACGAGTAACAAAGATGCCAATATACCTTTTTGATCCAGCCGCCCCCAATTGCTCCCGCCGAGCGGGAGCTACTAATATCCTCGCTCCCCCGATCCGGGCAGATGAGCCTTGACAGAGCGACCGACAGTCGAGGGAGGGTCGGGACGACACAGGATCTAGCTATCCGATGATCAGATGGCGAGTAGTAAAGTGATAAACCACGCTAGTTGTCCGTGTCATGAGAAGATCCAAATGGAAGAATGATAATAAACCCCAACGCTGATAAAGCGGCCTTGTAGGAAAAGGTTGAGAAACCCTACGCAAGCCAATAAAAGTTCTATGCCGTAAAAGAATTGAAGATCCAGTCCTCTGGAGAAAAGAGGAATACACCACAGGCAAGTTTCGCCAACGGCAGAGCCTGCGGGGGATCCGGGAGAAGAAGAATAAAGGGTATGTCGAAGAAACCAAGAATGTCGATTAGACGTTCATTGTATTCACATTATTGGAATTGGGTACGGTCCTTCTCCTTGAGGCCGCCAATTTGATCCATATCCACCGAGTAGAAGCCGTTCTTGTCATCCTTCTGGTAAGGAGGCAGCTGCTCCTCGCCCATGGGCTCAAGGCCGACGGTGGCATTCTCACCAACACGGACGACGAGAACACGAGGGCCCCTGAGCTGGCCCTTCTCGTCAACCTCGTCAGGAACGGTGATGTGGATCTCCGGGACGTTGTCAGGGGAGTTGGGTGGGGAGTTGGGGTTGGCCAGCATTGGGTTGCTGTCGCGTCGAATGAGAATGGTGCTGGCACGGCCATTGTGCTTTGTCTCGATGGTGAGACCGTTGAGGTTTGTGGTGCTCTCGTACATGCCAAGCTTGGCCTCTTGGTAGTCGTTGAGGGCATCCTCACGCATGCGGTGCAGGTTCCTTTGACGGCGGCGGTAGGTAATGAATGCGGTGACGGAGCCAAGGAAGAAAGCGCACAGGCCAAGAACGATGAGGAGGATGGTGGTCTTGTGGTCGGGTTCACTCTCAGAGTCCCGGGTCATGATGGCTCGAGCCAGGTTCTGGATGTGGGAGCCAGCCTCCATGGTGGTCGAGATGTAGGGAGAGGGCGCCATGACGAGCGATTATGTTGGTTCACGGGTAATATAAATGAGGGTATAGTGATCTTTTCTATTATCCATGGCTTGGTCAGCGATCCATGATCTCACGCGTAGTCGTGTATGCAGTGGGTGTCGAATGCGATATTCAATGGTGCAGAGAAGAGTTCAGCCTCGCTGTTTCCATTGCGCTCGCTGAGTGATGCCATCGCATTCCTCCATGGGGTCGGCAGCGTTGGTCGAGTCCATTGAAGCCCAACTCAGCCCCGAGACAATTCCATGCCACTGCGAGGTTCGGGTGGCCAGAAATAGCCCCACGAATTCATTCCAGAAGCGATAGCAAATCAACAGCTCAAGGGGGACGGGGTAAAGCGATAGTATGGAAAAAGCAAGTAATGAGACGACAGATTGACATACATGATGAGAAACAGAAACGTCAATAAATCATAAGAGTGTCTTGTTAACACTGTTGGTACGAGTCACCGCAAGAGAGGCCGAGGGCGTATTAGCAATGAAGATCGTTAAAAGGAGTGTTGAGAATGAATCGACGGATTATTGGTGTTTCGTTTGTTTCCGAGGGCAGGAACAATGGTCGGTATTGCGAGGGAGTGGTAGGGGAGGTGAGGGAAGGACTGGACGGAGCCACCGCTGAAAGAATGAAGCTGGTGATCCTGGGGAGTCGTAAAGAGCGGGATGAAGAAGTAGATGAGGCCTGAAACGCAAGAGCGTCTCTGTTGACAGGATGCCTATGGGAGTCGGAGGTGGATGAGGAGAGAGGATGGAGAGAACTGGAATGGAAACAGGTCCACGGCCATATTAGAATGGGCCTGACTAGAGAATCGGCACAGCCAGACGCCAGACCCGGCCGGACCACCCCACCAGCAGGGTCGCATGGAGCACGCTTACGGCCACCAGGGCATCAGGCGACAGCGCTGTTGGCCCTGTTGGGGGGCCTGTTGGCTTCTGGGGAGCACGACGGGCCTTACTGCTTAGGGCGGGTGCGCACTGTGACGCACGCTGCAGACAGCGGCTTGGGTGCCAGAAGTGGGCGCGTTGGACGGCCCAGGGTTGGGATTTGAAATGAGGCACATGAGCGCTTGGATCACGGCCGCCTGCCATTGGCCGACCTGCAGGTACGGACCCAATGGGCGAGCGAGCTGCCCGTGCACGTCGCCCGTCTCCAAACGACCGTGTCTGCACTAAAAGACCTCAGACGGGGGGTCGAAGGATCATGATTGGCCTCGACGTCGACGGCCCCTGGCCATGCCCCTGCCAAGTCTTGCGATCCTTTCTGCTGCGGTGGAGCCGCCGACAGTCAAAGTCTCTCGACCTCATTTCCATCTCGCCAGGGGCATCGACAAACCGCTGTCATTGCGGCAACAGTGTGAATCGATTTTTCCGTGACTATAGCCATGATAGGCGCCGTTCCTGCAGATCCAATTATCATCACAGAGGCCTGCCTGCCGGCGCCTGTTCGTCCCCCGACTGCTCGGTTCAGCCCCGTGGCCGTTCTCCTATCCAGCCTGGCCTCTGCCCCTGGAGATGGCCTCCCCTCTCCCCTCGGCTCTCCCTCTTTCCTATTCCAACCTAACGTGATGATGGGTTGTATCACGTATGCATGTGTAGTATGCCTCCTCTTCTGTGATATGGACCGTGTGGCAGGCCGCGTGTGGCATAGCCTCGCCTGCTTGTGGACAGGGAATGCAACAGTCTGGTCGTTGAAAAGTGGGCGAGTGGATGTTCTGTAGTAATATGCAAGGCACGGGGCCAATCCCATCACCCAACGGTTATTGTATTTTTGGTAGGTAAGGATCAATTGCCTACATCTCTGGGTATAGTTATAGCAATTCGCTGGTTCATCGCCTTTCTGGATCGGAAGTGAGTAATTCTTGCATACATCTCACCACTTCTGAACCCAGAAGCGACTGCTATTTATTTCTGCTTCGTATATTGTATCGTTTATTGTATTAACTTGATACGCTTTGGTTATTTACGTCGGCTCTTACTCATTCATGCTTCCACTGAGAGATAGAGCGGGGAGATACACGCGGCTCAGTCCGTTTAGCATTGGGAATGGAGCATACCTGACCAGTGAAATAATTAATTCATCAGAATGATTTCAGCCCCCATGTGCTGCGATTCACAAGGCCTTCAGGTAATACATACCGCTTGACGTGCCTGTCTGAAGTCGTACGCAAACACCCCGTGTCGCCCCGTGTGGTTGTGTCTGGGCGAATGTCGTGCGTCCAGAGACAACCCGCAGGCTCAAACATATGCCGTAGTCCCATACATCACATGTTGATCATCTTGTATCAAAAATGTGTGAGCATGGACGCTACACGACATGGCAAAGCACGCGCACCTCCGTAGGAGCTTGGCTCTGATTTTTGGGAGAGGCTGGCACCGACGTCGTGACAACCTCCGCCTTCTTGTATCCACGCGTAATGGTTTGGATACAGAAGGACGAGCCGATCCTCAGATCGATCAAAAACCATATTTAATGCCATCATAGTAGCATCTCGCTTTTTGCTTGATTCTACCGCTATATCGCTCGTAGTTTTCGAGGACACTGCCGAGACAGATCTTCGAAGCGAGTCGTAGCTCATTTCGCCAGCGGCGAGCCTCAGCCAATGTCGACGTATGGCTAGAATCCATCCCACGCAAGGGGGACCCAAACGAGCCGAGTCGCATCTGAATGGAAACTCGGTGGCGGTGGTACAGCCTCACACGAGACGGGTAGCCGTAACATATGCGGCCATGTCCGTGATACAGAACTTGGCACCACCAATTGGACACACTGGCTGTGAGAGGCAGACCCATTCAACGACCAGCAGCAAGTGATGCACGGGTTGAGGGTAAGCTTGACATGCAATCTCTTGAAACATACCGAGTAATGCATTACCGAGCATCATATGCGGCAATAGCATAGCCCAATAGTGCCGTTCCGCGTGTCAATGTTCATCATCATCCACCCAGCGGAGGTGAACGTCCGTTTACTTCCAAGAGGTAGGTAGATTGTCAGCTAGTGAAAATTCACATTCCTGAGCGCTGCGCTCCAGGCGGCCTTGCAACGCAAGACACACGAGCATGGAAGCTTGGCCAATTTTGCCGACAGGCTTGGTAGATCAGCCTAACCAACCACCCATCAGCAAGATGCTGTTAGACTTGGCGGGATCAAAACCGGGCGAAAGCCTTCCCGGGGTTTCCTTGAGCAGATCGTTCCAAGCCCTGCCGGGGGAGGCTCCTCATTTGTAGCCAAGGCTGTCGAACGAGACATATGTTGGGTTATGGGGCTAAGACAACACAAGGCAGCGGTGGCTAGCGAGAAGAAGGTGGTCAGCGGTTCATTGGCCTTCCACCGAAGAGATGTGGGAAATCGGGGCCATTTGTCCCCTCGCTGACCGATGGTCATGTTTGCCAAGGCCGTCACTATCGTTGACGCTTATACAGAGGACAAGATGTCAGAAGGGCCGAAGCAGGCTTGGGATGGTGTCTCTGAGGATGGCCTGCTCTGGCCAGAAGGATTGGGGGCGGCCGCCGTCGTACCTACAAGCAAACAGCCTCGGGGCTCTTTGGTACTACCTACATAGACTGGTAGGATACATCGATGCTAATCGTCTACGCGAACTTCCTCAATACAGAGTCTCACTCGTTCATGAGCCGACTTCGGGATACACGGAAAGCGCACATACGAGTACTGTATATCTCAAGACAGTGCTCGAGATCGAATATCTACCCCATCAGCCTGCTGCAATTGACCGTGTCCACTAATTGTATAATGTGCACCATCATCCTTGTTGCTTCTAATCATTAATCACTATTTCTTAGAAAACGCAGAAGTTAGTGTTTCTGTTCAAACGATCCTATTCATAACACTGGATCTTGCCATTCGATTCGCCATGTCTTTTGATACATTTAACTGAAACTGCCCATAGCATAGACATCTCGGCTCCTCCACCACTTGGATGACAGAAGGCCATTGCATAGCATGTGGAGTATGCTACACTCTCACAATAGTGTAGCAGGGCAAGTTGAGTTGCTGCTGTTTACTGGCTGAGTAAACGGCCATCATGGGAGCTAACCCGGTACAAGAGGCCATCAATCGCCCTCCGCCGGCCGGCCGGACAGTGGTCGCGTGACAGATGATCAAAGCAGCCGTGTAGGACTCGGTTTGGTGTCCGCAACACACTCTGATCAGCGTGCAATCTGCTTCTGCTAACCAAATAAGTAGACTTTCCGTAACTAGAATTGGCTAGCTCTCGCTTTTGAGAACCGTTATGCCAAAGGCCAACCTTCTCGTGCCTACGGGCGGAGACTGTCCTGTCAAACCTGGCGCTAACCGCCCCGAGCTGGTTTTGCACGATGCCCCTGGCCCACACCACCAGGGGCTTGGCTTCTACCTAGGGGCACGGAACTCGCAGTTAGCGCTGTCGACTAAACGTAAGGTAACCCAAGCAACTTTGGCACAGACGAATGCCATCTGAATCACCTTGGTATCGTAGGTGGTACTAGACAGGATTCCCCAAGACAAACCAGTCGCGCCAAGGAGAGAGGGAATTGCGAGGGCATGATACAAGGGCTGCAGCTTTGGGTTATGCTGAGATGGAAAAGGGAAGAACCAGGGGGGAGATGGGATGGTAAAATCCAGAATCGTGTGTCACTCGGCCGGGGTGGGAGAGCTTGATTGAAGCTTAATAAGAGCCCGAGAACCAAGCCTGGGTTTTGGGTGCCCAGAGAACTTGGGCTGAAGCAAAATGGCCACAATTTCCTGCTTGACTTGAAACCAGCAACTGGGCCTCTTCCGCAATGACGTGCAGAGCGCTGGGCAGTACCCGAAGGCAAGTACCGGTTGTATTGGTGTGTCGCTGTGGGGTGACATCCCTTGTTGTCGCTCCCGGCTTCCGATCTCTTGGCAGCAGGAAGCCCCTCCCTCCTTCTTCTATTTTGATAGGCAATTGACTTGACTCGTCCCACCTCCTCACTGCCGCAGCAGAGAGAGGGGCGGAGGAATCGTGCGGTTTTGGCCCTCTTGCACGAGGAGACAGACTAGAGCTACTCTCAGTAGCTGCTACAGTAGTTGTTGTCATCTACCGCCCTTGTATCGCCCCGTCCGAGGGTTGACAGAGCCCAACAGGCGGGCCGTTGATTTTATTACAGGCGCACATTTGACGGTCCCTGATTGTACACTCGGTGATGGATGCGACAACTAATTGCTTCCTGACCCCATGACCCTCCCCTCGGTGTGGCCTCGCACTTGCGCCCTCTCCCTCTCTGGACATCGCGAGGGCTGCTCCAATCAAGCCCTTGCCGCGGTCACGTAGATTGTTTCCAGTCCGTCGCACAGAGAGACGCATAGCCAGGCAGACAGATGGGCAAACTGTGTATGCGATGTGCATGCATACACCAAACCATGCCCTAAAGTTTGGTCGGTCAGAATGTGCCACAAGAGTGCGTTGATGACTTCAGAGTGGAATATTTCTGTAGCCTGCTTCCTAACCTAGCAGTTATCGTGCTCGTAGATCAGGCCATTCACCATGTTGGCCACTTCTTGATGCGGGTGCCGGCCTCTGCCCGATACCCAACCCTTCCCTCACAATCGGCAGAACCAGGCCTGCAATAACTACTTGCTCCCTGGGCCTTATCTCGGCAGTTGGCGAGACCGCAGAGCCCCAGTCGATTGCCTCACTTGCTGCTCCGATCGTTCTCATTCACATCTCTCCTCTCACCTGCTGCCCTACTATACTGTATCCCTCGCCCCAGACCTCCGCTGGTTCTTTTGTCTTGCCCGCCATTCCTTGCAAAAAATACTTGCACCGGGCGTCTCCCTAGGGCCCGAGGGAAGCGAGTTGTGGAAGGGGAGCACACGGCTAGCATTCCGTGCATGATTGCCCTGGCTTAGCTCTCCATTTCCCGCCTGTCTGCTCTGGCCTAGCAGTAGCAAGCACCGCCTATTTTACATACATCTACCAGTAATTCCAGATCCAGACTCCTACATCTGCTCCGTCTTCCCCTCCACCTGTCCATCTTGCCTTGCCTGTCTTTCACTTTGTCCTCGCTTTTCTGTCAGACTGGGCTCAGTTTCCAGGCGACCTTGAACGACCCCGACTGCGGATTTTGCCTCGACTACGTCTTTTCTCTCTGCAGTGTTTTGGTTTCATTCTTGGCATCTTCCATTTCGTAATTCTTACCTTCCTACCTACCTACTTCTTGGCCAGATAAGCCTATACATACTACTTTTCCTTTGGACAACATCGGCATAGTATATTCATTCAGTACACTCGATTTATTCTTCATCGACCAAAGATACTACGATTCATTTCTGTCCGGCCTAAGCGATCTCGAGAGGGTCCCATTGGCGGGTAAGATCGAGGCTAGTCGTGGATCTCGTTCATTCAAATGAGTGTGTGATTCACGGACGGTTTTAATTCTTCGCATTGTCACCTCATCCAGCCCCTCCCAGGGTCCCGCTGCATCTGCCTGGTAAGTTCGTTTCCAATCCTGCTCCTACTCCTCCTCCTGCTGCTCCCGCAACCCCAAGTCCTCTGTTGCGTGGACACAGTTTGCCCCCAATTTCATTCATCCATCTCAGCTTATCAGGTGGCGCTCACGGCCGTTACTGAAAATCCAAATTTGACTAACATTTGATTGTCTTGCGGCCTTCATTTTAGACTCTATGCAAGGCGAACCAAATCTGCCCGAGATAACCACTTAACCCCAGCACGCATCGACAGGCCGCCCGCTTAGCCCTAAGCATTTTAGGTTGGTTGATACCTTACTACAACTTACACAACGCCATCAGGCAGTTTACTGCTTGAAACTTTGTGGCTTCGACGCCCGGGGATCTGTCGAGCTGAGTGACTGATTCACCAGCGACTCATCTCCCTATATATTCACTCAACGGCTGCTCAGATCTTCGTCACATTTCTTCACCCGTCCTCGATTTGGCAGCCCGGTTTATTGTTTGCCTTCCCAATCGAAGGCATCAGATAAATCTCTGCAGAGAGCACACGCACGCGCCAGCACCACCCTCACACATCACTCTCGCATATGCGCAGTGCACCCACTTACCACAGGTGCATACACTCAAAAGTTCAGCTCGCATTCGGCCTTATTCCTCAAGGGGATTTTCTGTCGGCCAACCCGTTGATCGATCTTCTGCCTCCCTCCAACCAAAGAGCCGGGGCGCAAACTAACATCAGCACAACGCTCAGCATTGCTGCCACCAGCAATCCAATCTAGCTGGCTCTGGGGATCTATCTGACCACAGCCACCCCTCCCTCATCACATTTCTACCAGTCTAGTCATGACGACGGCGGTGAGTCCAGTCTCTCTTTCGTTTCTTTTTCTGTCGGTCTTGTTCTGCAGTCGCCCGCATATCATTCTCATATGTCATTTTCCTTTCTTCTTCCGCAGCCCTCTTTATTGGAGGAGAGCTTGTTCATGCCGCTAACCTCACTGCCCATCCTCCACCTAAGCCTGTTTTTTTTCTTTTTAGCGAACACACCTTTCCCTTTCCATACCACCATGCCTTAACATTACTGCACTTTGGTTTGGCCTGACACTCGAGTCCCGCGTTTCTGCTTTTTCTGCTTTTTCAGCCGCTCGTCTCTCAAGCTGAGAACCCCCGGCTCCGCGCAATGCAAGGTCAATCGCAAGTGAGAAAAGAGTGACCGCTTGTTGGCATTGCTGGTGCTCAACACACAAGGGCAGCCGGTGGTGGTTCAGTGAATCATCGCTACGCCCTGCCCCCTCCCTTTCGTCGCCCTCACTCGGACTTTTTTTTAGGGTGTCGCCAGACTGGTACCCAACAAGGGAACAGTCGGCCAGCCTACCAGCCCTAACTAGTGTAACGCGCGGAGACCGGCTGTAGGTGCTGATTCGCCTGGGGGCGGGGTCCTGCTCCTCACCTCCTTCGCTGCGACTCTGCTGCTCCAGGGCTGGCCCAGCGCCGGCACAGCGCCGGTACAGCGCGCCCGTTGCATTTGACACCTTCCCTCTGTACCTGCCCGACACCCAACAGTCCTGCCTGCTTCTGGCATCCTTGGTTGGGCCCGCCTCGTTTAGGTCTGCCACAGGCCGAGACCCAGGCCAAGTGTCTCTCCCGTCTCCAGAAGATCCCATGTCGAATCCTTGCCTTGCTTCTTTTTTCAACTGTGGCCCGGCCTACCCAACTTTGCCTAGCCACTAGATTGCCCTGGCTGGCTCCCTGGATCGCATTCCTTCTTAGTTCACCATCACCAACCAGCGTCGGGATCATCCTCGTCATCATCAACATTCTTCCCATCCTTATTTCCTTCACATGATAATTTTCCTTTCCTTTTGCATGATTTCTTCCTTGCATATTGACTGTCACTAACGATTTCTGTTTTCTTCCTTTGCCTCAGGCGCCGCATTGGTCCTACACAATGCCGCCCGGCTCTTCCAACGACAAGCCGCAGCCAAAGAGCTCTGGCTTCGCTAGCTCCAACAATCTCTACCCGACTAAGAGTATCTGGAATACCACGACATCTTTTCCCAACACCCACGCTCGTGGGCCTTCTCTGGGCTCAAAAGGTACGTTGACTATTCTTGCGATACGTCGCCTCTTTCAGGTGCGCAGTGCTGACGCCTCCCAAACTTTCCAGACCCTGCCGACAACGCTTCCGCCGCCAACGCCTTCCATGCAAATTCTGAATCCCAGAACGTCTGGGGCACGAGTCCTTGGAACAACGAAGTCCCATCACGACCGAGCAGTACCTCGCCCAACCGAACACGAGACAATGGAATCCCCAAGACTGCGGGCTTTGGTGCCGGCACCGATGCGCATGCCCCAGTCAACTTAATCAATGGCTTCAACGGTGTGAACGGGGGCAGTCTCTACGGCGGCCCTTCCTTCAGTATGCAGAAGCGTTCTCCCCACGAATCGTCGTTTTTCGACTCCGTGGGCGCCTTTCCGCCGTCCAGAGATGGCAGTGCACCTCCCACCCTCCCCGAGCAGGGCTCTCCCCAATTCCAAGAGTTCCTGAATGGCGGGCGTATTAGTGGTGCTCACGGTCATGCGCACAGCAACTCCATCCCGTCCCAACGTCAAGGACCTGGCGGTAGCATCTCGCTGCCTCACCAGATGGTCAATAACCGAGCCTATAATAAGAACAAGCAGGTCGAGGAGGACATGTCCATCGGATACAATCGCCGTGTGCCTGTAGACCACTCTGCTTCCGGCACGCCGACATTCGACCCTTCTTCGCAGCCTTTCCAGTCCAACCATGGTTCGCAGGCTTTTGGTGATGCCAATGCGGCAAGGTTCAGTACCGGCTCGGATCCCCAGCTTGATCCTATGATCAATCAATTCGCGGCCCTGAAGCGCCCCTCTGTTGGAAGGGTCTCCCCCGCACCCTCCTATCGACTCGAAGTCAGCAACAGCCCCCGAGGCTATGCGCAGTCGCCGGATCTCTGGAACACGCGACCATCCTCTCGAGACCCAAGAACCACCGATGCGGATCGCCGCACGCCTTCTCAACAGGTGCCCCAAGCCTTCCCTGGCCCATTCTTTCCGGGACAATTCGCCTACCCGCAGTTCCCTCCAAGCTACCTCGACCCGTACGGCCAAAACCTCCGCCACCCCATGGTTTCAGGTTACGCCGTCCCCCCTCTGTCTCCAGGCTACCCAATCAGTGGCACTCTGCCCAACATTCGACCTGTTGTGAACCACGACCCCGTCAGAGGAATGCGAAGCGCAGTTCTCGAAGAGTTTCGCTCAAACAGCAAGACGAGCAAGAAGTACGAGCTCAAGGATCTCTACAACTACGTAGTCGAGTTTAGCGGCGACCAACACGGCTCGCGGTTCATTCAGCAGAAGTTGGAGACGGCCAACAGCGACGAGAAGGACCAGGTCTTCCGGGAGATTGAGCCCAACGCTATCCAGCTCATGAAGGATGTCTTTGGGAACTATGTTGTTCAAAAGTTCTTCGAACACGGCAATCAAGTGCAGAAGAGGATTCTTGCTGAGAAGATGAGGGGTAAGATGGTCGATCTCTCGGTCCAGGTCTACGCATGCCGCGTTGTTCAGAAGGTAAGTCCACTCGCAGCCCTGTCACTCACGATAGACAATTCTTTGTTCGGATACTAATATAATACTCATTTCTAGGCATTGGAGCATGTCCTAGTAGAGCAGCAAGCCGAGTTGACTAGGGAACTTGCGGCTGATGTCTACAAGGTCATTACCGACCAGAATGGAAATCACGTCATCCAGAAGGTCATTGAACTGGTCCCACGACAATACCTGGATTTCATCATGAACGCTCTCCGTGGCCAAGTTACAACTCTGTCTACGCATCAATATGGCTGCCGCGTTGTTCAGAGGATGATGGAATACGGCACTGAGGCCGACAAGGCCGCCATCGTGAGAGAACTGCACCCTTCGGCCCACATCCTTCTCACAGACCAGTTCGGAAACTATGTGGCGCAGCATGTTATCCGCAAGGGGAAACCAGAGGATCGAGAGAAGATGATCCGGCTTGTCATGGGTCAGCTCATCGAGCTATGCAAGCACAAGTTTGCTTCCAACGTTGTCGAGACCTGCATTGAGGCAGGCTCCCCTGCTCTAGTCACCGAAATCCGAGAGAGGTTTGTCACACCAGGCGAGGACGGCACCAGCCCGCTCCCGCAATTGATGCGAGACAACTACGGGAATTATGTGATTCGTAAGTCGCCTAGGGTTCCCTGTCCACCTCGATTCGTTCTCAATGCTAACCAATGTGTGCAGAAAAGCTGTTTGCGACATTGAAGGGCCCCGAACTGGATTCATTTGCAGATGAAATCAAGCCCCTGTTCTATCTCCAGAAGAAGAACGGCAATTCCCGCCAGCTGACAGCTCTGGAGAAGCTACTCGACGAGTATGCTTTGAATGCGGTCAAGGGCGACCGACCAGCCCACTCCGACGATGCATCATCTACCGTGCCAACCCCTGCATCGACCAACGAGGCCAACAGTGTCAATAGCGACAGCCCCCTCACCAGTGTGGGCACGGCCGATGGTTCGGCCCCGGTTACAGTGGACCAAAAGCAGGACGACAACGTTAACGCGTCGTCGGCCGCGCAAGACACACAGAACGAGTCCTAAGATGGACAACCCTTGCTATTTCTATACGAATCGACGGCGGTTTTGACCGCACGCATGACTTATCGAGCGACACTCGAGAACACCTTGCCGACCACCATTCGGCAGACTTCACCTGGCTATTTTTTGGTACTTTATTGCACACACTCTCATAATATACTCGACTCAGTGAACAACCAAGGACTGGCAGTCTTACCACTTCCTCACCATGGATAAACGACATCTTTTTCTTCTGTTATCATCTTACTCTTTTTCGACATGGATTACATTCCAGATACGGACATAGGTTATCAAACAAGGGCGACATGGCGGTAAACGTGAGGTCGCAAATTCTTTTCCCCCCTGCCACGTGCAGGGTTGAATTATTCTACCACGACATAAACAAAAGAAAGCGGGTTGGAGATGCTCAAGCTTCTACAGCAGCGAGCCGTACCCGACCAGCTTGCCCATTTATTGCACAATAATGCAGTAGCTGTGGCTAATATAATTTATACAGTGGCACCTGGCGAGTTTACGGTTTTGGTTTTTTGGCATGATGAGCTTCTTTTATTTCACACTTTCAAACAGGGCAATGGATCCTGGCTGGCTGGTTACAGGGAACGGATCGGAAAACACAGTACTACAACGAATGGATGATAGGCATCTGGCCATAGGACATGCAAGGTATACCGGTATGGAACGGCTAGGGGTCGGACTCGTCCATAGAGTATTATTATTTTAAAAGCGATAATGAGGCACTGCTTCGGAATACGAGCTCACCGATTTGTGACTTGGACTGAATGACCCAGCTTGGGGCCAATTGTAAATACAGCGGGTGTATTATGTTATCCAGCGTAACCGTTTCTGCCTCTATGTATGCCCAGGAAATGAACTTCAGGGTAGTCTTGAGGTCTGGTGAAACGGTTACTTGGGCGACAGAGATGTGCTTGCTGACTGCCTGTTCCTGGTGTGAATCTTATCGCAACTCCCGGCGATCGATATGACGCCACGTGGTGGGGAACGGACCAACCGAAAGGCTGAAGCCACAGCTAAAATGGTTCTAGAGGTCTAACCTCGCACACCTACCTATGTCTACACTTAACTACGCATTCCGACATACACGGCACGACCTTCACCCTCGACCCCATTGATACATTACAGCAAGAAAAGAAGGAAGGGAAGGGAGAGCGGCTACATCTATGTCAGGGTCCCTCTGCTAGGTTCGGCGCTGCCAGCCCAATCAACACTTCCTCCCCTCCGGCCGAAACCCAATCCCGACCCCCCCTTCTCTCCCCAAGGGGCGAGCTATTATTACCGACACGGGAAACTAGAGCGAGACGACAATGGCGCTGGCAAGTCGGAGGGCGAGCTCTTCCCTCCTCGGCTGCGTCTCCTCCACCTCCTCCCACCCTTCCTGCGTGCGACGACCCCGATTCGAATGTACCTCACGCCTGCGGCAGCGGGCTGTCGCCGCCGCTCCCAGCTCGAGGCGGGGGCTGGTGACGGCCGTGACGGTCTACAACTCGGGGGACCAGGGACTGCGGTGGAAGAGCTCGTTCGCGCCGCGGCACGGCAAGGCGATTGAGCCGGGGGCAGGGGGCGAGGATGCGGCGGCGGTGGAGGCGGCGCTGCTCCCGACTACGATGACGGCGGGGGAGCAGCGGGCGGTGCAGAGCAGGAGTATTGTGAAGATGGAGGAGGGGCTGGAGCAAGGGGCCACGTCTGGTGAAGGTGAGATTGGGGAGGGGGAAGCCAGCGGGGAAGAGGAGGTGCACGCGTCGTCGGCGGCGGGTGATGAGGCGGGTGGTTCAGGGGCAAGCGGGCAGACATCGAGCGGCGGCGGCGGCGAGCAGACGGGCGCGGCTGGGAGCGAGAGGATGAGTAGGGGTCCGCTGGAGGCGGTGCTGAAGTTCGAGGAGCTGGAGAAGACGGCGAGGCAAGCCCCGGCCATGTCGCCGCCGCGGTATGTGCACCACTTCGACACCTTCTCGCTCGTCAAGCAGCTCCACGAGGGGGGGTACACGCAGCCTCAGGCCATCGAATCTATGAAGGGGATCAGGAAGTTGCTGGCGCAGAACTTGAGCGTGGCGCAGGAGAGTCTTGTGAGCAAGAGTGATGTGGAAAATGTGAGTATGACTATGTTTTCTCGGTCACCATCTCTCTACTACGGGCGGTAGCTCGTGAAGCGTGGTTGAGAATTTAACTAATAGATTTTGTGTGGCAGGAATCCTACCTCTTCAACGCGGCATGTTCTGAGCTGGGACAGGAGATCAAGAATAACCGGAGACTGCAAGATGAGCAGGTCCGGCAACAGAGGACGCACCTCCAGCACGAAGTGGACATTCTGCAGCAGTCGCTTAACCAAGAGGTGTCGACGCTCAACGACAATATCCGCGGCATGTTCAACGACCGGAAGATGGCAGTGCGGGCAGAGCAGACGACCGCAGAAGGCGCGGTATGTGCTTCTTCACCTTGATGCTCTACCTCTGATGATCGTGTTTACTAACAAGACACATCAGATCCAACAAATAAACTACAAGATCAGCACAAGCCTGGTTAGTGACATGAAGTCGGAGATCGAGGGAGTGCGGTGGATCCTCATCCGCCGCTCAGCAACAGGAATCTTCTTCATGGCGATGCTGACACTGCTTTCGATCCGCTACGCTACCTATTTACATAGCGAGACGCAGAAGGAGAAGCAGCGACGCAAGAAGGAGGAAAGGGATCGCAGGGATCGCGGCCAGACGGACAGTAGTCCGGCTGCAGACGCAGCTGCGATACTGTCTGCGAACTAGGCGTATCGCGAGATGGACGGTGCGATGATGACAAGTAGGGCATGGAGGAAACATGCGGGAAGCGGATGGCATGGTACGACATGGGATTTGATACCCCTCAAAGAAAACTTTCATATGTTACAATGCATACATAGACTTGGACTATAGATTTCATTTTCTCATAGAGGACTTAGGAAAACGGCTACTCAATCGGTTTCATCATACACGATATCCTTCTTCCCTTTCTTTTCGAGTATTGTGTTTTCGATCATTTTCAATAATAAATCCAAATCACTAAATTCCCTGGCTGAAAGACTGGGCTGGTTATTTATATAACCACTCTCCTTCGCTTGGGAGATGGTTAAGACAGTACCCCAGGTAATGTTGGGAAGCACATTGTTACCCTACACCGACGGTGCATGCCAAACACCAAAGCCTCCGGTGCGAAAACAAGTAGAAGAAAGTAATTAAAAAGAAACTCGCCTCTAAATCCTATGATCCCGGTTATTACCTCGTCTTCTATCTCCTGCAATCCACATTCTCTGTCCTATCCCAGGTCGATCTAGCCTTACACACCCATCAGCCAAGTCGGGCCAAGGCCAGCCTTCAAGCCCTCCCCTCACTCCCCCTTCCAGAAGATGAAGATGCACCCCGCGTCACGTGCAAGCGCGGAACCCCCACCACGCGTCTTCCGACCAGTCTCTCTCTCAACGTCACGGTAGCCCGACATCCAACGCAGGTCGGGTTCGACACACCAACTCCCCCCTCCCCGAACCAGATGCAGCTCCCGCCATGAGCGCCGAGCAACCAGACACAGAAATGGCCCCGGCGCCTCCTCCCCCCCCCACGGAGACGGAGCCCAGCCGCGACTCCGAGGCGACGCCCACGCCCGCGCCAGCACCAGACGTCAACGAGAACGTCGCCCCGGGCCCGCGCGCGACGCGCCTCCGCGCCCTCTACGGCCAGGCGCTGCAGCACACACTGGGGAAGCTGGCGTGGGAGAACTTCGCCGCCTGCTACCCGACCATCTCGAGCCGGTCCGAGGGGGTGCTGCGCCAGGTGCAGGGCCAGATGGTCGGGAAGCTGGGGGAGAAGTGTCAGGTTAGACCTCCACCCACCTACTTTGCCTTTTGCTAGAGATTCGTAACGGAGAAACTGACAATGGTATGGCTTTGTAGAAAGAGTTCGACAACATCATAGTATCCAGACAAGTCGTCCCGAAACTCAACGAGCTCGAGTCCCTCATCGCCGACGCCTCGAAGCGCCGCGCCGAATCGGACGATTCCGTTCCCGATCCCACACCGTCCGTGTTTCCCAATTGAAGCCCTAGCCCTTCCCTTCCTACTTACTTAAAAATATAAAACTAACACACCTGCAGACCGCACCTCCTCCCCCCCTCCCGCATCCTCTCCGCCCACCTCACCCCCGCCCTCATAGCCCACCAGTCCCAGCTCAACGCCCGCCTCCAGACGACCCAGTCCCAGAACGCCCTCCTGCACGAGGAGATACTCCGGCAGCAGGGGGAGGTGGAGGAGCTCATGAGCCAGCTCGACGCCCTCGTCGCCGACGTCAAGGGCGCCAACGGCGCCCTCTCCGAGGTGGCGGACCTGCTCGCCGCCGAGTCGCGTGAGGCCGAGGCGGCCATCTCTGGGACTAAGAACGCTGCTGCTGAGAGTTGATTTGGCCTCCGCTGGACGAATAAAATCAAATTTTGCATTCTATCGGGATTGCTTGCATGCAGGGGCTTGCACTGGCCCAGAGCGGGACGAGATATTCTTAGCTGGAATGGCGTTCAAGGAACCCCACTGGCATGGGAGCAGGACTTCACAACCCAATTAGTGCGATTTATTTCCATGAATAAGGAATTACACATGTGCGAGGTTTTGGTTTGGTTCAGGGGTGTCTGGAGTTGCTAAATATATTGATACCATCTTGTTTTCTTAATTCGTTACATGAGATATGGGGCCGGTAAAAAAAGAAGGTTACTGATGTTTGTTCGTTTGCTTATTTCGTTGCTTGAAGTCCAGTATCCTAAACTCATCCCCTCTAAGGGTGCTATATTCGTAAACCTGAGTGGACATTTCCCAAATGCCCATTGCAGGATTCCCAACCTACCATGATACCGGTAGGCGAGATGTATATGCGTGTGTAAAACCATGAAACTCCGCCCAATGACAAATGATAGGCTACTCCAAAGCCGCCCCCCAGTTTATGCTGAATCCCCTTAACCAAAACGTGCGCCGTAAATGCCGAAAGACCTTGCGTGGCCGTCTAGGCCATGACTTCCCCCAAGCCCTGGTGTGGGCTCAGAACAGGATGTCGAGTTGAGAAACTCGAATATATGGGTAATCTCTAGTAGATGGTACAGTTGAACGAAGTGTTTCTTCCGTCGTAGCCAGACTTGCGTACTGGCAGGCAATGATTTCCCCGTAGCCAAGGTTCCATCTCTGAAAGTGACGAGAGCCAAGACCGAGTGATCGACCGACTCCCCACAACCAGAACAACGGTATCAGATGCGAATATTTTCCGTATGAATGACTTGCCAAGGGCCGAAGTAATCCACCTCTCCATATGCCGGTGGTAGAACCCGCACCATCCGACCAGTCGACCAGTCGACGAACCATTTCTTTCCTTTGTGGATGATGTAATTGGATTTTCGAGGACTTCTAAAAAGGAGATTGCTGTAACAGAGTTTGGCGTAGAGCATATCATGCGCGCTTGTCCATTGATGATCTGGCACCCACTTGCCGGAGTGAGGGTCAATACCAGCGTTATCATATGATGTTGTACTCAACCGGTGAGTAAGATCTAATCGTGGTGGGTGGCATGTGCCTGCCTCTCCGTCTTCACTGTCGCTGGAATCATCAAATACAGGTATCGATCTTGAAAGCTCTTCGTTTTCCTCTTCGTCCTCTTCCTCGGCAGGCCTGCTTGCTGACTGGGCTTGGGCGTCCATTTGATGGAGGTTCACTGCTAAATCTGGGGTCGAGGAGCTCCTCCGGACACTGGGAGCCGAAATCTCACCCGAGTTTTGCTCTGGGTCATGAGGTGCATCCTGAACTGCAATCCCAGGGCCATCAGGCGATTCGCCACGAAACCAGCGGACTCGTTGAATTCTGGGAACCGACATGTCTCGAGGGAAGTCTCGATCATCGATTGGAAGAGCAACGTCGATGGCGGCGAACAACCCTTCCATCCACCTATTAAATGTGCTTAGTTCGATGCATGAGAGTAAGAACTGGTCAGTCTCTGCTCGAATACGAATCACATATCTTCGTCTGTAAGAATATTCCGGTTAGTACATGTTCTTGGCGAACACCATCCGCATCGATATGAACTCCCCGGCGAGGGTTCAGAGTCGACTCACTTCTTGTAGTCTGCAGCAATACCAGCGTCGGCGTATAGCAAGCTATAGGTCTTTTCAAGTTTTGATTTTGTCATCCAGGGGGGGTTGTCGGGGCTGATTTGAGGCCCGTCTCGAGTCTTTCCCCAGGTTCGAGATTTCTTGGCTTTGTAAATGTTGAGGGCTGTTCCAGTAAGAGTAACATAAGACGTATGCCAGCGACGGTCTTCGGCCCTCTTGTTGGTGCCTTCGATTTCATGCTTCTTCATAAAAATTCCTTCAAGCTCAATGGAGCTTGAATAGCTCGGCAGTTTCTCTTCCCCATGCCCATCATCGCTAATCCCGGCAGGACTACCCCGGCGAGACCCTCCGACTTCATTGCTTTGGTCAACAGTTGCAAGAGGTGCTGCTTGCGTTGACGTTGACGCTTCATAAGGCGGTGGTCGTGAAGGCCGTGTGGGGTCCGTTGTCATAATACGCTGGTAGAAGTAGTCCTCATCGATAGACAAGCGACGGCGAAGAGTCGCCGGGGGCGATCTGGGAAGCGTTGGTGGTCCATGGGGAAGGACGTCCCGATCGGCGCGAGGGTCCATGAGGGAGACCCTATTTGATATGCTCTCCTACTCATGCAAACGTCCAGGCAAATGAAATGAGGGTGGTGGTGGGCAGCTCTTGGCCTCCGGGCGAACCGGCGTATGCAAGTTTAGGTTTGAGGCGTCCAGAAGGTGGCAGATGGTCTAACAAGGAGAAAGGTATGGGCGCGGCGGTAGAGAAGGACGTCCAGGTCGCGGAGGCGAGGAATGATGGTGTTAGCATTGACACACGATACGCGACGAAGCCTCGCACACTTTTGTCTCCGCCGTTGGAGTCAGGCTGAAGGTGCTACTCATAGCGACTCGCTCAACGGCATCGTTGCAGGGCGGAAGGGGAAAACGAGAGGTGGAGGATGGGATTCTGGAGTCGGGAGAGGAAGGCCCAGGTTTAAAGATCAATCTGATGGATGGGATGGGGAAAGGCCCCGGCAGTGGGCGCAAAGTGCCTTAAGGCCACTACAGGCGCACGATGGGGTGGTTGCTTCGCTGTAATGTGGGCAGTCCCGATGAGATCCGAGGCGAGGTGCAGTGGCGGGGGGTGTATGGGGGGGTGTATAGACAGTAATGTTTCAGTCGCTCTGGGAGCAGGGACCGTTTGTCAAGACGTTACGGCAGCTAATAATGGGGACGGGTGGAGAGGTGAGAAGCGCAGGACGAGGTGGGTGTGGACAGAGGAAAAAAGCTGCGCAGAGGCCACAGGAGCTGCCGTGCAGAAAGGGTGCTTGCGTGCCTTGTGTAGGGCGTCGTGTTTGGCTGGTGTTATACGATCGGCACACAAGAGCCGCCGGTTGGCAAGGAGTCTCAAAAGGGCACGGCCAAGACGAGTTAGGAAGCCGCGTGAAATTCCAGTGAGCGTGCGACGGATGAGGGGCGTCATACAACAAGGAGCCGTAGTGAGGAGCATGAGCATGCGCAAATCAGCAATTGACCGGGGTCGGGGGCGCTGGAGATGCCGGTGGGAGAGGAGATGGATGAAAAATGGATGGCAGCGGCGGAGCGAGTGTGCGTCGCTGTGCTGATGCTGCGCTGCGCTGGTGCCGTCGGCCTCGCCAGGCGTCACGAGACATGGGAGAAACCAGCTGGAGGCACACAGAAGCAACTTGGAATTGACCAGAGTCAGGACTGTGGGATGGTGCGTCGGAGCCGGCGACAGGCCATGCTCGATAGGCCCAGCGGCGCAGACTCAATCTCAATCTAGAAGCAAAGGGCCGTTTGCCAGAGACCAACGGCCTGGACACTAGCCCAAGGGCAGGTGCCGGTGGGGCCAGGGCTCCTGCCTGGGTACAGTACCTGGGCGCCTCTGGATACCGTACAGAGCAGTCGCTCCTTCCCGGAGACACACCTAACTAAAGAGGCGCGCGAGGGTGCGCCCAAAGCGTGGGAAAGAGCACACGAAATGCGGAGCTGCCACTTGCTCGACACTGGTAAAACTGAGCAGGACCCCAAAATAATGTCCAAGAGCCGCTCAAAAGGTCCCCAGGACATGGACTCGCATACCGCGCCATGCCCCATGCGGTAGGTGCGTCGGTGGCGCGCCATCACGCCTTGGGCCAAGCTCGGGCGAAGTACGGGGAGCCATGCTGGGACTGTGAATCGGCTGATGCATGTACAACATAAGTCGTTAGCCAGCCAGCCGTGTCGCTCCGCGGCCTATCAGGACCTTTCGGGGTGCCCAGAGCTGAGGGCAGAGCAGCGCTGGATAGAGGTAATCGCCCGTTATCGCTGCCGGCCCTTTGTGCGATGCTCTTGGCTGGTGGCGCTGGCCACAAGGGTTCATGGCAAGATGAGGGTGATGTGGTGATATTGTGATACACAGGCCCGGCCGGCGCCATAGTGTGTAGTCAGGTATTAAAATGGACACTACGTAATTGGCAGGCAGACAGTGCGTCGGTCCAATGTTACGGCAGGGCTTCATCCTCCCTGCTAGCCCGTTCTGAGCACCGTTCATCATCACGATCGGCCTCTTTCTCTCTTGTGTCTGTCTGATGGTCCATGTGCGCGCGCCAGCACGAGTCTCCTTGCTTTGATCGCCATCGTCGTGCTCGGCCCAGGTACGCGCGGAAAGGGGTGGCGGTCGAGACAGATCCAAGTCGCAGTCCCGGCTAGGAAATGCCATTGTGCAGAGCATTTCCCCTTTCGAGCCAGGTCTGACAAGTGGTCGCTGGCTAGATTCTTTTCTGCTTCATCTCCATCTTTATGCTCCATTCCATGTGTGGCCTGCCTCAGCACGGCTGGGATGATGTTGCAAAAGGACCTGGCTCCTCTGAACAGATCTATTACATGACATGACTCCATGTGCAGGTCAGCCGTGGCGAGACTGGACGTCGATACTAGCGATCCATGGCCTTGGCCTTGGACATTGCGCCGAAGCGTGCGCGCACCGAGATGCCCTATGCTGAATCTATTTGTAACTGATTCCCAGGCGTGCAGGCATTCGCGGGATGTACAATGTAGGTACAGGCGTGGCATGTGCGTGTGAGTGGTCAAGCGAGTAGGGAGGCCCGTGTTTGGTGTGTGTCAGCCCCAAGCGCTCGGAACTTTTGACGTGGGACTTGGCACCTTTGAAGTGCAGCGCAGGCAGGGAATAAAGGGCCCTAGCACGAGCACTAGCTGCTCGTTTGCGGCCTACTGTCGGGCCTCGTCTCTGCAATGAGCGCCGCCGACGGGTAGCCAGATCTCCATGGAGCTCGGCCGCGATTAGTGGCCCGTCGCTCCCAGACCGACCGCACGCCCTTTACGTGAATTCCATTGTCAGAGCAAAGACCGGCGCCGGCTCCAGCATAGACGAGCTGCCTAGTTTCTGTCAAGTCCTCACCTTATGGGTTACCCAGTATATAGAAATGGCAGGGGGTCCCGGACTCGCCTGTCCGCCCTTCCGCAGTCCGCATGTACAGTACAAACAAAGTATTGGCCATGTAGAGCTGGCATGGATTACGTACGGACTCCGGAGCACAGCTTGGTGTTGCTTTCGTTGATAGGTCTGCTCGTGGATTTATTTCACGTGTGAACCCTGGACGGACACCCCTGCTGATACATCCGTCACGGAACTTTTTTTTTTCGCTGTCTCTTTCTTGAATGCGAGGATCATCCGGGTACATACTGTACATGTGCCGCCGTAAAGCGAGACTTGGAATTTTCAGTCCCTTGTCGTGCGTGCCATTAGTCTGCGTTGTTGGATTCGGTGGATGAATCATCGTGTAGGAGAACTTTTTTCCTGCTCCTACAGTCCCCCAGCCCGAAACCATGGACTATTATTAATAAGATCCGTCGACCAGAAAGGAGGAGCCCCTAAAAAAAGGATGCGCGGCAGAAGTGCCAGCCAAGATGGTAACATCCGGAGAGAAAGACTCCAGCGCCGGGTACCTTGTAGAAATTATGATGTATTTGTGCTGATGGCATGTTTTGTCATCACACTTTATTTTTGACTTATACCTATGCTGATTCTTGTTATTCAACATCACGCCGCAGCCGACTCGTGGCTGATCTCCTGCATCATACTTGACATGCTAGGTGTATTATTCGTGAATAAGTGATTCGCAGGGACGCGAGCATCATCGTCGATGAGCGATGGTTATCCCTGAGAACGGCGAATCATAGAAAGGCCGAGAAAAAATCATCACGAAATTGAGATTCCCATGCGCAGCAACTATGGAACGTAGCATGGTGGCTCTATTGCCCGCTACTGAGTGCACGATCTCCATCAGCCATTGATCCCCCAAAAGTTCCTGGGGAAAGGACCGTGAATGAGGCTGAACCCAGACACCAGCCAGAGATTAGTAATATTTAAAGTTGCGGGACCCCAATCAGGAAAAGTTCCTTCCATCTGTGGCCGCCAAATGAGGAAAGATGCTCATGGCCTTTTGGAGCTCTCCTGCTAAACTTGCTCGTGGCCTCTCAGCCTGTGGCTTGGCTCACATGGGTTCTGAAATGTCAAGATGCAATTGTCATTATAACATGGCACTAGAATATCGCCATGGCGATGGACGCATGCATGCCTGCATTCATTGGCCTACAGGCGCCCAAGCCGGGTAGCCATGCCTTGTCTCGTCCCCATCCTTTGGAGTGACCTTCCAGGCGTCTCTGGGGTTCGTTGCTCCCAACGTCGCCTGACAACTCTGACACCGGTTGATGCATCCGAGTCGCCCAGGGTGTAAAATCACCATGACCATACACCTCGAAACCCTATCTTGCTGTCGGGTACCCTTTTCGTGGCGATGCTGGATTTCCAATGACAGGGCCATACCTATTGGGCTGGTCTGAACATCCTCTTTGCCAGCTGGTACTTTGATAAAAGAAGGGTTCTGCCAGGCTGACCCTTCCTGATGTCCTCTTCTCAGGGCTCACCGCAGAAGTGTCCGAAATGTATGACCAACCGAGTAGGCAGGTATCCCAGCGTTTACTTCTAGGCAACCCCCTAAATCGGGTGTTAACCAGCGTCAATGGATCGCGGCCAGAACCACCTCCCTCTACTGGTCGGTCCAGATAATACCCTGCAAACCAATACAACCGGCCTACTTACGGGAAGGCAGAAAACCCCTGCTGCAGGACAACGCAGCCACTGTGTTGGCTCTGATAGCGACCAGGTTCTTCACATCTTCCGGTGTAGATATGGGCTTGGATGCAGACACCACCGCACGATATGGCTGATGATTGAGCCTGCTCGTCACTACATCGGTATTTTCGCGAATTGAGGCGATTTACAGCTAAGAGATGGCACGATCTTCCTTCGAGTTTCAGATTTTGACTGCGAAAGACAGCGGTTGGCAGGTGTGCCCTGCGAGACCTACCTGTGATTCTGCACCTGGATGGCTCTATCCACCAATCCATGGAACCATAGCGGTGACGGGATAGGACGACATTATGCGCCTCTCCATTCCCAGAAAGATGCGTGGACTCCGCAAAAAATCCTTCGTCACATGGGACAGCAAGTCGGCGCGACTGGATGAGGCAAAAATATCCATCGAGATAGCTTCGATCTGGTTGAATTTCACCGACCTCGCTCCTAGGAGCGGGCTGGATGAATACGGCGTCCGTGAAAGTGATTACTCTGTGAATGTGAACAGCGCTTTGTACCTTCTGGTGGTGCCTCACGTCAAAGAAGAGATGAGCGAACTGCAACCAGACGACGCTCTTCCCCCACCAGGCGGTAACTCAGCTACGATGGCATAAGACGATCACATGTCTCTACGCAGATCTGTCTGAGCAACGATTTTGCTTTTCCTCGTACCCATGGATTCCGAATTGGTCCAGAACTGGCGGGCGGATGTTCAAATCTTGGCTTTCTTTCCTCATCTAGCTTCTAATGCCATGCATGTGACTAGTTTCTCGGTTTACGATATGAGACCGAAGGGGACTAGAGATGTACAAGTGTACATTTATAAAAATAGAGATGGAAAGATAGAGAGCCATCTACAATCGTACCTCTAAATTCCGTAGATCTTCATGGGGGTTCCGGCGATTTCCCTGATGATAATGATGGTGATGGGTTCTTTTGACCGAGCAAAAGTGCGGCCTCGTCCACCGACCTTTTGCTCGCCGGCATGAACTGGTTCATCGATCTTTCAAAAGTACCTGCTTCGTCGCTCCCTGCCCGAGCGAGTAACATGGTGAGCTCCAGGTCAGCGACTCTCACGCGGCTTCACTGCGGGCAGACCAGACCGTCCCGTCTTGGCGCGATTCACCAACGTCTGACGGCCATTGATACCTTCCCAATTGTATACCTATAAAGAAACTTCGGTATAGAAGATGATTGCCTGCTGCCTAAGGGTTGTGGAGGGAGGCGCATAGTAGAGATTTTCATTTTCCTTTGTTAGAAAAACTAAAGCAAAGCCTTGATGAACGAATTCATGCTGACCCAGGGAGCGGATTCCAACTCTTGCCAATGTAGGCAAGGGACTTATGGCTGAGAAACCCTAAGAGATGTTCCTATTTTCTTGGCGACAACGAACCTGACTAGTTGGAATCCCTCAGAGATCCCATTCACCAGATTAATGCAACTCAAACCGAATCAAAGTTCACTGCGAGTTTTGCTTCCCGTCTCCCCGTCCGGCTGTCAACTCTCTGCATGAAACGGGGCTGCTGCATTTCTGCTAGTTCTTCCTCCCATGTAATGCAAGGCAAGCCCAGACAAGGCAGGGCAAGCAAGCCAAGACAAGACAAGGCCAGGCCAGACCGCAGAACCACCACAAGGGCCGGCTGGACTGCGATATAGATGGCTCCGAGATACTACGTAGTATGTGCGAATCCTCAAACCTGCCTGGATGCTTACCTAAATTGACGATGAGTACCTATCTACGGATACTCCTTGCTTGCCTTCTTCCCTGTCAACCTCTTCCCCCCGCCGTCTAATCGCAAATCAAATGCCGTGCCGATCCCTTCAATCCCTCCCCCAGCAAAAAGGCAAAAGTCCAAACAAGCAGCCCGGAAGGGCGATCCTCCTTTCCCTTCTTTTCTGGCCTCACTCCTCCTCCCCCTGCCGGCGCAAGAGTCAGACAGACACAAAGACGCCCAGCTAAAGCTTCTAGCTGGGCGCGAAAGAAACCAGAAGAAGCAAAAGAAGAGCATCTAGTCTGATTTGCCCGGACGCCAGCCCCAGGCTTCGCGGATCAATCGGCACCCAAATCGTCTCTCTTCTACTCGATATCGCATAGCGGCATGGTTTAGGACACCCTTGGAGCAATTTATCAGATGGACAAGTCTCAGCATACACACACACCCCACCCTCTCTCTCACACACTTACACACATCACACACGCCTCCCCTTTCCCTGCCGCCGCCAAAAGCTTGTTGCAGAGGATCTTGTGTCCGCCAGCTCGCCAAACCCCGTCATTCGATATTTAGACTTCCCAAAGACCGCCGTCCGGGGTGGCCTGATGGCCGTCCGTACATATGCAGGGAGCTTATGATGCGTGTGTGCTCCCAATTGCGGTGTTTTCGCTGGGGGTTTCCTTCAACTTTCAATGCTACTTACTTTTGCTGCCCTTTATTAGAACGGAAGGTGGTAACCAGCCACTTTTTTTTTATTCACCTTTGGGGACAACTCTCACACTTCTCACTTCTCACTCGCTCGCTCGTCCGACTTAGTCGCTGTCTCTACTCATGCGCATTGTCCCTCCCACACCGACATGACACACTCGCCCGTCTCATCTCATTTCGTCCTGTTTCGCGCGTATAATTCAAGCCCGCCACCAGCACCCTCCTTCTTCCCGTCCAGACACTTCCACAACCCGCCCAGTCCTCTCCTCTCATGAGAGCTCCAGACCGTTCAGTCTATCTGATGGCCAGGGCCGCGCCTTGCATGCCTTCCCTTGCAAGCACGGCATTCCTATTTGACCCCTCCCCCAATATCATCATCACCATCGTCCCCTTGTCGCCGACTCCGGACCCCCTCGCCTGTTCTTATCCTCAGCTTCAACCACCACCCGGTAAGTCCAACCGAGAGGAGCCAACGAAAGGGCATACCAATGTTACCAATCACACCTAACACACCTAACCCCCCCGATCATTGCCTCTCCGAGCGCGGAAATAAAAGAACCACTCTTAACCAAGGTGGTGGGCTCTCCCTCTCGTCCCACCCAACTGCCGCCCCCCGAAGCACGCGATCATCTATCTATCTCCGTGCCCCCCCTCCCCATGATGCATACATAAATCCCAAAAGCAACGCAATCACACGCGTACCCCGTCGGGGAGACCAAGAAACGGCCCTGACCTTTCGGCCAACCTCCACGAGAAACTCCACCCGTGTGACGCGCGGAGTGCCGACTTTCCAGCCTTTCGGCGTTGCCGCCCTACCCTTTGATATAATGGCACCTTGGTCTTATGTGTGTCCAGCTCCGTTAAGATGTAGGACGCTACCTTGATGATGTGAAGAGATGACTAGCCTGGGCCACCGTAGCATTGTGATTTCCCCGTCGTTTTTCCCTGAACCTGGACGGTGACGCTTTGCAGTGACCAATGGAGGTGCAAGTTGATATCAGGCAGATTATAAGACGGGTAGACTAATGGAGATTGCTTCGGAACCATCAACTGCGTTCCGAAGTTCCAAAGAACGTAACATGGTTGTAGATGAGGTGGAAACATACGTAGACTGGCAGACGCCAGAGTAAGAGTAGCAGTAACAGCAACCGTAAGATCTCACGTTGGTAAAACCGTCGTGAAGATGGGTGGGTTGTGGTGATCATTAGAGTCACAAGCAAGGCAAGGTTAGAACTTGTGTCAACGAACTCATATTACAGATACAAACAAAGGATCTCTCTAGTCTGGCCCTCCTCGCTGACAATCGCCAAACCCTCGTTTGGTTCAGACTCGTCGCCGAGTCCTCTCGCCTTCCCCTTCCCTTTCCATGATATTCCCCCCCCTTTCCCCCCAACGCTCCTCCCATTTCCCAATGCCGTTATCCCCCCCCAAGACCTCCTGCAAACAAAAGACACACTTTTGATTATTCCTCCCCTCCCTATGCAATCGGCTCCTTTTCTTTCAACCCAAGTGAGGGCTCAGTTTGCAAGGCAAGTCAAGTAGTAATGCTTTCAGTTGCAAAAAATTGTCCCTCACAACCACCATATCCGAATGATTTCTTTTTCTCTCCCTTCGGCCGCGGCGCCAAAAGAAATAAAACCAAAACGGCCGGCTCCTAAAAAAAGATCGTCTTCCGCCGAAACCAAGGGGAAAATAAATATGCCAATGAATAGCGCCAGATGCAATGATAAAAAGAAGAAGAAAATACATGAAGCGAAGAAATTTAAGGCAATGCGCCACACGCTCCCTGCCAAACTCCATATAGCCCTGGCACCTGTTCCCATCCGCCCAACCTTCCCATACATACAGATACTGCAGATTCAACAACCTGCAAAGTTCCCTTTTTCTTGCTAAATTAACCTATACCCAAGCAATGTAGGTATTTGATGTTTCCTGTCTCCGAGCTGATAATTGCTCATGATTGTTGCAGAATATGTCAGCAATGCTGCGCACTCTGGAGTCATGTAGTGCCCAGCAGATTTTTGAAATCGTTGTCCCACCCCTAGACGATAAATATGTCTGAGGGCTATCGGGGCATCTTCACCTCGCCCCAGAGCCACGGTATACCATGGCTGTTATGTTCATTTGTTTAGGCGTTCTGAGCCTGGGCACCACCGCGGCCGCGAGGGGCTCCGCGTCCTCTGTTCTGTCCAGAGAAGTTGCCCCTGTTGCCGCCCTGGCCGCCGTTGCGGTTGCCGTCGAAACCACCACGGCCACGCTGAGAGCCGCCGCGTCCGCCGCTGAAGTTGTTGCCGTAGGTGTTGGCCTTGGGGCGGCGCTGCTCAACGATGATCTGCTCTCCGTTGACACTGTGGGGGCTGGCGCCGAGAGCGGCCTGGAGACCCTCAGCGGTCTTGTACTCGACAAAGGCGCAGTTCTGTAAGCTTGTTAGTATTTCCGGGATGTGAAGTATGACGGAGTTGATTTCAACATACCTTCTGGCGGTTGATGTCAAAGTAGGCGAGCTCGCCATAGGCCTCGAGAGCCTTCTTAAGCTCTCCGTCCTGGACCTTGTCGGTCACGTACTTGACATAGCCAAGGGTGCCCTCCTTATCAACAGGAGCGGCAGAAATGGATTGAGGTCGGTTCTGGCGCTTGGAGTCGGCGCCGGCTGTCTGCCAGCCGGCGGCATCCTTTGGCTGGGCCTCGGCAGCAGGAGCAGGAGCAGCCTTTTCAGCAGGGGCAGCAGGCTGAGCGGCGGCGGCAGCGGGCGCAGCGGCGGGAGCAGGAGCACGGCTCTGGCTCTGGGCAGGAGGAGTGGCGGTCTTGGGGAGAGGGACCACAGGTCGAGGCCCGGCAGCGGCAGCGGCACGGCTGGCCCAGGTCATGGGCTTGGGGGGACCAGTGGGCTCAGGAGCGGCAGCCTCAGGCTGAGCAATCTCCTTGGCGGCAGGGGAAGGGGCGGGATCTTGAGGCTTCTCGGCAGCCTTAGCATCCTCATCAGCGAGGTCCTTGGCGGTGGTCTCGGGATCAGGCTTGGCGGCCTCGGCCTTGGTAGCCGGCTTCTCCGCCTCGACCTTCTCCTCGGCAACCGGGGCAGCTTCCTCAGATGAGGCCTCCTCAAGCTTCTGCTCGACGGCCTTAACGTCAAGAGCGGGGCTGGGATCCTCTGAAGCAGCCTCCGCGGGCTTCTCAGGCTCGGCGGCAGGCACAACCTCGACTGCAGCCTCCTGGGCCTCCACAGTGTTGGCCTCGGCAGTCTCCTGAGGCACCTGGTCTTCGTCATCGATGTATCGAAGGATGTCGTTAAGAACGAAGTATCCAGTAGGCTGCTGAGCGAGAACGAATGTCTGGACGAATTTCTTGGGCTCGCCAGCCTTGTTGGAAACCTCACCGATCACCTGAATAACAATGCCGTCGAAAGATGCTTGTGAGTCGACATTGGAAACGCGGACCTTGGTGTCCTGGAAGTCGAGCTTCTTGATGCGCTCCTGGATAGCCTGCGGGTGCCTTGTTAGCCATCACTGCTTCGGGGACAGCTACTGAAGGAAGGCTCATGAACAACTTACCTGGCGTCCCACCGAGACGTCGGCGAGCTGAGCCTCGACTCCAGCGACGAACTGGGAGCGCTTGTGATAGAAGAGCTACAGGGAACACGTTAGTCTGGAAGCTCTTGAAGCGTCCCGAAATAAGTTCGCGGCATATAAACTCACGTGAAGCCTCTCAGGCGTCTTGCTGAGAGTGGTGTAGTACTGCTCGATGAAGATCCATCCGATCTGGTCCTTGGACAGGTTGTTGTTGGAGCCCGCAGTGGACACGACGTCAGAGGGAGCGCTGCCCTGATCGGTCGGGGCCTTGTACTGCTCCTGGTGTGTAAAGCTTCCGTTCGTAGCCATGGCGGCGGTGTTATGTGCGAAGTGGATTCGTGTGCGGAAAAAGGTGTGGGGATGAAATTACAGCAGGCTATTGCGTGGGCGCGTCGGACCTGCTAGTGCCTGGAATCGAAAGTTGTAGGTGCGAATTATGCAAACAAAGAAAAGAATGCGAGATGCAATCAAGAAGTGTTCGCTTTGAGGGAGAGTCGGGAAGGTCGAGGACTGTGCCGTATTCCCAGAGTCGCCGTGGGGAGGAGAATGACGATATAGCACCGGAGTGGTATAGCCAAGCAAATGATTCGGAGAGGTTCGAAGGGAAGGAAAGAAACGGAAGGACGCGGTATGGGGGAGCGTCTGCGTCGCGAGGGGGGGTTTGAAAAAGAGCTCGGAGGGGAATCACGAGGAGATTCGGGTTGGAGCAGAGGAGGGGATGTTAAGTGTCCTTGAGGAGTCACGTCGTGGAGATTGGAGGTTTTCGGGAGGAGGAAAAAATTACGTCCTTTATTAAGCCTAACTGGCCAGGCCTCACACTCTGGCTGAGAGGGTGGTCCGTGCGTCCCGCGACGTCAACCCCAAACAGGGACAAAGATGTTTGGGCAAACACACATGCCATGCACACGCTGCCATGAACACCGTAAGAACAAGGAGCTGGGCTTTTGGCCTCTCTCCACACATGCCAACGTATGCGCACATCCAGCTACTATGTAATTGACCCCTGATGGCGATGATGCAGGGAGCCTCTGGCTCTGGTTCTAGAGGGATCTACGGCCTGTATCCCCGGCGTCAGTGGTCTGGTTCCGGCAACCAACCACGGCACACACATATGGAAGGGTCTCGTTTGCCCTAAACTCACTTCCCCTCAACCCCCACGAGACCATTGGCATGGCCTGCTCTGGTACATACCGCAGGGAGACAGATAATGGCTCAAATTAGATAATTGCACTTATATCTCCGATACGAGATATGTCGCATGAGAAAAAAGAAAACTAGAACGAAAAAAGTAAACCCTTAGAATGAAAATGAGACATTGCTTCGGAGCGGGCTGATCAGGTAGGCTACCATAAGACCCGAAGCCACATGGTTACCAATGAATGCCCATCCCACATCGATGCCAAAATTCTACCCCACTGAGCTGGGCTCGGTGAGCGGCCTACCAGGAAGGTGGGGCAGAAAGACACCGCCCGCCCAAGAAAAATACTCGAAATTTTCCAATCTTATCTCTTATCTGACCCTGCAGACCAAAAAATCAACACCAAGATAATACCCATCCCGATTTTTCTCCCATATCGACATTGATTCCACAACACAGTAAATAAGTCGCCTACCAGTCGCCAAGATGCCTAAGTCAAAGCGCTCCAAGGTCGTGCACATGACCCAGGTCTCCAAGAAGACCCGCGACCAGAAGGAGCAGCTCTTCCAGAGCATCCGCGACGCCGTCCCCGAGTACCAGCACGTCTTCGTCTTCAGCGTCGACAACATGCGCAACAGCCATCTCAAGGACGTGCGACGTGAACTGTCCGACTGCAGGTGCGGGGAAAGCTCAAAAGCAAAGGGTTAACACCAATTGGCTAACATATATACCCCCAGAATCTTCTTCGGCAAGACAAAGCTCATGGCCAAGGCCCTCGGCCACGACGCAGCCGACGCCCTCGCCCCTGGCACCGAGGACCTGTCCAAGTACCTCTCCGGCACCGTCGGCCTCATCCTCACGAACCGCCCGGCCCAGGAGATCCTCGACTACTTCTCCGCGTACGCCCCCGTCGACTTCGCCCGCGCGGGCGTCCCCGCCAGCAGGGACTTCTCCATCCCCGCGGGAATCGTCTACTCCACCGCCGGCGAGGTCCCCGCGGAGCACGACGTGCCCATGGAGCACTCCATCGAGCCCGAGCTGCGGAGGCTGGGGGTCCCCACCAAGATGGTCAAGGGCAAGATCGTGCTGGGCGAGGAGAGCGGCGAGGGCGAGGCGTACAGCGTCTGCAAGGAGGGGGACATCCTCGACTCGCGGCAGACCAGGCTGCTCAAGCTGTTTAGCGTCTGCTTGAGCGAGTTCAAGGTCAACGTGCTAGCGTAAGTGAAGGCAATCTCTCGCCTGTTATTCTGTTGCAGTATACTAACATGGTCTTGCTTAGATACTGGAGTTCGGCTACTGGGGAGGTGACTGAAGTCAACCCCAGCGCAATGGAGGAATAAATGACCAAGACATATTTTTCAGTTTAAGGGTACACTATTTTTCATGACTTATACCAGCGCGAAAATCGGGAATGGCGTTGACGGGGAACAAAAGCACTTGGGACGCACAAGAGCATTCATCACATAGTAGATCTAGAGCCTTGAAATGGCACTGCGTCTCCCTCATCAGAACTACACATCGTCCAAGTCTCACAAACGCATAAAAGGAGAAAGAAACTCAATTGACCTCCGCAGGGCAGCCCGTATTGTCACGGTTCATTTCCATGGCTGGGGCTGCGGGAGAGATACCTAGCAAGTAAAACAGTCGAACAAACCGCAGCATTCGCGCCCTTAGCTTACCATAAGGGCTGCGGAACCTGAAGAACCAAAGCCGCTGTTGGTCCCTCGGTCCAAATCGTAGTAATATACACAAAGACTAGAAAATTACCTTCCGTTCCGGTTCCGTTACAGATGTGTTGTTAAAAGGGATCTCGTCTGCAGCATGAGCGTCAAACAGAAGAAGTAGTGGCAAACCATCTATCAAAACGCGGGCGATTTGATTTGGAAGGGAGAGAAGGGAGGAATCGAGGTGCTGCTGCCGAAAATGCAGCTCGGATAATCGCTTTTCAACCTGGTGCTTGAGTCGGGGTACAGTCTTCCAGAATAGGTCGACTTCTGATCCATTGGTAGTCGTAAATTGCACGACCTTTTGATTACCCTTTTGTTGGGGGGAAGAAGGGACACTGGACGACAAAAGAAGGGGTACTGGAGACCCAAGAACCCACCGGATATTCTGATGATGATTCTCAGTACCTCCGCAATTTGCGAGGGTCCTCATAGCCACCTCCATCGTATCCGCGCTTTCGGTTATCCTCTTCACGGGGTCGGTCGTAGTCCCGGTCGCGATACCCACCCTCTCGTCGGCCGATAGGTTCCATATTGCTGCCGGTCCTACGGCCGCCGTCACGATCCCGATGTCGGCCTCCGTCTCGTCCGTCGCGGCCTCCATCTCGGCCTCCATCACGACCATCTCGGCCGCCGTCTCGTCCACCATCTCTGGGTCTGTCGTCATATGAGCGTCCACCTCGGGATTCAAACCCACCAGAGAAATTGCGGTCGCCGCCATTTCTTCGATCAAATCCGCCAGGTCCGGAGGGGGCGCCGCTGGGGGCGCCGAAACCATTGCGATCGCCACGGGGTCCGGAGTCGCCGCCTCTGAATCCTCCGCCACGTCCTCCAAAGCCACCTCGGAAACCACCGCGGCTACGACCACCGTCGAAGCCCTTGTAACCGCCACGATACCCACCACCAAACCCACCAGGTCCCATGAGGCGAGATGGCATAGCCTTGGTGTAGCCACGGCCTCCAAGGCCACCACCCAGGCGGCGAGGCTTCCAGCCACGCACAGTTCGCCCTCGCTCTACATCGACCTTGATGTGCCGGTCTTTGATTCGAATACCATCGCAAGAATCGATGGCAGCTATCCACGGTTGCGCCAAGTAGGCGCGTGTCAGTAAATCTTACCATGATGAAACCCGGTACATTTTGGCTTGGGAGATCAGTGAAAAGGAATCATCTACAACGGAGACGGGCAAGCTTGAGGGCCCTATTGTGTCTCGCAACCGTACAAAATCCAGGAGAGGGCAAGCTTGAGGGCCACAGCTCCAGAAATCGTGTACGCCTTGTACTTGATTTTCTCTTCACCAACAGGCAGAAAAGACGCGACAAAACAAAATCAAAGGTTGGGGGTGGGGGAAATTACCTCTCATGTCCTTTTCTCTCTCGAAAACAACAAACGCGTATCCTCGGTGCGGCTTCTTCTTCTTATTTGGCTTTTCGTGGGTGTGGCTATCTTTGACAATACGAATCTATTGAATGTTAGTACAAGGTTTCTAATGAAGGGTCGGGTAGTAGCTCATACGCGCTCGATGGGACCGAACCGCCCGAACTCGCGTTCCAAGTCTCGCTCATCAGCTTCGTAGCTCAAGCGGGCCACAATCATAGTTTTAAAGGCGTCGCCGCGGATATTGGGGTCCTCATTAGGTTTATCTGTAGATGGCAAGAGAAACATGTTAGATACGTTCCTGCACAAGTTCAGCTGGGGGGAAATGGGGAAATCGCACAATTCTTAGGACCCTCCGTAATCAGCTCCTGGACAGCTTCATTCTTCTCGCGCTTTTTCCGGTCGCGCGCCTGCAGCCAACTCTCCGTCGGCTCGTACTTGTCGGTCTCCTTGTAGTGCTGCAGCTCGGGGAGGAAAGCCGCGACACCGTCGATGGGAGCTGTCTTGCGACGCTCAGGCGCGTGGTCGGGGTGCTCGAGCCAGCGCAGCGGCGGGCGTGGTGCGAAAAGCGCCAACAAGTTAGGCGGGAGCTTGTCCGTCATCGCGCCGAAGTTGTCTGTGGGATCCCTGCGATGGCTGTTGTCGAGAGGGGGGTTTTGTGCTGGTGCAGAGAGATGGGTTAAGTAAAGGGTGAGAACAGCTAGGTAAGTTTCGACTCGAAGGTTTCCTGCGCCGCGAAACGATGCGTGCGTGCGTGACACTTAGCCGGGGTTTTGCCGCACTTCCCAACACGCTTTTCTCCGGTGCCTCATTCTCTCGACTACGAACCTGAGGAAGCTCCAATATATTAATTGCCATCAATTCATTCGCAATGACAGTGAAGGCTCTCAGAGCCATCCCTAGTGGTGGCAAGGTATGTATCTCACATATTTCCCTCACAGCCAATCCATTTATACTATACTCAATTGCCCATAGAATGGCCTCGGCGCATTCATCCTCCAGTGCAAGAAATTAGAATTTCACTACTGTGACTGGGCCGGCAGCTCCAAGGGCATGAAGTAGGTGTCCTGAAGATCTTGCTAGATATCTATTCATCTAACCATTTTCCCAGCGGCTTCATCAAGTCTCTCCTCCCGAAATTCGCCGCCGCGAACCCCCAGATCGAGTTTTCCATCTCCCCACGACCCGGCAAGCACCCCGTCGTTACCGGCCACTACATCAACGGCCGAACGAAGCCAATCTGCGTACGAAACCTATCACCATACGAAATCCTCGAGAAGCTGGAGTTATTACGAGACGCCAGTGGAGAGAAGCTGAAGCGTACCAACAAGGCGGTGACGAGCACCAAGCCCAGTGTCAGAGGCATCTGGTCTCCATACCACGGCAAGGGCATGATTGTGTAGATAGGAGCATTTTATGTATATTACCAAATGAGCGGCTTGGACTGTTACATGTAACAACAATGATATATCACGATTTCGAAAATGAACATATATTTATCCATCATGTCAACTTCATGGGGAACGGCAAGGCATCGAGCCTAGTATTGGGAAAGCATGTCAAGCAACGACACTGGAGTCTCTTAAGTGGAGATGGAAATTCTTTTATTTTATATTTCACTACATCACCATGTGTATTAGGCTTGGGCATGGCATTTACCCTTTTTCTTTGTTATCCTTCTATGACCCGGTGTACAGGGCAGTCTCCATTTACTGGTGGCAGTTGATGATTTTGACGACTGCAATATATGTTAGCTTTTATATCACATTATTTGAAAGTAGCTACAAGACCGGAAGGGAATTTTCTTACAGGCAGGCTTGAGAGAGGCGCCACCAACGAGGAAACCATCGATATCGGGCTGCTTGCTCAGCTCGCCGCAGTTGCTCTCGTTGACGCTGCCGCCGTAGAGGACGCGGGTCTCGTCCGAGACCTTGTCGCTGACGCCCTTGAGCCAGTCGCGGATGGCCTTGTGCACGTCCTGGGCCTGCTGGGTGGTGGCGACCTTGCCGGTGCCGATGGCCCAGATGGGCTCGTAGGCGATGACGATCTTGGCCCAGTCCGGGTTCTTGGACTTGAGGGAGTCGAGCTGCTTGGTGATGACGCTGATGGTGTTGCCGGCCTCGCGCTCCTCAAGGCTCTCGCCGCAGCACCAGATGACGCCGAGGCCGTTGTCGGTGGCGTACTTGGTCTTGGTGGAGACGACCTCGTCCGACTCGCCGAGGATGGTGCGGCGCTCGGAGTGGCCGAGGATGGTCCAGGTGATGTTGCTGTCCTTGAGCTGCGAGACGGAGATCTCGCCCGTGAAGGCGCCGTTGGGCTTGTCGAAGACGTTCTGGGCGGCGACCTCGATCTCCTTCCTGAGGTGCTCGCGGGTGGGGAGCAGGTACAGGGATGGGGGGGAGATGACAACCTCTGCAATGTCGCGCTGGTTAGCTCTGGAGCAGGTAGTTCGGGGAGGTGGGATTGGGAGAGAGAAGGCTCGACTAACCGACATTGGAGTCGAGCTCGGATTTGTTGAGGTTATCGACAATCTCCTTGATGGACGAGAGAGTCCCGTTCCTAGAATCAGACAGGTATCAGCGCTGGGCCGTTGATAGAGAGCTTCATGCTACTGTGGATGCGCCGTTTTGAGGGGTCCAGCAACCGGCAGCTTCAACGGCTGCGGGCGGCTGGAACAAAGCTGACTTACATCTTGAAGTTGCCGCCGACGAAGAATTTGCGAGCCATGGTGATGGTAGTTTCTGTGGTAATGTGGTTTGAAGGGAATAGGATGCTAGAACGGATGGAGCCAGGAGTTGGTGTTCTTTATTGACGCGAAGAGCTATGGAGGGGAACTGGCCATGGAGGGGTAAAAACAGGTGATGGCAATTACTGGTCTCGGCCCCCACATTGAGACTGGCGCCATGGGCCGACAAGTGGGCGACAGAAAACGTGCCACCGAGATTGGATCTCGACCTGACATCAAGCAATTGACCGAATGACATGCAGGATATCCAGGCCGTTATCATAAGATCATCCTTTTTATGATTATTTCGTTTGCTGATTCCAACCAAAGCACCCGGGCTCCATGGCTTACACAACAAGACTTTTGGTGTGCCACCTCTGGTTTCAGCCACTCGACCGATTCAACACAACACCCGGATCTTCCCATCGTGCAGCCCTCCCGTCCGAGGTTAGTGAGCTGGCATAGCCGAGCCCAGACTAGTTTCCTATATCGTAGAGTCGCTTTGCCAGGGCTACCATGGAGTGAATTGGAGCGGTCAAAGACAGACCATCGATGCAACAGAGCGTAGATGCCATACATGGCAACAGCCCCCGCAGTGGCATCAATGCATGCACCAGGGGCGGTGGAGGAAGATGGCTCGTTGCTCTGAAACATTTGAGTCGTCATCTTACCAAGAAAGATTTAGGTCATCTACTTTCACCGATGGGAACATTTGCTTTTAGGCAAAGAGCAAAACTGCGATTGACTAACTAAATAAGACTATCCAACAAAGAGAATACTGTTTCTGTTCAAGTGACTAACGAGAGTCCTTTTGTCTGTTATTGTAATCCGTTATCAACCCAACTGGGGTTTAAATAATCCATCGACAAAGAAAATCGTGCTTCTACAAAGAAAATCGTGCTTCTACAAAGAAAATCGTGCTTCTACAAAGAAAATCGTATAATGCTAAATGTTCAGCTAACCCTCTGCGGGATGCTGGAACTGTTGAACCTCCGGTGGAATGGCGAAGGGAATCTGATGACTCCAGACTTGATCTCATTCCGTACTGGGAGTGTGGCGCAAGCAGCGAAGCTATGACAAGTGCTTGGCTGCTCCCCAAGTCTCCCAGATACCCGGCTTGGTATTCGAGCAAATGCTTCAAGAAGTACCGTGCCGAGCTACATGTGTGGGTGACCGTGAACGCCTCTCTGCCCCGACTCCTGGCATTATATGCTGGATACACTAGTATTCCAGCACATCCATTCGCCACGGGGCGGCGTGGTCCGCGCGGTGTCCCTGATCAGGCCTCAAGGCCTTTACTCTATATAATCCCATCCCTCGTCCGGTTGGACCTTTTCAACCGCTGGTGGAGGTGAATGAGACATGGGTGACAGGAATGATGTCCTGTGTGGGGATTCCACTGGCCTTGGCGGCCATCTGACCCATGGTGTTGAGTCGCTTCTGGATCTCTCCGATCTGGGTAAGGTTGTTGGCATCCTCGGGCTTCTCCAGTGTTCGAAGGAGGTCCTCGACGGCCTTTCGCTGCTCGAGCCACTCCTCAATGAGTGGCTTGGCGGCAGGGGCCTTTTCCTTGGGGGGGATGCTCTTCTGGGAGGCCTTGCGGCTAACTCCCTGGGGCTCTGAGCTGTCGGTCTTTCTCTTGCGGCCCTTGGTGGATTGCGGTGCAGCAGTGGAAGGTGGGGATCCACCAGCACTGCCGTGGTCGTTGTGCACACGCTTCATATGGTCCTTGAGGTTCCACTGGCGGGGAAAGCCGTTTCCAGGAACACCGCGCTCGCATCCCTCATACTGGCACAGGAAAGGCTTGTCACCATGGCCATGGAGACCATGAGCCTCACGCTCGTGGCGGAGCAAGCAAGCGGTGGAAGAGAACCGGGCACCCTCGCAGGCCTCGGCCTTGCAGCGGTAAGGCTTCAGGTGGGAGTCCACGAATTTGCTGGTTCAGTTAGCGACGGCTCGGTGAGTCGGGAGGAGGATGGGGAAATTGGATGGGTCGACATACTCATAGTTGCACTTGAGCTTCTCAGGGCGGTGGTTGCAGCAAGACTCGCCCTCCCAGGGGCAGTGGTAGAGACCATCCTCCTTGGGGGTGGCGCTCTTGTACAATTCATGGTTCCGGGCAGTTTCGCCATCCCGGCGGGGTCCAAAAGCGGCGGGGAGGCCGAGGTTCTCACCAAGAGAGGGAATGGCAGCTACCAAATCCTCAGGCATCTCATTCTTAATTCCAATGCTACTGGAAGTTAGTCATCGATTTGGGAAAATGTCACAGAACAAACCAAACATATCACAACATACCTTGGGGACTGGCAAGGAAGCTCAGGTGATGAGTGAGGGCTCAGGGGACGGTGAGCCGACTGTAGCCAAGCCTCATCAATAGTGGCAGGTGAAGATGTCCTTGAGATGGAGCTAGAAAAGCTGTTCCAAGATCCGGGGGAAGAGTTGTCAGGAAGACTGGCGTCAGGGCCAAACTGCATCTGGGAAGGAACAACATGCATAGTGGGACTGGTGCTAAGGGAGAACTGTGATTCCAGACCAGTGGTCAGGTCATAGGTGGGCCAGTATGCTGAAGGGGGCATGAGGCTGGCATCTGTGTCCAAGAACAGGCAGGATGTGTCGACTCCAACCAAGGGGCCAGGAAGTTGGGATCCGTTCCTGAAAGTGGAAACGTTACCTCTGACATCCAAGCTGGACAATCTTGACGAATGTGACAGCGAGGATCCGTTTGAAATATTTGAAGGGATCCGGGACATGGCATGTCCTCCAGGGATCACAGGAGTAAGGCCAGAAGCCCATGCGTTCTCATTGGCATGAGAGCGCTCCAGTCTGGTTCCTCGGGGCGTGGCCTGGCCTGATGTGACAATGTACTCCTCGGCTTCTCCTGAATGGCAAGACTCAGAGTCTGGTAGATCTTGAAAGTTCTGTGCACCTTCTGATGTGCCCCACGTTGACCCGGGCAGAAGGTCTGCTGAGGGTTCTGTTTGGAAAGAATATAGCCCTGATTGAGGCATCATGTTCTGTGTGTAGCTGTAATCGCTATATTGGGTTAGTGTACTGTTCTCCACTGTTCATATGATATTGTGACAAGACAAAAGAACAAGGCGTGTATCAACTTTGATCTGGACTCATGGTTAGTCTTCCTGCAGTTACTGGGAGGGGGTTGAGGTATCTATCACAAACCAGCCATATGAAATGCAAGAGTTGCAAAGCAAAAAAGAAACTCAAGCAAGACAAAACAAAACAAAAGTCCAGAATATCCATGGCATCTACTTCCACTTGGGCAGTGACTGGGTGTTGTTGGTCCTAAGAGATGGCAATTGGTGTGGCTCCATTGTTGACAGAATTAATCAACATATGTAGGTTGACGATGATCCAAGTTGGGCTCCAGTAGTATGGCAAGAAGAGTTGTTGTGATCCATGGCAGTGGGAGTTGTTGAAGCATACAAGGTGAAGCTCTATAGTGAAGGGAACCAGTGTCGTCTCTATCTAGGGCCAGGTGATGCTGCAAGTTCCTTGGAGTGTCGAATTCAGAAAGTGGCGGCAGTGGGTAATGGCAGAAGGTGTGTGGCGTTCTCCATGTGGTCAAGGCTCATGTCGGTGATCAGTCCAGTGTCGTGCTACGTTTCCTCAATCTGGGTTCCAGTGTTGTTGTTGGTGTTGTTGGTGAAGTGGCAGTGGCGATTGATGGTTGATGGTTGTCTAAGACATGTCGCAAGTGGAGGATCCAAAACCATGTCCTGGATCGTAAAGTCTGGCAGCGCGGTTCATCTCAGGGGCCTCCTCGTTCCATGAAGAGAATCCAGTCAAATGGGATCCATTGGCATCTGGGGTTGCTCCTTGTATCAAATCCTTGGATGTATTGAGGTCCTCTGAGATTCTAAAGACTGTTTCTTTTTTTGAAATCTGTAGTTTGGGTGATACATACCACGGGTTGACATGCCCGCTTCTTGAGTGTGTGCAATGATTATTATTGTATTGCGCGCATTGCCCGGCTGGGATGCTCCAAAGATCCAAGAGAATGAGAGACAGAACGGTCCGAGAATATGCAGGTCCATGGTCCAGAAGAGAGAATGAAGTCCTTGGGGAGAGCAGAGTCTGAGGTCCAGGTGTCCATGGGAAGTGATTGTCGAGAGGATGTCTTGGTAGGAAGAGCAAAAACGAAACATGAAAGCAAGGAAAACAGTACCTAGAGAGCGAGTGAACCTCGTCGATTTCTGTTGGCTTGGAACTTGGCATAGTGGCCGGTTGAGACATAACAAGAGAAACTGTCATGATATCCAGGGCAGAGCGGCAATGCTCTTTGATCCGGTAGATCAACTAGGCTTGAGCAAATTAACTGCAAGCACCAGTCAAAGTGGTGTCGATGATGGAACAAGAAGCAAAGGGGGGATGATCCTTGTGGCTCCTCTTGGCTGATCGCTGGTGGGAAGGTGGAAGTAATTTTGTGTTCAGGGAGGCAAAAACGAGTCTTTGTGTGTTCAAAGAGGAGGCTTGGGTAGAAGAGTTGGGCAGGAACGTTGGGCAATGAATAAGGAAGAAAGAGGATCAAGTTGGGCAATGACGGGGCAGGCGGGTTTTATCCTACACCTTCCCCTCAAGCCAGGAGCTGAGAGCCCATTTTTCGCGCAAGAAGAATCCCAAGAGTGACGGCATTTCGGCCTCCTGGTTGTGTGATAGCCAGGGGCCCCCAGACGAAGCAATGCGCTGGCGTCTGGTGCATGTAGTCGCAGGGGCTTGATAGGGTGGGATGGGCAGGGATATCGCCGTCTGAGATTGCGACTGGCCCGTGGAGATGGTCTTGCAGATGGCCGGGTGGAGATGGTGCAGGCCATGCTGCCCTATGGCGACGAGCTGTCGGTCAACGAGGAGCTTGACAACACACAATGCATGCTTGGCGCCAGACGCTGCAGCAGGCGACCCAGGTCGACATGATATTGCGACCGTCCTGCCCAGCCGACGGGCCAGTTTCGCGCCGGCCAGCGTCGTGATGGACGCCTGCGAGCCAATCCTCCCGTCCAGCGCATCACCACGGCAGACCGACGCTGCTGCAAGCTGCTCGTTCAGGAACGATATCATCCCACCGGTCGCAGGAGGCCCTCGGCGCTGCGGCCACTCGGCCTCTTCGCTGGCATGCATCACGGGCTATTGGCTGTGTGGTGGCTGCTTCAACCTGTGCCCCATCCTCGCAAGTGCTCACCGACTCGACAGTCGACCCCATCCCCTCCTCCCCAGACAACCTCTGATTGCACCAAACCTGGGCGGAGGGCTGGGCGGGCGGTTTGCGCGGATGCTAAACTGCAGTTTCTGTCGAATCAAGCTGTTGTTTTCTCTCTTCTCATGCACTGTGACAGTTCAGCCTGCCAGCCAAGTGAGATGGCTCTGCCAATGCGGGTGAGGTGTGTGCGGAGACCGTAGTCAGGAAAAAGAACAACTTGGAAATTTTGTCGCACACTGTCGCACGTGCGATTCCGATACGCCTCGCACTCCATCCAAATCATGATTCTCGTCGCCAACACGAGCGCAAGCCTGCGATTACGCCTCCGCACCAACCCTGGCTAAGTTGTCTCACCCATCGTCGTGTGAGCAACTAGTCCATCTAAGATTTCTCTTCTTGGGTTGCATTGCTTAGTCCAGACGCATCTCATCACAGCGATGGTGCATTTTAGCGCTGGCAGGCAGACTGGCAGGTATCAACGACACCTGCGTTGCGATCCAACTCGTACGAGACGCCTGCACCTGAGCTGAAGGGGCCATCTTTCTCCCATTACTAATGATACGATGAACAACGCATCTCTGAATAATACATCTGAAAATAATCGTACAATGATACCCGATGACTCACTCTGCCACCGGTCGGAGGAGTGGTCAGGATACTTGGTCTATCGCTGCGATGCTACGATTCCGGAATGTGCTTCCCTCCCATATTCCCCTGAGATCTTCAGCTCCCTCGTGATCCAGTCCCCTGGTGATACCTGCGAGCATCGGCTTGACTGTCGCCCAGTCACTGATGCCCAATGCTTCATTTGCAATGGATAACTTGTCCTCGAATACTCTCTTCCACTTGGTCAGCTGCATAGCCTCAACTACATCCGAAGCTCTGCTTGAATCAGCGACCGCCGCGCCAAACAGGACGTACCATAGCCACAATGGGCCGGTGATTGGGCTCGCCCCTATCCGCTGCTCACACGTTGTGATGTCGTCAATGAGCTGTTCCAGAAGCCAGTCCACCAGCGCGGTATCCATCTGTCCAGCCCCGACCTCGGAGACTAGATAGAACAATGTTGCTATGAAGCAAGTTCGGCTACTTTGGGGGTCGCCATTCAAGATTCTTGGTTTGTATGTGTCTGGGTTGAAACCTCGCGACAACTCATAGTTAAGGTTCAGATGCTTCGTATGGTTTTGCCATACGGAGGCAGCCTCCCACCAACCGTACTTTGGTGCTTCAGTTGGTGGGAGGGCGGTGATATCCCATATCGATGTAAAGATGAGTGCAAGAAATGTTGGCTGATACTCTGACACAGAGACTACGTTGGGGACAGAGGCCATCTGTCGAAGACTCTCGCTCATCCTGCTCTACCAGTTAGCGCCATCTGATGCTATACTTTCTGCCATCAAGTCAACTTGCGTCTTTAGCATTTTTTGTGGGAGCGACGGGCCAGTTGGTCTGCTCTGCATCGCAGTTCTAAAGCCCATGAGGTGTTTTGTCGAGGTTTCCAAATCACCGATGGCTGCCTTATGTTTCGAGCAAGGTTAGCGTCTGTCTTCGATACAGAGTTTAACGTCTTGTGCGAAGGCTTCCATACCTCTGTTAAAGCGA